>JAPDVR010000007.1:31282684-31882684 GCA_026230005.1 Gila orcuttii
AAGATGAAAAATAATAAATAAAAATACCAAAGCATACATTTTCCCAACAAGGAATATATATATATACTGTGTGTGTGTGTGTGTGTGTGTGTGTGTGCATGTATACATACAACCCAAGCCTAACCACAGTTAATTAAGGCAAGGCAAGGCAAGGCAGGTTTATTTATATAGCACATTTCATACACAATGGTAATTCAAAGTGCTTTACATAGAAGAAATTAAAATAATCAAAAGAAATCAGAATAATTAAAACAGTTTAGAATAAAAGATAAAATACAGAAGTAATCAAAAGAAATCAGAATAATTAAAAACATAAAATAAAAAACAGTACAAACAGTCGGACGAACCGTGGAACAGTGCTCATTCATTAAATGCACAGTTAAACAGATGTGTTTTGAGTCTGGATTTGAATGTGACTACTGTAGGAGCACATCTGATTTCTTCTGGAAGCTGGTTCCAGCTGCGGCTGGCATAGTAGCTAAAAGCAGACTCGCCATGCTTAGAGTGAACCGTTGGTATTTCTAGCTGATGTGATCCTAGTGATCTGAGTGATCTGTTGGGTTTATATTCAGTGAGCATATCTGCAATGTATTGAGGTCCTAGGCCATTGAATGATTTATATACCAGTAATAATACCTTAAAATCAATCCTATATGTAACTGGCAGCCAGTGTAAACACCTGAGGACTGGTGTGATGTGTTCATATTTTCTGGTTCTGCTCAGAATCCTAGCAGCAGCGTTCTGTATGAGCTGCAACTGTCTTATGGTCTTTTTGGGAAGGCCAGTGAGAAGTCCATTACAATAATCCACCCTGCTGGTGATGAAAGCATGCACAAGTTTCTCTAAGTCTTGACTGGAAACAAAGCATCTAATTCTTGCAATATTTTTCAGGTGATAGTATGCTGATTTAGTTATTGCTTTGACATGACTACTGAAACTAAGGTCTGACTCTAGAGACATACCAAGATTCCTGACTTGATTTTTAGTTGTTTGACCCCTAGACTGAAGGTATGCGTTCACCTTGAGAACTTCATCTTTGTTTCCAAACGCAATGACTTCAGTTTTGTCTTTGTTTAACTGAAGAAAGTTTTGGCACATCCAATTGTTTACTTCATCAATGCATTGGAACAGAGAGTTAATGGGGCTGTAATCGTTAGGCGATAGGGCTAAGTAGAGCTGTGTGTCGTCTGCATAGCTATGGTAAGCGATTTGGTTCTTTCTCATTATTTGGCTCATTGGGAGCATGTACAGGTTGAATAGGAGTGGCGCAAGAATTGAGCCTTGAGGGACTCCGCATGTCATGGGTGTCCACTCAGACTTATGGTCTCCTATGCTCACATAATAACCTCTCCCTACCAAGTATGACCTGAACCATTTTAGGACTATCCCAGAAAACCCGACCCAGTTTTCCAGCCTGTCAAGAAGTATGTCGTGATCAACAGTGTCAAATGCAACACTGAGGTCGAGTAGTACCAGCACTGATAATTTGCTTGTATCAGTATTTAAGCGAATATCGTTTACTATCTTTATGAGCGCTGTCTCTGTGCTGTGATGCGGTCAGAAACCAGATTGAAAATTGTCAAAGTATCCATTTGAGCTTAAGAATTTGTTCAGCTGATTGAAGACAACTTTTTCAATGATCTTGCCTATGAAAGGAAGATTTGAGATCGGTCTATAGTTGTTTAATATGGTCTTATCCAGATTGCTCTTTTTCAGGAGGGGCTTGACAACTGCAGTTTTCAGGGAGTTCGGAAAACTCCCAGAGAGAAGTGAGGCATTTACCACTTCTAGGAGATCTGCTTCTAAGCTGTGTAACACCTTTTTGAAAAAAGATGTGGGAAGTGCGTCAAGGGCGCAGGTTGATGTTTAAAGGTGCTGTATGGTTTCTTCCAAAATGTTGCAATCAATTTCTTCAAAATCAGACATAGTGACTACTTTCTCAGGTTGTGGTCTGATCTGCCTGACCCCAGCGCAACTCAAGGATGAGCTGATCACCTTTCTGATATTATTGATTTTCTCAGAGAAGAAAGAAGCAAACTCACTGCACTTGCTCTCTGAGAGCATTTCACTGGGAATCTGGCTTGGGGGGTTTGTCAGTCTCTCTACAGTAGCAAAAAGAGTGCGTGTGTTGTTTATATTGCTGTTTATAATATTTGAGAAGAAAGTCTGTCTAGCTTTGCCTAGTTCCTTATTGAAAGCGTCTCGGGTTACGACTGTAACCCTCGTTCCCTGAGAAGGGAACGAGACGCTGCGTCGAGAATCGACACATTGGGGAACGCCTTCAGCGTGACGCGTCTGAAGCCTGTATGGAACTAGTCCAATCTTGATTGGTGTTGCGTCATGACGTCAGCCGTGACGTCGCATGTGACAGTGAGCGGAAGCTATAAAAGGGAACCGGATCATAACAATGGCAGCTTTTGATTGGTCGAAGCAAGCCTTACTCAGGAGCGCTAGAAGTGTGGCCGAGTGACGCAGCGTCTCGTTCCCTTCTCAGGGAACGAGGGTTACAGTCGTAACCCGAGACGTTCCCTTTCGAGGGAACTCGCGCTGCGTCGAGAATCGACACATTGGGGAACGAAATGCCCACTGCGCCACACTGAGAGCATACGCCCTGGTGTGAAGCAAAATGGCACACTCAAGACGAGAGAACCCGTGAACCCGGTGTAGAGGTCAGATCCAAACTGTGTTTTATAAAAGTGTGAGGGGAAGCCCAGCCTGCAGCATCGCAGACCTCTTGGAGGGAAACTCCTGCTAGCAGAGCCTTAGAGGAAGCCACTCCCCTAGTGGGGTGGGCCTTAAGCGCCAGAGGTGAAGGCAAATTACGCACCTCGTAAGCTGAAGAGATTGTTTCCACTATCCATCTGCTAATAGTTTGTTTTGAAGCAGGTGACCCCTTCCTAGGGGACCCAAAGAACACAAGTAGCTGGTCTGATTTCCTCCATCTCGAAGTTCTTTGCACATAAATCTCTAGGGCTCGGATCGGGCACAGTAGATGTAAATTCGCTTGCTCATCCGACACATGCGGTGGAGGATGGAAGACCTGGAGAATTAAAGACCATGCCACATTTGACGGCACCTTATGCACATAGCCAGGTCTAGGGTGGAGAATGGCCTTTACCTTGCCGGGAGCAAACTCGAGGCAAGAAGGAGCGACAGATAGAGCCTGAAGGTCCCCGACTCTCTTTAGGGACGTAATGGCGAGCAGGAACGCTACCTTGAAAGACATAAATTTCTCAGTCACCTCATCCAAAGGTTCGAAGGGTGCCAGGGATAACCCCTCAAGAACCACTGCCAGGTCTCACGTGGGGACCCTGGACTGGATGACAGGCCTCATCCTCCTAACTCCACGAAGGAATTGACTATAAGTGGGTGTCTCCCCAAGGTGCCCACCCTAAAGGCGTGTGGAAGGCAGCTAAGGCCGCCACATAGACCTTAAGCGTGGACGGGGAGAGCCCGTCAGAGAAACGACTCTGGAGAAACTCCAGCACTGAAGCCACAGGGGCCAAACCCACAGCTTCCATAGCTCTGGTCGAGGGTGAAATATTGTGCCCTCGGCCTGAGACAGAAGATCCCTCCTGATCGGAATTTGCCATGGAGGGCCTGCTAGAAGAACCATAATGTCCGAAAACCACACTTAGGCCGGCCAGTACGGGGCTACTAGGAGTAAGCTGATCCCGTACCGCCGAACTCTCTCTAAAACCCCTGGGAGCAGAGTGATCGGGGGAAATGTGTACAGACGTTGCCTCGGCCACGTCTGCACCATAGCATCCAGTCCCAGAAGAGCTGGATGCGTGAGGGAGTACCAGAGAGGACAGTGGGTGTTTTCTTGAGAGGCAAATAGGTCCACTTCTGCCAGACCGAACTCCCTCCATATCGATTCCACCACCTCGGGGTGGAGTCTCCATTCCCCGGGCCTCAGCCCCTGCCTTGACAGGATGTCTGCTCCCACATTGCTGTCCCCAGGGATATACATGGCTCTGAGTGAAAGAAGTTTTCCCTGGGACCACAGGAGAACCTGATGCGCCAGTCTGCACAGAGGGCGCGATCTCAGGCCCCCCTGTCGATTTATATATGAAACCACCGAGGTATTGTCTGTTCGCACTAGAACATGATGGCCTCTGAGGCCCGGAAGGAAATGTCTGAGGGCCAGAAATACTGCCATCATCTCCAGGCAATTGATGTGCCATGAAGGTGATGGTCCCTCCAAGTACCCCTGGTGTAGCGGCCTTCCATAACCGCACCCCAGCCAGTGAGGGATGCATCCGTGGTCAGAATTCTTCTCTGACACCGTGCCCCCAACACAGGGCCTAGGGACAGGAACCCTGGTTTCTTCCACATGACCAAAGAACGAAGGCATCTGCGCGTTACCTTGATCGTGCGAAAAGGGTTGCCCATCGGGGAAAACCCTCTGGTTCTGAGCCACCACTGCAGGGCCCTCATGTACAGCAGACCAAAAAGAATTACGTTGGATGCCGCTGCCATAAGGCCCAGCACCCTCTGGAAGTGTTTGACAGTGATGGTGTGGCCTAGTTTGAGACTCGTGACTGTGTTCAAGATGGTGTCTACACGAGCAGGAGACATCTGTGCCCGCATCGTGACAGAATCCCACACTACCCCCAGGAAAGTGGTTCTCTGTAGAGGAATTAAGGAACTTTTCTTGACATTGAGTCTTAAACCTAAGCACCTTAGATGGCTTAGAACAACATCTCGATGTTGAACCGCCGTCTCCCTTGACTGTGCCAAAATGAGCCAGTCGTCGATATAATTGAGGATGCGAATGCCTTGAAGCCTCAGAGGGGCAAGGGCAGCATCCATGCATTTTGTGAAGGTGCGAGGTGACAGTGCTAGGCCAAAAGGAAGAACTCTGTATTGATACGCTTTTCCCCCGAAAGTGAATCTTAGGAACTTCCTGTGTTGGGGAAGGATGGAAATGTGGAAGTAAGCATCTTTCAGATCTATTGTGACAAACCAGTCCTCGGACCTGATCTGACTCACGATAAGAGGTATAGTCAGCATTTTGAACCTGTATCTCCTCAGAGACCGGTTCAATACCCTTAGATCTATTATAGGTCGTAACCCTCCATCCTTTTTGGGAACTATGAAGTACCGACTGTAGAACCCGGCTTCCCTTTCTTGGGGAGGCACCTGTTCTATGGCCTCCTTTGCCAAGAGGGACTGAACTTATTGCTCCATAACCTGACCCTGCTCTGGACTAACCAGTGTGTGAACCACCCCACTGAATCTTGGTGGACGATATTCGAACTGAATTCTGTACCCCTTTTCCACTGTGTGCAGGACCCACTGAGATATATTTCAAAGGCCCTTCCAGGCGTCTAGATAATCAACTAGGGGGATCAGCCTCTCGAGACTGACCTCGAGTGTTGTGTTTGAGATATCGGTGACCTGAAGCACTTGATTGGCAGGAACTAACCGACATAATAATTTTTCTACAGGCCTCGTGAGAGGGAACGCAGTCGACAGGGCCGCAATGTTTTCGGGCGGACACTGCGATTTGCGTTCGTTGAAAACCGATGTGTCCCGAAGCGCACGTAGCGGCGGGAAGCACACATCGATTTCCTGAGGGCTCCGCGAAGGAGCGAGATGTTGTTGCTCGATCACGGGGGGGGACCGCCCTCAGAGGCCTGCGCAACACGTCAGGGCCTCTTCGTTGAAGCCTTCCTAGCCTGGATGACAGTCCTCAGATCTGCCCTTGGTCTGGAAGACTTCGACTGAGAGTGTTGCCCCTGGCTCCAGGCTTTTTTCGGGGGAGCACGAGAAGCAACACTCTCTTTCTGCTGCTGCTGGTGTGAGGAGCTGGCGGTGGCCTCATGGGACTGCCCCCTGACAGCAGACCCATGAACGACGGCGGGGGATGAAATGTTTAAGTGCGGCTGACTGTCGTTTCGTCTCCTGAAACCTCTCGACGACAGTATCGACTGCGTCGCCGAAGAGGCCAGAAGACGAAATCGGGGCATCGAGGAGGAAAGCCCTGTCCTTCTCCCCGATGCCCGACAGATTCAGCCACAGGTGTCTCTCCGTGGCTACCAGTGCTGCCATAGAGCGGCCAATGGCGCGGGTCGTCTCTTTGGTAGCACGGAGAGACAGGTCGACCGATCGACGCATTTCTCTGATGTCGTCGAACGAAACCTCCCCGCTGTCGTCCACCTCCTTAAGGAGGTCGGCCTGGTACGCCTGCAGAAGCCCCATAGTGTGCAGGCACGCACCAGCCCGACCTGCCGCCATATATGCCTTCCCAACAAGCGCCGAGGTGGTACGGCAGGGCTTGGAGGGAAGCGTCGGAGCCCTCAGGGACGATGCAGCATCGGGCGAGAGATGGGTTGCAAAATTCTCTCCGACCCGAGGCATCGTCCCATAGCCCCTCTCCCTCGACCCCATTACGTTAGAATATATATGGACATTGGGGCTAGAGAGACGAGAGGAGAAGGGCTTGTCCCACGATCTCGACACCTCGGTGTGGAGATCGGGAAAAAATGGGAGACTCCGACATGAAGGTTGTGGCCGGGCTTGCAGGAAGCGCTCATCAAGCATGCTTTTTTTCCGTCGCTTCCTGCTTATCTAGGGGCCATTCGATTTTTAATTTACCCACAGCCCGGGTCACAACCTCCAGCAACTCCTCAAAGGCAGGTGAATGTGATGATGGAGTTTCACATCCACCTGCCTCGATGTTCAAACTATCTGATCCCTCAGAACCAGATAGCTCGAACATCGGGTCCCTCTCGCGGGCGGAAGAAGCCGCTGGGCGGGCTTCCAACTCGCGAGTGAGACCGTGGGAACTGGCCGATGAATGTTGAGAAAGGGCCGAAGCCGTCTCAACATCCTCAGCCAGATCCCTTTGCGATCCCCATGAATGCAAGCGCCGCGCCGCCTCGACAGACGCGAGACCTGATCCATGGGGAGCGCGTGCCTGGCCTGATTCATCGAACAGACCAAGGCGGGAGCGGAGCGTTCTCATGGGCAATTGTTCACAGTTCGCACAGACAGCGCCCTCGAGCACTGCCCGTGCATGCTCCGCTCCAAGACAAACAACACAAAGCACGTGAGTGTCACCCTCGCTTAAATAGCGCGGACAAGGGGACGCACACTGCCTGAATTGTTTAGTCTTTTCCATCACTATTACTTCTACCGAACAAACAACACCAAATAAGACACACAGTTTGACATAGAACGCTTGCTGAAGAAAAGAAAGCTGCCATTGTTATGATCCGGTTCCCTTTTATAGCTTCCGCTCACCGTCACATGCGACGTCACGGCTGACGTCATGACGCAACACCAATCAAGATTGGACTAGTTCCATACAGGCTTCAGACGCGTCACGCTGAAGGCGTTCCCCAATGTGTCGATTCTCGACGCAGCGCGAGTTCCCTCGAAAGGGAACATGGATGTTGTCTTTGTAGATGTTATAATGGACTACAAGTTTTGTCTTCCGCCACATGCGCTCTGCTTTTCTGCATTGTCTTTTCATATTTTGCACTGCTGTTGAGTTTCTCCAAGGTGATTTTTGTCTGCCAATAATAAAATAATTAATTAATAATAATAATAATTTTTATAATAACATAAATATATAACCACTGAGTAAAAATGAAACACAAATTAACACCTAAACGGTTGCAATGAAAAGTTAACACTCTTTCCGGAACAAAATGGTATAGTCCAGTTTCCTGCTGGAGGTACATAGAGGTGAAGTACAACAGCACTTCCTCCTTTAGAGTTATGTGTCTATGATGTTTTATCTGCTAGTAACTCAAAAGAGACATTTCCCCCTTTGCCTGATCATACATCATGTACGCAACACCAAATTTAACAGAACAAATCAAATAAACTGCAACAAATTGTATAATAAAATTCTCTCACATATTTCAGAAATTTTCATATCAAGAAAGCTGATATGAAAGTGACCCATTTATTCGCTGATTCAAGAGTCTCAAGACGTGTTTATAGCTATGGCAACTATCCATAGTTAATCAGGTCAAGAAAACAGTGCAACTGACCAACATTTTTCATTTATTTTGTCCTCCCTCAATTTGATTCTCACAGGTCAAGTGTGGAGTCCTTCTGCACCGACATGGCCTAGATCTTCACTCACTGGAACTTCGTAAACTTTTATATTTTTCCCTGTTTCTTATGAAAGGAATGAAAAGAGTGTGGCAAAAGCTGCGAGTCCAATTCCAAGTGTGTAAAAAAAAAGTCACCAACCGTTCTTTTCCAATAGCCCATCATGCCACTGTGTGCAATATTTAACCAAATTAGCCACTATTTAATGCCAACTGCTGTGTATTTATGCATTTATTAATTATTCTGAGGAGATGGGCATTGTGGTTGACAAACATAAATAAATAATTGTAATTTTGAATACATAATAAATTAAGTAAATAAATAAATAAATATGAATCCATAATTATATTTCTGCCTTCATTGTGAACGGAGTAGAAAATAAATTCATCCGTGTGCTGCCCTGCTGAAAAAAAAGTATGACTAGGAAAATCCTCACAGATATGAGTTCTGACAGCAAAATTACAGCAGAAACAATTACAGCACTTAAGAGCAAAAAATGAAGAAAATGAAGAAAAAAAAAAGTTTTTTCCCTCAGGAAACAATTAACATTAGCCATTAAAAGGTCTCACCATAATTTATCAGTTTGTTATTCAGTTTCCAACAAGTCATTAAAAAAAAGAAATCTCTCCTAATGCTTCATTAATGATTTAATCACAAGATTAGGACTAGCGATTAGAAACAGTGACAAACATATGTGATTTGCCTCTACTGACAACTATTTTGGCAGTAAAACTTCATTGCAACAAAGTGCCACTTTTCTATCAAGTTTTTAATTTTCAATGTGCCTAACTCTGTACAGAGAAAGTCTAATTATCAATTATTCACCTGTTAAACTCTCACAGCACCATTTGAAATAATATTGTGTTTCTTTGGCCTTGTAATTCAGGGTGAATTCGAGACAGAGGGCAAAGACATGAACAGTCTGCAGGAGCAGCAGTTGCTGTTGGCCATTTTCTGTGACCAGTCCTTATCATCCCTGCAGTTTCTTTTTTTTTTTTTTTTTTTCAGTCATGTCCTTCACAATGAGTCCCATGCGGGTCTGAATGTCATAGTCATCATTATTCGCTCACTGCTCTTCAAATGGTTGAATCTGAATCACAGCCTCCTCTCAAGATGGGCCCCGGGCTTTCATTTTTAAAGGTCAATATCTGGTCATAGTGGATTCTGTTTTCAGGGAACGCCTGCATTTTAAGTTCAATCTCATTTTAGACAGACTATATCAGGTGTAATATATTTTGAGCAGAACATCGTTCTATTTTTTTCTGAATCTGCCTCTGATTTAATGCTATCTTGTTTGTCTCAGGCAATTTTTGATTGGCAAGCTCTTGCTCAAAGTAATAACTGCTGTCCAGTTTATTAATACAGGAATGGAAACTGTTTCGTTCAGACCCTTAGAACCCTTGATCATAATAAGAGAAAAATAATAATAATTCAAAAGCTGTAAATCAAACCATTCAACTTTACCACATTATTCAAATTAAAAATGTTTTGGACTACATTGTGTTTTTACAGAAACAATCTGATTACTTTTCCATAGAACATTACAAATACTAATAAACGGACATATCTCTGAGGTGGCCGTGTTTGTCTCTATAATTCTGGAAGTTGTCTGGGTCCTCAGGGAACCTGACATCTAGAATGCAGAGGGGACAAATGGACACTGCCCCCTGTAACAGGCACTTGTTTCTTTCATTTGTCATTGTGAACAGACCTTCTGCTGGATAAACAAATGATCTCTATCCCTCTATTGCTATTGATTAAACACTGACAGAATGGACTATCAGCATGATACTGGATTGATCACAAATAAATAGTAAAGGTCATCTTATGGCTTGACTCAGAGTGCTCTTTTTATAGAGTTCGATATATATATATATATATATATATATATATATATATATATATATATATATATATATATATATATATATATATATATATATATATAGCAGCATAGGAATCATAACATATCAGTTGCTTAGTTGCAACTTCATGCTGGGAGTCTGGGTAGATCAAAAAGTAAAGGGGAATGCATCATCTGATTTTCAATGCAGTGTAAGCCTCTTTAGATAGAACCCTCTACGAAATGCATTCAGTATACAGTAATGCAAGGAATCATATTTTACAACCTCAGTCCCAATGTACCAGGGCGATAACAGCTATAGACCATCACACTATTAATATTAGTGGTCAGCATATATGCATATTCTTAAACTAAAACTAAAACTTCCAATCCTACATTTTGTATGTGGTTACAGATTTGCAAAGTGCCAACAGTTGTGAACTGTTACCAACCCGAAGTCTAACTCCCTACATCATTTCAACCTAATCATATATATCCCATCTATAAATATACTCCAATTTATACTTTGGCTACATAATTAAAATTATACAGATAATTACTTTTTTGCAGTTTTTTGTGTTTTTTAAATGTATAAACATTTCACATGACCCCTGAATTCTGTTACATTCTGAGGTCCATCTACCATCTAGTTTTTTGAAAACTTGTATTTATTTATTTGTTCATTTTTTTTGTAAAGATATTAATGGTTTTATTCAGCATGTAAAAGTGTCAGTAAAGACATTCATATGCATATTGGGGTGATTTCTGAAGAATCAAGTGACACTCAAGACTGGAGTAATGGCTGCTGAAAATGCAAATGTCATCACAGGAATATATGAAGGTATTTTTGGTGCAAAACTACTGAACGCCTGTGACAGTGAAATTTGTAGTTGTAGAGAATAGCCACACATGTGTATCAGTAAATTTGAAGTCACAGAGGGAAATGCATTAAGAGTTGCAAACTTGTAGACTTTTTTTTCTCTCCCACAAACACAACACAACAGTTACACCTTCTCAAATTCTTCATTGCAGGTGCACAAATCCTATTCTACAAATCACAAATTAATAAACTTGTGCGCTCACATTTTTGCTACAATTGCTGCAGTGAATATGGTGCAAAACGCATTTAAACACCCGCATCAAAAAATGTGAAGTCACGGAGAAATTTTGCTCATCCACAAATCAGTGATCTGAATTCATCTAATGAGAGTTGCACACTTGTAGAATATTTTCTCACAAATATCTTGTGTAGAGAAGGTGTAACTGTTGTGTTGTGTTTGTGGGAGTGAAAAAAAAGTCTACAAGTTTGCAACTCTTAATGCATTTCTCTCTGTGACTTCAAATTTACTGATACACATGTGTGGCTATTCTCTACAACTACAAATTTCACTGTCACAGGCGTTCAGTAGTTTTGCACCAAAAATACCTTCATAGGAATATATTACATTTCAAATTACATAATACTGTTTTTACTGTATTTTTGATGAAATGCAGCTTTAGTGAGCATAAGAGACTTATTTAAAAAATATATATTACATTACACTTAGTTATTATGTGACGGAGCGGCTCCGTCACTGAGTGTGGGACACACACACACACACACACACACACTCATACACATATACTCATTCCCCAGTCCTTTATAGTCTCAATTAAGCCGGTCATAAACTTCGGGATTATGCACTTTTCTCCTACTGTTAAGTAGCGCGATCAAGGGTGCACACTTGATAGTTCTACTCTTCTTTAAACATACATTTAAACGAGCATTATAAACACTTACTGTGTGTCGAGATGCGTCGCGGGTTTGCTCTGTTTCCCATCCAGTTTGGCAGACCCGAAGCGTAACACTTCCGGTTTGTGATTCTCGCGCGCTTTCATGGTCACGTGAACTGCATAATTAGGGGTTTTGGGTTTTAATAATAATTTGTGATGCAAGTAACTGTGTATGGGGAAGGAAAATGTTTGTGAAGATGGATACAATTATTGTGGAAAATGTTGAAGTATATTAGATATAAGTCCTTTTCGGGAGTTAGTACAATGTGTTGATTGTATTATGTAAATGATGGTTGAGCCTGTGGGACGGGCTAATGGCTTTAAAAGTCGCAGCTTTGGGCCTGTGAAGTCAGTCTTGGTCTGGTTACAGAGAAGGCCGGCATAATAAAATACCTCACTATTCTTCGACTACGCCTGTGTTTTTCCCTATTGTGAGGAGGTTGGAAGAGGACCCCGCGACATATGGTGTCAGAAGTGGGATGGCTAGTCGGAAAAAGGTATCTCGCCCTCCAAGACAGCGCACAGGGCTGCGTTCCCAGCGGCGGGGACAGCAGGAGGAGATGGCAACCAGAAATGCAGACCCGGCTTGGGAGACAGTACGGTCATTGTCGTCGTCATCAGAGGAAGGTGGGGACGAGGGCAGTTCCTGGGCCGATTCAGCAGCACGCACCATCCCTAGAACAACAAGTGGACCAGGCGATGGGTTACTTACAATGATGAGAGACTTCTTGACAGCCCAGCAAAGCAGAGAGGAGGGGCTGTTGGCAGAGCTTCGAGGACTGAGGGCCTCTCTTCCATTGACTTACCAAGTTTCTCAACCTCCTTCCACCCAGCCAAGTCGAACTGTTGCCCAAACACTTCCTGCTATCAATCGGCCAGTAGCTGCAGCAACTCCAAGTACATTGACAGCAAGCAGTCCCAGACTGGAACTTCCCACACCCGCACGCCGGCGGGTGCAACGTGATACATCTTTGGAGGCAGCCCCTCTCCAATTCAATGACTCAAGCAGCAGAGATGACCAGCCAAGGTCAGAATGGAGACATTATAGTGAGCCAAAAATTCCGCCATATCAGATGGGTGAGGACATTGAAAATTATTTGTTACGTTTTGAACGCATTGCCAAAACGTGGAAATGGCCAGAGAGTGAGTGGGCATGCAGACTTGTTCCCCTGCTGTCTGGAAAGGCATTGGAGGCCTACACTGCAATGGATGAGGAGCGAGCCCACTGCTATACAGACCTGAAGGCGGCGCTGCTGACCAAGTTCGACATCTCCCCAGAGACGTACCGGCAATAGTTCCGATCAACGACCCCACTGAGACCTACCACCGCCTTAAGAGCCTCTACCGGCGCTGGATTCAGCCAGAGCAGCACACCAAGGGGGAGATTGGTGAGGCTATCATCTTGGAGCAGTTACTTCGGGTACTTCCTTTCGAGGTGAGGACATGGGTGAAGGAGCATGAGCCAGTGGAGGGCCTTACAGCAGCCAGGCTGGCCTTACAGTATCTCAATGCCAGGAGAGGAGGACCAGCTACTCGCTCCACCGGTGCAGCACATCGACCAGCATTCCAGCCACCCCAGCCTAGGTCTGTAAAGAGAGAAGATAGCCAGGAGTTTCCGGGTAATTCCAGCACTGCACCAAATCAACGAACATCCGGTAAGGAACTTGTTTGTTTTTATTGCCAGCAGTCAGGCCATAAATCTTCTGTGTGTCCCATACGCAAAGCTATGGTCACCGGTGCTTGCTATGCACCCCGGCCTGAAAGAGGGCCTGTCGGGGATAAGGAAGCGAGAGTTCAGTGCTATAAAACTGTGACTATCAATGGACAGCAGGTAACTGCACTGTTGGACACTGGGAGTTTTATGTCTCTGGTTAAGTGTAGTTTGGTACCAGTAGGCAGTCGGGACTACAGTAGACAAACAGACATTTTGTGTGTTCATGGGGATAAGCACCCTTATCCCAAAGCGGATTTAACGGTTACCATTGATGAACAGCATTACCTGTTGATGGTTGGGGTGGTTGAACACTTGCCTGTAGATGCCATTCTGGGTTGGGATTTACCGGTACTTATGGACTTACGTGAAACTGAATTGCCAGGGGAAATTGACTTTGGGGAGGAAGGGGAGGTTGAGGTGAATGTGTCTTGCCCTGTGATTACTCGAGCCCTGGCGAAAACTGGTGTCCAACCACTTCCAGACTTGGATAGTAGTCTGTGTGAGGGTGGCACCAAAGGGGCAAGAAAATCCCGCCCACAACGTCGCTTTGAGAAGCAGTTAAGGCCACCGGAACATGGGAAAATAGGTTTGCTGTCGGATAAAATGTGGGAAGTGCCTGAAAATGTTTCTGAACTACAGAGGGAAGATGAAACTTTAAAGCTGTTATTTGCTAAGGTAGTAGAAGGTACAAATGGGAATTGTGTGGGAAATGAGAAGTTCATTGTTGATAACGATGTTTTGTATGCAGTTGATGATGACCATAGACGTCTAGTAGTACCTGCTAGCTGTAGATCGCTGGTCCTGCACTTAGCCCACACACTTCCATGGGCCGGGCATCTTGGCCGCCATAAAAACTATCTTCGCATTAGTAAGTGTTTTTATTGGCCCTCTATGTACACAGATACCGAGAAATATTGAACCACATGCCCCACATGTCAGAAAACCAGTATTCCCTGTAAGTCGGACAAAGCCTTCCTGCAACCACTTCCGGTTATTGCCACTCCATTCCGCAGAATTGCCATGGACATTGTGGGTCCTCTGGTGAAAAGCAGCGGGGGTCATCAATATATTTTGGTTGTGTGTGACTATGCTACCCGTTTCCCTGAGGCGTTTCCCCTGAGCACCATTACTGCTCCCACTGTTCTGCGTGTTTTGGTACAACTGTTTTCTAGGATGGGGATACCGGATGAGATTCTAACGGACCAGGGAACTAATTTCACCTCCAAGTTGATGCAACTTTCCACAAACAACTGGGCATCTCCGCAATCAAATCTACACCATACCATCCACAGACAGACGGTCTGGTTGAACGGTTCAACCAGACACTGAAGAAGATGCTGCAGAAGTTTGTGGATGATACTGGCAAGGATTGGGACCGGTGGTTTCCATTTCTGCTCTTTGCCTATCGTGAGGTTCCCCAGGCGTCTACGGGGTTGGACTGGAATCTGTCATTGCAACTGCTCCTCCCCATCTCGCTCATCTGGCATCAGAGCAAGCCGCACAGCTCCTTGACATCTTCCAGAATGCTCCGTCCCTCTTTGCAGCCAGTCCCGGGAGAACCACCCTCGTTGAGCATATTGTTCGTCTAAAGGATGGACAACTGCAGCAGGAGGTAGAAGAGATGTTGAAGCTTGGAGTGATCGAGCCTTCTAACTCAGAGTGGTGCAGCCCAGTGGTCATCGTCTATAAGAAGGATGGCTCTCTCCGCATCTGCATTGATTTCAGGAAACTCAATGCCATCTCCGAGTTTGACGCCTACCCAATGCCAAGAATCGATGACTTACTGGAGAAAATTGGAGCTGCCAAATACATTACCACCCTAGATCTGTGTAAGGGTTACTGGCAGGTGCCATTGGAGGAGTCGTACCGGCCATATACTGCTTTCCAAACACCGGCTGGACTTTTCCACTTCACTGTGATGCCATTTGGACTGCACGGAGCACCAGCTACGGTGGAAAAAGAGGGCTTGGCCATTAAGTGGGCACTGGAGAGCCTACGGTACTACTTGCTAGGATGGGAGTTTGATCTGGAAACTGACCACCGAGCTCTCACTTGGATTAACTCAATGAAGGACCACAATAGCCGCCTTACTCGATGGAATCTTTCACTCCAGCCATTCAGGTTCACCATCCGACACCGATCAGGTCAGGCCAATGTGGTAGCAGATTACCTTTCCCGGTTGCCGCACATCGCCAACCTCCCGGAGGAGGGGAATGATGTGACGGAGCGGCTCCGTCACTGAGTGCGGGACACACACACACTCATACACATATACTCATTCCCCAGTCCTTTATAGTCTCAATTAAGCCGGTCATAAACTTCGGGATTATGCACTTTTCTCCTACTGTTCAGTAGCGCGATCAAGGGTGCACACTTGATAGTTCTACTCTTCTTTAAACATACATTTAAACGAGCATTATAAACACTTACTGTGTGTCGAGATGCGTCGCGGGTTTACTCTGTTTCCCATCCAGTTTGGCAGACCCAAAGCGTAACACTTCCGGTTTTTAACCCTCTGAGCGCAATAGTCTCGCTTTTTTTTCTTATCAGTGCAAAAGAAACTCAAAATACTCTGTTGATTTTGATCTTACATATTAAGTGTTGTACATCATTAGATCCTGATAAGTGTCTATTTTTTTCTGGATACTCACAATAAAAACAAAGTGTTGTGCTTTTCGGCAAATAAAGAAAAACAAACATGATGCGCGTTCTGCCTTCTCTCTGTCAGTTAAGTCCATTCTGAAACGTGTCCGAAAATTAACTGTAATTTCGCGAATACTTGTCATACAGGCACGAGTGTTTTTCCATAATGAAGCTTGAACTCTCTTCTTTTAAATGAATTAATTTATATAAAAAACAAATATTCTCAGTTTATGTAATCTGTATGAAAAGAGAGAGATGTCAGTATTTTTCTTTCCAGCTCATTATACCTCATTATGCGTTAATGTGCCACGCCCACGGACAGCGCGCCGGTATTCAAACGCAAATGATCTAAGGCAAGCCATTCAAACATGCCAACGCCCACCAGCTGGATTATAAAACACATCGTGTTTAGTAAGTATCTTGTACAGCTGTGTACACAGCGTATCCTTTCGCTGTGAGGAATAATACTATGTAATAACCCTGGAATAGAAGTGCTGGTAGTTTCATTTCGAGCAACGGATCCAGCTGATGTATTAAGTAATTTATTCTTAAGTGCTTTGTTCTAATCGCGATATTGAATAGTGTCTGACTGTAAACCGCAAAAAGACTGTTTAAATATGAATTGCGTGTCTGTGTGTAGGCTAAATGATGAATGAACGGCATGCAGGCGTGCGCGCTTTGTTTACTACAGTTATACAGCGCGTGTCTGTGCCGTTCATTCACTCTCGCACCTACATTAGTAAACGTTATGTTTACATGAACACATCCAAACTATATTGCTATAGCCTACTAAGATGAGTAAAAATAGACTGAAATATGTTGAAATAAAATGTCTGTATAAGCAACAAGCTGCAAATTCACATGTATATACTTATATATCATACACAATATGTTACAGATTAAATATGAATGTTTACACAAGATTTTGTGATTAGTTTTGGATAGATTATAAAGTTTTGACTGTAAAAAAGACTACTGTCACGTTAAATAGTTAAGCTTTTGTTCACCAATTTCTGTTCATAGTTAAATATACTATAGTATGATGTTTTGTCAAAAATAAAGTAGGTATATTGAATTATCAACTAAGATGTTATTATAGTGTTTGTTCCAATATTCAAACTAATGAATCCTTACCTTTTTTAATACGTATGATAAAATGTATACTTTTTACAAAGAAATACACTTGAAATATTGTTAAAATTGTAATTGTTGTTGTAATTGTAACCTATTTGTAATTGGTTACAATTTCTAATTGTAAAATATGTATATATAGAGTATTTCTTTTGTCCTTGCATTCTTTGGGATCCTGTGACACACCTGTGTGAAAGGGCTAATTAATATGCAGCTCATTATAGGGCTCATTATCCGGCCATGGTCTTCTCAGGTGTGAACACGCCTACACGCATATTGCCTTTCCAAACAAAAGGTGTCTTATAAAATTTAAATCAATGTATTGTTTTGTGTAAATGATTAGGCAGGATGATTTTCAGATCATTTTGAAGCAAAAAATTCTAGGCAACAACACTCATTAGTCAAAAGTCTTGTGGACACATATTTAGTATGTGTTTTGTGGCCTTATTTCAGACACTTTAAGTTTTAGTTTTTTCAATAACCATGCATAAGCAATATTCTCTCAAAAATACAAACATGTACATACATCTTGCTCACATATTACGGTAGCCCCGTTTGTGCTATATAGAGTGAATTTACACCTTTGTCATTAACATGTTTATAAATAACTGAAAAAAGCACAAATGTCAGAACATGTCAGAACACCTCAAGGACCCCAAAAAACCCATAGACCTCAGAGGGTTAAATAGCGTGATTCTCGCGCGCTTTCATGGTCACATGAACTGCATAATTAGGGGTTTTGGGTTGTAATAATAATTTGTGATGCAAGTAACTGTGTATGGGGAAGGAAAATGTTTGTGAAGATGGATACAATTATTGTGGAAAATGTTGAAGTATATTAGATATAAGTCCTTTTCGGGAGTTAGTACAATGTGTTGATTGTATTATGTAAATGATGGTTGAGCCTAGTGGGAGGGGCTAATGGCTTTAAAAGTCGCAGCTTTGGGTCTGTGAAGTCAGTCTTGGTCGGGTTACAGAGAAGGCCGGCATAATAAAATACCTCACTATTCTTCGGCTACGACCCCGCAACATATTATTTACTTAATTGGCCTGTCTGCTTAAATAAATATTAAATAAAAAACTTTCACAGATACTGTATAATAAAAAAGGTTACTGTATAACATGGGCATGGTAAGCTGACGGTCCTCAGTTCTCAGATGATTTCACAGTTTCTATTTCACATTCAGTCAGTTTTATAGCAGTTTTACAGCAGTTTACAATGACTTCTGACGCAACCAATTATTGTATTACATGACAGCCATCCAATAAAGGGCATTTAACTCTTGATTCTCATCAGCCTGAATAAATGTGCTCAGCTCCGTTTCACGTCTCACATTGTGTTATTTTATTCTCTCTTTGTCTCATCATGCCAAAAATAAATGAGCTGGTTAGACTCTGACATCGACAATAAAATAGCAGGATTACAAGGATCAGAATTTTTTTTATTGTTGTATTTTTGCCTTAAGTTAATTTTTTTTTTTTGGCATACATTATTGTAGAACAAACTCTGCCAAGGTTAGATAGGCTTTGATCACACCACCTGGAATGTATGTTTTCTCACACTGTATTTTGGAATATCATGGGTTTTAAAACCACCTTGTTAGTCTCTCAGTAATCATTTCAGCTATTCCCTCCTCTTCCACAGCATGCTGTGTAATGTGTTTTCTATCAAACAACCTTTTAAAGTTGCTCTCTGTGATGATCATGTGCTACAAATCTAAGTGGAAGGTTTAAATTTGGTTTCAACGGCTCTACGTGCTTCCAACGTAGTGTTGTGGATTTTAGGATTTGGGACAAAACACTTTCTATACTCCCTTGATTTTACACTGAAATTTGTCAGACCGCAAATTCATAACACAAAGCAAATATAAGTTAAATCCTCTGCAATTCTGCAAGGAATTTTGTCTGGTATATAAACATATGGCCTTGTTGTGGTGCTCTCAAAACTCGCGGAAGCAGCAGCATGTCACATCTGGGCTGACCGTATGTTAAACTTGGACTATGGGAATGTCTTTCACCTGTACTTGTGCTAAAACAATTGTCACTATAATTGTCACTCCTATTCTAGAGGCCACAGACACTCCATCCCATTCCTGACTCGAGATTCATCAAGTTGGTTTGTAGGAAAAGTTATATCTGTCTTAATACTAAAAAGCTGTTGGTTTTGATTTCTCATGTCTGAAGTTTCAACATCTAACTTGCTTGTGGTAACCTAAAAAGCTAATTTTATGATTCAGAGTTGCTTTGCAAAGCAGACAGACAAGAGAGAGCTGGACTAAAATTCAGGACAAATTAACAGAATTCTTGTTCATGAAGGCAAGTGTGGGAATTTGTTAATTAAGCCACATACTGATGAACAAATCAAACCAAGGTTTGTAAGAATATGCTGGCAGTTTGACACATTCAAGGTCATGATTCCTTTGAGTGATTGCTGCTATCAGTCATGGAGCTGTAGGAGAAAATCAGCTCTTAATTTCCAATGCAGTACAGGCCATCATTGAGCTCTCTGCAGTAGAAGCCACGCACACACACACACACACGCACACACACGCACACACACACACACACACACACACACACACACATGCACGCACGCACGCACACACACACACACAGCCCAGCCCTCTCTTACTGTGACAGTCCTCTTAAGCCCCTCTTCTGTCCTTGACTCTCTGTCTCCTCTGTCAGATAAACACTGAAAGGGTGGAGTTTCAGACTCTCCATCCCACCAGTCTTCTTATATGAGCCTCTTTCCATTCACCTCCTAAACTCATATTTCATTTTATTTCCTGGATTATGGTCTATTTTTTACTCACTTTCTATTATTATTTTCCCATTTTTGTTATTGTTAATTATTTGAAACATAAATGTGGTATGTTGACAATGTCCGACTTGCACCGACACGAACGTGTAACTTTTATATTATGTCTCTTACATATTAACATTTGTAACAGAAAACAATGAAGTATTTTTTAAGTCATATGGACAACAGTAGCAATTTGTTAGTTAGCTGCATTTGAGGACAATAGTGAATGGCTTACCAGTAAAAAACAAACAAACAAAAAAAAAACATATGGTATAACAACATCTATGTTTCTAACCCATTTACTTTTCAAAAGTATTTCTGTCATTTCTTCTGAGTTTTAAGAGTTTTTAAAGATTGGATTATTTATCATCAGTAATTAAATTTAAAGTAGTTGAGCATGTGTAATGAACATCACTTAAACTTATCACTTTGATTTTACTTAAAATTAGGCAGACAATAAACTAACGGCCAGATTTAGGCAAATTAGGCAAATTAGCATAAGAGCACAATCCTATAAAAGCGCAGATGGTAGTGTAAAGTTCTGCTCGTGATCTACTGACGACGCGCAAATTAAAGAACAGATGCAGCCGGATCATTTCCATAATGACCGACGCAATCTAAGCAGCGCAAATTAGAATCTGGTTTAAAACATGCTTTTTGGGGGTGGTAAATGGCGCAAATACCAGTAAATTGACTAGTGCAAACCTTAGTAAATCACCTTGCATTATTCATTTAAATACTCTCCTCCCATAAATTTTGCATCTGAAAGGGAAACTCCTACAAATGCATATGCAATAAGGTCAGACACAAAAATAACCCTGTCCACACCTTTTCAGCACTATTTTTTCACTCTGTGTCTTAATTAAATTCTGACAGTATTTTTTTAACACCAAAAGAGGGTTTGTGCTGGCGCAAGCTTTTAGTAAATCTGTGTCACGATCCACACTCAAGGAAACAAAGGAAAATCCAATAATGCAGTAAGTATTTTAATGGGGAAATCCGTAACTCATAAACAGTCCAGGCAGGGGTCAAAATTCTCATAAGCAATCCAAAACACAAAAACTATACAGGCAAGAACAGAGTGAAAACAGACCTCAGACGTGGTGTGATGAATAACAAGGACTCCGTAACAAACACTAAACAGGCAGGGTATTTATACACACAGAACTAACAATCATGATGGGGAACAGCTGGGTGCAATGAACCGTGATTAGGGCAGACAAGGATTGTGGGGAATGCAGTTCCTAATGTGAATGACACCGTGGGGGAAGAGGACCTCTAGTGGACACCAGGAAACATAACCCAACACTGTGACATAACCCCCCCTCTACGGAGCGGCTACCAGACGCTACAAGAGAAAACTACAAAACAAACAAGAGTCCAGGAGGGAGGTGGAACGGTGGATGATCAGGGGGAGGGATGGGGGGCCAGGTCCATGAAGGGGAACAGGAACAGGGAGTGACGACTTAGCCAGCGGCCAGGGCGAAGCAGATAGTCCATCGGGTGGCCAGGGCGAAACAGAGAGTCCAAGGGGCGGCCAGGATGAAGCAGACAGTCCATCGGGTGGCCAGGGCGAAGCAGAGAGTCCATCGGGCCGCCAGGTCGAAGCAGACGACCCATCGGGCGGCCAGGGCGAACCAGGCGACCCATCAGGCGAAGCAGGCGAACAGGAACAGACCCTGGCCAAGGAACAGGCACAGACACCAGCTCAGGAACAGGCACAGACACGGGCTCTGGAACAGGGACAGACACCGGCTCAGGCACAGGGACAGACACCGGCTCAGGCACAGGGACAGACACCGGCTCAGGCACAGGAACAGACACCGGCTCAGGCACAGGGACAGAAACCGGCTCAGGCACAGGAACAGTCTCTGGATCGGCAGACGTAACAGGAACAGTCTCTGGATCGGCAGACGTGACCTGCACAGTCTCTGGATCGGCAGACGTGACCTGCACAGTCTCTGGATCGGCAGACGTGACCTGCACAGTCTCTGGATCGGCAGACGTGACCTGCACAGTCTCTGGATCGGCAGACATGATCTGAACAGTCTCTGGATCGGCAGACGTGCCAGGTCGCTGGCGTGGCGCCGGCAGGGCGAACAGCTTGGGCACAACCTCCGGGAAGACGACGGGCTGCTCGGACACGACCTCCGGGTTCTTGGGGAGGCTGGAGGTCTTCCCCCTCCTCCGCCATTTCTGATGGCAATGTGCAGGCTCTGGGCTTGACGGAAACAGCGGCGAACAGAGCTCTGGGCTGGGCGGAATCAGCAGCGGATGGAGCTCTGGGCTGGACATCACCAGCCCCGGGTCGAGGAGGGACCGAAGCGGAGAGTGGTTCCGGGGCTCACCTCTAGCACCTCCTCTCCTGCGACCTCCATGGGTCCCAGAAAACCTAACTTGACGGGTTCCCTCAAAAGACGGTCCGTGTCCGATGGAAGGGGGCTCGGGAGAATTTACCGCCACGGTCTCCTCAGTCAGATGGGCCCATAACGCAAAACATTGAAAAATGTTCATAGGGGGCCCCGCCTCTCCGGCTCGAGAACTCCCGCTCGGTGGTACTCCTTTCCTCCCATTAATAGGGGGAGGGATACGGAACCCCGTACTGCTGGATCTTGACATGACAGAGTCCTTCTGTCACGATCCACACTCAAGGAAACGAAGGAAAATCCAATAATGCAGTAAGTATTTTAATGGGGAAATCCGTACCTCATAAACAGTCCAGGCAGGGGTCAAAATCCTCATAAGCAATCCAAAACACAAAAACTACGCAGGCAAGAACAGAGTGAAAACAGACCTCAGACATGGTGTAATGAATAACAAGGACTCCGTAACAAACATTAAACAGGCAGGGTATTTATACACACAGAACTAACAATCATGATGGGGAACAGCTGGGTGCAATGAACCGTGATTAGGGCAGACAAGGATTGTGGGGAATGCAGTTCCTAATGTGAATGACACCGTGGGGGAAGAGGACCTCTAGTGGACACCAGGAAACATAACCCAACACTGTGACAATCTGAGCCTACGTTTATTGAATGGTTTTCAGTTTTAGGCCTTGTCCATACTAATACGTTTTTGTTTGAAAACAAATTTTTCTCTCCGTTTTGGTCTTATGTCTACATTTAGACAGCGTTTTTGTTTTGTTTTTGTCCACGAATATGGAGCTTTTTGAAAACACTCTCCCAAGTGGATACATTTGAAAATAACTATAACCTCCCGTTCATGTCTATCGCCATCATCATAACCTTCACATTTTTTCTGATTTTAGTGATCCATCTGTATCATGTCAGCTAAATTCTTGCTAGGAGAGACTCTAGGTCCGAGAACCGTACTCGGGGCTACCAAAACGGGGCTATTAACAGAAGAACTCTCTCCAGAACTCCTGAAAGCAGAGAGATTGGGGGAAATGCGTACAGACATGACCTCGGCCATGTCTGCACCAAAGTTTTTCATAGGAGCTCCACCGGCTCGGGGTGGAGTCTCCATTCCCCGGGCCTCGGCCCCTGCCTCGACAGGATGTCTGCTCCCTGATTTAAAAACCCCGGGATATAAATTGCCTTTAAAGAGAGCAAATTCCCTTGGGCCAACATGAGGATCTGGTGAGCCAGTTTGCATAAGTGACGTGACCTCAGACCCCCCTGATGGTGATGTAAGAGAGCACCGATGTGCTGTCTGTGCGGACAAGCACATGATGGCCCCTCAGGTCTGGGAGGAAGTGTCAGACACTGAGATTAGAACTCGCTGGAGGGCGCCGAAGGGAGATGGGCACCATATAATGAGGTGTTATCCATTTCCCCCCAGAAATTACCCATTTATTTCCTCAGAAATAAATGACTCCTCAAAGATCAGATGAGTATATATTTAATTTTCTCAAAATTCAAATACAGCCAAATATCAATCAGAAAAGTAAACACGGTCTGGAGGAAAAGCTGAATTGTATAATAATACAGACATCTAAGTCCTAAAAGATAAGATGAGTATTTAATTTTCTCAAAAATTAAATGCAGCCAAATATCAACCAGATAAGTAAACACGGTCTGGATGAAAAAGCTGAATAGTATATTAATACAGACATCTAACTCCTTATATATAAGATGAGTACAAATATCAAATACAAATATAGATGTAGCCAAATATCAACCAGGCAAGTAGAAATGGTCTAGGTGAAAGGCTGAATATAGTGTATTAATATAGACTTCAAATCAGAAGAGTATTTAACATTTAATTTAGTTAAAATGAAATGCAGCCAGGAACAAGCAGACAAGAATACATGGTCTGAATATTAATATTTTAATCTCAAACAAAAAGAACCATAGCCCAAATAATAGTATGCAAACACTAGTTTGCACACAATCACAAGAGAAAGAGAGAAAGGGAATTCCTGTCTGTTCAGTTCCCTGCATATATGTCACAGGTCGGAGCGGCAACCAGGCCTTAAACGCCGCCCCTTTCAAGTGTACCACCCCGAGGAGCCTGACCAGAGGAACACCACAGACAGGACAACGTGATAAGATACAAGCTGTGTTACTTTATTAGATTAAGATAATCTCTTAAAACAGGGCATCAACTGATCGTTCTCTTCTTTGTCTCCCAAGGTCTCGAGGGTTTTAACGGCTGCGGAAAGGAAAGCTCTCACTGGCGTTGACAATGGTAAGGTATCCCTCAGCAGATCTTCCAGACAGGCCGTGACCAGCACTCAGGTAAGGAACTTCCCAAGGAATCTGCAGGACGAACGGTGAGCGGCGCTCAAGTGAGGGACTCCACAACGGATCTCAAAGGCAGGCGGTAAGTGGCACTCAGGTAGGGACTCCACAACAGATCCTCAAGACAGACGGTGTACAGCACTAGGGTAGGAACTCCACGGCAGATCCTCAAGATAGGTTACGATGGCAGAGAAGTAAGAGGCACTCTTTGACAAGGGCAGCGGTGAGGGATCCCACAGCAGTCCTCCAAACAGACGGTGCATAGCACTCAGGTGAGAACTTCACAGCGGTGAACAGCAGACAGATAAGGAGCTCCACAGCAGATCTTCAAGACAAACGGTGGGTAGCACTCAGGTAGGAACTTCACAGCGAATCCTCAAGACGGGTTACGATGGCAGAGAAGTAAGAGGCACTCTTTGATGTAGGCAGCGGTGAGGGATCCCACAGCAGTCCTCCAGATAGACGGTGCACAGCACTCAGGTGAGAACTTCACAGCGGTGAACAGCAGGCAGATGAGGAGCTCCACAGCGGACCTTCAAGGCGGATGGTAGGTAACACTCAGGTAGGGACTCCACAACAGATCCTCAACACAGACGGTGCACAGCACTCGGGTGAGAACTTCACAACGGTGGACAGCAAGCGGGTAGGGGGCTCCACAGCGGATCTTCGAGACAGACGGTAAACAGCACTCGGGTGAGTAACTTCACAGCGGTGAACAGCAAGCAGGTAGGGACCTTCTCAGTGAACCTGCAGAACAGACGGTAGGCAGCACTCGGGTGAGTAACTTCACAGCGAAGCTGCAGGGCAGACGGTGACCAGCACTCAAGTAAGGGCCTTCTCAGTGAACCTGCAGAACAGACGATAGACAGCACTCGGGTGAGTAACTTCACAGCGAAGCTGTAGGGCAGACGGCGACCAGCACTCAAGTAAGGGCCTTCTCAGTGAACCTGCAGAACAGACGATAGACAGCACTCGGGTGAGTAACTTCACAGCGAAGCTGTAGGGCAGACGGCGACCAGCACTCAAGTAAGGGCCTTCTCAGTGAACCTGCAGAACAGACAGCAATCAGCGTACCCGTACACACCCTCCTCAGAACAGAGAAAGCATACCACATGAGTGGGAACTCCTCTTCAGGTCAAACAGCGTTCCACATGCTGGTGCGAAGCCCTCTCCAGAACAGGCAAAGCACCCCACAGATGTAAACTCCTCTTCAAATCACACCAGCGCTTCGGGCAGAATAATGTCTCTTTCCTGCTTGATACACACTCCACACATCACAGTTAATACAGCCCAGCGTCCCACGAGGATAACAAGTCAACTGGTCGAAGTTATGGTTAAAGACAGAACTGTTCTTCCCACACTCGTGTATTCAAATCAAATTCTCAAGACTTTAAGCGTGCTTACATCACCACAGACACTGCAATCTTCACACGTACAATGAATTAAGGCCTTCACTCCAGTATTCATCCAGTTTCCTCCATTCCCATGGAACTATAACTTTACGAGCAGTAATAAAGAGAAATGTCGGCAGAAACACGAGCCTCGAGAAATCACAACAATCCTGGGGTTAACTTTCAGGCTAAGGCACACAGGTAATATCAGAAAGCTTTTAGAATTGTCATCAGCGTGATCGTGGTACTTAACTGTCCCTGGAGTGATCGGTGCAAATTAATTCTTCAGTCCATGAACGTTCTCCTTCATAGCATCCACCAAGACTGCAATCATCTGTTCTGTTCCCACTCTACCTCGGCCGTTTCTTTCCCTTCTCAGGTCTCTCGTTCTCCTCCACCAAAATTCCTTTTTATATCCCTTACTGAGACACGTGTTCCGATCGCTGATCGCCTCCCTCACTTCTCACAGCTGATACTCATTTCTCAATCCATTATCCCGCGATCGGCCATTGTGTGTAAAACCGGATCTGGCCCGGTGTTTCACCGGAAGTGCTCCGACGGGGGAACGTCCTTGCTCGAAGAAAGGTTCCGCCTTGCCTTTTCGTCACTCTGTGACATCTATTTACATTGCAGACCAATTATCTACACGTTACCTCGGCAAACGCGAGATGAGCCTCTAGATTCTTATTGCAGAGATATCTTAAAGGCCATGTTGCAGGTTAACCACCACTGTTGATTAATGGGTACATAAATCACTCAAGATATGTGTATAATTTTTAAAATGTCTCAAAAATGGTCTTAAAGACCATTTTTTTACGTTTCTGGTATCATTTTTTTTTTACGCAACTCTGTGATGACGTCACGTTGGGGAGAAGCGGAGGAAAGGGTGCCTCAGCCTAGTATTAGAACTATGGCGACTGACTGGGATGAGGAAGAGTTGGCAAGAAGAACTAACATGTATTATGGCCCGCAGCCGTATAATTTTGAACCTGCTAGACGTGAGAGGGCAAATGAAGAATTGCCAAGAACTGATGGCCGTCAAAGCCAATTGAATGCATGGTCCGAGGAGAATGAGTGGAGAGTTGGTGAAGTGTCCCGGTGAGTTGCTATCATTTAGTGAATGAACACTGGAGCTAGTCTACAAGCTATGGCAAGATGTTTTAACTTACGAGCAGCAGTGCACAATAACGACACATATATTTTTTTTACGGTCATTGAATAGCACCGAGTGAAAAATCAACGTTTTCTTTATATCTAGTGGCAGTATATGATCATGACGTTAGTTCAGATAAGTACCGGTAACCTTTGTCATAGTGTCGTAGTACTGGTAATGTTTGTCTTTGTCATCTAGAAATAGAAAGCATCATACTAGCTATTAGGGGTGGAATTATACATGTATTCGTATTGTGTGTGTGAGTGAGAGAGAGGTGCGGGCGCGATCGAACAGTGGAAACATAAAAACATCGTCATTTTGTTTATACAGGATATCGTTCAAACTGCAAAGTGTTTACTTATATTTGTGTACACTCGCAATAAAACACAACATTGTGCTTCTGTCACACTCAAAACTCTTGTCAAACTGTAACCTACAACTGTATATATTTCTATCTAGCTGCTAACGTTAGCTATATCTGCTAACGTTATGCTGTCTGCCTATCTCTCTCTATACTTGACTATCTATATATCTAGTCTGTCTATATATCTAGTCTATATATATATCTCGTCTAGCTATCTCTCTATATCTATGTATTTATCTATAATCTGAATACTCTCGTCTACTACTCGTCGCTCTCAACAAGGCGGGCAGCGGGCTTTGGTAAATTCTCTCCCCAAGGTGACGTAATGCAATGCATTGTGGGGGAAAGGAGAATCGTTGCAAACCGCTGTAAGATAGTACCTACTTTTTTCGTTTTTTGATACCCAACAACATAAAATACAATGGATAACAGTTTTAATGTTTATTACCAACAAGCAAATTGCACAAATTCGTTGAAAAATTAAACCTGCAACATGGCCTTTAACGTAAACAAAGAAAACGCATGTTCAGTAGGGCAGGCTTTATTCGATCTGTGCATTCGATCTTGAAGGACAGCAGCCTAATAAATCTGCTGCTGTAGTTTTTTTTTTTTAGTTTTTTTATTGTTAATCTACAAAAGACAAAGTAATGCTATTGTATTCTGCTGTTGACGGAATTACTTTTGTAACTTTATAAAGATTCATCTATATTTAATTTTTACAGTGATGAATATGCAGTATTATCTCATATTGGATTAATTTATTCAAATTATGTACCTAAAAACTACTGTTAGACCTACCTGAAAAAAAAAAAAAAACTGTCACTTTTGCTGTAGTATCAAAATTGGAATAGAGAATTGTGGTATTTCAATGGTATCTAAACATTTGAACCAGTCACCCAATCCTTAGCACTGAGCCCTGCTGGAGCTGCTCTAAATATTCACCGTGCAATTAAATGATAGATAAAATATGATAGAGCCATATAATGAACAGTGAAAGTAACAGAAGCTCATACAATACATTTTAATATGCTTAAGCATGAAAATAACTGAAGGAAATATTACAAAATAAGCCAACTAATATCAATCATTTTCTTTTGGTTTCTCTACCCAATATATAACAAAAATACACATGCAGTGAAATTACAGCTATTGGTATCGTTATCGGCAAGTACCAAAAATGAAAATATCGGTATCTGACTCATTCTGGAAAAAGTGGCATCCCTACTTTTAAGGAAAAAATACTCAGCAATGGTGTTGACATGAATTTGCACATGATTTGTCTTAAAGCATATTAAAAACACCACATAGACATTATTACAACATTAGAAACTTGATTTTCAACACAGGGGGTCTATAAAATAGAGAATTGTTTTGAATTGCAATGATGTTTCACAATATTACTGTTTTACTGTATTTTTGATCACATAAATGCTGCCTTGATGAGCATAAAAGGACTTCTTGCAAAAACATTGAAAAAATGTACTGACCCCAACCCATTGAATGGTACTGAATATATTTTATCAGGTACTGTCAACAACCAGTGCATTTAACTAAGCAGGCTGACAGAATACGCATAAGTGCTGTCTAATATTGACCTTTCCAAGCTATGTTCATGTTTGCTTGCTGACGGTGAAAAGGCTTTTGTCTCTATAACTAACAGTCAACCTCGTATAACACACACACACACACACACACACACACACACACACACACACACACACACACACACACACACACACACACACACACAAGCCACATTCATCTCTCAAGGTCTTCCTCTCTTTATCAATAATAAAGCCTCCTCACCGGGCTGAAGGATGTCTTAATAATGTGTATGCGAAGCTCCTCCTCCACTGAGGTTGGAAATGGACAATCAGCTGTGTCTCCCCTTGAGGTAGCTGGGACATTTGCCATTTAGCATTTCTCTGAGTCACTGCTTCTCTAGGATACTCCCTTCTATTTTATTCCAAGGTTGCATCCTCCTCTGAATCACAATAAGTCTTAAGCATAAGGAGGTTATTGAGCACCTGCTGCCAGGTTATGTGTCTCTTATAAAGAGATCTGCTCTGTAAGGCTGAGCAAGGATGATGGGACTGCTGCTGTATTTATTCAAATAGATGTATGAAAGGATGAGAAGCAATGCTTTTCATCATCACGGTGTACTGACACCTATGTGGCACAAGGGACTCTTTAATCTATGTTGGAATTACATCCCATATCACATACAGACTTGTGGATACAGGTTGTAGAACAGATGCATGTGTATGCCTGACGTTTATCAAAACAACTGTTATGCTGTAATACAATGTCCTGTTAGGCTTCATTTCATTTACTGAAAAGCTAGACAGATTTGTTTTACTGTACTGTTTACTTTAGAATGTGGAATTTTTTTGTCATCTTTGTATTATATATTTATAATTTCTTTCTCAAAATAAAGGCAACATCACAGAGACTGTTTGGGAGCTACAAAGGCCAAATAGGATTCCCGTCAGTTGGATGACTTCTGTGACAGAAAACTGAACTAGTAAAGCAGATGCGGCTGACTGCAGGAGCTGAACTGAAATATATGTGTTTGGTTCCCGACTTATAATGGGGTCAGACTGTTGGCTGTGTCATTCTGCTTGTAGGTCAGAAACAGACACTGCTTCCGAAATCACATACTGTATAGTAGGCACTACATTTATTTTGAAACTTTTGTTTTGTTTACTAAAAAAACGATGTTCTGTATAGTATGAATTAAGGCTACACAATTAATCGCAATGAAACAGCATGCGGTTTGGCAAAGGCTGTGATTATTTTATGCGCAGATTGTCAGTGCAGCACGGCTGATCGGTAGTAAATGACGCTCCCTCTGAACGCCAGAGGGGGATCTCACGCAGACACGACCAAATATGCCCTGCCGCAGAAGTACAATAACACACTTCATCAGGAAATCCCTATAAGAAGCCACATCATCTCTCAGGAGGATGTTCAACTGTCGTTATGAAGTGAGTTTGGAGTAAAAGCATGTTATTAAATGTTGTCTTTTGTTGGACAAGAGGTTCATAAATGCTTCTCATGTTTGGAAAGATGTTTGACGCGAGTTGCTTTTTCAAATGCATGTTATAGGTGACTCAAACTCACAGTGCTTTCAGATGGAGCAGCATTTACAGAGCCGTACATCAATGACAAGCTGCACATTAAAAATAATTGCAGCCTTTGCGATTTCAAAATTGCGATAAGCCAAATCGGTGGGATTACATGTAAATTACGATTGATCGTGCAGCCGTAGTATGAATGTATGTTGTATGAATGGAATTCAGACATACTACATCTGCCATGTAACCTGCAGCGTCAGTTGAGTCGCTTTACTGCCATTCACAATGGGCAGAGGTGTAAAGTCCAGGGATCAGAAAGTAAAAGTCCTGTCATATGTTTATTCCACCCATGAACTCAGCCAGCTGATTTTATTAATTAGTTCTATCTCCTGGCTGAAAAACTGTGCTAATTAGCAAATCCAGGTGATTGGAACAAAATACTGAGGAGGACTTTTACTTTCTGAACCTGGACTTTACACCTCTGACAATGGGACCTCATGGGACAGTAAAATGTCCATCGGATGTGTACTTGCCAGAAGTAGTAGGTGATCTGGGTACTTTTCGCCTACTCTTTTATGAATACTATGAATTCGGACACATTACTATAGCTCACATATTGTTTTTCGCATAGAGTATGGAAGTAGGCTTTTTCGGAAGCAGGGAAAGTATTGAATCACAAAGCCAATGGAAGGCCTCAGCAAAAAAAATGTCTAAGACTAATATATATTTCATCTACAGTAAAGAATTTTATCCTGACAATAATTGGCTCTCCTCCTAGTACTCTGTTCCTACATTAAGTCATTAAGATTAAATGACAATTTTATATTTTGCATTTCGACTTAATGAAGATGCAAGGACAGAGACTGCGTCTTCACAGCGCGTGAGCATAGTGTTCCTTTCATCAGCATTGTTGATTCGGCTTGCTGGCTCTATTTCAGGCAGCTTCAGACTCTCTGGGAAACTTTGTGCTCAATTTTTAATTGGCATTACTGCAGCAATGTGAGCCCATTAGTGAGTGAGACAGAGGGCAAGATCACAGTGCAGTACGGGGAAGTACGTAACCTCGATGGAGGAGCAAAATAGGTTTCATGGCTGAGGGGCACATACACACACCCACACAAGAAAAACTTTTGTTTTTATACGGAAGTAACCAACCATATTTTCTATCTCATAATCCTGAATCTTACCGCAGAACCCAGATTGCATTTTTAGATCATCATAGAATACATTTTTGGTGACTCTATACGTTTCAATAAGTTTACATTAGTAAAAGAATTAGTTTTTATGAACTAGCATAAAACAATATGCAGTATTAACCTATGTTAATAAATGCTGAAATGTTGTGTTATTTAGAAATGTACTATTACTTCAGTCAATACATTAACATTTCACTTTAAGTTGTATAAATTACTTACTATATATTACTTTAGTTACTACTTATTATTAACATTAGATAATACATTCTGCACCAACCACAATTAAAATTGAAAAAAAAATATATATTTTTTACATTAACCTATGCTGTAAAAATACTGTGAAAGAAAGATTATTTACAATAATGCATTAAATAATTATGTTGAATAAAACATTGTTGTAAAGTACCACATTATTTTGTGTGTTTATTAAGTCCCATTGAAAACAAATAACAGTTCTAAAATTATGGAACGTTTTAATAAATGCATTTATTAAATTTAATAAATTAAATGCATATTATAATTTGTGTTGTTGTTTGTTTTAAATATGTGCTCTTGTAATTTTTAATAAAAAATATTAGTGTCCCATCCCCCTCAATATGACTTCTCTTTTCTGATGATGTGTGCACTGAGCAATAAGTTTGACAAATGGCCAGACAAGTTTCAGTCCTTCCCCTTCAGCAATCAATGAGCAAGCGACACAAATCCATTGATCTATTCAATTCCCACAAATTCAAGTCCCGTCTTGCAAATTTCTCACACACACAATGACTCTCTCACACACACACAATATACTTCCAGTTGTTAATCACGCATGCAGATGTGCATTTCGGCATTCCATTCACTGCAAAACAGACGTAAATATAATTGGAGCAGTATTAGATAGTAAGAAAGCAGTACATATGGTCTAGAATGCTGCAATGCCCGTATCTGCCACATATTATACCAACAAAAGAAAAATGTGACACCGCTAACACAATTTAGAGACATTATAGCATTATCCCTCTACTATACAGAGTAATATATCAAATCCAGACCTGGGCACAGATGGACTACTCGCAGCTTAAGGGGGCCAGGCAGCTGGTGCACCTGACAGGTGGCTGGAGTAGATCCAGACACGCAGAAGCTTCGGGTGGCCTGTGGACTCTGCCGAGTCCTGCAGGTGGGGTGCTGGGTCACTCCGTCTGCCCCTGTTCTGATTGTCTGGTAGTCTGCCAGGCTACTGTCAGCCCTCAAGGACCAAACGGCACCGTCAGGTCACAGCTGGCTGTGGCGGTCACACCTGTCTGCGTTCTGTCACCTCTCCGTTCCCTCAGAGGAATCCAGGACATATCAGTTGTCCACAGGCATAAAAATTGGGCCCTCGAGGTGTAGAGACTGAATTTTGGGGCTTTCGCACCAGAGGAACCTTTTCATAGTTGCTAGAACTATAGGCGGAAGTACCTGGATTTTGGCGTGTTAGCACTACAGGAACTAGGAACCATTTTAGATCTAGGAACTCCTTTTGGAGGAACTAATTTAGCTCCTACTTCAGAGTAGGGTCTAACCCAGCACTGACTGGCCGAACACACGCGAAACACCAGCACCCGCCATTTTAAAAAAAAAACTGTGTAAACACACAGATTATAGCCTATTTATTTACTCCAAAGACTTAACTCTATGAACATGGAAATGATAGATGGGCCTCTTAACCTTTACGCTGAGGAGAAAATCAAACGCATGCTTTGAGGGGACCAAGAGAAACATGATTATGTATTTCTGCTCAGCTAGCGTTCTCAGTACCGTCAAAATAAAAGTCACAAACGCGGCTAACATCACACAGACCACCACTCTATATTTTATTTATTACAGTTTTCTCAATCACTTTGGCACATTTTTCGAAAGTCTTAACATCAGAACTCTATTGCATGTCCACAAAGTGTGGTAACTCACCCAAAACATTTAATCAATGCTTCAAAAGCTAGTTAATGTATCAGTTAATTGGCCAATGCCACCAAAATAACAAGTGTTTTTTGTCATCGTGTGAGCCAAAATTTTTAGATGTTTTTTTCTTTTCACCATGGAAAAATTTGTTATATATAAATTTCAGGTGTTTTCTACTTTTTAGTTGACACTATCTGTTTCCTTCACTATACAAGAACGTCATTTTTGTCTATCTGTGAAACAATCACCAGTGAGAGTGCCTGGGATAACCATCAGAGTTCACTCCAACCCGGACAATCACCACACATCCATAAACTACATTTCCCATAATCCTTTGCCCAGACTAATCAGCCATGATCACATTCACCTGTATGTCTTTACTTCGTTTAGCTCACTCCATATAAGTCTGGTTTTCATATTCATTCCCTGCGAAGTCTTGTTTAGTGTTTGTACTGCAATTCTGAGCATGTTTTTGTCCTGTTTCTCCTGTGTCCTGGTTACCTTGATTCTCTGCCTGCTCCCTCGGATTTCTCTCCTTGCCTCTGCCCTTTTCTGTTATTGTTTGGATTGCTTGTTTGTGTATGAACCTTGCCTGGATTTGGATTACGTCTTTGGATTACCCTGTTCAATAAACACTGCGTTTGGATCCTCAACCTTCTTGTCTCAGAGCAGTTTGTGACAATCTGAATGCTCTTGTGTATCACACTGAGCTTTTTAGACACATATTTCAGCAGTAGGAAAACATTTACTAAGAAAAGTCAATACTGTGACAAAAAGAAATTGGAAATGTTATCACACTTTATATTAGGTGTCCTTATCTACTATGTACTTGCATCAAAAAATAAGTACATTGTACTTATTTTGTTCATATTGGATTGCAAAACACTTACAATACGGTGGGATACGGGTAAGGTTAGGGACAGGTTTAGGGGTATGGGTAGGGTGGTTTAAAGGGAATGCTCAACAGATTTAATTGCAGCTGTAATTACATGCAGGTCTTTTATAAATGTAAGTACAATGTAAAAACACAATAAGTGCATAGTTTCAAATGATTAATTTAAATGTTGTTAGTTAAACACACCTAATATAAAGTGGGACCAAACATTTTTATTTATACAGCACTTTTTTTTTTTTTTTTTTTGTAGAAATGTGAAACATGTAAATTGAAAATTCACAAGTCCTTGTTCATTTTCTACATATTCTATTATGTCTTCCTCTAACACCACTCCTTCTTACATATCTTCCTATTGTTCTTCCACAACAAGCAATTTTCAGTTTACATAAAGCACATTCCTACAAAAATAAACTGCTGTTGCTGTTTAGGGATTTAGATGTTCCTCCATGTTCAAAAATGGTAGTGAGTGTGCTGGGCAATCATGATTGGTCGATTGGTAAGATTGGGATTCCTATTTCATTACAGGCCATTCCATTCAATTTCATTACAAACATTCCATGTCATTGGTATTTATGGAATATACATGCATTTCCAAAAGAGTTTGATAATTGCAATTGCATGTGTTAAATTATCATTTTGAATGTGAAGGCTAACACAATGAAGAATTTTTAGAAGTTGTGAAGAGTTTGACCATTTCAATGCTCAGTTTTGATCAACAAGCCATGTGCATTTATTATTAATAATATAAATAATTTAATAATTAATAATTGGTCGACAAACAAACCAAGCAGATAAACGTTGGTGGACTTCAACTTGAAAAATGGTGTGTATTGAGATCTTTCAGTGGTTCAAACAACATATCTTCTGATTTTCATTCATGTTTATTTTGTGCTATGACTAGTAGGAAGAGATGATCGGTTCACATGCCATTTGAACTGAGGCTCTACAGCGATCTGTCACGTCACATTAAAGAGCCAAAATATGGCATTTAGCCTAATGTTTGAAATTCTTAGATGAGATTTAGTATCATCCCAAAAGTAACCTGCTCTGTCTTGTCTCTCAGCGCATTATAACTGTCCTCTTTGCTCCGCGGTGTATTTTTCACTGCGTGAGAACATGATGTGAAAACATGGCTTGTCGGACGTAGCAACAGTAACTAAGGGGGGCAGGTCTTTGCGAAGGGTCAGTTGAGCCAAAGTGATTGAGAAAAACTGTAATCCAACAATAAATACATTGTAAAGTTTATTGTAATACAATTTTAGTTCCCTATTGATTGTCTGTGGGTCTTGTTACGCATAACTTTACAATGAGCACCTATCATAAAGTAAAGCCCACAAACAGGGATATTAATTACTTCAATTTGTCACTGTCACCGTCGTTTCGATTTCATCCGAATGTGAATAGGATAAGAGATAAATAAAGTCGATTTCATGTGGCACAATGCAATGCGCATTTATAATTTCTGAATTTAGAGATGCAATTTAATAATGCCAGACCTCCTCTCTCCTCTGGTTACAATTTACCACTGATTACAGCCTGACGCTTTCACAATTTGAATATTTACTGCATGCCAACCAATCCACCCATCTCATTTGCATTTTGATTTACATGCCAATAGATGCAGAGTGTGGGATAAATATGGACCGTAATCAGCTTCATTTATCCAGAGCTGAAATGAGCAAAGACCTTTGGGTACCCCGACTAATGGCAAACACCAAGCTATTAGAGGTCAACTATACTAATCCCACAAGAGCAAATTGGACACAGCACAGGACTTAGCCATTTTAACAACAGCCTCGGGTTGCTTGACTACTCTTGTCTTGATAGTAATCTGCTGCTGCGATTTCATCGTGTTTGTTTGTGCATGTGCAGCTTGGGAAAGTGTGGTGCCATTAGACGAATCATTGAGCATGTCTCTATGAGTCATTGTTGTGGAGGGATACTGTTTCTTGGGAATTCAATAGAGGGGTCAATTAGCAATCTGTAAATAGAAGTTTGTTATAATGGTTGATCATAAAATGTAATGTGGAAAGGTTTACAGCCCCTATCAAAATTGAAGTGAAGAATTTTGTCAAGACTCAAATTATTCATCAGAATTCATCAGGGCATTTATTCCTTATCCTGTGGTTAACATCCACTAGCAATGAACAATAATTCTACAGCATTCACAAATCTTTCAATATTTCATCATTTACCAATACTAAGATCAAAAGTTATATCTGTTAATACTAGTTAATACACCGTGAACTAACATGAAAAATCATTGAACAACGGTATGTTTTATTAACTAACATAATGTTTATTAAAGATGAACTGAACTGAAAAAAATCTACATTGATAACATGTTGTTTATGAGAATTAAAAGTAAATTACATAAAAAAATTTTAACTAAAAATATCAATATAGCTTTTTTTAAGCAGCACAAAAATTGCGTTTGTTACGCTGGCAATTTCGATGACGTCACTGGCATGGTAGGACCCGCAAAGGTATATAGACAACAGCTGCAGGTCCTATATACACACACGAAAATGAGGAATTTTAATGGCACGGGTTACGCATTTGAGCATGTGAGGGACAGGCCAGTAGTATCTGACTAGCACCACATGGAGGACGACCAGTTTCAGGCTGCACACACAGTACAGGATCGTTTGGGGGGAAGTGTGCGGGTGCGGGCGCTGCCGGAGCATGGACACTGCACCGGAGTCGATCTGTTGCAGAGAGGTTAACCTGGAACATTTATTGATCGGCGAAAATGCATCACCATGCATCATTCATTTCGGATGCTGTGCGGTGAGAGAGACGTGTCGGAGGAGGCTATGATATCTCTAAGGGATGCCCGAGCTGAGACGCTGGAGCGCCCCATAAGTAGCTGGTATGTAACAGTGTATTTTACGAATTGGCGACTGGGCTAGGCTAGGCTAACTTGTTATATCCTTTTCTCAGACTGATAAAGTTAACAGCGTACTGGCAGTTCACTCTTTGGGCGAGGGGGCATTTGGGAAGGATGAATAAGATTCCGTTCCCATCCTGTGCAGTGAACTACATCAGGGATCTTTCCCCTCAGCCGAATATCGAGGATTCTAGTATGCGTTGGACTTGTAGCTAAATAAAACATTTGATATCAGACGCTTCATATACTCATTGACGTTTTCAACACATCTGTCTCTCGTACCTAAGATTAAACACTAGAAATCACGACTAGAATAATTTTGTTGACAAGGCCAGGGGGTAGAGAGAAGTAGCCTACTACTTCTAGTAGAACGGAGTAGCCTACCATGCCAGTGACGTAGTTGAATGTTGAAATCCAACATGGCGGCGCCCATGTAACAACAACAACATTTTCAACGTACCATTTTATCACTTTTAACAAATTCTGCCATTTTAATAATTGTACCAATGAGAATAAACAAAATACATCTGTTATATCACATTTTTTCAAATTTCAGTTCAGTTCATCTTTAAATGCTGTAAAAATATACTGCTAATTGTTAATTCATGTTAACAAATGAGACCTTACAGTGATGTGTAACTAAATGATACATTACAATAAAGCAAATAAGCAAAGACTTGTATACTATACGATTTCCTTCAGCTAGATGTTTGGATGCATTCACTGTAAAAGATGTGTGCTCTAATGCCTTTTTACACTGGACGCACAAGCAGTGTGGAGGCAGCACAGAAGCTGTGTATAAGAGTGGGAGCAGCACGTGCCAGTTGTGCTTTCACACTTGCGGTGCTTGTTGCACGCAGCTAAACCGTGGCGTGTATATTGAAAATTCAGAAGAGTATCGTCCATGTTGCTAACAGGTGCGGTGAGAAACCGGCCTAAGTCGTTAAAATGTGGTAAAAAGACTCTTGCACCTATTCATAAACAAAGGGAAGTAGAGAAAAGTAGGAAAAAATCTGAAAAGGCAGGCAAAGGAAGCCATTGAGTCACAGCTGAGTTACATGCACAAGTCTGTGCACCCGGTAAATAACTCATTAATATGAAAAATACAACAGCCAAGAGTACAAACACGCTTGATCCAGATTCATAACAAAGCAGAGCACTTGCCAGTGTACATCTTTCACAGGGCAACATTTCAAATCAAGAAAATGAGGTTATGTGATATGTAAAGGTACTATTAAAATAATCTCAAACTAGTGACTCTTTGAGGTTACATTGAGGAAATGTCCAAGTCAGTGTAGAATATCTGAATTTAACTTGTTTTTACAATCACAAAAATCACAGGAAATGTTTTAAATATCTTTCCGCTTTTTGTTCATTCTCTTGTATGTGTAATGTTTCTCTTGTATGTTTGAGTATTTTTGTGTGCCTTGATTGTTTGTTTGTAACTTTGCCTCTTTATTTATTCATAGAGCCCAATCTAGCTCAGCTGAAGTGGGCTCAGAACTCCCTGATGTAAATTACTGTAAGTTAATATCGTTATGATGCTTCAGCTTCTCTGCTGCACAGGCTTGGACGGCTGCCATACTTGTCACCTGCAGTTTTGCATACTGCTCTATCCACTTACGGTTTTAAATCAGACCCTCCATCCAACTCATACTTTGCCTCCTCTGATGTTCCCTTTTACTGAACCATTAGTTACTATGAATAAAGTATTGTATTGCATCATTTCTTTTACTTACTATATAATGAAGACCAGGGTTAACAGTCCTTGGGGCAGGTTGTCACAAAAGGCCAAGCTGCGTTTCAAAGAAATGAATGCTCTAGCATAAAGTTCTGCCAGGAAGACTCAAATGTTACGTCACTCATTACTTTCTGGTCTATCCAATCACTATCTAATACTTGTAGTATAAAAGATTGTTACTTACACATGTTTGAGTTCGCAGATGATTACGCAAACATTCACCCCCATTCTCCCCACCATCACCAGGATGGTCCCTGTCTATACCTCCCCAGGGGTCGACCTCGCCCCTGCCTTGATCTTCAGGCAGGATATGCAGAGTCCGCTACCCTCCGAATGTGAACTACAGACTGCGCCAAAGAACTTTACCATCCAATATTTGTTGTTGTCATTTTCTGGTCTATTTAATAATTGTCATTGTGATATCATCTTGCCTTCCAAGTCTTTCTGGTAGAACTGCATATTATTTCTGGAGCAATAATGGCGGAAACATTTAATAGCTTTCTTTTTTTTTTTTTTTTTTTGTAGCCTGTTCAGAAATTGACCCAAGAAAAAACCTAAGATGAGAAATATTCACTGGAGTAAGTGTGACAAAAATGATTTGAATTAGCCTCAGTGTCCTCTATACTGAGTCCAAAATCAAAACTCTAATTGTGTGCTAAGTAAAAGATTATAAGACTATTCAACAAGGTAATAGCATCAATCCTGCTATCACTCATTTCATATTGTCAATATATTTTCAGATGCTCAGCCAAATTTTGACAAATTAGTCAGTGGCCTCACTAGAGCATCACTAAAACAGCCCTTGCATCAAGAGCAGGTGCCTCCGCAGCTGCCGTTATCCAGGTTAATTAAGCAACAACACATTTGAGAGTAATTTTCAGGCCTGATTGCTTTAAACTGTAGACAACCTAAATATCTAATAACCATCAGTTACACTGGAAGACAAGTGATTTGTTTAGAAGGCTTAAAGGGGTCATGTACTGAAATCCAATTTTCTTTGATCTTTTGAACAAGTTGTAGTACTCAAAACTTGCCTGTTAGTCCAAAAACGTCTACGGTTACGTATGTAACCCTCGTTCCCTGAGTAGGGAACGGAGACGTTACGTCGGATGACGACGAATGGGGTTTCGCTTAGAAAGTCTATCAACTTCGAGTATTACAAAACGAGCCAATGGCAAAGATATGCCATGGGTCTGCGGAATTTGCATGACGTAACTCCGCCCCACCTCGTGGGTATAAAAGGAGGAAGTCCGCAACAGCAGTTTATGTTTCTTCGCTGAGGAGCCAAGACTGAGCTCAGGCGATCCCCGCGGTACAGCGGAAAGTGGCAGGCAGACGTAACGTCTCCGTTCCCTACTCAGGGAACGAGGGTTACATACGTAACCGTAGACGTTCCCTTTCGTTGTCACTCCGAGTTACGTCGGATGACGACGAATGGGGTTACCAGTCTAATCACGCCACCTTCTCAGCTGTCTTCCAGTGCCCTGCGTAAATCAAGATCCCTGTCATAGACTGGACGAAGGACTCCATTTAACACAGGATTACCAAGGTACACTGGGAAGCATATCCCAAGCTAGGGGAAGTATGCAATTAATGCCAACCCAGAGGGGGGGGACTTAGAGAATACACATATGACCCGAAGGAAACATATGGAGAACACTGGGGTGTCCAGCCGCAGGTGGAATATTTCAACCCCAGGGGTGGCAAGGTGGCTTGCCAAGGGAAAGACACATGCTCAGAGAGACTTACAGTGGAAATACACATGTGGGGGTCGCTCAGGGGAGGGACCATGCACACGGGAGGCACCTAGCCGACGCCCAGGCAAGAGACACTGGCACCGACATCAGGAGTGCTGGAGGAGCTCAGGGCTTTCGGGGAAGCTCACCTGAGGAGAATATCGCACGTATCCAGTCCGTGGAGTGGAATGGCGAGCAAGCGAAGACACCTGAGCGGGTCCGGTACTAGCTAGTTGAAGCGAGTACATGAGAGGACACTGGCTCCACTCGGAGATTATAGAATCTGGCGAATGTGTTAGGTGTCGCCCAGCCTGCTGCTCTGCATATGTCTGTTAGCGAGGCGCCATGCGCTAGAGCCCAAGAGGATGCCACACTCCGGGTGGAGTGGGCCGTCACACCAAGGGGGCACGGTCGGCCTTGCTGCTGGTATGCCAAAGCAATGGCGTCCACTATCCAGTGAGACAACCTTTGCTTGGAGAGAGCCTTTCCCTTCAGCTTCCCACCATAACAGACAAGAGCTGGTCTGAGGTCCTGAAACACTGCGTCCTGTCTACATAGGCGCGAAGAGCGCGTACTGGACAGAGCAGTGCCAAGGCTGGGTCTGCCTCCTCCGGGGGCAGCGCTTGCAGGTTCACCACCTGGTCCCGAAAGGGAGTGGTAGGAACCTTGGGCACATATCCGGGCCGGGGTCTCAGGATCATGTGAGAGAAAGCCGGTCCGAATTCCAGGCACGCTTCGTCGACGGAGAATGCGTGCAGGTCCCCTACCCTCTTGATGGAGGCCAGTGCAACCAGGAGCGCTGTCTTCATAGACAGGAACTTAAGCTCAACTGATTGCAGAGGCTCAAAGGGGGCACTCTTCAGGGCAGTTAGAACCACTGAGAGGTCCCAAGAGGGAACGAGAGGAGGGCGAGGAGGATATAGTCTCCTCGCTCCTCTCAGGAACCTGATGACCAGGTCGTGCTTCCCTACCGACTTACCTTCGACGGGGTCATGATGTGCGGCAATGGCGGCAACATAGACCTTAAGGGTGGAGGGAGACAGCCTTCGCTCCAACCCTTGCTGAAGGAAGGAAAGCACAACGCTGATCGAGCATCTCCGGGGGTCTTCTCGGTGAGAAGAGCACCAGTCGACGAAGAGGTTCCACTTCAACGCATAGAAGTGTCTTGTGGACGACGCTCTAGCGGAAGTGATGGTAGCCGCCACCGCTGGTGGAAGGGTACTCAAACCTACCTCGAGCCGTCCAGGAGCCACACGTGGAGGCTCCAGAGATCGGGGCGAGGGTGCCACAGGGTGCCCCGTCCCTGAGAAAGAAGGTCCTTCCTCAGAGGAATGGGCCAGGGAGGTGCTGTCGCGAGGAGTTCGGGGAACCAGGTCCGGTTGGGCCAATACAGCGCGACCAGAATGACCTGCTCCTCGTCCTCCCTGACCTTGCGCAAGGTCTGCGCAAGAAGGCTCACTGGGGGAAACGCATATTTGCGGCCCGGCGGCCAGCTGTGCGCCAGTGCATCCGTGCCGAACGTGCCCTCGGTCAGGGAAAAATACAGGGTGCAATGGGTCGAGTCGTGAGAGGCAAACAGATCTATCTGTGCGTCCCCGAACTGGTCCCAAATCAGCTGAACCGACTGGGGATGGAGTCGCCATTCTCCAGGGAGGGGCTGAAGCCGTGAGAGCTCGTCGGCTGCACAGTTCAGCGCTCCGGGAATGAAAATGGCTCGAAGCGACCTCAGATGCTTCTGACTCCATAGGAGGAGGTGGCGGGCGAGTTGTGACATACGGCGGGAGCGTAGACCACCTTGATGGTTGATGTACGCTACAGTGGCGGTATTGTCTGAACGGACTAGCACGTGTTGACCCCGGAGCAACGCCCGGAAGCGGTGCAGGGCAAGACGTACTGCCAACAACTCGAGGCAATTGACATGCCACAGCCGCTGGGGTCCTGTCCAGGAGCCCGCAGCAGCATGTCCATTGCACATGGCGCCCCAGCCCGTGGTGGAGGCATCTGTTGAGACAACAACATGCCGGGAAGCTCGTTCCAGGGGGACACCCGCCCTGAGAAAACTGAGGTTCGACCACGGGGTGAGGAACTGACGGCAGGTCGGAGTAACTGGTACTCGGAGCGTGCCTTGTTGCCATGCCCACCTCGGGACTCGGTCGCGAAGCCAAAGCTGAAGCGGTCTCATATGAAGCAATCCGAGCGACCGCGGCTGCAGATGCCATATGCCCCAGGAGCCTCTGAAAATGTTTCAGTAGGACCGCACTCTTGCTCTTGAGTTGTCTCAGGCAAGTCAGCAGTGACTGTGCGCGCTCGCTCGTAAGCTGCGCGGACATGGCGACCGAGTCGATGTCCATACCGAGAAAAGAGATCCTCTGCACGGGGCAAAGTTTGCTCTTCTCCCAGTTGACCCGAAGGCCCAGACGAGCTAGGTGCCGGAGCACTAGGTCCCTGTGTTCGCAAACCTGATCTCGAGAGTGAGCTAGGATCAGCCAGTCGTCGATATAATTCAGGATGCGAACCCCGTGCTCCCGAAGGGGAACAAGGGCAGCCTCGACGACCTTCGTGAAGATGCGAGGAGACAGGGCCAGCCCGAAGGGGAGGACCGCGAACTGGTATGCCTGCCCCTCGAAAGCAAACCGTAGGAACGGTCTGTGGCGAGGAAGAATGGAGACATGGAAGTAGGCGTCCTTCAGGTCGATCGCTTCAAACCAATCCTGGGAACGCACGCATTCGAAAACGCGTTTGGCGGTGAGCATCTTGAACGACAGCCTGTGAAGGGAGCGGTTCAGCACGCGCAAGTCCAGGATTGGCCGTAGCACACCGGTTTTCTTGGGGACAATGAAGTAAGGGCTGTAGAAGCCGGACCTCATCTCGGCTGGAGGGACAGTCTCGATTGCACCCTTCGCCAGCAGGGTGGCAATCTCTGCTCTCGTGACGGGGGCATTGCCACCGACCAAAGAGAAGCGGACTCCCCTGAAGCGGGGAGGAGACCGTGCGAACTGAATCGCAAGCCGAGCCTGACGGAACGCGCGATCCAGCGGGACAGACGGGGAAGCTCTAGCCAGGCTCCCAGGAACTGAACCGGCGGGATCACGCGACGACAGGCGTCCCCCCGGAGGGGCAGCGAAGCGGAGTAACTGGCCCAGACGTGGACGGCATAGCGGCCCGGTGTGGGGGCACAGTTAGCAACCGCGCCCTGGCAGAGGGGGCCAGGGGAGGACCAGGCTGGTCGTCCCGCGGGGGCCTGCTCTGCCAGGGGTCTGGCGACAGAGGGGGACAGGGGCGAAGCGGTCCGTGGACGGCACGCCGTGTCAACGACCTCTGGGACAGAGGGGGACGAGGAGAGCACGGCTAGAGGGCGGCGCTCTGTGTCGTCCGAGAACTCTGTGTGCTCAGAGACGGGAGAGTCAGTTCTTTGCGAATAAGGATTCTTCCCCGGCCCTCCACCGGGGAAAGGAGTGGTCCTGCTCCCAACTCCTGGAAAGAACTGAGTCCAATCTCTGGGGAGCCCCTCTCAAGAGCGCCACCTAACCCGGCGTGTAGCGGGGAGCGGGGCTGGAGAGGGCTGTGGCCAAAAATCAGGCTCGGTAGGAAGCTCACTGATTTTCATCTCTTCAGCGAAGCTCTCCGCATCGCTGGACTCTGAGAGAAGCCGCCGCCGTCGAAACCAGCGACCAGCACGCAGAGGACAGCGCCTGAGGAAGCCGGTCGTCTTCGCCGCCTTCAGCCTTCCGTGCCTGCTATGCTATCCGGCGACAAGTATCCTTTTAGTGCTTTGCTTTCTGTGGGTGTTCGCCGCAGCTACACTCACTCTCTAAAAGAGCGCGAGGCGTTTTTCTCAAAATGCCTCGCATTTCCTGTGGCTCGTGTAGAGCCCCGCTCAGCGCAGGAGACCGCCACGTGATCTGCGCTCTCTGCCTGGGCCCGGACCACGCAGCCCTCGCCCTGGATTCGGGGGGCTGCGAGCATCGTGAAGCGCTTCCACTGTCGACCCTGCGGGCTCGACTCGAGGCCTTAAATGTGGAAGCTGTCACTCCGCCCTCTGGACCACGCAAGAAGAAGCGCCGTTCACAGAGGCGACCGGAACCTGAGGTCACAGTGAAATGCTCGCCGGAATGCATCCCGCCAGCCTCTCTCTCTCCTTCTCCGCCCCTCCCGGACGCGCAGCTGCCGGCTTCGCCCCTCACTGCCGCCGCCTCACGGGATGAAGCTGAAGGAATTGACCCAGGTGACAGCTGTTCCATCCTGGCATCGGACAGCGAGGAGTGGTCGAGTTCACATCACTCCGCCTCCTCCTCGATCCAGGAAGGCTACAAAGGCTACTGCAGCTGTGTATTCGGCAGCCAACGAGCCGGTAATGTAACCCGCTCGCCTGCACACAACCGCCGTTGCTACGGCGACCCAGACAAATCTCTTAAAAGACGGTTGAGTCCCGCCGCGGCCGGACCACCATTGAAACATCTCGCCCTGTCAGTCCCCTTAGAAAGGCTACTGCAGCGATGTATTCGGCAGCCAACGAGCCGGTAATGCAACCCGCTCGCCTGCAAAATCTCAAGAGTATAACGTCTGGTTATCCAAGCTATTACAAGCGCTCACGCTTACTAATAAACACCCGGCACTGCTCGCGCATCACAAAGAAGGGTATAATGTCTGGTTATCCGGCTCAGGCCGATGGTGTCATAAGTGTAGAAAAGGTGCCCACATCTCAGTGTTCACCCCTACACACAAGCACTATACCCGTGTCTCTCGCTCTCACAGAGCCCACTCTCTTAAAGCTGGCGAATGCCGCTCGAGTGTTAGATGTAGGAAACGTGCCAACAACTACGTACCCACGCCTACTCTCTGCCCGCTCTGTTGCATGGCCAAAGCAGCCTCATATCAGTCAGGTTATGAATGTAAGTTATGTGCCCGCTCACGAGCGCTCACGCTTACTAACAAACACCTCGCCCCAGGCGCCGCTCGCGCATCACAAAGTGATCACAAAACGTTACCCAAATTTGTAGAAAGACACTTTTATGTAGACGATGGCCTCAAATCATTCCCGCGTCCGAAAATTAACTGTAATTCCGCGAATACTTGTCATACAGGCACCAGTGTTTTTCCATAATGAAGCTTGAACTCTCTTCTTTTAAATGAAGTAATTTATATAAAAAAACAAATATTCTCAGTTTATGTAATCTGTATGAAAAGAGAGAGATGTCAGTCTTTTTCTTTCCAGCTCATTATACCTCATTACGTGTTAATGTGCCACGCCCACGGAGAGCGCGCGGTATTCAAATGCAAATGATCTAAGGCAAGCCATTCAAACATGCCAACGCCCACAGGCTGGATTATAAAACACATCATGTTTAGGAAGTATCTTACTACCGCTGTGTACACAGCGTATCCCTATGCTGTGAGGAATAATACTATCTAATAACCCTGGAAAATTTACCAGAAGTGCTGCCAGTTTCATGTCGAGGAGCAACGGATCCAGCTGATGTAGTAAGTCATTTATTCTTAAGTGCTTTGTTCTAATTGCGATATTGAATAGTGTCTGTACACCGCAAAAAGACTGTTTAAATATGAATTGCGTGTCTGTGTGTAGGCTAAATGATGAATGAACAGCACAGACGCGCGCACATTGTTTACTACAGTTATACAGCGCGTGTCTGTGCCTTTCATTCACTCTCGCACCTACATTAGTGAACATGTTATTTTTACATGGACAGATCCAAACTATGTTGCTATAGCCTACTAAGATGAGTAAAAATAGACTGAAATATATTGAAATAAAATCTCTGTATAAGCAACAAACTGCAAATTAACATGCTAATATAATATCATAAACACAATATGTTACAGAGTAAATATGAATGTTTAGACAAGATTTCGTGATTGGTTTTGGATAGATTGTAAAATTTTTATTGTAAAAAAAGACTACTGTCACATTAAATAGGTAAGCTTTTGTCAATTTCTGCTCATATGTTAAATATACTATAGTATGGGATGTTTTGTCAAAAATAAAGTAGGTATATTTAATTATCAACTAAGATGTTATTATAGTGTTTGTTCCAATATTAAAACCAATGAATCCTTACCTTTTTTAATACGTATGATAAAATGTATACTTTTTACAAAGAAATACACTTGAAATATTGTTAAAATTGTAATTGTTGTTGTAATTGTAACCTATTTGTAATTGGTTACAATTTCTAATTGTAAAAAAAAATATATATATATATACATATATATATATATAATTTCTTTTGTCCGAGGTCGCATTCTTTGGTACCCAGTGACACAGCTGTGTGAAAGGCTCATTAATATGCAGCTCGCACATTATCCGGCCTTTGTCTTCTCAGGTGTCAACACGCCTCCCCGCATATTGCCTTTCCAAACAAAAGGTGTCTTATAAAATTTAAATCAATGTATTGTTTTGTGTAAATGATTAGGCAGGATGATTTTCAGATCATTTTGAAGCAAAAATTCTAGGCAACAACACCCATTAGTCAAAAGTCTTGTGGACACATATTTAGTATGTGTTTTGTGGCCTTATTTCAGACACTTTAAGTTTTAGTTTTTTCAATAACCATGCATAAACAATATTCTCTCAAAAATACAAACATGTACATACATCTTGCTCACATATTATGGTAGCCCTGTTTGTGCTAAATAGAGTGTAATTACACCTTTGCAATTAATATGTTTATAAGCAACTGAAAAAAGCACAAATGTCAGGGCATGTCAAAACATCTTAAGGACCCCAAAAACACCTTAGACCTCAGAGGGTTAACCCAGCTGACTGTGGGACAAGAGTCATTTCAGCAAACCAGCTTACTGTCTCTGCATGGCTTACTGGTCCAAAATTCCTGTCACATACCCAAACCTGCCAACCAGTTGTGGAGGCCTTTGAACTCATCCATCCTGAATCTGATGCAGAATTGCGACCTGAGGTAACGACTTGTATAACAAACCTTTCTCCACGTCTTGGAAGTGCACGTTTTGAAAGGTTTTCAAGCTGGACGTCAGCTTCTAGAGCTGTAGCACGACTCTCACATATAGCTCATTCCTTCTCAAAAGGCGGCAAACAGGATTCCTGCCATGGCTGGCATATGTGTAAGGAACCTTTGAGTACAGTCCAATTGGATGAGGCAAAGACTAAAATCATTCTTGCTGTTCAAATTGAGACCTATTCAGAGGAAATGCAGAGCATCAAAAAGGGAAAACCTATTAAGAAACGAAGTCCACTTGTCAAACTTTGTCCATTTGTTGATGCTCAAGGTATACTTCGAGTTGGAGGAAGATTGTCGAAAGCACAATTGCCATCAAATGAGGCTCATCCAATTTTAATTCCTGGTGGACACCATTTTACTTCTCTACTCATTAGACACTACCACGAAAGAGTTTGCCACCAAGGCCGCCATTTCACTGAAGGAGCTGTTAGGGCAGCTGGATTCTGGACTGTCGCCGGCAAGAGACGTATCAGCAGTCTGATACACAGCTGTGTAACGTTGTAAGTTACGGGGAAGGTCTGAAGAGCAGAAAATGGCAGACCTACCAGTTGATCGCTTGAGCACCGATCCTCCATTCACCTTTGTAGGTCTAGATGTGTTCGGTCCATGGTCTGTCACTGCAAGAAGAACACGTGGAGGACAAAGTAATAGTAAGCGCTGGGCAGTCATCTTCACGTGTATGAGTACACAAGCTATTCACATTGAAATTATTGAATCACTTGACGCATCTACTTTTATCAATGCCCTTAGACGATTCTTTGCAATCAGAGGACCTGTGAAACAACTGAGGTCTGATTGTGGGACAAACTTCATAGGGGCCAGCAAAGATCTGCAGGTTGGTTCTACGCATGCCAACAAACCTGTTGGCATATATATACCTCCAAATACCTCCAATGCTCACACATGGGAGGTAGTTGGGAGAGAATGATTGGAGTGTCTCGTCGAATTCTTGATGCCATGCTTCTCAAACTCGGATCTGCCAAACTTACACATGAAGTTTTAACAACTTTTATGGCCGAAGTAACTGCCATAGTAAACTCAAGACCATTAACTTCTGTGTCTTCCGATCCAGAACAACCTCTTATTCTTACTCCTGCTATGCTCGTTACGCAAAAGATTGGAGCACATTCTGTACCACCAGGGCAGTTTGATGATAGTAATCTCTATAAAAGGCAGTGGAGACAAGTCCAGCATCTGGCCAACGAATTCGGGAAAAGGTGGAGAAGTGAGTATATCTGTGGTCTCCAAAAAAGACAAAAGTGGACAGATGAGAAAACAGATGTGCAAGAAGGAGATATGGTCTTGCTAAGGGATGTTCAAGCCAAAAGACACGACTGGCCTATTGGCTTAATCACTAAAACTTTTCCAAGTGATGACGGGAAAGTAAGGAAGGTCGAAGTGAAAATTGTCAGAGAAGGTGTCTCTAAGCTGTTTTTGCGACCAATCTCTGAAATCATTATTCTCTTGAGTAAGGACAGTAGAGGACTCTGTGGTTAGTTCTATAGAATGGACACTAAATGTTTATTTGCTTGTAGGGTTTGACATCTTAAAGATGCCAGGTGGGGAGTGTGCTGTTCTCTGCTGCAGTTTGCAATTTAGCGCCCCCAAGAGGTAATGTCACACTATCTAAGTAGAGCATGTGCTGTTCAGCCATTTTGTTGTCAGGCATTTGAGAGAGCACACAGATGATTTCCATCTCCATTCACACTTCACTCTTGAAAAGGCATTGTCTGTAAGTGTTTTCTAAAATCAATGTTATGAAAGTTATTTGGTGTTTGTCATATTGTGGTGTTGTATTTGAAGATGTTAGATGTGTGTACAAATTGGACTATTGGAATGTTGTCTATGCTATTATGTATCTATATATATGTATCTACACCATCTATATTTGAAAATGTATGTTTTAGAAGATGTTTATGCTCATTGAAGTGTCTTGTAAGTTAATGTATTTCTATTGTTGTTTTTTGCAGTTTTACACCGCTTCCATTAAATGCACTTCAAGTCAACTCTGTCTTGGGTACTTTTTGGAGGAGTGTTAAGCTTGCTGCATAGCTATGTATCGGTACACATAGTGAGGACAGTAAACCCCATTCAAAGCAATCGGGACGTCACATATGAATGTAAGTTACGTGCCCGCTCACGAGCGCTCACGCTTACTAACAAAGTTTTTGCCCGGGCGCCGCTCGCGCATCACAAAGCTATCACAAAACGTTCCCCATTCAAAGCAATCCGGACGTTGCAAGTGATACAGCCAGCCACCACTGTCAGCGAGCTGCCGTACCTGAGATCCGAGGGCGCGCGCCACGCACACACCTCTGGTTCAGTTTCACGAGCCCACAAAGTGCGGCGATCGGGACCTGGAGTCCATTCTGCCCCTAGCTGTACATGTAAAAGCATGGGAGGCTATTCCAGGGGTATCAGAATGGGTGCTGAGCACAATAAGACAGGGCTCTTCACTACAGTTCGCTCGCCGTCCCCCTCGCTTTCGAGCACGGACCGAGACGAAAGTGAAAGCGGAAGTAGCGCATCTACTCCGCGCAGAAATAGCCAAACTGCTGTGCAAAGGGGCTATAGAACCAGTACCTCCTTCTCTGAGCGAGTCAGGCTTTTACAGCCACTATTTTCTCGTACCCAAGGAGGACGGAGCTCTAAGACCTATCTTAGATCTGAGATATTTGAACAAAGCTCTCATGAGAAGGCCGTTCAAAATGCTCACGACCAGACAAATTCTCGCGCAAATTCGCCCGAGGGACTGGTTTATCTCTCTCGATCTGAAAGATGCATACTTTCAGATTCCGATAATACCCCGTCACAGGCCATTCTTGAGATTCGCCTTCGACGGTCGGGTATATCAATACACCGTCCTCCCGTTCGGCCTGTCTTTAGCACCCCGTACATTCACGAAGTGCATGGACGCGGCTCTCGGCCCCTTGAGAGAACAGGGCATGCGAATTCTGAACTATTTGGACAATTGGCTGATTTTAGCACAGTCAGAGATAGAACTCTTATCTCACAGAACAGTACTCCTCAGTCATCTGGAAAGCCTGGGTCTCACGGTCAACTGGACCAAGAGCTCATTACTGCCCAGTCAGTCAGTTTCCTTTCTAGGAATAGAACTGGACTCTCTGGCTATGACGGCCCGTTTATCGACACAGCACGCGCGCCGTGTCTGACACTTGGCTGCATCTTTCCAGAAGGGCAGCATCGCTCCTCTGAAAACATTCCAGAGGATGCTGGGCTGTATGGTATCAGCTACAGCAGTGCTTCAGCTGGGCCTGCTGCGCATGCGCCCGATACAACGCTGGTTGAACGCCCGAGTGCCTCACCGGGCTTGGGTTTTCGGCCGCAAACAGATCAGAGTGACTTAGAGCTGCGTTTCAGCTCTGCAGCCCTGGTTAGCGGCCGACTGGTACCAGCGGGGGGTGACAATGGGAGCTGTCTCACACCGAAAGGTCATCTCGACGGACGCCTCCAACTTAGGCTGGGGCTTTCTCTTCGAGGGCAGACCGTTCTTTGGCCTGTGGTCATACCGAGAGAAACACTTCCACATAAACTGTCTGGAGATGATAGCGGTCCTCCCGTTCATACGGGACCACCATGTGCTAGTCCGCTCGGACAACATGTCTGTGGTGTCCTACATAAACCGTCAGGGCGGTGTCAGATCCAGGAGTCTCTGCTATCTGAAAGAAAGCCTACTCGTATGGTCTCAGCACCTCCTGCGCTCGCTGAGAGCCGCGCATGTGCCAGGCCATCTGAAAGACAGTCCAGACAAACTGTCCAGGAACTACGTTCCCCCAGGGGAATGGTCCCTGCACCTCCAAACAGTCCAGTTACTTTGGAGCCTTTTCGGCAAAGCGAATGTCGACCTGTTTGCGTCAAAAGACAACGCTCATTGCCCAATGTTCTTTTCAAAGAACGAGGATGCGCTGGCCCAAATCTGGCCCAGCCTCTCTCTCTGTGCTTTTCCTCCGGTCTCTCTGTTACCACAGGTAATCAAGAGGATCAGGGAAACGCGCCACTCTGTGCTCCTTATAGCCCCGCGATGGGAGAATCAAGGCTGGTTCCCGATGCTGACACGGCTGTCACACACAGCCCCTTAGCCGATCCCGGTGAGGAGAGATCTCCTCTCTCTCCGGCTGAATCTGGCATCCTCATTCAGAACGCTGGTCTCTGCACGTATGGTCAATCAACGGATACCCGTTGTCTTGCCAGGAGTGATGAACACGATTACGCAATCCAGAGCTCCATCTATGAGGCGGCTCTTCGCGTCTAAATGGTCTGTGTTCTCCAAATCAGTGGCGTGCACAGACCTCCTCAGGGGCAGGGGTGGAGGGACCAAAAAGGGCACTAAATAAAAAAAATGATTACTTCTTGATTTTTTTGTTTTTGTTCTTTCTTTCCTTGGCATTCTAAGAAAATATGTTGATACAATTATTAGAATACATACATCAAATGAAAATAGGGAAATTATGATAATATTACTAAATATTATTTACTTCACCAAACAAAACAGTGAGAATCAAGAAGGTAATTATGGAAAATTAATTTTTAGTTTTGTTGATGTTGTAAATTTAATGTATGTATTATATGTATGAAAGACAGTGTTAGCTATCATGAATCAGTAAGACTTTACAATAAGGTTTCATTAGTTAACATTAGCTAATGAACTGCACTTCTACAGCATTTATTCATCTTAGTTAATATTAATTTCAGGATTTACTAAAACATTAAAATCAAAAGTTGTATTTGTTATCATTAGTTAATGCACTGACTGTGACATAACATGAATAAACAATTAACAGTTGTTGTAGTATTAACTAAGATATAGCCTACAGTAACAAATGTGTTGCTCATGGTTAGTTCATGTTAGTTCATACATGAGTAATGAACAAATGAACCTTATTGTAAAGCGTTACTATGAAATCAAAGATATAAGTTCCTCACAATTTAGAGTTGGACATGGACTTACGATTTCATTGAAACTAACTGTTAGATGTATTTCCCCTTGCACTTTTATTCCTTGGATAAAAACGAATGACATTGTCACTCAGAATGCGTCTGAAATCGAGTTATAGGCTACTTTTATTGTAGTTAAGAATAACTTGCATCCTGCAAGCAACTTTTAGAGTAGCATGGTGATGGTAGGATAAATGTAATTTTCCGTATTAGCTTAAACGTTACCTGCTGCTCGTTTGAAGAGACTCGCGCGAACTGCTGCGTAGTGCGTACCAGAACCGCTAAATGCGTATGAGGCGCTGCAAAGGAAACTCCGCCTACCACTTCTCCGCCAATTTTTTTTTTATATAATATTTGTTTGTATTATTATTGTTAGTGGCAAGGGTGTGTGTGTGTGTGTTTCATTTATTATAATATTTATAATAATAATAATTATTATTTACAATTATAAGAAAAGGGCACAATACATTTTGAGACAAAAGGGGCAGGGGCGTGAGCCCTTCGAACCACTAGACTCCGTGGACCTAAAGTACCTCTCGCTCAAAACCGTTTTTCTGACAGCTCTGTCATCAGTTAAACGTGTGGGGGATTTACACGCGCTGTCTGTTAGCACTGCGTGTCTTGAGTTTGGACCAAATGACTCTAAAGTCATCCTTAAACCAAGGCATGGCTATGTCCCTAAGGTGATATGCACTCCCTTCAGAGCGCAGGTCATTTCTCTATCGGCTCTGCCAGCATCCGATAGTGAGAGCGATGTTAATCTCCTCTGCCCTGTCAGGGCTTTGAGGGCTTACATTACGCGCTCCGCCCATTTCAGGCGCTCGGAGCAGCTCTTTGTTTCATTTGGTGAGTGCACCAAAGGTCTCGCCGCCTCGAAACAGAGACTGTCCAGATGGATAGTGGATGCTATTGCATCCGCTTATGTGTCTAAAGGTCTGCAATGCCCGTTGGGTGTCAGGGCTCATTCCACTAGAGCCGTGGCTTCGTCGTGGGCTTGGTCCAGCAGGATTTCCATCCACGACATTTGTGACGTGGCAGGCTGGGCCTCCCCGTCTACATTTGTTTGGTTTCATAACCTGGAAGTTCCCGCCTTGCAGGTTAGACTCCTGTCAGTATGAGTGGTGTATTTGTTCTGCCCAGATCTGATTGTGCGCAGACTACTCTCATGTGACCTTAGCTCTCCTGGTTGAGCTGCACTGACCGGCAACGCCGCTCTGTATGCCCTATATATGTGCTTATGAACATATGCTGGCCTGCGCTGCTGGCCGCCTGTTTCCCACTTATCTATGTTCCCCGGGATTCCCTGGGACTCATGAAGTGGATGCTTGGCGCGCACGGCGTTGACAATGGGTTCCCGTAGCGTAAGCAACTTACGCAATACGAGAGAACCTCTCGTAAGAGAAAGTACTCGATTACATACGTAACCTCGGTTCTCTCTAGAAGAGGGAACGAGTATTGCGTAACCCGACCGTGCTAGCGCCACGAATGATTTTCGGTTCATTCGATGAAAACCAGTGAGCTTCCTACCGAGCCTGACTTTTATACGCTAAACCACACCCCTTTTGGCAGGCTGTGACGCGTAAAGGGCGCGACATCACGCGCGAGGCTCAGTGGTAGGCTGCTGCAGTTGCCGCAGGGCAGCCAATGAGCACGCAAGACTGCCTGCTCTAGGTCTGCTAGCTGCTGCACTACGTCGACAATAAATGGAAAAATTAGAATAATTTTTTTGGCTTCAATATCTCGAGAAAAGATGACTTTACCTGTAGCGTAAGCAACTTACGCAATACTCGTTCCCTCTTCTAGAGAGAACAGAGGTTGCGTATGTAACTGAGTACGTTTTTCAGATTTAGTAAACTTGCTTGGTAGCTAATCTAGTAGAACATTGCTCGGGCATCTGCAATAGAGAGAAAAACAATGATATCGCATACCATTGTGCCACTTTAGGATCTGTCACCTAAAAAGTGCTGCAAAATGTACCCTATGCTACAAATTTCAGTTTTTGCTGAAATATAAGCAGAGTCACGTATGTCCAATGAGATAATAATGGATTTTAAAAAGTGAAAAAGGAAGTTGAAATTCCACAGCCTAAAAGCATTGTCTGAATATTTTGTCAATAGTGACAATGATCTTTCAGGGAACAGGTTAGATAAAGTATTGCTAGCAATTTGTCATTACACAGACAAAGCCATATAAAGTACATTAATGGCTTGAACCCAGGGGCGTCGCACCCGTGGGGGATGTGGGTGTTTTAACACCCACACTTTTCCCGGTGAGAGGGTTCAACACCCGCTCTTTTTCTGCAGTTTTTCCGCAGTTTTGCACAAACGCCTCACTACAGTCGATCCTCTGTTTCTCTGGCCGCTCTGTGTCTGCGCTCGCTGCGTCTCCTCTCCCCCTCCCTCTCCCTCTCAAACATGACACCGGCTCTGAGTGTGACCGGCTGATGACTGGCTGTTCTGCCTTAAGTCCCGCCTCTTTTGGTGTGTTAGATTTTTCAGTCAACTCGTGCTGAGGAGGCGGGAACTTATGGTTATGGTTATTTACATCTCCCTTTTCCAGGTACTTTGAATGAGTGTTTATGCTTTCGAGGTTTTTAAATAAGCTTGATATGTGTTTGGGATTGGGAAGATGTTATGATATGTCGAGTGTTTTCGGTATTATATTTCGTTTTTTAGACTAAACAGCACAATTTTTTTTTTTTAGTAGGCATTCTGTTTGTGCTGCGTGATTTAAAGAAAAATGCGCACTTTGCTCACGCGATCATTCAGCATGGTGATCTGGTGTTTTCTCCAAAATAAAAACTCAAGGGTTTATTTCTTGCAAGTGAAGAAATTAGGACAAAAGTATTGTAATTTTCCTATTCTATAGCGTAATATAAAATTTATTTTTGAAATATTCATTTTCATTTATACAGTAGGCTTGCACACATTTATAGGCTATATGGATTTTCCATCATAGGAATAATTATTTAAATCATTACTATATTATTATAATAAATGTTTGGCATTCTAAAACACCAGTGATAATGTAATGTAGACTGAGACTCTATATTATAACTAAAAATAAGCTTGAGCCCTCTTTAGGCACAAGTCAATGCTTTTTCTTTGTTCAATGTGCACAGTTCATGGGTCGAAGCCAGTTGAAGCTCTTAATTTTGAGCTCTCAGAGTGCACCAGATTGATGCATTTAAACTTAAAATGTAAAAAAAAAATTACGGGGGCATGAACCCCCCTAGAGGGACAGAGGTCCACTCAACATAGTTTTACAAAATCCAATGGGAAAGAACGATCATTTATGAACTTTACCCCAGCATAATGTTAATGCCAAATTTAAATGTCCTTGTACAAACTACATTTGTCCTGCCTAAGGAGGGGCCAACAAGACATTGTGCCCTCTGAATTCTTAATCAGGGCCCTGACCACATCCATCCCCCGCACTTTTGAAAAGCTTGCTACGGCCCTGCTTGACCCCCTAGTCTTTGGTATTGTGTGTCAACACACATGATGACTAAGGGCTCGTCCACATGAAGACGCGTTTCGCTGTATACGTTTACATTTTTTATCGCATTGGCGTTTCGTCCACACGGATCCGGCGTTTTGGGAGAGTGAAACCGCTATTTTTTGAAACCGGGTCCCAAAGTGGATAAATCTGAAAATGACGCCCTTGCGGTTTCGTGTGTACGGCCAATCCGTATATTTTGTGAAACGATGATGTCATCACCCCACGTGTCGACTAGTCAGACACGCTAAATCAGTAGCCATAACAGCAACAACTGCGACTACTTGCTTGAGTTCATGCTTCAGAAGCTACTGAGCCTCTTTTATTTATTTATTTATTTATTTATTATTTAGGCCTACTTTAATGTATTTTTATTTTATTTATTTATTTATATTTCGTTCTTATGCTATGATGCTTGTATTCTGTCTGATTAAGATTTTTCGTATTTTGTAGAGATGGGCATGTCAAGCAAAAATAATATTCGACGATGGGAATTATTTGATTATTATTCAAAAAACGCACCTCTGCCCCTCATGCTCACCAGTGACACGGCGTTCGTTCTGACATTAAATTTCTCTGTACTGTAGGCCTATATGTTGTAGCCATTAGAGAAAAGTTAGTTTCATATTTATGTTTTAATGTTATTTTTTCCATTTCATATATGTTGATTAGGCCCTATATGAAAAGTGAACAGCATGAGTAAGATGCGCAATATCGAGACACATCATTTTGACCACTTCATTAAGTTTTGTTTTGTATAAAGCCTTTCTTTAAAGTGAATTTCGTTTTGTATAAATTGTATCTTAATTTTAATCAATGTTTCATTAACAAATTGCCTGGATTTAATAAATAAGAAGCAAATATAGCAGACAATAGCCTATAATCAGGACATGGAGGCGCCGACGCGATATAACTTGCATCGCACGAGAACTGGAGCTTGTCTCATAAATGAACATAAACTCAGAAATATATCTAAGCTTGAAATGTCTACTTTTAAACAAAACAATTCAAAACGAAAAGAAACAGACAACTCTAATAATCCGTATGAAGTGTGCATTTCTCTCTATAGGCACCTTCACAACACTGCGAAGGTGGCGAGTCAGCATCGTCACACAAAACACTAGTTTATTAATAAACAATTAAAATGTCTCCTTGCTATATTTGACACATTCATAATGATTAGGCTATTTGCCGGTTCTTTGTGGCAAGCTTTATGCATCTGCTAACTAATCGACTATCGTGACTCATCCCTATTTTGTACCATTTATAGTTTTTCATATTGTTCAATAAAGTTCTTGGTAAAAAAGAAAAGAAAAGAAGCTACTGTGCCTAATATTACTGTATATTATTGTATACAGCGTGCAAGGTTTATGCGCAAGTCTTCTTCTCTGTTTTTAGTGTATCTGTGTCAGAATTACAGCGCCTCGTACTGGTCTGGCATGTATACTACACCGTTTTCAGTCGGTTTCAGTGGTTTCGTGTGTACGCAGATATTTCTTGAGACGAAGCCGTGTTTACGGAATTTTTTTTTAGAACGAGGGAAAAAAAAGATCGGATAGGGAATGCACCAGCTTCGTGTGGACGTGGCCTAAGGTTTCCGACTCTAGGATCACTGCGGTGTGCTTTTGAACCTGATTCTTTGCAAACAGGATCATCAGGTGAACATTGCACCCCATAATTTAACAAGCATTAGTTAGAATAAAAGCAGACCATATACTGCCGTCAATGGGTCATCTAACCAAACACAGACTTTCCATAATTTAATTATATTACGTTTAGGGAGCAAAAACATGAAAATGTTATCTGAACGATGAAGACCACTGAAACTGCATGCTCTTCTTTTTTCCAGAGCAGTTATGTTCAGAAAAAAAGTTTCAACAATCTTTCTACAGAAATGCTTAGCAAACTATTTACTCAGCGTAATGCTTCAATAGCACACAGATGGGAATCTGATATTCCCTGACATATGCTCATCAGAAACAAAGTAAATATTTTTAACCCGCTTGTAGTGGTTGGATCACCCTGTGAGGGCAATTCAGTACATCTCACACATTCCCTTGTGCACCGTTCTTAATCTGCGCTTTGTTTGTACACAGAGAGGGGATTGATTTATTTCAGCTGTGTCAAAAGCCATAAACCACACACACAAAAAAAAATTATCTGGCCATGTGTTGCTGGCCATGTATCCACATGAGTTTTCCATTTAATTGTTTCTTGATGGAAACAGTTCAATGTCAGTGCGAGATCAATAAGCACTCAGTGAGTGTGTGTGTGACCATGAGAGAAATTACTGTTGTTAACTGCTGATTGATGGGAAAAGGTTAATTTGGTACTAATGCAGGCTTTCCTCCACCAAAAGAGCCTCTCAGACGGTGATTCTATTGACAGCTGAGCGTTTAGCACAGATCTGAAGTGCTCCCTGTGATGGTTCCTAAATCAGACTAAAATATAATAAAGATCTGCACGAAAGGACAAGGCAAAGGCCAAATGCACTTTTTTGCTGACAGTCTCATTCCTCTGGCTAAGTTCCAGCCGATCAGCATCTTTTTACTCATGACTAACTCTTCTTCTGCAGCTGAGAGCACAAAAGCAGGTAGACTGGTTTCACAAATACTTTTCTTTATTTTTTTCAAACTTGATTACATTTAAATTCATTCAAAACTAAAAAAAAAAAATGTATGTGTTGTATATATGGTATAAATATTTTTTAGATATTTTACTTTGCTATGAAAGAGTGACAAATTAGCATAAAATAACTACATGACATCTTTTTGTACAACAACTTGGCCATGTTGGTGCCCTGGTGACAAAAGATGGCAGATCAACAGTGCATTGTAAAGCAACACCCGGTGAGGAACTCGTCAAGACAAGAAATTGCCTGGAGGTTATGTGACACTGTAAATAACACAGGTCAGAACTGTCTGTGTAAGGTGGGAGAGGCTTTGGGAACCTGATACATTGAATCACATTCTTCTGTGAGTGTGCTCTGAGGTGTCAAGGTTTAGCTGGTTAGCAGTTCCATGTTATCCCCTGTTGGTAGATGTCAACTACAGCATGTTGGTAAAATATCTATTCAGATCACACATACTTCATTATTACAGTAGATGTTTCAAGTTTAGCAGTCTTTTCTCTGTTTGATGTACTCTGCTACAAACACCTATTAAGAATGTGTGTATGCCTGAACAATCACACAATTGAAAATGCTCATGTAAAACCCTATTCGCATGGGATTAGTATTATCTGGGGACCTCGTGTGAATTAGAAATTACTCGAATTTACAGACCTATATCCCGGATATGATGTCAATAGGCTATTGTTTGGAAATGTCTTGTCGTTATTATAGGTCTAGCTGTATGATAAATAAACAGAATAATGTTCCTTACCGCATGCTGCTATACATGCCATCCATCTCATCATTCTTTTTGTTTTCGCTCTTCTGGTGATTTTCAGCCTTTTCCAGCCGATCAGCATCCAGCCGATTTTCTGCCAATTGTATAGTTTTTGTGTAGGTATAGCGATATGACCCAGCATATCAAATTACTATCAAAACACTCCAACGCAGCCTCCAGACTTCACAAAAGATGGATAAAAAGGTGCACAGGAAACACAAACATTGGAAAAATTATATACAACCTAGCCAAATCACAGAGATGCCGATTTGCACGGGACTAATATTAGCTATCACAGGACCTCGGTGTTCGGCGAAATATGGTTGGTCATTTGCGGGGGAATTTTTACTTTACAAGTTACAGACATGGCCGATTCGCACAGGATTAAGATCACAGACAACCTCCGCAATTATTACAAATGACTAGAGGTCACCAGGTAATACTTATCCCATGCGAATAGGGCTTTAGACACAACAGTTTCACAATGTTTAAGGACTTCACACAGAACGCGTCTTTGCTGTTAAAAAGGCAAGACGCAGGTCAGTGAAACAGAAAAAGCGCAAGGTCTAGAGGTGCGTTTTTTAAAACTCGAACTTCTTTTAATTTGAGGGCCGCATTTTTAAAACGCTGCGTCATGCGCGGGGTGCTGCAAAAGACGCGAGCGAAACGGTCATGCACACGTTTACATTGAAAAACAATGGAAAAGTAGCGCATTTGAATGGGAAAACGCGTTCCGTGAAAGTGTCTTCAAGTAATGCTAACCACAGCCTTTATTTTACTCCTAAATCAGAGTGTTGAATGTCAAAGTCGTTTAATTTTTTTCTTATGAAAACTGAAGTTGGCCATTGTATCCAGTTCTATCCTTATCTTTCTATGTATATGCATCTCACATATAAAAAGATGAAGAATGCAACCCAAATAATATTAATCTAATTATTGTATTCTAGCAAAATCCATTACTCTGTTGTTATTTTCCAACTCTATACTCTCCTCTACGCAATTTTTCTCTCTGCTTACCTGTTTTTCCCCCATAGCTTTTCTTTACATCTCTAACCACTGTGACTAAGCAAATCTCTTTTCTTCCTCTACACCCCACCACTAGACACACACACACACACTCAACACTTGCCTAGATTCCCAGACTGAATCTGTCTTTTTTCTTTATCTTTCATCCAGTTTCCCAGCACTCATTGCTCGCTGTGAGGCCCACCATTACTGTTTTTTTGCCACAGTAGGACACTGTCTGCATTAGCGTAAATCCAGCTGGGAGGTTGAACCCACCAACACTGTCATGAATAACCAGCCTGACGTTTACACCAGAAGTCTTAAAGGGATAGTTCACCCAAAAATGAAAATTCTGTCAGTATTTACTTACCCTCATGTTGTTCCAACCCCGTAAGACCTTCGTTCATCTTCGGAACACGAATTAAGATATTTTTGATGAAATCTGAGAGCTGGATCACTCCTCCATAGGCTTCAAAAGGATTGAAACTTGCCGGCCTCGAAAAGTTATTAAAGATATCGTTAAAATAGTCCAAGTGACTACAGTGGCTCAATCTTAAGTTTATCAAGCGACGAGAATACTTTTCAAAACAAAAACAAACAAAAATAACGACTTTATTTCAACTATTCATTTCCTTCTCTGTTGGCCTCTAGTCAGTTAACTTAGTGTAATAGCGTAGAGCTACGTCGCACGTAGGCTCACTATTGGCCGACGCTGGTCATGTGTGTGATGCGTGTGACGTACAACAACAGAAGCTCTACGCTTTTACACTAGTGAACTGACTCGAGGCCCACAGAGAAGGAAATGAATATTTGAAATAAAGTCGTTATTTTTGTTTTTTTGCGCACAAAAAGTGTTCTCGTCGTTTGATAAACTTAAGATTGAGCCACTGTAGTCACTTGGACTATTTTAACGATGTCTGTAATAACTTTTCGGGGCCTGCAAGTTCAATCCCTCAAGAAGCCTATGGACTAGTATGGAGGAGTGATCCAGCTCTCAGATTTCATCAAAAATATCTTAATTCGTGTTCCGAAGATGAACGAAGGTCTTACGGGGTTGGAACAACATGAGGGTGAGTAAATACTGACAGAATTTTCATTTTTGGGTGAACTAACCCTTTAACTAAATTTAGCACAGCCAAGCAAAGAAGCATACTGCAGATAACAATGCTCAAGTGGATGGGTCTGGAGAGAGAAACATGGCGGCTGCGGTTGCAGGTAACAGCAGCAGCTTGGCAGGTGCTGACTCTTCACCTATCCTAAAGGCATCTAGGAAGCCGCTTGATATAAGAACTGCCGTAACAATCTGGACATTGTGGCCATCGACAAAAGATATAAATGCCCGGGCCTTAAGTGTGCTAATTGTGTTGCTATACCTGATTCCCGGTGGTGTGCCAAAGACGCTCGCTGCTCCCCTGGACTCTTGGAGCCAGTATATAAACTACTCTAACGTGCTGGACGGTGGGCGAGCCGTTCATCAGGGAAATCACCGCGATCAGCTACGTGCACGGAGAGTGGCTCGTCACGCAAAAGTACAGCGAGGAAATGCGATGATTCTTTGTATTATGTGTGACATAATCAGTTAAGTGATTGACAGTTGTGGTGTCCTATCAGGGGAGAGTATGATCTATTTAATGCGGGTTGGCTGTATCCGGAGATGCATCACGTCTTTGCTCCGCCCCGCGTGCGTCATTCACTCGAGTCTCAGGTATGTGTTGATAGCGTCTGGTTTAAATCAGGTGTTTAGAACACTACTGATGTGTTGTCATCCCTTCAAATTGTAGCTGTCCATCAGCACTTTTCCGAAGGTGCACGTTAGCAGTTCAGAGTGAGTGTCTGTTCACCCTTCAGGTATGTTCTGTCTCTGTATTGAGTACTGGGGAACGGTAATAGTGGGTCGCTATGTTACTATTAATGTGTTGCTTCCTGTACCCCAGTTAATCGGCGGTCTTGATGATTGCTGTAAACAGTAGCCACAGGGAATTATATGTGAGGAATATTCTCTTTTGGTAAGTGTTATGTAAGATGGATGGAAATTGTAGTAAAAGAGCATTAGTAACATCTCGCTTTCTTTAAGGCGTGGGTCTTCTCTCTCATCCTCCGGACCGTTCTTCGCTCTCGTCTTCAACACGAGCTTCCTCCTGTTTTTGCAGTGAATTGCGCTTAGTATAACCTGAGTGCGTTTGAGAACCACGTACGTGAGACACGATCGCGCCGTGGGCCAGCAGCAGGATTGTATCGTCTACTTCCTTTTCCTTTTAGAGTGATCGCAAAGTTATAACTGACTGTCAATTGTACGAGAACCAGTGTGTGTGTGCTGCATCAGCTTGATTTTTCTGTATTTATTTTCCTTAGTTCAGCTGTGTGTATGTTAGATTTTGCTGTCATCTAAATGGGTGTGTCATTATCGACCTTGATTGTTGCATATTTTTATTTTCTCTTGTTTGTGATATTTTCTGTGGTTATTTGGGGGTTTTATTAAACTCAAGTGTATTTGTTTTCTCAGGAACTGAGGTGGCCAGGCGGAAGGACCTTCTCGTGCATGGTGATAGTGGTGGTGTTGCAGTGGGTGACACTTTTTGGAGTTCCTGTGTGTGTGATCTAGTGCACGGTGACGTGTGTGCGTGAGTAGGATTGCGCTTTTGGAAAAGCCATTAAGTGGTCCTTCCGCCGGCAGACTCAGCCTGGTGGATTGGTATGAATTCTTATTTTGTGTTTGTCTGATTTGTGAATTAAAGTTTATAATTCCTTCTTGCAGTTCCTCCTACCCTCGTGGGTAGAGGACTGTGCTGGTGTTGCCATTATATACTGCCATTTGTATTACCTTGCTTGTGACTCGTCATTTTGTATATGTAGGGCTGTGCGCCCTTTTTAAAGAAACTACTATTTTTGTATGTCAATAAAGACCATTTATAAATTATTGGTACTTCGTCCCCTTGGAATTATAAGGTTCTATCTGACATTTTTGTCAAAATTGAGTTATTCACATTCTTATTCTGTGACCACTTCTTTACATTATGTGATGTTTTTTTAAATTGTGTACATTTTGGAACTTTTTATTTAGAAAATAAAAAGGTTCTTTCTACACAGTCAAATGGAATGCAAAAACTTTAAAGCTCAATATCTCAAAACTGCTCAGAACGCAGATAGAACCTTATAATTCCAAGGGGACGACTTGTGTCTCTGACCTTTCTGGCACACACGAACCTGTGTGACCTAGTGCAAACTGCCAGGTTATTTTGATATTCCCTGATTTATACAGGGTGGCGTAGTCGACAATTATCACCATAAGATAGAGTTGCATCCTGTACCGCTTATTGCCACATATGCTACTACTATGTGGGGATGTTCATGCAAATCCTGGTCCTATGGTCGTTCAACACTCAGAGCAGTTGAATGCCTCCACAGCGACACCAGTGATCTCCATGCTACAAGGTAACATCTAAGCATGCGGTGCGTTTAAAACTGCAGAACTCCGCGCACTGCAGACTTTTGTCACCTCCAAACAACAAAACACTAAACTTTTTCAAACCGTTAATCATGCATCAGTGCTTTGCAATCCTAAAACAAAACCGAAAGGAATATTTGGAGGACATATAAACATATGCAGTGTGATTGCAAAAACGGAACAGTTGGAACATTTACTTTTGGATTCAAATCTTGATTATCTGTGTCTTACAGAGACTTCGTTAACATCTATGACTCCTTTATCTGTGTTTACAATTCCTGGATATAATGTTTACAGACGGGACCGAGGAAAGGGGAAATGAGGTGGAGTCTTAATCTATGTGAAAGACAGTATTGATAGTCATCAAATAGACATCCCAGTGCAAACCTTGGAGTGCATTGGTGTTACTATAACCCTTTCAGCACAGATGTCATTCATTTTATTTGCTGTATATCGACAACCAAATGCGACAAATGAATTTTATCTTGGTTTAGCTGAAATACTTAAAGTATGAAAGAAAATAAACTTTGTTAATGGGTGATCTGAATATAAACTGGTTGGATAAATTAAGAAAGAAAAAACTTAAGGATATCACAAATTCGGTGCAAATGACTCAAATGATAAACAAGCCAACTAGACTAACAAAAAACTCCCAAACTTTGATATCTTTACAAATAAGCCAGATAGGGTTACCAAAACATATAATTTCATAACAGGTTTGTCAGATCACAACCTTACTCTAGTTGCTAGAAAAATAAATAAATCCGGTATAGGGACAAACAGCAAATAAATAAAATAAAATTCTCCATATTCCTAAGAGAAATCAAATTGCACTGATGAATGATTTAAATGAAATTGATTGGGAGCGTAAAGTTGATAGTATAGGCTGTGATCATGCAATAATATTACTTTAACTTTACAGGAGACCGTCACTAAATACACAGAATTAAAGAGAAATAAAACTAATAAAAAGAAATTGCCATGGTTTGGTAACTCTCTCTGGGATTTAATGAAGCAGAGAGACCTGGCACTTAAAACCTTTCTTAAATCAAAATTGACCACTGATCATTATGTATCTAAAAGTTTAAGGAACAAGGTTACCATGCAGCTTAGAAAAGCCAAGGCAAACTTTTATTTAAATCTGATTAAAGATGCAAAAGGCAATAGTAAGCTTATTTGGAAAAGTATGGATAAATTACTTGGAAAAGAAAAAAACAAATTGTGATCGGGTACAACTTAAATTAAATGGAGTTATCCAAAATGATAATACAGAGGTGGCAAGGCAACACATTTTAATGATTATTTTTTAAATTCTGTGCGGGAACTGGCAGATATGTTTCCAAAATCAACTTGTGTATATAACTTTAATTGTGATGAGTCATTCCTTAAATTATCTCATGTAGATGAAGGGACAGTTTTGAAAATAATATCACACTTAAATAATAGTAAATCTAAAGACATTTTTGCCATTAATTCTGTGTTTTTAAAAGAGCACAAGGAAATTTTAACTCCAGTGCTAACTAAAGTTATAAATCAATCTATAAATGAAAGTATCTTCCCTACAGCTTTAAAAATAGCAATAGTAAAGCCTATACACAAGTCAGGAGACAAGCTCCAGGTCTCAAATTATCGACCTATAAGCATTCTTCCCACTATCTCCAAAGTCTTTGAAAAAGTAGTTGTATCACAGTTAGTGGAACATCTTGATTACAATGCTGCTTTACATCCTCTCCAGTTTAGTTTCAGAAAACTATACTCAACGGCAGGGTTGTGGACTCGAGTCGCATGACTTGGACTTGACTTGGACTCGAGTCCCAAATTTGATGACTTGGGACTCGACTTGACATAATCAAAGATGACTTGCGACTCGACTTAGACTTAGACAACAATGACTCGCGACTTGACTCGGACTTGAGCCCTGTGACTTGGAAATACTTGATCTACCTTCTAAAACCACAGATCAGAGTTGTAATAATCACTGTAGTATAGCACTGTATCATTGACGCATGATCACAGTGCCGATTAGCTCTGCTTTCGCACGTTTGGCACTGAGCCAGAGAGCGCGTGATAGAGTGCGTTCAGCAACGCTTGTCAGTTGTCATTTATCACATGTTCAGACAGTTTTCAACCAAATAATGTTTTTTTCTTTTCTTTTTCAGGCATTTAAATACACAAGTACTAGCGAATCATTTATAATTTGAGAAAAAGCAAACAAACTGATGTCTAAGTTAGCAGAAATAAATAGGCTACTTTTTTTTCCCCACAACAAACGCACATTTTAGCCTATAGGTAACTATAAAGTCTTCTCCTTGTTCACCAGCCACTCACTTTTATGTCTTTCATGTCTCCACTCACACCCATGTCAAAGAAATGGGTGGATTTATGTTTTGTAGGCTAAATGACAGGCACGTAGCCCCAAAAAGTGTCACGTGACCCTTGATACGTCGCCGTGGAAATAGGAATGTTCTACAATTACTGTCGCGTTAACAAAATAATTTAACCAGGGACTCAATATTTTAAACTTAATGTGTAGCAAATCACGATTAATTTTCCCAATGAACAGTTACTTTTATTTTTAAATCTGCATTGCTACATCCTCTCTCACACACATACAAAATGTGTAGCAGTTATTTCTATTAAATGATTTTGCCTTTGTTACTGGGTTACCAATAAAATATTTTTTTCACTGCCTTTTTCTTTTTTTGTCACACGTAAGAAAAATCCCTAAATTGAACTGAGATAGATGGGTGCCCTTTAGGGCTGGGGCGGTATGGATTTTTTCTAACGCACCAGAGGTCGTTTTTGCTAAACGGACTTTGTTCAATATTGTCACCTACATCCGAAAAAAACGAGCACAATTTGAAATAGTCAAATTTTCATCAAGCAGTAATTTTGCATGAACCAATCACTGAATAGATTTCCTTATTTAAGAATATTCTCAGATACATTCGCATTGAATCTTTTTCAGGATTATGATGTTCACATTGGAAATGAAAGAACACCTATTGCAACATGTCTTAATTACAAATATTATACTCCATAATTATGTTTACATAATATAGTGTTATTTTTTATTTAATCTATGTCGATTATATGAAGAGTGAACAGCATGAGTAAGATAGGATCATACGATGGGTCAGACACGATTTTGACCACTTTATTAAGTTTTGTTTTGTAGAAAGCCTTTCTTCAAATTAAATTTCGTTTTGTATAAATTGTACCTTAATTTTAATCACTGTTTCATTAACTAATTGCCTGGAATTAAGAATTAAGAAGCAAATAGCAGACATATAATCAGGAGGACGTGGAAGCGCGGGTGCGATCTCTTGCGCGTGAACTGGAGCTCGTCTCATAAATGAACCGAAACTCGGCGTAGGCTGGGCCTAAATGTCTACTTTTAAACAAAATTCCAAACGAAATGATAACATTTTAGTGTACAGTAGCCTAGTCAGGTAAGGTCAGGTTTGCCGATTTGCGTTATAGGCTATTTACTTATTCATATTTATCCCTGTGCGCCGATCGGAGACGGAGTTCACTGCTGATATTCTGGGGATACAACATAGCCAATATACTAGGGACTTTAGCCTTTAAATATCTTTGCTGCATTGGATCAGTGTTCTTTCTAGAACAGCCAAGAGCTTTCTAGCCTCGCGACAGCAGCGCCTCGCATTGCTCATAGACCTTAAAACAGTCAGCGCCGCGGATGCGGTTTCGAAAATTGATCAAAAAACGTTGGTGCGGGTGGATGGCGGAAAGATGATGAGTTTTGTGATGCGGTTGCGGATGAAATAATAATAGCCCATCCGCGCATCTCTAATACGAATGGAATGTTATTATGCCTCATGGAACATTGCGCTCCTCAACTCGCGAAAGGTCGGATTTGATTCATCTTTTGATGATAAGTTTTGTTTAGAAAACCTTGAATCCATGTAAGCCACAATATCATTAGACATAATCCATGTCATTAGACACAACGTGCACACGTTTTTTTTTTTTTTTTTTTTTTTTTTTTTTTTGCGGTGATGTCGGTGACGAGATCAGACCCGCGGTTGGAGTCACGTGACCGTGGTATTGCGGTAACCGTCCCAGCCCTAGTGCCCTTAGTGAAAATTTTATCGCAATAAATATGAAATTAAACAAGTCATGAACATATTTTAAAAGCCTTCCTGATATAAATTATATACATTCAATTTTTCTATTTCTATAGTAATTTTTCTATAGTAAAAAAACACTGAGACACTAATTTGTGCAAAAACCACTAATGACTTGTTTAAGACTTGAAGCTTAAACTCGAGGACTTGCAACTTGACTTGGACTTGTCTGTCTTGACTTGGGACTTGACTTGGGACTTGAATGCAAAGACTTGAGACTTACTTGTGACTTGCAAAACAATGACTTGGTCCCACCTCTGCTCAACGGAGACAGCATGTTGCTATTTAATAGAGGAAATAAAATCAAGTCTAGATAGCGGAGGAGTTGTAGGGGCGGTCTTTCTTGACTTGCGTAAGGCTTTCGATACAGTAAACCATGAATTACTGATAGATAAATTAACACATTTCTCTATTAGTTTAAGTACAATCAATTGGATTAAATATTTTCTCAGTGCTAGGCAGCAATGTGTATCGATAAATAATGTATCATCTCCCTTACGAGCATGCACTATGGGTGTGCCGCAGGGCTCTATATTAGGGCCCTTGTTGTTTTCCCTTTATATTAATGATTTTCCGTCTGTGTGTATTGATGCTAAAATGATAATGTATGCTGATGACACAGTTGTGTTTATTCATGGTAAAACTGTTAAGGATGTTGCCCAAAAGTTAACTGAGGAAATGAAAAAGATTTCCATTTGGTTAAAAAATTCTCATTTAACTTTGAATGTTGACAAAACGGTTTCTATGTTTTTCACAAACTGTCGTAAGTTATCATTATGTAAAACTGAACCAAAAATCATTATTGAGGGACAGGAAATTTTAAGGGTTGAACAAATTAAATATTTAGGAGTCATTCTTGACCCAAATTTAAATTTTAAAAAACATATTAAAAAGATTACAAACACGCTGAAACTTAATATAGCACATTTTAGATATATTAGGAACTCTTTGACCACAGAGGCATCCAATTTATATCTAAATGCGATGATAATTCCCCACTTTCGATATTGCATGACGAGTTGGTCACAGGGATGTAAAACAGCATTAAGGCCCCTGGAATCATTGTATAAAAGCTCTCTTAAGGTTCATGACAAGAATCTCGATTATTTCACCATTGTCATATTCTTAAAAAACATAGTATATTAGGTTTTGAAAACATAATTATATATTCAAACATCTGTCTTTTGTTTAAGATAATAAATGGTATTGCAGCCCCTCCGTTAAAAAAGTTTATTTCACTCAGCTCAGAAATTACAACAAGAGTCACTCGGTCGACTGTTCGGGGCGAGTTTAGGATTCCTCAGAGTAAAACAGCCCTCGGCAGCTCAGTTTTCTCATGTGTGGCCATCAGACAATGGAATAAGTTGCCAACAGAGTTGACCACATGTGTAAATTTTAACATTTTTTCACACCGGGCCAAGAAATGGCTACTTTCAAAACAAACATGTTTACATAATGTATTGTAATTGATGTGTATGTGAGAGTCTATAATGTATTTTTAATATGTGTATTTGTTGACATCAGCCTGCCCAGGGACTACAGGTGGAAATTAGCACAAGTGCTACAACCTGGTAAAATGCATCTCTCCTTTCTAAGATTAATGTATATTTTGCATTATCCCTGTCCAAAAATAAATAAATAAATAAATAAAATAAAGTGCCTGAATTTCACTGGGAGACCCTGCAGTGTCTTTTAATGATAAATTACAGTTACCATGGAATCACAAAGCATTGCACAAGCCGAGTATTTACTCTGGTCAGTTTAGAAGAAAGTCTGCGAGATGCTGGGGATGCATGATAATGTGAGTAACTATGAGATGGGTTATTTATGTTATGCAGTTACTTTTAAGCTTTGTAACTAAAAAAAATGAATATACCAGTTATGACATCACAGAAGCACTATAGAATTCATTAAAAAACCTAGCTAGTACATATTTGTGCTGTTTTCCCATCAATTCATAGAGAATGTCATTTAGGATGTCATGATGTCATTAAGCCAGCTTAGATAAAAGAATATTACAAAAACATTAATGGAAAGTGAAATTAATGATACCAGATAAGCCTATAAAATATTCCTGAAAAAAAATAAGGATTTTTTTTTTTTTCATATTTTAGCCAATACATGAGATTCAATGTTAATGGAGAATTCTGAGTTTATGCTCAGCAATAACCCTGGTTCCCTTTCATTCAGTCACTGACAGTGACTGACGAATGGGGTTTCGTTAGAAAGCCTATCACCTTTGAGTATTACAAAACGAGCCAAAGGCAAGGAAATACCATGGGTCTGCGGAATTTGCATAGCCTAACTCCACCCTACCTCATGGGTATATAAGGAAGTACGCTGGCAATATGCAGTTATGTTTCTGCTTCGGAGCCAAGAGGTCCTATTCACTCCTGCAAGCCTGTTTCTCTTAGTGTCTACTTCGAGTTTCTACGAAATGAGCAGCTCTCCAGTCTGAGTTGGTGTGACGGCGTATTCCAGCGAGTTTCACATTCCTGCCTGCTGATCTGTGCAGTGGTCTGCAACAGCGTGTGTGTTTCTCCCTGAGCGCTTCAGCACAGCTGCTGAGTTTCCCCTCACAAAAGAGCTTTGCACATGGCACGTCTTTTTAAAGGTGTCTCGCCCGTGCACTTCTGGGTGCGGTCGTTCCATTTTATTATCTGATGGGCACGAGCACTGTCTTGCGTGTTTGGCCTTAGAGCATGCTAAGGCAGCGTTCGCGGATGAATCATGTTCTCATTGCGGGAACATGACAATCACGGTGCTGCAATCAACACTCTGTGATGTCACTAGAGGTAGAGTCCCCTCTGCCACACCCCAATCTATCCCCTCCACAAGAGGTGATACTTTGGCTGGTGGCCAGGGTGACCTGAGGGTTACGGTGTGGAATAAATCCCAGACGATGCTTCCTCGGGCTACACCCCCCTATTGTGCACCGCAACCCATGAGTCTTCTGAGTGCGATCGCAGGGCCGTCTACGGACGTTCCCCGTGTCTCATCCGGGGCTCCAGGTGATGAGACGATGTCGATCACCGCATCACAAGGTGGGCTGGAGTCTTCCGAGAATGAAGATTCGGCAGTGCGGCCACCTACGGGTGTGCCAGCATTGTCCGAGTCCGACTTGGTCCAGGAGAGACACCTATTGCTCAACCTGGCTGATATGCGAGAGTCCGAGTGAACCCGTTTCCTCGACGCGTTCAAGGACTTCGCCCAACAGTTCTCGACCGCCCAGAAACAGACTGAGGCCATCAAACATTTACTGCCCCGGCGGCCAGCTGTTGCCTCCACCCAGCCGCCGGTACAGTTGCCTCAGCCTGTTCGCCGCTGAGGGCGCCCTCCTGCGGCTCCCGCCCCTCCTGCTCGGCCCCAGCAGCAGCCTTCACCCGGGCCGTGCCGTGGAGGTGGTCGCAGGAAGGCGCTCCAGTCTGCTCCAGCCCCGCAGACTGCTAAACGCCAGGCAAAGCGGCGCTCCTGACGTGGACAGCTCAGAGATGGGCTTCAGTTCTGTAGAGGAGGTGGTAGCAGGGCCACTCCTTCCCCCGATGGAGGGTCGGGGGAGAATCTTTTGTTCTCCCGCTGCTTACTGGCCGGCCAGCGGCACCCTAATGTGGTTAAAGACAGAACTGACTTCCCCATCTCTGAGTCCCCAGAGGGCGCAGACGGCAGTGTTCACCGCTTACGAGCTTCACCACTCTCATCCCCCTCTGTTGCCAAGAACCCTGTCAGAACAGGCCCCAGTGGAACGCACGTCCTTCCCATGTCTCCTCTGTCAGGACGCAGCTTATGACTGTGCCCCCACACCGGTGAGCTCCACCACCCACGTCCGGGCCGGTCATTCTGCCTTGCTGCCCCACCGAGGGTACGTCTGTGGTTCACATGACCCTGCTGGTTCAGTTCATGGGAGCCTGGCTAGAGCTTCCCAACCTGTCCCGCTGGCTCACGAGAACCATCAGGCTTGGCTATGCGATTCAGTTCGCACAATCTCCTCCCCGCTTCCGGGGAGTCCACTACACTATGGTCGGTGACAATGCCCCTGTCATTGGTGCAGAGGTAGCTACCTTACTGGCGAAAGGTGCATTCGAGATTGTCCCTCCAGCCAAAATGAAGTCCGGCTTCTACAGCCCTTACTTCATTGTACTGAAGAAATCCGGTGGGTTACGGCCAATCCTGGACCTGCGCGTCTTGAACCGATCCCTTCACAGGCTTCTGTTCAAGATGCTAACAGCCAAATGCATTTTCTAATGTGTTCAACCACAGGATTGGTTTGCAGCGATCGACCTGAAGGACGCGTACTTTCATGTCTCCATTCTTCCTCGACACAGGCCATTCCTACGGTTTGCTTTCGAGGGGCAGGCATACCAGTACACGGTTCTCCCACTCAGGTTAGCTCTGTCTTCGAGTCAAGTTGTTGAGGCAGCCCTTGTGCTGCTATGGCAACACAGGGTTCACATCCTGAACTATCTCGATGACTGGCTTATTCTAGCTCACTCTCGAGACCAGGTTTGTGAACCTTGTGACCTGGGCTCCTGGACAGGACCCCGTCGCATTTGGCATGTCAATTGCCTCGAGTTGCTGGCAGTACGTTTGGCTTTGCACCACTTCCGAGCGTTGCTCAAGGACCAACACGTACTAGTCCGTTCAGACAACACGGCAACAGTAGTGTACATCAACCGACAAGGTGGTCTACGTTCCCGCCGTATGTTGCAACTCGCCCGCCACCTCCTCCTATGGAGTCAGAAGCATCTGAGATCGCTTCGAGCCATTCACATCCCGGAAGACTTGACTGAACCGTGCAGCCGACAAGCGCTCACGGTTTCAGCCACTTCCTGGGGAGTGGAGACTCCCACCCCAGATGGTTCAGCTGATCTGGGAACAATTTGGCAATGCACAGGTAGATCTGTTTGCCTCCCACTACTCTTCCCATTGCAGCCTATTTTATTCCCTGACCGAGGGCACACTAGGCACTGATTTACTGGTGCACAGATGGCTGCGGGGCCTCTGCAAATATGCGTTTCCCCCAGTGAGCCTTGTGTTCCCCCAATGTCTGTGCAAGATCAGGGAGGACGAGGAGCAGGTCCTTTTGGTTACGCCTCATTGGCCCACCCAGACTTGGTTCTCCGAACTAGTGGTCCTCGCAACAGCCCCTCCCTGGTCAATTCTTCTGAGGAAGGACCTCCTTTTTCAGAGACGGGGCACCCTCTGGCTCCCTCGTCCCGATCTTTGGTACCTACATGTATGGCTTCTGGATGGGACGAGGCAGGTTTGAGTACCCTACCACCTCAGCTGGTGTCTACCTTCAGGGCCGTGTCTACTCAACACGCCTATGCGTTGAAGTGGAACCTTTTTGTCACCTGGTGCTCTTCTCACCGAGAAGACCCCAGAAAATGCCCGATCAGTGTCATGCTTTCCTTCCTGCAATATGGGTTGGAGCGAAGCCTCTACCGCCGCATATCACGTAGCAGTTGAAGGTAAGTCTTTGGGGAAGCATGACCTGATCATCTCACGTGATCCTGAGACCCTGGCCTGGATACGTGCCCTAGGTTCCCACCACTCCTTTCAGGGATCAGGTGGTGAAACTGCAAGCGCTGCCCTCGGAGGAGGCAGACAGAGCCTTGGCACTGCTCTGTCCAATACGCGCCCTCCGTGCTTACGCAGACAGAACGCAGTGTTTCAGGACCTCAGACCAGCTCTTTATGGTGGGAAGCTGAAGGGAAAGGCTCTCTCCAAGCAAAGGTTGTCTCACTGGATAGTGGACACCATTGCTTTGGCATACCAGCAGCAAGGTCGACCATGCCCCCTTGGTGTGAAGGCACACTCCACCTGGAGTGTGGCTTCCTCTTGGGCTCTAGCGCATGGCGCCTCGCTAACAGACATCTGCAGAGCTGCAGGCTGGGTGACACCCAACACATTCGCGAGATTCTACAATCTCTGAGTGGAGCCAGTGTCCTCTCATGTACTCTCCCCCAGTGGCCGGTAATAGGACCCGCTCGGTGTCATCGCTTGCTCGCTATTCCACTCCTCGGACTGGATACGTGCGATATTCTCCTCAGGTGAGCTTCTCCGAGAAGCTCTGAGTTCCTCCAGCACTGTTGACGTTAATGCCAGAGTTATGCCTGCAGCAGCTTTCGTGTTGGCTAGGTGCCTCCATGTGCATGGTTCCCCCATTGGGTGACCCCCACTCCTGTGTTCCCCATTTGTTACCCGCTCGCGGGTCAAATGTGTATTCTGTAAGTCCTCCCTTCGGGCAGGCATTGTGTTGCATATTTCCACTGAGATATGATTTCCAGTGTACTTTGTGTTAAAGGGGTGGTTGACTGCAATTTCACTTTTTTCATTTTAAATAGTGTGTAATGTTGCTGTTGGTGCATGAAAAGTATCTGCAAAGTTGCTGCGCTGAAAGTTCAATGTAAGCAGAGATATCGTCTTTTAAAAATCAGGAAGTTTAATGCCTACAAAAACAACTCGAATGGGACTACAATGAGATACTTCCCGGGTTTTATACGTAACTAACCCATAATCAACCCTCCCTCCGGAATATGCAAAAAAGGGGGCATGGCCATATTTCTGCGGCTTTGTCGAAGAGGAAGAGTTCTGCCGTGCAAAGGCAAAAGACCGTAACTTCGTTTTTGGTCGAAAATGAGTTATTTATATTTTTGGCACATTCAAGACCTCCTTTATCATGTGGATAAGTATCTTGAGTCAGATCCGTTGTTTTTTCGAGAAAATAATGGGTTGTCTTAACCGTAACTTCCAAAAGCCCATAAGAAACCAAGGCAGAACACCGTAACACCAGTTACGTCTCTTTGGCTTTGTTTTGAAACGCTCACGCTTCAGTTACGGTACTCTGCCTTTGTTTAACCGCGCATCAATATGAAGTTACGGTGCCGGCGTTCTATCAAATAATGCTACCTACCAGATTATACGGTGGTCTGCCTTTGTTTTACTCTCCATTAAAATTTACATTACGATGTAGCCTGTGTAGCTACCTTGTACCAGCTGCCATCAGTCCCTGTCTTCTGATGTCCTCAGAGCTTTGTCCTGCACGAATGCGGTCAGAACATTTAGTATGGTCTGAACCCACATCGACAGACGTGCGATAATGATCGCGAAGGATATATCCAGAGATGACAGAAAAATGTTACACATGCCATAGCAGGTGAATACAACAAAGAACTAAAGCCCCGCCTCACCCAGTTTGGATACCGGACCTGGTTGAAACAATCATGCATCTAGCTGGCAGAGTGCCAAAACTTCGCCTGCGCCTTCAGCACTGCCCTGAACACTGTCGAGCCGACGCTGGACTAATATATCACAGGGAGTGATAATAATTAAGCAACAAGGGTATATTGGTGCATACAACATAAGAAAGCAAGAAGTTGGTGGATACAACATCAGACTAGCTTTTACAAGCAGGTTATACATACAATCACAGCGTCCAGAATAAATCCGCGGGACGAGTGAAGTGCACAAGCACAATTCCAGACAGCTGAAACCACCGCATACTGAAAGAAGCGGAACACAGAAGTTTGTGCTATAAATGCATTAGTCGTCTAGGTAGTCCAGAACGCGCTCCCTACTGAGTCTCAAGGGGAAAGCACTGTGCAGGCTACTTTTCGTGAACGGACGAGGAGCGTGACACCTTGAACACGAATCTCGGTAAGCGCCTGTGAAAGTATGCGTCTTTCATATCAACCGCTATAAACCAGTTTCCGGGTCAAATGTGCGCGAGGATCTGTTTTATCGTGATAATTTTGAACGTATGTTTAGCAAGTCTTATGCCACTCGGTACCACTTGAAAATATCCTTTACCCCTATGGAGGTATTTTGTCATGTCTAATGTAGGCTATTAATAGGGCCACCAGAATGCAACCAAAGCACAGGATAGCAATAAGTAGATGGCTATAATTGTAAATCATACAAAATAAATACCATGTTCACTAGATTTTATACAGGTGTTGCTATAATGATTTTGTTAATGGTGATCAGCAACCAAATATTGATAATGTGGAAGTTACTGCCTTTTGCCTTGGCATGACTTCTCACTTTTTGCTGACAATACAAAGGCAGAGTACAGTAACTTTAAAATAGTGGTCAAAAGTCAAGTTCGAGCTCAATATTTTTTTATGTAGATAATTTTAATTACTTAAACATCTAATTGCCCGATTTTCAGTGTCCTACCTATAATTAATTTGGCGGGACAACTAAAAATCTTTAAAGTCATTTTTCTCAGTTCTACACTCTAGCGAGTTAAGGTCTTTTGCCTTTGTAGGGCAGTGTTATAGTGGAGAGCAGTAGCCATGCCGTCGAAAGTGTGTTATTTTCTCCCAGCTGTCAGGTCTTCTGTGTTCGGGCTTCCTTCGGACGCTGTAGTTCGTCAACAATGGCTACAATTTATGTTTGATTATGTTCCAGAAAATTACAATCGTAATTTAGCTCTCTGTGCTGCGCATTTTACGGAAGACAGCTTCCAGAATCTACACAAATTCAATGCCGATGTTGTGCCGAAATTCGACCCCCTGCCAAATTATTACCCCCCTCTTTGAAGTCAGTACCTAATTGCCTAATCCTTACTCCAGAATCTACCAAAGGGTGGTGATGGCGCAGTGGATAAGACACATGCCTTTGGCGTGGGAGACCCGGGTTCGAATCCACTGTGAAACACCAATGTGTCCCTGAGCAAGACACTTAACCCCTAGTTGCTCCAGAGGTGTGCGACCTCTGACATATATAGCAATTGTAAGTCGCTTTGGATAAAAGCGTCAGCTAAATGAATAAATGTAAATACTCCACCCCTAATCCTAACCCTTCCCCCACAACTAATCCTAAACCTACCAATATTAGGGGGGTAATAATTTGGCGGGGTCGAAATTCGGCACAACATCAGATTCAACAACAAACTGTTACTAAAGCATGAAGCAGTTCCAACTTTAAAACCAGAGGCAGCAGTTGTTGGGCCACAACCTGTAAGTAAGACTTAATAATTTTAAATGTATTTGCATGTATAATTTTAGACTAATGTTTTAGTTTTTATCAAGGACGTAAACAAATGCCAGCGCTGGCTTTAGTAGCCACTTAGTTATGCTATTTCGTGTGTCTATGACAAACACGTACAAACAGTTTGGACCTGAATTTGTAATTATGTACTAATTAAGTTGGCTTGTGAAAGCCAATTTACTGAAATCCTATTTAAACTTATTATTAAGGCGAGACACTGCAGGTGAATAGGATAATTTTTTTTACTTACAGATATCACCATGAAACTTTACCAGTTGATTACTCACATAAATAGGAGAACAAAATGTATTGCAAGTTTTCTGTAATTTTATGTTTAGATATGCTAATCAGGCTATATCTAATTAAATATGCACTAATTTGCATATATTTTGAAGTGACAAATCTGACCATTGTAAAAAACAAGGTTCAAAATTATTTTTGCATTTTGTTGATATATTCAATGAAAAGACATTTTCAGAGGGGATTATGAATATCTCATTTTGTTACCCTGTAAATCAGAAAATACTGCCAATAGCCTTAAATTGATTTCCACCCTATTTTTAGGCATAAAATGTCATATAAATCAGGCCAAGAATGATATATCAACAAATCCCTCTGAACAAACCTTCACAATATAGTTAGGAATAAGACTGTAAAGTTTGGTGTATGTAGGTGCTACAGAAGTGGAAAATCGTCACTAGAAGTGTGAGAAAAAACTAATTTTGAGAAAACAGCCTTTAAAGATTTGTATGGCAAAATTCCACTAATTTCTATTGAAAGCCATGAATTACAGACAAAATATGCTTTAGGTCAAAGTAAAATCCATGTATCACACTGTTTAACATCCAAAACTCATTATTGCTTCATCCATCACTGATCATAACATCCAAAACAACACATCAAAACAACATATCACCAGTACATCACACAGGTGAATATGTCTCTGCCTGACGTACTCACAACCACTTTAGGATCCCACAATTACAGATTTGTTTAGTATTATATAGTAATTATATTATACAAAAACTGAAATGTGCTGTGTAATTTAATTGTTTTGTATATATAGTGTGTAAAGTATAGTATATGTGATGTATGTATATAATGGCAAAGCGCGTCACGTGACGACTCTGAACGAATCACGTTGTCAGAAATTGGCATCAGCCAGTGAGATTGCGCATTTCGAGTTAAATCGCCCGTTTTACTTCCATGATTGGTTGCTGATAAACAGGAAATGACCATATTTGGACCCGACAGTGTTGCGCAGGAGAGAGAGAGCTTTCTAACGCTGTGTGTGATGACAGTGTGCAGATCGCGATCGCAGAGCAGCATGTTGATTTAGAATGCCAACTTTTGAGGAATTTAGGCGAAATCTACACACGCAAACAGACAAAGTGTAGTAAAATAAAGACCTAAATGTGTATTTTGGACTTTTTTTCAGCACAAGTCTGAAAGAAGACATGCTATTGAAGACAAATATCCCAAAATCTCAAAATTGACCAGTAAAAAAAAAACGATGTTTTTGCCTGCCGTGTCTCGCCTTAAGTTGGCTTGTGAAAGCCAACTTACTGAAATCCTATTTAAACTTATTATTAAGTTGGCTTGTGAAAGCCAACTTACTGAAATCCTATTTAAACTTATTATTAGTGGTGCTTGCCAAAGGCAAGGCAACACTAGTGTTATCTTGCAAAAATTATTCCACACAAAGTTTGGTGCGTAACTCGTCCCGCACCGTTTATCACAGACCCCTGAGTGAGGCGTCAAATCGTGCGGCTCATTGAGGAGAGGTGTGCTATGACTTTTCTAAGCGATCGGGTGTACGATGTTCACACAGCGGACGAAAAAGTGGCCAAAAAAATCCCATTGACTTAACATTGCGGAATGTTCAGAAATTCAAATCCCAACCGACTTTTTCACACACACAGACACAAAGGGCCTGACACCCCTGCGTTTCTCTCCCTCTCTCTCTCCCTCAGAGGATTTATATTATCAAGCAGCCAATAATTAATGGCCTAAAATCTTCATAGCCTCACCCTAGCAACCAATTACAGCACCCTAGCAACCGTAGGCCTCGTGCCATACCAAAGGCACTTGTTAATAAAGATTTTAATAACTCTATAATAACTCTATAGTAACTATCTTTTACTATGTTATAAAAATACATGCTGACATCACAGACCCCTGAGTGAGGCGTCAAATCGTGCGGCTTATTGAGGAGAGGTGTGCTATAACTTTTCTAAGAGATCGGGGGTATGGTAATTGCCCCAGGGGCAAAAAAGCGCCCAAAAAATCCCATAGACTTAACATTGCAACAAACTTTGACGAGTCATAGCTCAGAAATCAGATTTCACAGAAACGTGTGATTTGCCACATTTGAAGAGGCTGACAGGCTCTGTAAGAACTTACCTCACAATGGAGTAAAAGTTGCACCCCTGGGGGGCAGGAGCTGCTCAAATTTGCCCCATTGACTTACTATGGTGTAGGACGGCCCATGAAATGGGCCTTCCTACACATTGCATAGGGATTTTGTATTGAACATAGCTCTGGATCACAGTGTCATAGAGACAAGCGGACGGGCTCATTTTACTCAGATGACCAATCAGTCTCTCAGGATCATTGTGAAGCTATTAAGCCACGCCCTAGCAACCATTTAGAGCACCTTAGCAACAAGTTCCATAGATTTCCATTGAAAGAGATCAAAAGGATATCTCCGGATAGAAGTGTCATAGAAACAGAAGGGTGGTCTCGTTTGACTCGGGGAAGCAAACAGCTTTCCTCAACACTTCCTTGCCCCTCCCTAGCAACCATTGTCGAGCACCTTAGCAACTAAAATCTATAGAGGGATATCTTCCATTCTGAATGTCACAGAGGCATGGGAGTTGGTTTATATCATTCATACTGACAAGTAACCTTTGGACTTTGACGACTGGCAGCTGCCAAGCCATTCCCTAGCAACCAAACAGAGTACCCTAGCAACCATTTTGCAAGACCTATATCTCTGCATCAGAACATCGTATAGAGATGTGGTTTGGCTCTTTTGACTCATGCTAGCAAACAGGGCTTCCAACATGCTACACATGCTAGTTGTGAATAGCTACATGCTAATAGCGATTAGGTAAGTGCTAAATCATGCCAAGAAAGGGTTAAGAACTCCAATAGTAACCATCTGTGACAACTACCAACCACCTAGTAACACCATAGCAACCACCCAGAATACCTTAGCAACCACCTAGCAACGTCCTAGCAACCACCCAGAATACCCTAGCAACCGCCTAGCAACACTATAGCAACGACCCAGAATACCCTAGCAACCACCTAGCAACCACCCAGAACACCCTAGCAACCGCCTAGCAACGTCCTAGCAACCACCCAGAATACCCTAGCAACCGCCTAGCAACACCATAGCAACCACCCAGAATACCCTAGCAACCGCCTAGCAACACCATAGCAACCACCCAAAACACCCTAGCAACCACCCAGAACACCCTAGCAACGCCCTAGCAACCACCCAGAACACCATAGCAACCGCCTAGCAACGCCCTAGCAACCACCTAGCAACCACCCAGAACACCCTAGCAACGCCCTAGCAACCACCCAGGACACCCTAGCAACCGCCTAGCAACGCCCTAGCAACCACCCAGAATACCCTAGCAACCGCCTAGCAACACCATAGCAACCACCCAGAATAACCTAGCAACTGCCTAGCAATACCATAGCAACCACCCAGAACACCCTTGCAACCACCTAGCAACCACCCAGAACACCCTAAAAACGCCCTAGCAACCACCCAAAATACCCTAGCAACCAACCAGAACATCCTAGCAAGCACCTAGAATACCCTAGCAACCACCCAAAACACCCTAGCAACCACTCAGAACACCTTAGCAACGCCCTAGCAACCACATGAACAACATGAGTAAGCCATATCTCAGCACCAGAACATAGTACAGACATGTTTGTTGGCTCGTATGCAATCATGTACCACACCCTAGCAACCGAGTGGCGAGTTTTGCCACTGCAAGCACCACTTCACATTTTCTTCTGGAAATGTACATTCTAGTTAGTGGTGCTTGCCATAGGCAAAGCAACACTAGTGTTCTTCTGTATACTTATTATTATTATTATTATTATTATTATTATTAGTGGTGCTTGCAAAGCAACACTATTGTTCTTCTCCATACTTATTAGTGGTGCTTGCCATAGGCAAGGCAACACTAGTGTTATCTTGCAAAAATTATTCCACACAAAGTTTGGCGCGTAACTCGTCCCACACCGTTTATCACAGACTTCTGAGTGAGGTGTCAAATCGACCGGCTCATTGAGGAGAGGTGTGCTATGACTTTTCTAAGCGATCGGGTGTACGATGTTCGCACAGCGGACGAAAAAGCGGCCAAAAAAATCCCATTGACTTAACATTGCGGAATGTTCAGAAATTCAAATCCCAACTGTCACTTTCACACACACCCACAGAAAAGGGCCTGACAGCCCTGCTCTCTCTCCCTCAGAGGATTTATTTTATCAAGCAGCCAATAAGTAATGGCCTAAAATCTTCATAGCCACACCATAGCAACCAGTTACAGCACCCTAGCAACCGTGGGCGATAGGCACGAAGCCGCAGGCCTCGTGCCATACTAAATAACTCTATAAAAACTCCTTTTAAAAACTCCATAGTAATCATCTGTTAAAAAATACACGCCGACATCACAGACCCCTGATTGAGGCGTCAAATTGTGCGGATTATTGAGGAGAGGTGTGCTGTGACTTTTCTTACCGATCGGGGGTACGTTGTTTGCCCCAGGGGCAAATCATTGGGTAAAAAAAATCCCATAGACTTAACATTGCCACAAACTTTGACGACTCGTAGCACTGAGCAATGATTTCTCGGAAACTTGTAATTTAACACATTTGAAGAGGCTGGCAGGCTCTGTAAGAACATACCTCACAATGGGGTAAAAGTTGCACCCCTGGGGGGCAGGAGCTGCTCAAATTTGCCCCATTGACTTACTATGGTGTAGGACGGCCCATTGCATAGGGATTTTGTAGTAAACATAGCTCTGGATCACAGTGTCATAGAGACAAGGGGGCGGGCTCATTTTACTCAGACGGCCAATCAGTCTCTCAGGATCATTGTGAAGCTATTAAGCCACGCCCTAGCAACCATTTAGAGCACCTTAGCAACAAGTCCCATATACTTCCATTGAAAGAGGTCAAAAGAATATCTCCGGATAGACGTGTCATAGAAACACAAGGGTGGTCTCATTTGACTCGGGGCAGCAAGCAGCCAATCATGAATCACCTCAACACTTCCTAGCCCCTCCCTAGCAACCATTGTCGAGGGCCTTAGCAACTAAAATCTATAGAGGGATATCTTCCATTCTGAGTGTCACAGAGGCATGGGAGTTGGTTTATATAATTCATACTGACAAGCGACCTTTGGACTTTAATGACTGGCAGATGCCAACCCACTCCCTAGCAACCAAACAGTACCCTAACAACCATTTTTCAAGACCTATATCTCTGCATCAGAACATCGTATAGAGATGGGGGTTGTCTCTTTTGACTCATGCTAGCAAATAGAAACCTTCCAAAATGCTACACATGCTAGCTGTGAATAGTTACATGCTAATGGCGATTAGGTAAGTGCTAAATCATGCCAAGAAAATGCTAAGAACTCCAATAGTAACCATCTGTGACAAATACCTAGTGACACCATAGCAACCACCCAGAATACCCTAGCAACTACCTAGCAACAACCAGAATACCCTAGCAACCGCCAAGCAACGCCATAGCAACCACCCAGAATACCCTAGCAACCACCTAGCAACACCATAGCAACCACCCAGAACACCCTAGCAACCGCCTAGCAACGCCCTAGCAACCACCAAGAATACCCTAGTAACCGCCTAGCAACCACCCAGAATACCCTAGCAACCACCTAGCAACGCCATAGCAACCACCCAGAACACCCTAGCAACCGCCTAGCAATGCCCTAGCAACCACCCAGAATACCCTAGCAACCGCCTAGCAACACCATAGCAACTACCCAGAATACCCTAGCAACCGCCTAGCAACACCCTAGCAACCACCCAGAATACACTAGCAACCACCTAGCAACACCATAGCAACCACCCAGAACACCCTAGCAACCGCCTAGCAACCACCCAGAACACCCTAGCAACCGCCTAGCAACGCCATAGCAACCAACCAGAATACCCTAGCAACCACCTAGCAACACCATAGCAACCACCCCAAACACCCTAGCAACCGCCTAGCAACACCCTAGCAACCACCCAGAATACCCTAGCAACCGCCTAGCAACACCATAGCAACCACCCAGAATACCCTAGCAACCGCCTAGCAACATCCTAGAAACCACCCAGAATACCATAGCAACCGCCTAGCAACCACCCAGAACACCCTAGCAACGCCCTAGCAACCACCCAGAATATCCTAGCAACCGCCTAGCAACGCCCTAGCAACCACCCAGAATACCCTAGAAACCACCCAAAACACCCTAGCAACCACCTGAACAACATGAATAAGCCATATCTCAGCACCAGAACATCGTACAGACATGTTTGTTGGCTCGTATGCAATCATGTACCACACCCTAGCAACCGAGTGGTGAGTTTTGCCACTGCAAGCACCACTTCACATTTTCTTCTGGAAATGTACATTCTAGTTAGTGGTGCTTGCCAAAGGCAAGGCAACACTAGTGTTATCTTGCAAAAATTATTCCACACAAAGTTTGGCGCGTAACTCCTCCTGCACCGTTTGTCACAGACCCCTGAGTGAGGCGTCAAATTGTGCGGCTCATTGAGGAGAGGTGTGCTATGACTTTTCTAAGCGATCAGGTGTACGATGTTCGCACAGCGGACGAAAAAGCGGCCAAAAAAATCCCATTGACTTAACATTGCGGAATGTTCAGAAATTCAAATCCCAACCGACTTTTTCACACACACAGACACAAAGGGCCTGACACCCCTGCATTTCTCTCTCTCTCCCTCAGAGGATTTATTTTATCAAGCAGCCAATAAGTAATGGCCTAAAATCTTCATAGCCACACCATAGCAACCAGTTACAGCACCCTAGCAACCGTGGGCGATAGGCACGAAGCCGCAGGCCTCGTGCCATACTAAATAACTCTATAAAAACTCTATAAAAACTCCTTTTAAAAACTCCATAGTAATCATCTGTTAAAAAATACACGCCGACATCACAGACCCCTGATTGAGGCGTCAAATTGTGCGGATTATTGAGGAGAGGTGTGCTCTGACTTTTCTTACCGATCGGGGGTACGGTGTTTGCCCCAGGGGCAAATCATTGGGTAAAAAAAATCCCATAGACTTAACATTGCCACAAACTTTGACGACTCGTAGCACTGACCAATGATTTCTCAGAAACTTGTAATTTACCACATTTGAAGAGGCTGGTAGGCTCTGTAAGAACATACCTCACAATGGGGTAAAAGTTGCACCCCTGGGGGGCAGGAGCTGCTCAAAGTTGCCCCATTGACTTACTATGGTGTAGGACGGCCCATTAAAATGGGCCGTCGTACACATTGCATAGGGATTTTGTATTGAACATAGCTCTGGATCACAGTGTCATAGAGACAAGGGGACGGGCTCATTTTACACAGATGACCAGTCAGTCTCTCAGGATCATTGTGAAGCTAATAAGCCACGCCCTAGCAACCATTTAGAGCACCTTAGCAACAAGTCCCATAGACTTCCATTGAAAGAGGTCAAAAGAATATCTCCGGATAGAAGTGTCATAGAAACACAAGGGTGGTCTCGTTTGACTCGGGGCAGCACACAGCCAATCATGAATCCCCTCAACACTTCCTAGCCCCTCCCTAGCAACCATTGTCGAGCACCTTAGCAACTAAAATCTATAGAGGGATATCTTCCATTCTGAATGTCACAGAGGCATGGGAGTTGGTTTATATCATTCATACTGACAAACAACCTTTGGACTTTGATGACTGGCAGCTGCCAAGCCATTCCCTAGCAACCAAACAGAGTACCCTAGCAACCATTTTGCAAGACCTATATCTCTGCATCAGAACATCGTATAGAGATGTGGTTTGGCTCTTTTGACTCATGCTAGCAAACAGGGCTTCCAACATGCTACACATGCTAGCTGTGAATAGCTACATGCTAATAGCGATTAGGTAGTGCTAAATCATGCCAAGAAAGTGTTAAGAACTCCAATAGTAACCATCTGTGACAACTACCAACCACCTAGTAACACCATAGCAACCACCCAGAATACCTTAGCAACCACCTAGCAATGTCCTAGCAACCACCCAGAATACCCTAGCAACCGCCTAGAAACACCATAGCAACCACCCAGAATACCCTAGCAACCGCCTAGCAACCACCCAGAACACCCTAGGCCTCTTTCTTTCTAACTCTGTCTTTCTTTCTAACTAATCCTTCTTTCTTTTTTTTTCTTTCTTTCTAACTAATCTATCTATCTTTCTTTCTAAATCTGTCTTTCTTTCTAACTAATCCTTTCTTTCATTTTCCTTTCTTTCTTTCTTTCTTTCTTTCTTTCTTTCTTTCTTTCTTTCTTTCTTTCTAACTAATCCATCTTTCTTTCTTTTCTAACTAATCCTTCTTTCTTTTTCTTTGCAAATGCAACACCCTAGGCCGCAGGCCTCGTGCCATACTAAATAACTCTATAAAAACTCTATAAAAACTCCTTTTAAAAACTCCATAGTAATCATCTGTTAAAAAATACACGCCGACATCACAGACCCCTGATTGAGGCGTCAAATTGTGCGGATTATTGAGGAGAGGTGTGCTGTGACTTTTCTTACCGATCGGGGGTACGGTGTTTGCCCCAGGGGCAAATCATAGGGTAAAAAAAATCCCATAGATTTAACATTGCCACAAACTTTGACGATTCGTAGCACTGACCAATGATTCCTCAGAAACTTGTAATTTACCACATTTGAAGAGGCTGGCAGGCTCTGTAAGAACATACCTCACAATGGGGTAAAAGTTGCACCCCTGGGGGGCAGGAGCTGCTCAAATTTGCCCCATTGACTTACTATGGTGTAGGACGGAACATTGCATAGGGATTTTGTATTGAACATAGCTCTGGATCACAGTGTCATAGAGACAAGCGGACGGGCTCATTTTTCTCAGATGACCAATCAGTCTCTCAGGATCATTGTGAAGCTATTAAGCCACGCCCTAGCAACCATTTAGAGCACCTTAGCAACAAGTCCCACAGACTTCCATTGAAAGAGGTCAAAAGAATATCTCGGGATAGAAGTGTCATAGAAACACAAGGGTGGTCTTGTTTGACTCGGGGCAGCACACAGCCAATCATGAATCCCCTCAACACTTCCTAGCCCCTCCCTAGCAACCATTGTCGAGCACCTTAGCAACTAAAATCTATAAAGGGATATCTTCCATTCTGAATGTCACAGAGGCATGGGAGTTGGTTTATATCATTCATACTGACAAGCAACCTTTGGACTTTGATGATTGGCAGCTGCCAAGCCACTCCCTAGCAACCAAATAGAGTACCCTAGCAACCATTTTGCAAGACCTATATCTCTGCATCAGAACATCGTATAGAGATGTGGTTTGGCTCTTTTGACTCATGCTAGCAAACAGGGCTTCCAACATGCTACACATGCTAGCTGTGAATAGCTACATGCTAATAGCGATTAGGTAGTGCTAAATCATGCCAAGAAAGTGTAAAGAACTCCAATAGTAACCATCTGTGACAACTACCAACCACCTAGTAACACCATAGCAACCACCAAGAATACCTTAGCAACCACCTAGCAACATCCTAGCAACCACCCAGATTACCCTAGCAACCGCCTAGCAACACCATAGCAACCACCCAGAATACCCTAGCAACCGCCTAGCAACCACTCAGAACACCCTAGCAACCGCCTAGCAACCACCCAGAATACCCTAGCAACCGCCTAGCAACGCCATAGCAACCACCCAGAATACCCTAGCAACCACCTAGCAACACCATAGCAACCACCCATAACACCCTAGCAACCGCCTAGCAACGCCATAGCAACCACCAAGAATACCCTAGCAACGCCCTAGCAACCACCCAGAATACCCTAGCAACCGCCTAGCAACACCATAGCAACCACCCAGAATACCCTAGCAACCGCCTAGCAACCACTCAGAACACCCTAGCAACCTCCTAGCAACACCCTAGCAACCACCCAGAATACCCTAGCAACCACCTAGCAACACCCTAGCAACCACTCAGAACACCCTAGCAACTGCCTAGCAACACCCTAGCAACCACACAGAACACCCTAGCAATCACCTGGCATCACCCTAGAAACCACCCAGAACACCCTAGCAACCGCCTAGCAACACCCTAGCAACCACCCAGAATACCCTAGCAACCACCTAGCAACCACCCAGAACACCCTACCAACCGCCTAGCAACACCCTAGCAACCACCCAGAACACCCTAGCAACCACCTAGCAACCGCTTAGCAACCACCCAGAATACCCTAGCAAGCGCTTAGCAACACCATAGCAACCACTCAAAACATATAAATAACTCTATAAAAACTCTATAAAAACTCCTTTTAAAAACTCCACAGTAATCATCTGTTAAAAAATACACGCCGACATCACAGACCCCTGATTGAGGCGTCAAATTGTGCGGATTATTGAGGAGAGGTGTGCTGTGACTTTTCTTACCGATCGGGGGTACGGTGTTTGCCCCAGGGGCAAATCATTGGGTAAAAAAAATCCCATAGACTTAACATTGCCACAAACTTTGACGACTCGTAGCACTGACCAATGATTTCTCAGAAACTTGTAATTTACCACATTTGGTAAATTAAAAGTTGGTAAATTAAAAGTAAAAAAAGAGGCTGGCAGGCTCTGTAAGAACATACCTCACAATGGGGTAAAAGTTGCACCCCTGGGGGGCAGGAGCTGCTCAAATTTGCCCCATTGACTTACTATGGTGTAGGACGGCCCATTGCATAGGGATTTTGTATTAAACCTAGCTCTGGATCACAGTGTCATAGAGACAAGGGGACGGGCTCATTTTTCTCAGATGATCAGTCAGTCTCTCTGGATCATTGTGAAGCTATTAAGCCACGCCCTAGCAACCATTTAGAGCACCTTAGCAACAAGTCCCATAGACTTCCATTGAAAGAGGTCAAAAGAATATCTCCGGATAGAAGTGTCATAGAAACACAAGGGTGGTCTCGTTTGACTCGGGGCAGCAAGCAGCCAATCATGAATCACCTCAACACTTCCTAGCCCCTCCCTAGCAACCATTGTCGAGGGCCTTAGCAACTAAAATCTATAGAGGGATATCTTCCATTCTGAGTGTCACAGAGGCATGGGAGTTGGTTTATATCATTCATACTGACAAGCAACCTTTGGACTTTGATGACTGGCAGCTGCCAAGCCATTCCCTAGCAACCAAACAGAGTACCCTAGCAACCATTTTGCAAGACCTATATCTCTGCATCAGAACATCGTATAGAGATGTGGGTTGGCTCTTTTGACTCATGCTAGCAAACAGGGCTTCCAACATGCTACACATGCTAGCTGTGAATAGCTACATGCTAATAGCGATTAGGTAAGTGCTAAGTCATGCCAAGAAAGTGTTAAGAACTCCAATAGTAACCATCTGTGACAAATACCAACCACCTAGTAACACCATAGCAACCACCCAGAATACCTTAGCAACCACCTAGCAACGCCTAGCAACCACCCAGAATACCCTAGCAACCGCCTAGCAACACCATAGCAACCACCCAGAACACCCTAGCAACCGCCTAGCAACGCCCTAGCAACCACCCAGAATACCTTAGCAACCCCCTAGCAACACCATAGCAACCACCCAGAATACCATAGCAACCGCCTAGCAACCACCCAGAATACCCTAGCAACCACTTAGCAACACCATAGCAACCACCCAGAACACCCTAGAAACCGCCTAGCAACGCCCTAGCAACCACCAAGAATACCCTAGCAACTGCCAAGCAACGCCCTAGCAACCACCCAGAATACCCTAGCAACCGCCTAGCAACACCATAGCAACCACCCAGAATACCCTAGCAACCGCCTAGCAACCACCCAGAAAACCCTAGCAACCACCTAGCAACGCCCTAGCAACCACCCAGAACACCCTAGCAACCACCTAGCAACACCATAGCAACCACCCAGAATACCCTAGCAACCGCCTAGCAACCACCCAGAACACCCTAGCAACCGCCTAGCAACGCCATAGCAACCACCCAGAATACCCTAGCAACCAACCAGAACACCCTAGCAACCACCCAGAATACCCTAGCAACCACCCAAAACACCCTAGCAACCACTCAGAACACCTTAGCAACGCCCTAGCAACCACCTGAACACATGAATAAGCCATATCTCAGCACCAAAACATCGTACAGACATGTTTGTTGGTTCGTATGCAATCATGTACCACACTCTAGCAACCGTGTGGCGAGTTTTGCCACTGCAAGCACCACTTCACATTTTCTTCTGGAAATGTACATTCTAGTTATTATTGTTCTTCTTACTCAAAATTTTCTATATTTAACTCCTCCTAGAGTTTTAACTCTACAAACTCCAAACTCGGGTCAGAGCTTTAGACTGTTCTGACTCGAGTTGCTATATCTTTTCAGACTGATTTGACTTTCAGATTTCTTAAAAATTAATATTAAAAACCATAAAAATCCCATTGACTTTCATTGCAACATGTTCAAATTGAGCCAAGACTACGGTGGCCCAGTAGTGTACAACACAAAAACTCAAATCTAAACTCCCTGAAGCCCTAGACTCAATTAAACTACCATTCTATCTGTACTAATGAACTTATCTATCTATCTATCTATCTATCTATCTATCTATCTATCTATCTATCTATCTATCTATCTATCTATCTATCTATCTATCTATCTATCTATCTATCTATCTATCTATCTATCTATCTATCTATCTATCTGTTACTAAATCTTTCTTTCTAACTAATCTATCTTTCTTTCTTACTAATCTATCTTTCTTTCTTTCTGACTAATCTATCTTTCTTTCTTTCTAACTAATCTATCAATCTTTCTTTCTAACTAATCTATCTTTTTTCTTTCTAACTAATCTATCTTTCATTCTTTCTGACTAATCTATCTTTCTTTTTTTCTGACTAATCTATCTTTCTTTCTAACTAATCCATCTATTAATCTATCTTTCTTTCTTTCTAACTAATCTATCTATCTTTTTTCTTTCTAGCTAATCTATCTATCTTTCTTTCTAACTAATCTAAATATCTTTCTTTCTAACTAATCAATGTTTTTTCATTCTGACTAATCTATCTATCTTTCTTTCTTTCTAACTAATCTATCTTTCTTTCTTTCTAACTAATCTATCTTTCTTTCTTTCTAACTAATCTATCTATCTTTCTTTCTTTCTAACTAATCTATCTTTCTTTCTTTCTAACTAATCTATCTTTCTTTCTTTCTAACTAATCTATCTATCTTTTTTCTTTCTTACTAATCTATCTTTCTTTCTAACTAACTAATCTATCTATATTTCTTTCTTTCTTACTAACTAATCTATCTTTTTCTTTCTGACTAACTTATCTATATTTCTTTCTTTCTTTCTAACTAATCTATCTTTCTTTCTAACTAATCTATCTTTCTTTCTTTCTTTCTGACTAATCTATCTTTCTAACTAACTAATCTATCCTTTTTTCTTTCTTTCTTTCTTTCTTTCTTTCTTTCTTTCTTTCTTTCTTTCTTTCTTTCTTTCTTTCTTTCTTTTTTCTTTCTTTCTAACTAATCTATCCATATTTCTTTCTTTCTAACTATTCTATCATTTTTTATTTCTAACTTATCTATCTTTCTTTCTTTCTAACTAATCTATCTTTATTTCTAACTAACTTATCTATCTTTCTTTCTTTCTAACTAATCTATCTTTCTTTCTTTCTTTCTGACTAATCTATCTTTCTTTCTAACTAACTAATCTATCCTTCTTTCTTTCTTTCTAACTAATCTCTTTCTTTCATTCTAACTAATCTATCTTTCTTTCTTTCTTTCTAACTAACCTATCTTTCTTTCTTTCTAACTAATCTATCTTTCTTTCTAACTAATCTATCTATCTTTTTTCTTTCTAACTAATCTATCTTTCTTTCTAACTAACTAATCTATCTATCTTTCTTTCTAACTAACTAATCTATCTATCTTTCTTTCTAACTAATCTCTTTCTTTCATTCTAACTAATCTATCCATATTTCTTTCTAACTAACTAATCTATCTATCTTTCTTTCTAACTAACTTATCTATCTTTCTTTCTTTCTTTCTAACTAATCTATGTTTCTTTCTAACTAATCTATCTATCTTTTTTCTTTCTAACTAATCTATCTTTCTTTCTTTCTTTCTGACTAATCTATCTTTCTTTCTAACTAACTAATCTATCCTTCTTTCTTTCTAACTAATCTCTTTTTCATTCTAACTAATCTATCTTTCTTTCTTTCTTTCTGACTAATCTATCTTTCTTTCTAACTAACTAATCTATCCTTTTTTCTTTCTTTCTTTCTTTCTTTCTTTCTTTCTTTCTTTCTTTCTTTCTTTCTTTCTTTCTTTCTTTCTTTCTTTCTTTCTTTCTTTCTTTCTTTCTTTCTAACTAATCTCTATTTCATTCTAACTAATCTATCTTTCTTTCTTTCTAACTAATCTCTTTCTTTCTTTCTTTCTTTCTTTCTTTCTTTCTTTCTTTCTAACTAATCTATCTTTCTTTCTAACTAATCTATCTTTCTTTCTTTCTTTCTTTCTTTCTTTCTTTCTTTCTAACTAATCTATCTTTCTTTCTAACTAATCTATCTATCTTTTTTCTTTCTAACTAATCTATCTTTCTTTCTAACTAACTAATCTATCTATCTTTCTTTCTTTCTAACTAATCTATCTTTTTTCTTTCTAACTAACTTATCTATCTATCTATCTTTCCTTCTTTCTTTCTTTCATTCTTTCTTTCTTTCTTTCTTTCTTTCTTTCTTTCTTTCTTTCTTTCTAACTAATCTATCTTTTTTCTTTCTAACTAACCAATCTATTTTTCTTTCTAACTAATCTATCTATCTTTCTTTCTAACTAATCTATCTTTCTTTCTTTCAAACTAATCTATCTATCTTTTTTCTTTCTAACAATCTATCTTTTTCTTTCTAACTAATCTATCTTTCTTTTTCTGACTAATCTTTCTTTCGTTCTAACTAATCTATATTTCTTTCTTTCTAACTAATCTATATTTCTTTCTTTCTAACTAATCTATCTTTCTTTCTAACTAATCTCTTTCTTTCTTTCTTTCTTTCTTTCTTTCTTTCTTTCTTTCTTTCTTTCTTTCTTTCTTTCTTTCTTTCTTTCTTTCTTCAACTAATCTCTTTCTTTCATTCTAACTAATCTATCTTTCTTTCTTTCTAACTAATCAATCTATCTTTCTTTGTAAATAATATATCTATCTTTCTTTCTAACTAATCTATCTTTCTTTCTAACTAATCTATCTATCTTTTTTTCTTTCTAACTAATCTATCTTTCTTTCTTTCTGACTAATCTATCTTTCTTTCTAACTAACTAATCTATCCTTTTTCTTTCTTTCTTTCTTTCTTTCTTTCTTTCTTTCTTTCTTTCTTTCTTTCTTTTTCTTTCTTTCTTTCTTTCTAACTAATCTCTTTTTCATTCTAACTAATCTATCTTTCTTTCTTTCTAACTAATCTCTTTCTTTCTTTCTAACTAATCTATCTTTCTTTCTAACTAATCTATCTATCTTTCTTTCTTTCTTTCTAACTAATCTATCTTTCTTTCTAACTAATCTATCTATCTTTTTTCTTTCTAACTAATCTATCTTTCTTTCTAACTAACTAATCTATCTATCTTTCTTTCTAACTAATCTATCTTTTTTCTTTCTGACTAATCTATCTTTTTTCTTCCTAACTAACTTATCTATCTTTCTTTCTTTCTTTCTAACTAATCTATCTTTTTTCTTTTTAACTAATCAATCTATTTTTCTTTCTAACTAATCTATCTATCTTTCTTTCTAACTAATCTATCTTTCTTTCTTTCTAACTAATCTATCTATCTTTCTTTCTAACTAATCTATCTATATTTTTTCTTTCTAACAATCTATCTTTTTTCTTTCTAACTAATCTATCTTTCTTTTTCTGACTAATCTTTTTTTCTTTCTTTCTAACTAATCTCTTTCTTTCATTCTAACTAATCTATCTTTCTTTCTTTCTAACTAATCTTTCTTTCTTTCTAACTAATCTATCTTTCTTTCTTTCTGAGTAATCTATCCATATTTCTTTCTTTCTAACTAATCTATCTTTCTTTCTAACTAACTAACCTATCTATCTTTCTTTCTTTCTAACTAATCTATCTTTCTTTCCAACTAATCTATATATCTTTTTTCTTTCTAACTAATCTATCTTTCTTTCTTTCTGACTAATCTATCTTTCTTTCTAACTAACTAATCTATCCTTTTTTCTTTCTTTCTTTCTTTCTTTCTTTCTTTCTTTCTTTCTTTCTTTCTTTCTTTCTTTCTTTCTTTCTTTCTTTCTTTCTTTCTTTCTTTCTTTCTTTCTAACTAATCTCTTTTTCATTCTAACTAATCTATCTTTCTTTCTTTCTAACTAATCTCTTTCTTTCTTTCTTTCTTTCTAACTAATCTATCTTTCTTTCTAACTAATCTATCTATCTTTTTTCTTTCTAACTAATCTATCTTTCTTTCTAACTAACTAATCTATCTATCTTTCTTTCTTTCTAACTAATCTATCTTTTTTCTTTCTGACTAATCTATCTTTTTTCTTTCTAACTAACTTATCTTTTTCTTTCTTTCTTTCTAACTAATCTATCTTTTTCTTTTTAACTAATCAATCTATTTTTCTTTCTAACTAATCTATCTATCTTTCTTTCTAACTAATCTATCTTTCTTTCTTTCTAACTAATCTATCTATCTTTTTTCTTTCTAACAATCTATCTTTTTTCTTTCTCACTAATCTATCTTTCTTTTTCTGACTAATCTATCTTTCTTTCTTTCTTTCTTTCTAACTAATCTCTTTCTTTCATTTTAACTAATCTATATTTCTTTCTAACTAATCTTTCTTTCTTTCTTTCTAACTAATCTATCTTTCTTTCTAACTAATCTATCTTTCTTTCTTTCTGAGTAATCTATCCATATTTCTTTCTTTCTAACTAATCTATCTTTCTTTCTAACTAACTAATCTATCTATCTTTCTTTCTTTCTAACTAATCTATCTTTCTTTCTAACTAATCTATCTATCTTTTTTCTTTCTAACTAATCTATCTTTCTTTCTTTCTGACTAATCTATTTTTCTTTCTAACTAACTAATCTATCCTTTTTTTCTTTCTTTCTTTCTTTCTTTCTTTCTTTCTTTCTTTCTTTCTTTCTTTCTTTCTTTCTTTCTTTCTTTCTAACTAATCTCTTTTTCATTCTAACTAATCTATCTTTCTTTCTTTCTAACTAATCTCTTTCTTTCTTTCTTTCTAACTAATCTATCTTTCTTTCTTACTAATCTATCTTTCTTTCTTTCTTTCTAACTAATCTATCTTTCTTTCTAACTAATCTATCTTTCTTTCTAACTAATCTATCTATCTTTTTTCTTTCTAACTAATCTATCTTTCTTTCTAACTAACTAATCTATCTATCTTTCTATCTTTCTAACTAATCTATCTTTTTTCTTTCTGACTAATCTATCTTTTTTGTTTCTAACTAACTTATCTATCTTTCTTTCTTTCTAACTAATCTATCTTTTTCTTTTTAACTAATCAATCTATTTTTCTTTCTAACTAATCTATCTATCTTTCTTTCTAACTAATCTATCTTTCTTTCTTTCTAACTAATCTATCTATCTTTTTTCTTTCTAACAATCTATCTTTTTTCTTTCTAACTAATCTATCTTTCTTTTTCTGACTAATCTTTCTTTCTTTCTTTCTTTCTAACTAATATACATTTCTTTCTTTCTTTCTAACTAATCTATATTTTTTTCTTTCTAACTAATCTATCTTTCTTTCTAACTAATCTGTTTCTTTCTTTCTTTCTTTCGTTCTTTCTAACTAATCTCTTTCTTTCATTCTAACTAATCTATCTTTCTTTCTTTCTAACTAATCTATCTTTCTTTCTTTCTAACTAACCTTTCTTTCTTTCTTTCTTTCTAACTAATCTATCTTTCTTTCTTTCTAACTAATATTTCTTTCTTTCTGACAAATCAATCCTTCTTTATTTCTTTCTTTCTTTCTTTCTTTCTAAATAATCTATCATTCTTTCTTTCTTTCTAACAAATCCATCTTTCTTTCTTTCTTTCTAGCTAATCTATCTTTCTTTCTTTCTAACAAATCTATCTATCTTTCTTTGTAACTAATATATCTATCTTTCTTTCTAACTAATCAATCTTTTTTCTTTCTGACTAATCTATCTTTTTTCTTTCTAACTAATCTATCTTTCTTTCTAACTAATCTATCTTTCTTTCTTTCTAACTAACCTTTCTTTCTTTCTTTCTAACTAATCTATCTTTCTTTCTTTCTAACTAATCTTTCTTTCTTTCTGACAAATCCATCCTTCTTTCTTTCTTTCTTTCTTCTAAATAATCTATCATTCTTTCTTTCTTTCTAACAAATCCATCTTTCTTTCTTTCTAGCTAATCTATCTTTCTTTCTTTCTAACAAATCTATCTATCTTTCTTTCTAACTAATATATCTTTCTTTCTTTCTAACTAATCTATCTATCTTTTTTTCTAACAAATCTATCTATCTTTCTTTCTAACAAATCTATCTTTCTTTCTAACTAATATTTCTTTCTTTCTAACCTATCTATCTATCTATCTAATCCATCTTTCTTTCTTTCTAACAAATCCATCTTTCTTTCTTTCTTTCTTTCTTTCTAACAAATCTATCTTTCTTTCTTTCTAACTAATCCATCTTTCTTTCTTTCTAACTAATCAATCTATCTTTCTTTCTTTCTAACAAATCCATCTTTCTTTCTTTCTAACTGATCCTTTCTTTCTTTCTAACAAATCCATCTGTCTATCTTTCTAACTAATATATCTTTATTTCTTTCTAACTAATCCATCTTTCTTTCTAACAAATCCATCTTTCTTTCTTTCTTTCTTTCTAACTAATCTATCATTCTTTCTTTCTTTCTAACTAATCTATCTATCTTTCTTTCTAACTAATCTATCTTTCTTTCTTTCTTTCTAACAAATCCATCTTTCTTTCTTTCTTTCTTTCTTTCTAACTAATCTATCTTTCTTTCTTTCTAACTAATCTATCTATCTTTCTTTCTAACTAATATATCTTTCTAACTAATCTATCTTTCTTTCTAACTAATCTATCTTTCTTTCCTTCTAACTAATCTTTCTTTCTTTATCTCTTTTTAAACTAATCTTTCTTTCTTTCTTTCTAACTAATCTTTCTTTCTTTCTAACTAATCTTTCTTTTAGTGAAACCAATCTTTCTGTCTATCTAACTAATCTTTCTTTTCTTTTCTAACTAATCCATCTATCCGACTTCAAACTACTTTAAACTTCTTCAAACTCTCTGGTCCGGCTTTCTCAAGCCAACTTAAAGTTTGTCTCATCAAACTTTTTTTCTAGTTTTGTAAATGTATTTAACATGTATACTTTATGACGTAATTTTCCGATTTGATCAAGAACGTAAACCAATGCCAAACGCTGTTTGTTTATAGTAGCCAGTTAGTTCGATGCTATTTTGTGTGTATAAGACAAACGTGTATAAATTAAAAAAATTATAATCGCAACAGCAAACTTTAGCTGCTGTTATCAGTGTACAGTATGGTTTGTTTACAGGTTTTATTGTTTATCTCCATACTTATTACTGTTATAGATGTTTTCACATTCTGTTGGCATTTTAACACAGTTGCCACATGTACACCTAAAGAAAACGATACACTGAGTAAACTAAGTTTTGTGAATAGATAGACGGTTTTTCATTATATTGATAAAACAATAACTTTAAAAAACGGTATTAGTCATTTATTCAGTTATATTAAATATTTAATCAGGAGAAATTGCAATCAGGATTTGTAAAGTAAAAAGTCCCCCGCAAATTAACTACTATATTTCGCCGAATACCGAGGTCCTGTGGTAATATTAGTCCCGTGCGAATCGGCATCTCTGTGATTTGGCCGGATCGTATATCATTTTTTCAAGGTTTTTGTTTCATGTGCGCCTTTTTATCCATCTTTCGCGAAGAATGGAGGCTGTGTTGGAGTGTTTTGATAGTATTTTGGGTGCTGGGTCATATCGCTATACACAACTACACAATTTGCAGAAAGTGAAAGCTGAAAATCATCAGAAGAGCAAAAACAAAAAGAATGATTAGATGGAGATGAATGACATGTAGCATGCGGTAAGGAACTTTATTTTGTTTATGTCATAATATATAATACAGCTAGACCCATGGCTATAACGAAAAGACATTTCCAAGCAATAGCCTATTGACGTCACGTCCGAGAGATAAGTCGGTAAATTTGAGTAAAATCACAGGCTTCGGTTATCCCGTGCGAATGCGCCACATGAAATTCAGATGTGGGGGGGTAATTTCTAAATCAGACGAGGTCCCCAGATAGAACTAATCCCGTGCGAATAGGGCTAAAGACGTTTTCTTTTCAAACGCTAAAGAGCACTGATTAATTTTTTTTAAAGGTTTTACATTTACTAAATTTCATTCTGATTTCTAAAGAAATTAGGAATTGCTAAATTCATTGTGACTTTTCTACTGGCAGCACTATTTTTCTGATCTTTCTAAATTATTGGAAAAAATTGTTGAGATCGACAGGTACATGCTCATCTTACAGAGAATAACTTGAACAATTTCTGTGTTACAACCAGTCAGGAACGAGACGGAGAGCGAATCCAATCGCAAGCACATTTAATAAACAGAAACACACAGGTAATCCAGGGAACTGGACAGCAGTAACATTAAACAACAACCGACAGCCAACAACTGAAACACAGGGGTTTAAATACACAGACAAACAAGCTAAACAAGATAACAAGGGGGCGTGGTTAATAAGAAACACCTGGGGAGACTAATAAACATGGACGAGGAACACCTGTGGACACTGAGCAACAACAAACAAAAGACAAGACACATGGCAGGGTCACATGACAAACAAGGAATCACGTGATATACAAGACACAACAAAAACCCACACGTAACATAGCCCCCCCCCCCTATTGGCGGCTCCCGACGCCCCTTGAAACAAAAACACTAAAGTTCAGGGGGGTGGTGAAGTGGAGGCGGTCTTGGGGGAGGGACGGAGGGCCAGGTTCGTACAGGGGACCAGGGCAGAGACGACCCCTCGGGCGGCCATGGCGGAGAAGACAGTCCATAGGGCGGCCAGGGCGGAGACGACCCCTCTGGCGGCCAGGGCGGAGACGAACCCCTCGGGCGGCCAGGGCGGAGACGACCCCTCGGGCGGCCAGGGCGGAGCAGACACCGGCTCAGGAACAGCAGACACCGGCTCAGGAACAGCAGACACCGGCTCAGGAACAGCAGACAACACACACACTGGCTCGGGAACAGACATCACACACACTGGCTCGGGAACAGACAACCCACACACTGGCTAGGGAACAGACAACACACACACTGGCTCGGGAACAGACATCACACATACTGGCTCAGGAACAGCAGACACCGGCTCAGGAACAGCAGACAACACACACACTGGCTCGGGAACAGACAACACACACTCTGGCTCGGGAGCAGACAACACACACACTGGCTCGGGAACAGACATCACACACACTGGCTCGGGAACAGATAACACACACACTGGCTCGGGAACAGACAACACACACACTGGCTCGGGAACAGACATCACACACACTGGCTAGGAACAGACAACACACACACTGGCTCGGGAACAGACATCACACACACTGGCTCGGGAAGAGACGTCACACACACTGGCTCGGGAACAGACATCACACACACTGGCTCGGGAACAGACATCACACACACTGGCTCGGAAACAGACATCACACACACTGGCTCGGGAACAGACATCACACACACTGGCTCGGGAACAGACAACACAGACTCTGGCTCGGGAACAGACATCACACACACTGGCTTGGGAACAGACATCACACACACTGGCTCGGGAACAGACATCACACACACTGGCTCAGGAACAGACAACACAGACTCTGGCTCGGGAACAGACAACACACACACTGGCTCGGGAACAGACATCACACACACTGGCTCGGGAACAGACATCACACACACTGGCTCGGGAACAGACATCACACACACTGGCTCGGGAACAGACATCACACACACTGGCTCGGGAACAGACGGAACAGACTCTGGCTCGGGAACAGGAACAGACTCTGGCTCGGGAACAGGAACAGACTCTGGCTCGGGAACAGGAACAGACTCTGGCTCGGGAACAGGAACAGACTCTGGGCCGGCCATCTTGTCCGTAGACACTGGCTCGGAGGCGGCCATCTTGTCCGTAGACACTGGCTCGGAGGCGGCCATCTTGTCCGTAGACACTGGCTCGGAGGCGGCCATCTTGTCCGTAGACACTGGCTCGGAGGCGGCCATCTTGTCCGTAGACACTGGCTCGGAGGAAGTGACGTGAACAGTCTCTGGATCAGCAGAAGTGACGTGAACAGTCTCTGGTTCGGCCATCTTGTCCGTAGACACTGGCTTGGAGGAAGTGACGTGAACAGTCTCTGGATCGGCCATCTTGTCCGTAGACACTGGCTCGAAGGCGGCCATCTTGTCCGTAGACACTGGCTCGAAGGTGGCCATCTTTTCCGTAGACACTGGCTCGGAGGAAGTGACGTGAACCGACTCTGGATCGGCCATCTTGTCTGTAGACACTGGCTCTGTAGAAGTGATGTGAAGCGTCTCTGGCTCGGAGGAAGTGACATGAACAGTCTCTGGATCGGCAGACGTGACTTGAACAGTCTCTGGATCGGCAGACGTGACTTGAACCGTCTCTGGATCGGCAGACGTGACTTGAACCGTCTCTGGATCGGCAGACGTGACTTGAACAGTCTCTGGATCGGCAGACGTGATTTGATCGGCAGACGTGACTTGAACAGTCTCTGGATCGGCCGGGACCAGCGGCGAGGACTCTGGGCTGACAGGAAGTACAGGGAGGACTTCCAGGTATTGCGGGACGCGAGAAGTCCTCTTCCTCCTCCGTCTCCGAGAGCGAGAGGGCGCTGGGCTGGACGGGACCAGCGGTGAGGGCTCTGTGCTGGACGGCGTCAGCGGCGAGGGCTCTGGGCAGGACGGCGTCAGCGGCGAAGGAAGCTCTGGCTTTTGCTCGAAGACTGGCTCTGGTTCTTGCTCAAAGACTGGCTCTGGCTCTTGCTCGAGGACTGGCTCTAGCTGGACGTGGCTGACGTGAAGCTCTGGCTGGACGTGTCTGACGTGAAGCTCTGGCTGGACGTGGCTGACGTGAAGCTCTGGCTGGATGTGGCTGACGTGAAGCTCTGGCTGGACGTGGCTGACGTGAAGCTCTGGCTGGACAGTCTCTGGCTGGATGGTCTCTTGCTTAGGAGCCACCGGACACGTCGTTGAGGAGGCCATTCCTCTCCTCCTCCTCCGTCTCCGGACCACTGGACTCGGGACCACTGGAACCAGAACCAGCGGTGAAGGCCGGGCGTGACACGGGATGAAGCTCTCCAAACATTTGGAGAGCGCCTCTCTCCAGCCCAGACCGGAGAGATCGGGGAGCTCCCTAGGATTGACCTCCTTAGCCGCCAGCCGGTAACATAATTTTATCGCCTCATCCTCTAGAGAGCAGAAGGCAGCAAGTGAGGCAAACCCCCAGGTGAACTGAAACAAATCAGGGCTCCTCAGGGCTAAGGCCGCGGTCTTTCCAGCGAAGTCCAAGGTCATGCTGGGAAGATCAGGCGAGATCCGTGCTGCTGGATTCATTTTTTGGGTCGGTTTTTCTGTTACAACCAGTCAGGAACGAGACGGAGAGCGAATCCAATCGCAAGCACATTTAATAAACAGAAACACACAGGTAATCCAGGGAACTGGACAGAAGTAACATTAAACAACAACCGACAGCCAACAACTGAAACACAGGGGTTTAAATACACAGACAAACAAGCTAAACAAGATAACAAGGGGGCGTGGTTAATAAGAAACACCTGGGGAGACTAATAAACATGGACGAGGAACACCTGTGGACACTGAGCAACAACAAACAAAAGACAAGACACATGGCAGGGTCACATGACAAACAAGGAATCACGTGATATACAAGACACAACAAAAACCCACACGTAACATTCTGCCTATCATCCATTTCACAGCATGAGAGACTTCACTTATGAAAGCTTTAGCACTACGTCACTTATTACCTTCACATCTATCCAATCATGTCCTTATTCTTGCTGTATAAAAGATCGGTACTTACACATGTTTGAGTTCGCAGATGCTGACGCGACAATTACCTCCACCCTCCCCACCACCACCAGGATGATCCTGTCCATACCTCCCGGGGGGGGTCAATTGTGCCCCTGCCTTCGTCTTCAGGCAGGAAATGCAGATCCGCTACCCTCGGATTATGAACTACGGACGGGGCCTACGCCAAAGAACTTTATAAATAATCACTTGCTGAGCTGTTAATAAATTAATGCTTTGTTACATCATTCTATCTCCCGAGTCTTTCTGGTAGAAATTAAAGTTACGAATGATTTGTTGACTGTTGAATGATTCTGGACTTTTATGAATACTCATTCTTCCTGATTTAAGCTCAACTTTTGACACAGTTTCGCATATTATTTTCCGACTTCCTTTGGAATCACTGGTATTCCCTTTGCCTGGTTTAGAGTTTATTTATCGTCTCAGTTCATTCAAATAAAAAATTTAAAAGCCTCTCAGATTACTAGTGGCGTGCCTCAGGGCTCAATTTTGGGCCCTCTTCTTTTTATTAATCTATTGCCTTTAGGTCACATTTTTTATAAATTCTGTATTATTTTTTTAATGTTATGCTGATGACATCAAGCTTTATTGTCTTCAAAGCCTAATTCAACACTTCTACCCTTCTCTCTCTTGGCTTGTTTTTTTTTTATTAAATAATGGTTTACATGCAATTTTCTTAAGGTTAGCAGTGAGAAAACTTTTTCTATCATAGGCACTAAATTAAAACTGAAAAATTGTGAAACTTTTATAACTTTTATAAATATTGACATCTCCGTTATCTATCCTTCTATCGTAAGAGTCTGATTGTCATCCTTGACAGTACTTTTTTTTACATGGACAGCGTTTTTTACATTATCATCTGCAAAATAATAAACTGCTATCCTTGTACATGCATTAGTTATATCTTGTATTGACTATTGTAATTCTCTTCTCAGTGGTGTTTTACAAAAGCTTCTTCAGAAACTTCAAATGGTAAAGAATTCAGCAGTCGGATTATTACACTATAACCTTGAATTGAGCACATCTCCAGTACTAACACAACTCCACTGGCTTCCAGTTAGATACCTGATTCAATTTAAGATTTTACTTTCTATTTATAAGGCTCTTAATCTTCTTCATGTTTTTTCACCTACCCAATCCCTCAGGTCTTCTGCCTCTATAACTTGTTACACCTTCTGTATGTTTGACTACCATGGGATGTAGAGCTTTTAGTTGTACTGCTCCGAGTCTTTGGAATACCTTGCCTCAAGACACATGTAATAGTTCTAGTCTTTCAATTTTTAATTCACGTCTCAAAACCCCCTTTTTTTTAGAATTGCGTATTTTGTTTGATATACTCTAGTGAAAAGAAACTATACAAAAATGTATTAAAAATTCATTTATTTCATACTAATACTATAAATCCATTAACATATATACTGACATATTGCTTGAGACTTATTGATATAAATATTATAATTAAACTTTATTTGGAGTCACAATGCACATTTCTTAATATTAAGTTTAAAATGTGTATTAATATCACTATTATTAGGTATGATATCTGTAAAATATGATTCTTTAAATGCAAGATATTTAAAATTAACCTAAAGTTTACTTGCAATAGCACAATCAAATATACTTAAGTATAGCTTTAGTTGGACCTCAGCCCTATTTCTGGATAACTAAAGTGCATTAAGTACAAAATTAGTTGTTCCAATTTAGCAGATTTTAAGTATACACATTTAGTATACAAAAAAGTACAATTGCAGGATATTTATATTAAATACATAAATATAAATGTATACTTACCAAAATAAACGCATTTCAAAATACAAGTATATTTATTTTTCACTAGGGTAGCTTTTGTATATTATTGTTTTTCTTAATGTATTGCTTACAGTATGCATATTATTTGTAAAGTGTCCTTTGGCATCTTGAAAGGTGCCCATAAGTAAAATGTATTATTATTAAATGTTTTAAAAAAATATTTAAAAAATCTGCAAATAGTTTTGTGAGTGGAAAAAAAAAGTTTACACAAAAAGTAATTTTTCCAGATAATATTTCAATAAATTGCTTTAGTCACCATGAAATAAAATTGACAACTCTTATTTTTTTCACAGAATGTTGCGGTGTTTAAGTCTGTGCACATTATTATTATTTAATTCATGTGCACTCAGAATCTTTAATTAAAAATGTTAACCTCCCCTCCCCCTCGAAACGGCATCTGTTCTCTTCATTAGGCGGAGCGTGGAACTCCGTTCCATGCCAACGTTAATACAATGACAATGTAAAAGCCAAATATTTGTTTTTATTATAGTCACATTTCATATTTTTGTCAGTTTAAATGAAAAATACATGAATATAGCTGTGCCGTTATATTTTATGAAAGGGGTCTCTCACAAGGGCATCCTCATATTTAGGTGGTTCTTGGCATCAAAAACTTTGAAAACTCCTGCACAGGCCCACAACAGGCTAACACTCTGTCCACTCCACCCATCTCGCTTCAAAAGGTTTTGACCCAAGGTACACCAAAACCTAGATCAAAACATGTAGCTGACGACACTCTGTCATGAGGAAGAATCAAGGATTTGGGCTCAGATTTGTGTCTCTACATGTAGGTACTGGTTAAGTGCTATATATGGAACAGAATTAAGCTGCTCATCTTCTCTGACAAGCCTAAGCCCGTGTTGATGGGAAAGATTATGCCCTGAAAAATGCGATTAAGAGTGAGATTATATCTGTGCACTTTTTAAAAGGTTTGAGGCGCTTATTTCTTTCCCAGTGGTTAAAACAGCATATCAAACAACAGAAAGCGCAGCCTACAGTAAAGTTACTATGATATTCCACACATCATTCAGTGTACTTAGTCAGGGCTTCTAATATTAAAAGTAGATAGATGAAGACAATATCACAGTATCTGCCACTAGGGTCGTCAACTTTCCAGTCGGTAAGGCAAGACAAGGCAAGGCAAGGGAAGGCAAGGCACGTTTATTGATATAGCACATTTCATACACAGTAGTAATTCAAAGTGCTTTACATAGAAGAAATTAAAATAATCAAAAGAAATCAGAGTAATTAATATTACACAAAATTAAACAGTTTGAATAAAAAAATAAATAAAATACAGTACAAACAATCGGACGAACAGTGGCACAGTGCTCATTCAGTAAATGCACAGCTAAACCGATGTGTTTTGTGTTTGGATTTGAATGTGACTACTGTAGGAGCACATCTGATCTCTTCTGGAAGCTGGTTCCAGCTGCGGCTGGCATAGTAGCTAAAGGTGGTCTCGCCATGCTTAGAGTGAACCCTTGGTATTTAAAGCTGATGTGATCCTAATGATCTGAGTGATCTGTTGGGTTTATATTCAGTGAGCATGTCTGCAATGTATTGAGGTCCTAGACCATTTAGTGATTTATATACCAGTAATAATACTTTAAAATCAATCCTATATGTAACTGGCAGCCAGTGTAAAGACCTTTGGACTGGTGTGATATGTTCATATTTTCTGTTTCTGCTCAGAATCCTGGCAGCAGTGTTCTGTATGAGCTGCAACTGTCTTATGGTCTTTTTGGGAAGGCCAGTGAGAAGTTCATTATAGTAATCCACCCTACTGGTGATGAAAGCATGCACAAGTTTCTCTAAGTCTTGACTGGAAACAAAGCATCTAATTCTTGCAATATTTTTCAGGTGATAGTATGCTGATTTAGTTATTGCTTTGACATGACAACTGAAATTAAGGTCTGACTCTAGAGACACACCAAGATTCCTAACTTGACTTTTAGTTGTTTGACCCCTAGAGTGAAGGTATGCATTCACCTTGAGAACTTCATCTTTGTTTCCAAATGCAATGACTTCAGTTTTGTCTTTGTTTAACTGAAGAAAGTTTTGGCACATCCAACTGTTTACTTCATCAATGCATTGGCACAGGGAGTTAATGGGGCTGTATAGGGCTAAGTAGAGCTGTGTGTCGTCTGCATAGCTATGGTAAGCTATTTGGTTCTTTCTCATTATTTGGCTCATTGGGAGCATGTACAGGTTGAATAGGAGTGGCGCAAGAATTGAGCCTTGAGGGACTCCGCATGTCATGGATGTCCATTCAGACTTATGGTCTCCTATACTCACATAATAACCTCTCCCTCCTAAGTATGACCTGAACCATTTTAGGACTATCCCGGAAAGCCAGACCCAGTTTTCCAGCCTGTCAAGAAGTATGTTGTGATCGACAGTGTCAAATGCAGCACTGAGGTCGAGTAGTACCAGCACTGATAATTTGCCTGTATCAGTATTTAAGCGAATATCGTTTATTATCTTTATGAGCGCTGTCTCTGTGCTGTGATGCGATCGGAAACCAGATTGAAAATTGTCAAAGTATCCATTTGAGCTTAAGAATTTGTTCAGCTGATTGAAAACAACTTTTTCAATGATCTTGCCAATGAAAGGAAGATTTGAGATCGGTCTATAGTTGTTTAATATGGTCTTATCCAGATTGCTCTTTTTCAGGAGGGGCTTGACAACTGCAGTTTTCAGGGAGTTTGGAAAACTCCCAAAGAGAAGTGAGGCATTTACCACTTCTAGGAGATCTGCTTCTAAACAGTTAAACACACTTTTGAAGAAAGATGTGGGAAGTGCGGTAAAAAAAAAAAAAAAGTTTGCTTTACCAGCATTTATGCAGTACTGTTAGCAGGGATGTCAGACAGGGCGTAATAGTGGAACTGAGTACTGAGTGGAACCTAGGCGAAGGGGGGTGCCCACAAAAATATTGATTGTGGTGTTGTGAGGGGCCCACCCCTTGGTTCTGAGACCGGGGCCCAACATTTGGTGCTACGCCCCTGACTGTTACTACCAAGTACTGGGTCTATTCCGTGCTTTTAAACACAGTCATTCATGTTTGTTTGAGCATCTGTTTGTGTTTCTATTTACAGTGTGTTTTTACAAGCGTTGTAGACAATTACAAGCATATCTATTGAGCGTGTGAACGCAATGGCCAATCAGAGGTTCTAATAATCCTCGCTTAACACCGCTGAAAACATGCAATGAGAGCAGCATGCTCAATAAATCCTTTCATTATAACCAGCAAAGTGTAAACACAATGTAAATAAGAGATTCGTTGTACAATTAAGACAGATTTTTCCATAATAACAGGAGTTTTCGCAAGAGTGCAGAATTCAGAGAGCTTGCACTTTAGAGACTGACAGCCTTAGTTATTATAAAGGGAGGGCTCTTCTCTTGCTTTTTATTATCCGTTCATAATCTGAATGCAGGTTAACTTTTACAAGTGTACTGCAAAGTTTCTGGATTAACAAGCATATTTAAATGTGCAATTGAATCGGAAACTGTGATGATTGACATTGATAACCAACAGACAAGACAAAACAAGACCAAAAAAGTACTTAATTCAACAGTTTTTGCTCTTGTACCGAAATTGGTACAGAGAACAGCAAAATATTGAAAATCTGCAATAACTTGCGGGTAGGGGTGTGCGATATTGACAAAAAATGATATCTCGATATTTTCTGGGATTTTCTCGATAACGATTATTAGACAATATTTTGCTGAGTGTGTTTATTGTGTTGGTACTTTGGCAGGTTTAGGACTGTCGTGGACAGCCGACTCCTAAAGTTTTTGATATTCTTCATACTCTGTGTGGTGGTCAGTTCACAGCAGTGAAAAAAAAAAAATTTCCAATATGTTTCAATTGATTTTACCTAATATGGTCATTTTTACCTTTATAAAGCCATTTTTTAAACCTAAGTATATGCATGCATCATATTTTGTGCAAATTTCCAGGGCCGGCCGAGGCATAAGCGCAGGGGGCCCCCCAATCGAGTCGAAAAATATATTTTTTAGATGACTTAAACAAGTGACATAAATGAATGAATGAATATGAATGAATGAATGAATAATTCAAGACAAGAAAATTCTGATTTCATGATCAATATACCTGCCTACAACTGCTGCTGTGTCTGCCAGCGTTTAAGTCATGCGCATAATCTAGACACCTCGCGCGTGCATAGACAATTTGTGCGCAACTGCGCATAGTCACGGTAATGTTAAGCCATGTCACAAAAAAGGACGTATCCCTCTGGTGCCGAAAATAGAAAGAAGAAAAGGACAGAGGAGGAGAAAAAAAGAGCAAGATAAAAGTATGTTTGCATGATTATTTACAGTATGTTTTGTGCAACAATTGACCCATTCCTATCTACGGCAAGCCCCGAGGGGAAAAATACATTGCGTACACACATAAACAACGAGCGCCAGTAAATCATTACCGGTATTAACAGACTTTGTTGGATTCTGTCATGTACAATCCAACAAAGTCTGTTACAATAATAATTAAAAGATTTTGAGGACAGTTACACTGCATTGAGACAGTTCAGAAATAATAATATTAACAATAACAATAATTGTCATTGTTTAACCCTTGCTCTTATTATGTTTCTGATTTCTCAGTTTTGTCATTATTTTAGCAAATAATGTATTTGATATGTTTTGAGACAGTTTGTTTTAAGAAGTTTCAAAGAGTAAAGTAAAAGTTACAACTTTTTTAAGTAGGCTATCTATTTTTATTAAGTATTTATTTTGTATTAATACATAACCTCACTGTATCATTATTGCGTGATATTTGTGTCAATAATCGTCAAGCACAGGTGACTCAGCGTAATGGGAGGGGGCCCCCAAATCAAATTCTGCTTAGGGCCCCCAATAGGCTCGGGCCGGCTCTGCAAATGTCATACATTTAATCAAATCCAATTACAAAAATAAGACACAATAGGGCTGTTACCAATCAAATGAAATCCATATCAACAAAATTCATCTTTGCAATATTGAATATTGATATTTAAAATTATTTAAAACAAGTAAAGATACTTTAAATGTGAAATTGAAACCGCCAGTAGGTGGCAGCAAGTCACTGTTATTAAGCGAATCATTGAGATTCAACCGATTCATTCAAACGGCTGATTCAATCAAGGAAAGAAGCATTTGACTATCTAAATCTATCCTAGTCAACTGATTCGTTCAAAAAGCTGATTCACTCAGTAAGGAAACACGGCCATGTGTGGCTTTGTTTTGAACTATTTTCGTTGGCGAAATAGAACAAAGACAGGCAATGTGGTGTCTATAATGTAAGTCACTTAATATTAACTTCTTGTTTATTAAACTTGTATAAAATCAATATCACATTTGTTATCATGCTGATATTTGGAGAAAAACTGCACTTTTGTGAAATGTATTACTAAATTATATAAATAAAGACTAAATCACGCAGTGAAAGCGTGCACTCTAAATGCGCACCCGCATTAGTCTAATCTACAAGACTACATCACTTAGTAGAGTATGCATGCACTCTCTGGGTGTGTGTAAGGTATAGGCAATACTCGATAATGTCAAATAGCACATCGTTAAAACAACAATTACGATATTATCGTAGATAATATATAGGCACACCCCTACATGCTGATGAAATTAGCCATGCAAAGCACATGAGAGAATTCAGAGGGGTTCAGAGAGAATCAGAGGCTCACTTAAACAAACTTGTAACACAAAAGTCGTGCAAAACGCCCAAGTTTTTTTTCCAAGATTGGGATCAAGAGTTCAGCCTGCCTTTTTGCCAAATAAATCCAATTACATACCACAACATCTTTTCAAACCAATGGATTAATAAGGAGGATTGTGATACATGACAGACCAGACGTGAGGTTAACGTTAAAGAGAAATAGAGGACAAAAACCTTAAGAACAATGAGACATTGCCGCCATGCAAAATGCAAGAGGTGACGAAAACAATAAATCACAAAGAAAGCAACCTATGAGGTTTAAAATCAGGCTGAAGACGGTAGTGCCGATGAGTGCTGGTGAAGATAGGGGATTCTTGATTACATTATTATCACCCTCAGGCAATTTGTGAAAACTAACACATTCTGACGCCACCCAGGCCCACAGCACGACTGCTGCTTGGAATAGTAAAACAGCCACACAAGCGCTGGTTTATTCAGATGAAGGAGGTCAGTAGAGAAAACCCTTCTGGCATAGGAGACCCTCTCACATGGAAAAGAGCACAGGGAAAACACCTTTCCTAGGTGCTAAATTACTAGGGCTTTGGGTTGAGACCCTCATGGAAGTCATTTTGAAGAGGAGAGAAACGTGCAAATAGGGTTCAAACAAATGGAAGAGATATGCACTACTGCTTAAACACAGCAAGAAAGTACAGCGTACTTCTCTGTCCTCTTCAAAAAGTAAAGATTTGGTGTCATTTTTCTGTTCCCTTTCAAGGATACGACACATTGGGGAACGCCCCCCAGCGTAGCACCTCTAAAGTATGAATGAAACTAGGCCAATCGTGATTGGTGTTGCGTTATGACGTAACATATGAAGGAATACACGGAAGGTTACAAAGGGACCCCGGCACACACAAGCATCAGGTTTCTGTTCTTCAGCAAGCACTCTCTGTTGACGTGTCTGTCTTATTTGGTGTTTTCTGTCTCAAATATCACGCAAGCACTTTATATATATATATATATATATATATATATATATATATATATATATATATATATATATATATATATATATATAAAGCCATTTTCTTTTCGAGAAAATTTTCGAGTCAAAGTTACAAGCGGTGTGTGCATCCCTGCCCTCGCTACATCATGGGTGGGGACACATTGTGTACATTGCATGTACATTAAAACCTGTATTTCATTCTCACCTTAATCCGCCGGCCCCGGTTCCCCCACCGTCGCGACTCGTAGACGGGGAACCCACGTATTCGGTCAATCGTATTCTGGACTCGAGACGGAGGGGACGCGGATTTCAGTACCTGGTGGACTGGGAGGGTTACGGTCTGGAGGAGAGAATTTGGGTTCCTGCTAGGAACATACTGGATCACTCCCTGACTGATGATTACAATCGACAGGTAAGTTCTTCTGGGAGCGCCAGGAGTCGCTCCTAGGGTGAGGGGTACTGTCACGGTTTATGAATTCGCTGTCTCCTTTCTCGTCTCGTGTGTGTGTGTGTATGCGTGTGGGCGGGGTCGCTGATCACTGCCGCTGATCTCTCTAGCGAACCCTATTTAGTCCCTCTGTTTTCACCTTGTCTTTGTCAGAATGTTGTGGATGTTCCCAGTGATCCTGCCTGTCTCCAGTTCCCGTGTTTCCGGCCTGTCTCCAGTTCGTGTGTGTTTGTTCATTCGTTCCTGCACTTATGCCCTTCTCACCATCCATTTCTGGTTCTCCAGTCTCCGATCCATTTCCCAGTTTCCCGGACCCATCTTCATCATCATCATCATCGTGATCGGGTCTGCCCTCAGCGTCCCTGTGCTACCAAGTGCCAGCATACTGGACAACTTATACTCACCATCTACTAACCCACTAATAAATATATACTTTTTACTTGCTATTGAATCCTCTGATTATTATCCTAACAATAATCAAATGAAATAAACAGTGCTTTATTTTTTCAGGTACAGTAGGTGTATTTAACAGAAGCATTCAAGAAGGATATTACATGAACAAATATCAAAATAAAACACTAGGTAGACTTCACTGTATAAATTATACATTGATACAAGCTACTATTAAAATTCTATCATTTACATACACGGACACTGACACACGGACACGACACAACAAAAAACATGAATTTGACTTGGTTACATGAGACTCATACAATACAATGTGACAATATTATTACAAATTAAAATAACTGTTTTCTATTTTAATATATTTATATGATGTAAATATTTTCATTATTTCTGTGATGGCAAAGCGGCACGGACACCGGCACAGACAGGGACACGAACACACCGGACAGGGGGACACAGGCACGAACACACCGGAATGGACATACCGGCACGAAAACGAACACACCGGCATGGACACACCAGCACCGACATGGACACAGCTGTAAGGACACCGGCACGGACACGAACACACCGGACACCGACACGGACACACCGGCACAGGCACGGACAAGGACAGATTCACATTACATATACACAACACATAATATACAAATGAAATAAACAGTGCTTTATTTTTTTAGGTACAGTAAGTGTATTTAACAGAAGCATTCAAGAAAGATATTAAATGAACAAATATCAAAATAAAACACTACATAGACTACACTGTAATATTAAAGTTCTCAGAGCAGTAAGTGATTTTCTCTTTTACTTTTTTTTATTGACATTAAAGGGATAGTTCCCCCAACGATTTAATTTGTCATCAATTACTCTCTCAAGTTGTTTTAAACCCAAATATGTTTTCTTTCTTCTGTTGAAAATAAACATTATTTTAAAGAATGTGCCTAACCAAACAGTTGCTGGTCCCCATTGACTTCCATAGTATATATTTCCCTACTATTGAAGTCAATGGGGACCAGCAACTGTTTGGTTAGCCACATTCTTCAAAATATCTTACCGTAAAAAATGTTGCATAGGTCCCCTGCATAGGTCCCCTTTAAATCAGTACAGCTAATGACTGGTTGATAATATAACAATGTGTAGTTACAATCATGTATTATGCAATTTGTCAGTAGCATATATATGCATTATATAATTATTTATGTATGCCACCTCGTTATGCCCAAAAAAGTCAGTAAAAAAATCAGTGTAAACTACAAGTTGTCATCTCTCAAGAATTATTTGAAATGTATTATTTAAATATTATCATTTGTTAATGGAATTGCATAAACTTTCTCCAAATTTGTATTCCTTAAAAGTACTAAATGAAATGGAATCTCTAAGGAACAAGAATCATTATTCCCTTATATAGTTGGAAATATATTGCATGCTAATCACTTGAGGTTTCAGATGTACTCGTTTGTAAAGCAATGAGGGAAGTACAAGTAGGAACATTCAGCAGTTGTTGTCAATTACAAACAAAAAAGAGTTTTTACACAAATCCCTTTGGCTTGTCATGCTATGTTTTGTTTATCATAGTTTGTTTGCAAGACTTTCCCTGTGGTATATCTAAGGTGCAGTTGTCACAGTGACACGGCTGAGGCAAGAGACAAGGCTGTTGAGGTTTTGTTTTTCGTGTCAGCGACTAACGAGTGAGCTGGTGCAATCCTATGTCAGACACATTTAATCACTTGAGACACACGGCGGGTCTCGCCATGTTCTCCAGGCAACAGGAAAGCAGGTCTAACACTTGGATGGGAAAAAAAGTATATTGTGCAAGAGTGTCTGAAATTGAATTAAAGTGCCCCTATATTATGCTATGTTAAGGTTCCTAATTTTGTTTTTGAGGTCTCCTACAACAGGTTTACATGCATCAAAGGGGGAAAAAAACACTTTCATTTTCTCATACTATACACTGCACATCACCACATTTTTCAATGATTTTCAAACAACTCATCAGATGATTCAGTCCCTCCTATCCGCGAGCCTTCTCTGCTTTAATTGGTCAGACGGCCCAGTCTGATACTATTGGTCTACCACTTACAGTGCGTGTCGGAAACTAACTCCCATTACCATAACTAAACTTCAATTCCGTCCGGAGGCTTCCTAAAGCATACTGACTTTACACACAGTAAAGACAGTAAAGATGACGTTGATTTTAGCATTTCAATCTGAGGGAGAGCCCGATGATGAAACATTGGAAGAACTAGTTATTCAACCCAAACCTCCATCACAAGGACAACTTAAGCAGGACGTTTCTCAGTGATACACTACTAAATTTGATGTACATAATGAGATGTTGCAACTGTAATTCCTCACCATCAGCATTAGTGTATATGTCCATCAACAAACCGATGTGTATATTTCGAATTTATTGCGGTGCACTTGGGGGAACTGTATCATTAACTGTATCAGTAACAGCACATACGTTAGCCGAGCACTAACGTGAATGACTGATGTAACAAAGTTTGTAAAACGAATCTTGCTCAATCCTTTATCACTACTCAAAGTAGTAAGAATGACAGACAATCTGACTTAATAGACACAATTTTAGGTAATAGCCTTTCCTTGCCTCGCCTTAAGACAGTTATAAAGTGAGTTAGCCGGTTAGCCGGAGACCTACACAATATAAAACAAAACTATGTATTTTGAACACCAGGTAGAAAATATATAAATAATTAATCATACTTACAGGTTGTGATAGGAGGAAGCTGGTCCAGCGTTTTGCAAATCCCGCGTTGAAGGCGGTTCAAGTTGTTCGAGAGCGGACTACGTAGAACATAGGCAGACATTATGCAAATGTGTTAGCTAGTGATGCCTAGCCGTATGTGATTGGGATTGGGATTCGAATTCCTGACGACTCGTTTAGGTGGTTCAGAGTCGATTCTTTCTTTTGGGAGACAATAACTTTATTTACTGTGCACTTTCAACTTTACAACTTTGGAAACAGTTTACATTCACAGACAGCTATTTTACGCACTGCATGAAAGGGAATTTTCGAAAAACCATAATAGGGGCACTTTAAATACATCACATGCTCAAATAAAAGCATATAAAACATGTTATGCAAAAACAACTAGATCTGGGAATGACCACTGTGTTTGTCTCTCATGAAATCTTACCAGAGATGCAGAATAACAGAATCAATTAGTTCTTGCAAGGAAGAATAGTAGCTCGGTCTTATCTAGACGTATCGTGCTTCTGACTTTGAGTGGCCATCAGTGTTGAAATATTTTGACTGTGATGGAGAACTTCTCAGGGAACTAGGGTTATAGTCGTAACCTGAGACGTTCCCTTTCGAGGGAACTCGCAATGCGTCGATGACGCTTTGGGAACGAGAATACCCAATACGCTGTACTTACAAAATGCCAGATGACAAAACTGTCGGCAAACTAAGTAAGAAGCACCTGGGAACCTGGGGCAGTGTCCAGGTCCAGGCTATAGAACCTCACAAATGTGAGTGGTGAGGACCAGCCTGCCGCATCACAAACCTCCTGAAGGGAAACTCCCGATAATAAGCCTTTAGAGGCCGCCATACTCCTAGTAGAGTGACCTCTGACCACCAAAGGGCACGGCTGGCCAGAGGACACATACGCAAGAGAGATAGCTCCGACTATCCACTTGCTAATTGTCTGTTTAGAGTCAGGAAGACCTTTCTTAGGTGAACCAAAACAGACAAACAACTGATCCGATTTTCTCCACGGGGCAGCCCTGTGGACATAAGTGTCCAGCGCTCGCACTGGACACAAAAGATTCAGTTTTTCCTGGTCCGAAGATGCAAACGGAGGAGGATAGAAAGCCTGCAGTACATTAGGCCTCAGAATATTGGTTGGCACCTTAGGGACGTATCCCTGTTTAGGGTATAAGAATGCCTTAACCATCCCAGGTGCAAATTCAAGACATGAGGGAGAAACCTGAAAGGGCCTGAAGGTCCCCGACTCTTTTAAGCCTCTGGGGACCAAAAACGCGCCCCCCGTGTTTTGCTCTTTTTTTTTTTTTAGCAATGCAAAATAAACTCAAAATGCTCTGTTAATTTTAATCTTTCATTTTCGTGTTATACATCAATCGATCCTGTTCAGTTTCTATTTTTTTTCTGTATACTCACAATAAAAATAAAGTGTTTTGCTTTTTGCCAAATAAAGAAAAATTAACATGATGCGAGTTCTGCACTCTCTCTGTCAGCGAACTCCAATTTGAAACGCGTTCGGAAATTATCTGTAACTCCACGAAAATTCTGTCAAACAGGCAAACATACCCACGGGCATAAAGCTTGAGATCGCATCTTTTAAATGAAGTAATTTATATTAAAAACAAATATTCTCAGCTTCTGTAATCTGTATGAAAATAGAGCGATTCCAGTCGAGCTGATTACGAGCTCATTTACTTTAATTCGTTCACGCCTACTCACGGAACGCGCTATTCACAAGATAATGTGTTAAGCCATCTATGCAAAACAGGTAAACGCCCCCAAGCAAATGCATTAAAGGCTTCAAGTTTCATCATTCAGTCACCTGCGCGTTGGGAAGATGGCACGATACACCGGTGTGGAAGCTCTTCAGCTCGTCCTGGATACTAGCGACGAAGAATCCACATTTTCATCAGAAGAAGAGCGCGACTACTCTGATGACGACCGTTTGTATTTTGAAGAGCGACTTGATCCAGCCGTGGATAGAATTTCGGATGAGTAAGTATTTAGTCTTACTTCCATTAGTTGACAAGCTATTCAATATAAACATGTAGCTTACATATTATACTGGGTGAACTATTTTCCACTTGCCATCCAGAGTATTGACATTTTATATATTCAACACGATCTAATTAAAGTGCATATCCATGAATTTAATATCTCGTACCATTTCAACGTCAAAAATGATTTTTTTTTGTTTTTGTTTTTAGTGCATATGCTACGCACTGTAAACCCCTTGGTTAGGAAATTTGTATGTGTAAATGATATGTTTAGATCATTATGTATGAAAGCAAGAATTTAGAAGTTATTTTAGAAAATAGGCCTAGTAGGTGTTTAGATTATATTTTGACTAGTTTAAATGCTGCCTCATTATCAGTAACGATGCATGCTCGCAAATATCAGTTGTAAATCTATGTAAATGTGCTGAAATTTGTAAATATACCCAGTTAATGAATTGCGCAAATGTGTTTTGTTTGCGGTGTGCCTCTCCGGTAATGGCCCATTGACACGCATATAGGCTTATTGCACGCGTCTAAAATTATTTACATCAGTTATTCATTATAGACCAGTGTTTCTCAACCTCTCCTGCAGGGACCCCCTGACAGGACATGTTTTTGTTTTAACCCTGAAATGGCACACCTGATTCAATTAGTCAGCAGCACATTAAGCCTTTAATTAATTGAATCAGGTGTGCCATTTTAGGGTTAAAACAAAAACATGTCCTGTCAGGGGGTCCCTGCAGGAGAGGTTGAGAAACACTGTTATAGACTAATGCTACTATGGTTATATTTATGTAATAATATTCTTCAACTTTTTTAAAAGGAATGTAGCTTCATCACTACCTCCGCCTGCAACTCGGAGTGCGCTTAGCAACACAGTCAGAAATCAGAAAGAGTAAGTACATATTTACCTACAATTTTACATATGTTAGTTCAATTTTGTTTATACTTAGTGTTAATACAATATGAGCCTGTATGACTTTATTATTTATTTTTGGAGATTGGTTGATGATGTTACATATGTTTTGTGTTATCAGCATTGCTAAATGTCCATCAGTTATGCATGTGCTGGAATAGTACTCTGTAAAATATATGATAATAATAGTTTTTAACTTTTTTTAAAAGGAATGTAGCTTGTTCACTCTCGCCTTCCACTTGTAACAGTGGGGGTGGCTGCCCTTAACTTAACCCTCCTGTTACCCTCAAATCCGATAACATCTTTTACCCACTGGGGTCAATTTGACCCCAGTAATTTAAACCTCCAGAATATGATTTTTTTTTTACAAAGGTTTGTGTCTCAGGTAATTTATATCTTTGTTGACTACTTAAATAACCTTTTAAGTTTACATACGTAACCGAGACGTTCCCTTCCGTTGTCACTCCGAGTTACGTCGGATGACGACGAATGGGGTTACCAGTCTAATCACGCCACCCTCTCGGCTGTCTTCCAGTGCCCTGCGTAAATCTGAGATCTCTGTCGTGAGACTTGCACGGACGAAGGACTCCTATTTAGCACAGGAATACCAAGGTACACTGGGGAGCATATCCCATAGCTTTATAGGAAATATGCAATTATTGCCAACCAAGAGGGGGGGGGGGCATGGACTTAGAGAATACACATATGACCCGGAGGGATGCATATGGAGAACACTGGGGTGTCCAGCCGCAGGTGGAATATTTCAACCCCAGGGGTGAAAAGGTGGCTTGCCAAGGGAAAGACACATGCTCAGAGAGGCTTACAGTGGAAATACACATGTGGGGGTCGCTCAGAGGAGGGACCATGCACACGGGAGGCACCTAGCCGACGTGCAGGCAATAGACACTGGCGCCGACGTCAGACGTCAGGAGTGCTGGAGGAACTCAGGGCTTTCGGGAAGCTCACCTGAGGAGAATATCGCACATTTCCAGTCCGTGGAGTGGAATGGCGAGCAAGCGAAGACACCTGAGTGGGTCCAGTACTAGCTGGTTGAAGCGAGTACATGAGAGGACACAGGCTCCACTCGGAGATTATAGAATCTAGCGAATGTGTTAGGTGTCGCCCAGCCTGCAGCTCTGCAGATGTCTGTTAGCGAGGCGCCATCGGCTAGAGCCCAAGAGGACGCCACACTCCGGGGAGTGGGCAGTCACACCAAGGGGGCACGGTCGACCTTGCTGCTGGTATGCCAAAGCAAAGGCGTCCACTATCTTTTCCAGTGAGAGAGCCTTTCCCTTCAGCTTCCCACCATAACAGACAAAAAGCTGGTCTGAGGTCCTGAAACACTGCGTTCTGTCTAAATAGGCGCGGAGAGCACGTACTGGACAGAGCGGAGAGCACGTACTGGACAGAGCAGTGCCAAGGCTGGGTCTGCCTCCTCCAGGGGCAGCGCTTGCAGGTTCACCACCTGGTCCCGGAAGGGAATGGTAGGAACCTTGGGCACATATCCAGGCCGGGGTCTCAGGATCACGTGAGAGTAAGCCGGCCCGAATTCCAGGCACGCTTTGTCAATGGAGAATGTGTGCAGGTCCCCTACCCTCTTGATGGAGGCCAATGCAACCAGGAGTGCTGTCTTCATTGACAGGAACTTAAGCTCCACTGATTGCAAAGGCTCAAAGGGAGCACTCTGCAGGGCATTTAGAACCACTGAGAGGTCCCAAGAGGAAACAAGAGGAGGGCGAGGAGGATTCAGTCTCCTCGCTCCCCTCAGGAACCTGACGATCAGGTCGTGCTTTCCTACGGACTTACCTTCCACTGTAACATGGTGTGCGGCAATAGCGGCAACGTAAACTTTTAGGGTGGAGGGAGACAGCCTTCACTCCAACCCTTCTTGAAGGAAGGAAAGCACGACACTGATCGAACATCTCCGGGGGTCTTCTTGGTGAGAAGAGCCCAGTTGACGAAGAGGTTCCACTTCAACGCGTAGACATGTCTCGTGGACGATGCTAAGCGGAAGTGATGTCTCGTGGACGATGCTAAGCGGAAGTGGAACCTTGGGCACATATCCAGCGCATATCCAGCCACCACCGCTGGTAGTAGGATACTCAACCTGCATCATCCCGTCCAGGAGCCACACGCGGAGGTTCCAAAGATCAGGACGAGGGTGCCAAGGGTGTTTAGATGTCATTTTCAAATGAGAGAGATGGAGAACATAGAGAGCACACAGAGCACAAAGAGAAATGGTTTAGAAGGCTTCTGTTCATGCTTTTATAATGTTTGCTCCTCCCCTTTGTTTGGTAAACCATGAGAATTATGTTTTCCCCTCCCCCACGGCACGGGGGAATACATTTATGTAAAATTATAATGAACATTATACAATTATAACATGTTATAGTGACCTCAATAAAACAACCAAAACAAATGTGTGTGAAATTTTTATATTTCTTATGTTTTATACAGCTAAAAGAGCCTGGGGTCAAATTGACCCCAAGGAACACCGATGCTACAAAATGTGTACAGGACATTGAAAAAATATCAGCAGGTTAATTTTATGTTTACAGAGTTGTCCCCATTAAATTAGGAAAAGTCATTAAATCTGAAGCAAAAAAAAAAAAAAAAAATTATTTACAGACGTTAAACATTGAATAGGGTCAAATTGACCCCAAGGATAATAGGAGGGTTAAATTATTATATTTTTTCCAAATTCGGGCGCCAGACAGTTTTCTAAAACTGACAAAAATCAAACAACCCAGGATAGCAAAAGAAAACCACTGACTACACACAAAAACAAGTATTTCAAAACAAGTTTCAATTTAACTGGAATTTATTACATAATGTCCATAAACATAAAAAAAAGGTATTTAGTTCAGAAAAGCAAAAGCAACCCAAACAAGCAGTAAATAAATAAATAAATAGTTATATAGTTCTTAACGTAACAGTTACATTTCATAGTTCAAAAAACAGTGTTCACACAATCACATTGACCAGTAGGACATGGGATTATTCACCATGTCCACCATTCACATTCACCATGACCAGTAGGACATGGGATTATAAACGTAATCCCATGTCCTACTGGTCACACTCTGGGCGTCAACACGGGCAGATTCGTGTGTCCATATTCATGCCAAACTTTTCATATAAAAAAAGAAAAAGAAAAAACATATATTTCACATTTTGCGGGTGAAAACTTAAACAGAATGCAAAAACTTCAAAGATCAATGATAATGCATTGAACTTAAACAATCAAGAAAGCACAAATAGGCAATAAACAAATGTGCGGATGTGAATGAAATGCGTGTATGTCTAAAGCGTGTAAATGGGTGTAGTGTGAGATTGCACGTCGGGCACACTGACCAATTTTGGCGAACATTCTTTGTTCAGGCTGCCTCACTTGATGGGCCATTAGCCATTGGGGGAGTGTCTGTCACACCCCTGGTCTGAATCTCATTAATATTGATAGGCCATTACCACTCCCACGCATAAACCTCTTCTGACAAAAAAACTGTCATACAAAGTATAAATTAATGTTTTGTTTTATGTGAACGATTAGGCAGGATGATTTTCACATCATTTTGAAGCCAGAACTTGAAGCGACAACATCCATTAGTCAAAAGTCTTGTGGGCACATATTTAGTATGTGTTTTGTGGTCTTATTTCAGCAACTTTCATTTTTATTTTTTTTCAATAACCACGCATAAACATTATTCTCTTAAAAATACAAACATGTACATACATGTTACTCACATATTATGGTAGCCCCGTTTGTGCTATATAGAGTGAATTTACACCTTTGCCATTAACATGTTTATAAATAACTGAAAAAAGCACAAATGTCAGTGCATGTCAAAACATCCCAAGGGCCCCAAAAACACCTTGGTCCCCAGAGGGTTAAGGGATGAAATAGCCAGCAGAAAAATGGTCTTGAAAGTCAGAAATTTCTCAGAAACCGACTCTACGGGTTCGAAGGGAGCCCCTGAAAGGCCTTCCAAGACTATTGCCTGATCCCAAGCCGGCACCCTAGTACTTGTTGCAGGCCTCAGCCTCAAGGTGCCACAAAGGAAACGTATAATCAGGGGGTCTTGACCCAAAGATGCACTACCCACCAGGGCGTGGAAAGAAGCAATGGCAGCCACGTAGACCTTTAGAGTAGAAGGACATGAACCTGATGAAAAGCGACACTCGAGAAACTCAAGCACTGTGTTAACTGAACAGTTGACTGGATCCCGCTGATGCTAGTGACACCAAGAAGTGAAAACTCTCCACTCAGGTGTATATAATTTCCTCGTAGCTGGAGCTCTGGAGCTAAGGATGGTCTCAACAACCTCAGTTGAGAGCCCACTCTCTATAAGTTGGGCCCCCTCAGAGGCCAAACCCACAATTTCCAAATCTCTGGCCGGGGGTGAAATATTGTGCCCCCTGCCTGAGACAGAAGGTCTCTCCTGATCGGGATCTCCAAGGGAGGGTCGTCGAGGAGATGAATGAGGTCCGCAAACCAAATTCGACTCGGCCAGCGTGGAGCTACTAGCAGTAGACTTATTCCGTCCTGGCGGACTCTCTCCAAAACTCCTGGGAGCAGAGCAACAGGGGGAAATGCGTACAGACGCAGCATCAGCCACGTCTGCACCATAGCGTCCAGCCCCAGGGGGGCTGGATGAGTAAGGGAGAACCAAAGTGGACAGTGCGTCGTATGCTGAGACACAAACAGATCCACTTCTGCTTGGCCGTAGAAGTCCCATATGAGCTCCACCGACTTAGGGTGGAGTCTCCAATCCCCTGGCTTCAGCCCCTGTCTCGACAGGGTGTCTGCTCCTATATTCTGGCACCCTGGGATATACACTGCCCTCAGAGAGAGTATCTTCCCTAGGGACCACAAGAGGATCTGGTGCGCCAGTTTGCAGAGTGGATTTATGTAAGAGACCACCGATGTGTTGTCTGTGCGGACGAGCACATGATGGCCCCTCAGGTCTGGAAGGAAATGTTTCAGTGCATTGAAGACCGCCATCATCTCCAGGCAATTTATGTGCCAAGAGAGATGATGTCTCCGCCACAGACCCTGAGCTGAGCGGCCTTCCAATACCGCTCCCCAGCCGGTGAGAGAACCATTTGTCGATATAGCAACACGATGGCAAAGAGCTCCCAACACTGGACCCTGGGACAGGAACCAGTGTTTCCTCCATATAACCAAGGCACGGAGGCACCGCCGTGTGATCTTGATCAAACGAAGTGGGTTTCCCCTCGGGGAGAACCCTCTAGTTCTGAGCCACCACTCTAAGGGTCTCATGTACAGCAGGCCAAAGGGGATCACATTGGATGCTGCTGCCATGAGACCCAACAGTCTCTCGAACTGTCTCACAGTGCGTGACTGGCCTAGCTTCAACTCCTTCGTGGCTGTGATGATAGCAGCTACACGAACGGGCGATAATGTGGCCCGCATCGTGACTGAATCCCATACCACACCAAGGAAAGTGGTTCTCTGAAGTGGAGAAAGCACACTCTTCTCGGTATTGAGTCTCAACCCCAATCTATTCATATGAGCGAGGACGACATATCGATGCCGAACCGCTAACTGTTCCGATTCCGCCAGAATCAGCCAGTCGTCGATGTAGTTCAGAATGCGTATGCCCTGCAGCCTCAGCGGGGCTAGAGCTGCATCTATGCACTTCGTGAACGTGCGGGGTGTCAGTGCTAGACCGAACGGAAGTACCCAGTGGTGGACGAAGTACACATACCATGTTCTTGAGTTAAAGTAAAGATACTCAAGGTAAAATATTACTCAAGTAAAAGTAGAAGTGCTGCCTTTAAACATTCACTTGAGTAAAAGTACAAAAGTATTTGCCTTCAAATGTACTTAAGTATCCAAGTACTATGATTTTTTTATGGCTATAATGTCCTATTATAATTTGTCACAAGAATCAGTCTACATAAAGACTAATGTCACTCTTGGCACACCAATCTATTAAGAAAATGACATTAATTAGTCATATATATATATATATATATATTTGAATTGAATATATTTTTTGTGTGTTTAATTTTGTAGGGAAGGGGACTGTTCCCATAAGGTATAATACATTTACAGTATTTACTGTATATATTTTTCTCGAGCGTCTATGGTCATAATTATTAACATCCTAAAGTTATGATACAATCACATAAACCTGCACCACGCCATTATATATATATATATATATATATATATATATATATATACACGCATATACACACACACACACACACACACATACATGCTGCTCTCTGCCCCGCTTAAAATCATTGGCAACGCGATTTGTTTGGAACTATTGAGAGCTACACGAATCACGTGACCGCTCGGCGGCGAGATCACTATGATTGTTATTGTTGTTAATATTATTTTATAAAGTATGTAATGTAAGATAAAAGAAGTTTTATCAGTAGCCTACGTGTGACGAAGCATTTTCTGCGACAGCTCCAGCTCTCCGACGCACAGTGTAAACGTCAGCGTCCGAATTCACTCACTTCATTTTGTTCACTCCTTGCAGATATAGTGCACTCAAATGCCATACACTATATAGGGTTTAGTGAATGAGTGAACGAGTGAGCGGTTTCGGACACAGCTACTGTGTCGCAACCGTCTATGTTCGCAACTCTCATAACGGCTCTGGGGTGCGTTTCCCAAAGCCAACTATGGTCGCAAGTTCCGTCGTTACCAATAGAGTTCAATGGAAATTGCGATCATAGTTGGCCAACGATGCTTTTGGGAAACGCACCCCTGGTTCGCACTTAGTAGATACCGCCAATTCAAGTTCAAAACAAAGCGCGCGCGCTGTACTGTGATTGGTGGCTCGTTTGACTAGTTATGTTTTTATCCACTCATAAATAAGAAGGAACGACTGATTTTGAAAATGTAGTAGAGTAAAAAGTAAGATATTTGACTTTGAAATGTAGTGGAGTTAAAGTAAAAGTCTCCCCAAATTTAAATACTTCAGTAAAGTACAGATATGCAAAAAATCTACCCGAGTACCCGATATTGGTATTCTTTGCTCCCGAAAGAAAACCTCAGGAATGTCCTGTGTTGAGGGAGGATGGAGACATGGAAGTAAGCGTCCTTTAAATCTATTGTGACAAACCAGTCCTCGGATCTGATTTGAGTCACGATCTGTTTGAGTGTGAGCATCTTGAACTTGAGTTTCATGCCTGCACGGTTCAACAGATGAAGATCTAAAAAGGGACGCAACCCCCCATCCTTTTTTGGAACAATAAAGTAGCAGCTGTAAAACCCTGATTCTCTGTCGGGCGAGTACACCTGCTCTATAGCTCCTTTCGCTAAGAGAGAATCTACTTCTTGCTCCTTTACCAGAGCCTGCTCGGGATGTACTAACGTGAGTAACACCCCGTTGTAACGAGGTGGAGGAGAACCAAACTGGATTCTTTAACCTTTCTCTATTATCTGCAGGACCCATGGAGATATATTCGTCAGATTTTTCCACTCTGTCAGAAAATCTACTAAGGGTACCAGTCTCTCGAGACTGAGCCAAAGCCTACTTCGCCATCAGAACAGTCCTCAGATCCGGCTTAGACTTAGAAGACTTCAGCTGAGAGTGTTGGCTCGGCCCCCATGATTTAGTAGGAGGAGCACGAGACGCAACACTCATTTTCTGTTGCACACGGTGCGAGGAGCTAGGCTGGGGATGCTCACGCCCAGCATCCCCAGGGGGATGGTCTCGGTGAGGGAGGAATTTTTTAAAAGCCTCTGACTGTTTTTTAGTTTCTTGAAATCTCTCAACAACTGTGTTCACTGAGTCACCGAAAAGACCAGAGGGAGAAATAGGGGCATCAATGAGAAAAGCCCGATGTTTTAACTTTAATATCAGCTAAGTTAAGCCAAAGGTGTCTCTCAGTAGCTACTAGGGCTGCCATAGATCGTCCAATAGCACGAGCTGTCTCCTTCGTAGCCCTGAGAGAAAGATCCATAGCCCGACGAAGTTCTCGAATTTCGTCGGGACTAACTCCCTCAATCCTATCGATATCCCCCAACAGGTCTGCCTGGTAGGCTTGGAGCACTGCCATCGTGTTCAGACAGGCTCCAGCTTGAACTGCTGCCGTATAAGCCTTACCCACTAAATTAGATGTAGTGTTTAGGGGTTTATTAGGCAACACGGGCGCCTTCAGGGACGATGCTGACCCAGGAGACAGATAGCTCGCGAGTGTCTGCTCCGCTGGGGGCATCGACCCATAACCATATTCCTTCAGCCCCCTTATATTTGAATATGTATGAACTTGGGGACTGAAGAGACGTGATGAATATGGTTTTTCCCACGATCTACATAGCTCACTATGTAGATCAGAAAAAAATGGAAGGGACCGTGATGGAGATATATTGGAAGATAAAAATCGCTCAACTAATTTGCTTTTAGGACGAGTATCTTTTTTCTCTGCTGGCCAGTCAATATTTAATTGATCAACAGCGCGAGTTATCACCTCCATAAGCTTGTCATATGCGGGGGAGAGGGATGGTGAATCCTCTCCCCTAATATTTGTGTTTGTGTCACTCTCACCAATACTCAGTAACTCCACCTCCTCAGAGCTAGAGCACCGAAGCATCGGGCTCTCTTCCCGGGCGGAAGAAGCCGCAGGGCGGCTTCCGACACCGGCAGGAGAGCAATGGATCCCTTGGGTAAAGGAGGAGATAAGGCAGAGCCCGTCTCCATCCCCGCCGAAAGATCCATTTGCGAACCGCAGGAGAGCCTTCTCCGAGCTGCCTCGGCAGCCGTGGGTCCAGCACCCTGAAGTTCGTGAGCCTGTCCGTCATCCTCGAATGTGAACAGACAGGAGCGGAGCGTGCGTAGCGGGAGACGCTCACAATGCACAATGCTCCGATAAATGCCCCCCTTGAAGCCTGACACCGCATGCTCCACTCCCAAACAAACTACACAAAGCTCATGTGTATCCCCACCCATAAGATAACGAGGGCAGGGAGAAGCACAAGCTTTAAATAGTTGTTTCGTCATACTTGAAATATATATATGAGAGACAGACAACAGTAAACAGTAAATATTCACAGTTTTGACATAGAGCGCTTTGCTGAGGCACAAAAGCTAATGCGAGTAACGCACCGGATGTGTTTTTATCCTTTCCTGGTCATGACGTCACCCGCCCGTGGCGTTCGTTCATTCATTCCATTGGACTAGTTGACATACGTGCTTCAGACGTAATCACGCTAAGGCGTTCCCAAAGCGTCATTGACGCATCGCGAGTTCCCTCGAAAGGGAACTTCTTGAGATGAAAAGAAACACAGCCACTGTTCAACAGGTTTGTTCAATCTAGATGACAAGTATGAAGGAAATCACCGAAGATTCTTTGGCACAGAGAGAGGAAATTGAGCCTGAGAGATTATGTGAGTAACTTAACAGCTTTGCTTCAAAGAAAAGGAGGAGGAGAAATACCGGTATTGAAGAGAGGTAGAGAATCGTTTTTCATGAGATATTCAGTAACAGATGAAAGAGCAGAAAATATCTGCTGCTCATATTTCAAGCAGTGGGAATAAAAGTGTTCTGAAAGCTGGTGCTTTCAAAAAGTTCTCTATACGCATTCTGGTATTGTTTGGATTGCTCATTGCGAAACTGGCAACAGAAATTTTAAATACTGCAAATTTCTTCAATCACAAACAACCAAGAGTGATGACACTGATTTAGCATAGGCTCACTAAAGATCTTTCTCTGCTTAGGGAAACAAAAAGTGTGCATTGCATGACTTTTCAAAAAATGTTGATAAAGGCTTAAGGCACTCTTTCATCTTAGCTCCCCTATATATACACTAAAGGTTTGGAGTCTGTATTTTTTTTTTTTCTCTCTCTAAGGCTGCATTTATTTTATCAAATATACAGTAAAAACTGTAATATTGTGAAATATTATTAACGTTTTAAATAGGTGTTTTCTATTTTTCAAAATGCTATATTTCAAAATGGCATTACTCCAGTCTTCAGTGTCACATGATCCTTCAAAAATCATCCTAACATGCTGATTTGGAGCTCAAGAAACATTTATTATTTATTTCAAATAGAACAATGTGTGAAATTATGCAACATTTATAACATCTATAACATACTCTCACTTTTGATCAACTGAATGCATCATTGCTGAATAAAAGTATAAATTTCTTTCCAAACAAATCTCACTGACCCCCAAACTAATATGTAAGTAGCATTTAATGCAAACATCTGCAATTTAGTTGTTGTTTTTTAACCATAAAAATGGGTGAGAACATTAATTTTCTTATCTAGAGTCCTTCCTATGTCATTTATAGGTACTTGAGAGACATTTATAATGAGGAAAAGTGTGAATAAACAGAACAGATAAGAAACTGCAGCTGTAAGAAACACAATTAGTATAAATTATTTCACAGATACTCATAATAAGGTGGATTAGTACTCAGTAAATGTGTTAAATTGTCATCTAGACAGATGACATCATTAAACGCCCTCAAGTGATTGTGCAGACACAGCTAGACATAGTAATTATTGAAACTAACGGTGTATTAAGATCTTTGCGACTAGCACTGATGCTAACCTTTAACATGTTCCTTTATCATGAATGAACACAAACACTCAGAAACACTAGACTAGAGAGTCATTTTCTCATCTGTGCGCTCTAAAGAAACCCACAAATCATATTAAATGGTGCTCTTATCATTACTATTGCAAAACAAACAGCAAATTCTTCAAATCGCTGGCCTTGTGAACAGGCCATTAAGAATGGCTTGCCCTTTCAACTATGTCATCATATTAACCACAATGCATCAGATAATTACATCTTTGACCTGCAGGTTGCAGCTGCAATGGAACAGTAAATCTCATCATAGAAAGTCGCCCATGTCTTGTTTAGCTTTATAGTTATATTGAGCAAATACTTCATTGAGCTCTAAGGCAACGCCTGAGGCTCTGCAAAGCGACAAGGCTATTAGTCGGACATAAAAACCCACTTCACTCCTAATGAAGATTTAATTTCTCTTCTCCTTGAGCTTTGATGATGTTCTGGAGACATTTATTTAAGCTTTAAATACAAGCTACCACATTAAACTCCCGAATTACCTGTCATACTGTATTAGTGCTAAAATGTATTTTGTTTAAAAAAATAGTGAATGGACAATTCATGCATGCTTTATAAAAACCAACAAACACTGAGCTCATGCTTCATGCCTCAAATCCTCTCATCAGCTCCCTTTAAACCTCTATTTTCTTCACTGCGGTTGCCGTCCAAAAACATGTTCTTTTGCATGTAATTAATATGAGCAGCCATTACCAGTGTGTTTTAGGGAGAACCGCCAATTAGCCTGTCTGTCACTGCTGAATCCTAATTAGAAATTATCAATGTTAATGGCTCCAAATGCTTCAGCTAATGGAGGGGTACCTGCCAAACAGCAGACGCGGGCCTTAGTGAATACTTAATAGGGACTAAGCTTCTGCCTCCGACTCCATGAGTGAAAATGCAGTTACTCATATGCCACAGACAGTAACAGGTTTGAATATAATAGGACTGACAGATGAAAAGAGTCACTGAGACACTTTCCACAAAAAAAAAAAAAAATGGTGCACACTCACGTTCCATTAGGACTTTATAATAAAAAACTATTATAGTGTTATTTAAAATAAAACAAAATCGAAAAAGTAAAACTAGCTTTAAACATCAAATGTGCCCTTAAAATTATTTTGATCTACCTTTGACAAGAAATGCCACAAGCAAACATTAGAATGAGTATGAGAGTTATCACCAAAAAAATATATATAAATGCAAATCATCATTACAAATAATTGCATTATCACACAATCGGTGTGTGTATTTCAGCAGAATATGGTGACAACAAGCCATGAAACCAATCAAATTTAATGTAAGCCAACACTTCATGGCAGCACTCAGACCAAAGCACATTAGCGACAGACACTTCCGCATCATAGACAGTGAACAGCAATTGTGGCATTTTGAAATCCATCATTACAAACTAGCAATGTTGATAACAATATTATCATTAGACTGGCACTGCTAGTGAAAAATAATATATACTTTTTTTATATTACATTATCATATATTCTGCCATATAAACAGTATAAACCATTACAAAATTAGAGCACAGCTTACTTGCCTCAAACAACTCTGTTGGTAAGTAGTATTAATATAATAATCGTTGTTGTTACATTTAATTTGACACACTTTAAAATGTGAATTAAATTATTAAAAAACTAAACATTTAGCGTTGTTATGGGATTATTTTTGTGCCTTTAATATTGAACGTAACTTTTCAAGAAACGAATGAAAATATAAATGGACACTGAATAAAATGTCTTTGAAACCGGAAAAAAATAAATAGCATGCAAAATCTTTGACTGTTTTTAATACACTGCATTTCTGCAAGTGTTTTCTCCTCTTTCTTTCGCTGATCTGTACTTACAAATGTGCTTCCAGAGTTCCCTTTCGAGAATGGTCACTAATACGCAGTGGGGAAACTCCTTTCCTCGAGAAATATTGAATTTTAAATATATAGCTGCACAGCGAACACAGCAGAGCATCTACCTCACCCATTGGCTGTGCTGCGGCAACTGCACATCCTATGGCGAAGCGCCTCTGATGCGTGAACCAAACAGGTGACTTGGCGCCAGAGCACGTCAGAGCCCGCCAGAATGGGCGTGGCTTATGGCTATAAGAAGCCCCTATTTTTCGCCATATACAGATATTATTTCCTTCAGCGACCTTTACGTCTCTGCCTCCTCTGAAGCCTTCGCCGTGGAAACAAGCCATACAGCTAGAGCGAGCCGTGCATATAGCGGACAGCGCCTTCTCACTCACCTAAGAAGCCGCCTCTCTTCTGTTGCCGTTCTCCTGTGGCCATCTGGCGAACACGCTATATCCTTTTCATTACTACTGTGTGATCGCCGCTGCGACACTCAGTTCTAAAAGAGCAATTTTCGCAAGCGTTGTTCCAAATGCCTCGCTCTTCATGCATCTCGTGTGTATCCCTTTTGCACGAGGCAGACGGGCACATGGAGTGCGTCACGTGTCTGGGAGCTGCCCACGCTGAAGCTGCACTCTCTGCTGTGGGCTGCTCTCACTGCGTGAGCCTGCCTATCTAGCCAGCCTGAACGTAACCTTTCTGGGCACAGTTATCGACTCAACACTGATGAGAGCTCGGCTCACACCAGAGCGCGTTCTCTCTATCCAACATCTGATAGCCTCCTTCAGGGTAGGTGCGTGCACACCCCTCAGGAGGTTTCAGAGGCTTCTCTGTCTCATGGCCGCAGCATCGTCAGTACTCCAGCTAGGATTACTGCATATGCACCCCCTTCAGCACTGGCTAAAGCGTCGTGTGCCAGCCCATGCGTGGCGGTCAGGACACCTACACGTTACGGTGAACCAGCGCTGCATAAGAGCTCTGGTTCCCTGGAAAGCCCAAAACTGGTACCAGTCGGGCGTGACCATGGGTGTGGCCTCCAGGAGGAAGGTAATTTTCACAGATGCCTCCAACCAAGGTTGGGGGGCGCTGTGCGAGGGCAAGCCTGTCTCCGGGCTCAACCAGAGGCCAGAAGAGCTTAGATACCAACTGCCTGGAAATGAGAGCAGTTTGTTTAGCCCTGAATGCGTTTCTGCCAGACCTCAGAGGACACCACGTCTTAGTCTGCACGGACAATATGTCAGTGGTGTCCTATATAAATCGCCAGGGCGGCCTCAGATCGGGCAACCTGTATGTCATGGCCAGAAAACTCCTCCTTTGGGCACAAGCCAACCTGCGCCCTCTGAGAGCTGCTCATGTCCCAGGCGTCTAAAATGTGGGTGTGGACATGCTATCTTGAGACAACACTCCCCCAGGCGAGTGGTCTCTCAACCCACAGACGATTCGTCTGATATGGAGTGTATTCGGCAAGGCAGAGGTCGACCTCTTCGCCTCAGAAAGCAACACTCATTGCGCAATGTTCTTTTTGAAAAACAGGGACGCGTTGGGCCATTCCTGGCCCAGACGCCCTCTATATGCGTTCCCGCCATTCTTTATGATCCCTCAGGTCATCAGATGGATCAAGAAAGCGGATACCCAGTCCTCTTAGTAGCCCCTCTCTGGAAAACCCAGGCGTGGTTTCCGGAGCTGGCGCAGATGATGGACATTGTTCCCTGGCCAGTGCCAGTGAGCCTGCACACCGCGTCTATGGGACCCACTGCTACTCCGAGATCCCCTGTAGTTTAGCCTGGGACCGTATGATACCCAGTTTCCGTGTGCACTACAGGAGTCTTGGTGGTGGAGAGGCTCTGTACTGGCAGGAGGAGGCTTATGCACTCGGCTCCTCTTTTCACCCTCTATCAAGAAGGCTAGCCAGCAGCAACAGCTGTAAGCAGAGAGTAACAAGCAGAGAGCACAGCGTGGCATGCAGCATGCACTAACTACCAACATCACTACACTACACTACTGCACTAGGCGCTTCACATGCACCCTGTGTTGTATACACACACAAATAGGAAGCCGCTTACAGACACTCATATCCACACATGTAAACACAACACTGACGTCTTCACTTCCAGGTCAAGAATATGTCAATCAAAAACTCAGTAGCCAATGAGAACACATCTACTCGCTGCCCCGCCCCCACAAGAGAAATGTGTCAGAATGGCGAAGGAGAACTCAGGGAGCACAAACGAAAACTTCAGAAGTGTATATGAAAACTCTAGAAGCGCAATTGTAAATACAGATCAGCGAAAAAAAGAGGAGAAAACAGTTAGCAAAACATGCAATGTATCAAAAACACAGTCAAAAATTTCACCTACAATTTATCTTTTTCCGATTTCAGACATTTTATGCAGTGTCCATTTATAATTTCATTCGTTTCTTGAAAAGTTACGTGCAATATTAAAGGCACAAAAATAATCACATACGTTTTCAGGCTTTTATTTGTGCTTGATAGATAAAACAACGGAGCTGCGCACTCGGGTTCATGGCTGCTGTATTACATGCCACAAGATGGCACTGTTTTCGACACTCTTGATGCTTCGATTTTTTTTTCCCCGAAACAATCAGCTTCAAAGATTTAGGAGGCTTCATTTCTCCACCCCTTTTTAATAGTTTTAGGCCTTTTGTAAATGTTTCAATCAAGTTAAGCTGTTTTAGAGGGTGTTTACTCATATAGAATAACTATATGTAGGCTAATGTCATTTTTCCTGTGTGGAAAAAGCGAATCAGATATATTTCCACCCATCCCCCACCCATGCACACACATGCACATATTTGACTTTACGAAATAAACGCACACCTTTTTTTATTTATTCTCATTCTCTCTTGCTTTCTCAATGTCATGAGTGTACACAGAGATTATAGGCTAATAAATTTAACGTTTTTTAACTAATTAATTAAATGAATTAGCACTTAAAAAAAACTTTTAAGAGTTTCAGGCCCTATTTTGTATCCGTTTCATCAAGTCACGCACACACTATAAAACTTGTGATTTCTGTTGGTATATGTATATACTATTCTGCATATAAATGCAGTCATGCTGGGTTTTTTTTTTTTTAGCTGTAAACTCCAGGGACAAAACCGAACTACACGGGTATTTTGGGTCATTATTTGTTGGGTCAGTGACATTAACTACAACCCATCCTTCTCCTAACATAGAGTTTGCTAAGAAGACACCTAGCACAACAGGACACCGTTACCTATTATGTCAGACAGTGAAACACAGCCTAAGTTTGTGCAATTGATTTGCTCTAGGAGCAGATAACTTCAGCGACAGGCAGTCAGTGCCACTCAAGGAATCATGGCAACTGAAGCGTCTCAGCGGGCCGGTCGCTGGGAAGGTACTGGTGTTGAATACATATGAGAACATGCTGGAGATGCCTTCAGAAAGGGAACAGAAGCCATTTTGGCTGCATTTACATTACATGGTTCAAGTGACGATTTTTTTTTATATTCTCTGATCGGTTTCAGGCCTCATTCATATGTGGAAATAAATCTGGAAATAAATCTGATATTAATTGGATACGTGCACTTGCGTCTGCCATGTTAGCAGACAGATCGGATACGAGACGGTGGCAAATGACGTCAACTCTTTTCAATTGCGCAATTGAGGACAGAGTCTCAACCTAATGTTTTGCTGACCTTTAAAGATGGTGCGGAAAGCAAAAGCTTGTATTAGCGCTTCATGCGTCCATTGCAAATCGCACCGTTTTTACTTTTCATTGGATATGGGTCACTTTTAAAAGAAAATGTAAGCTAGTCAACTAATCGGAATTGGGCATCAAGACCTGCAGTGTAAATGTAAATTTCTCAGTCATTTGGACATGGAAATCTTACTGCAGTAATAAGATTTACATTAATTTGTCTTGAAGTGATGTTTAAGTTATGTTATTGGGGCAATTGAGGGTACATTTTGTATCAGGCTTTTGTTAAAAAATAAAAATTATTTAAGCAATCATGATTCATTACGTGCTCTAAATACACATACATTTTAGTGGCCCAGAACATAGAACCCGTGTAAAATTACCATCCAAAAGGCAACGCAAAGCCGAGAGCAAGAAGTTCCACACGTCACTAATAACTGCAGCCAGTAGAGCTGGCTTTGCCGTCCCTGCTTCTTCTTTGCGCTTCCTGTCCTTTCAGCCCCAGTTTCTGAGAACTTCACTCAGGCCTCACAGTGGGCTCCTCTGGGACCCTCAGCTGTCATTCTAATCTCAGAGGCAGTGAGGAGCCGAAGGCGTGCGCTGTCTGAGCCTGCCTGCCACACAAAAGCGCACGTCCTCTCATCCACACATCCACACTCTGCTTTTAATTTGTGCATGATGGCCTGGCATCTTGTCTTCTTCCTCTCTCTTCACCAGCAAAGCTAGTCAGAGTTAATCTTTCGATATCCCTTTAGGATGGCTCTTCTTTTTAACAGCTTTTATTCAGTAAGGATTTACTAAATAAATAAAAAAGTTACAGTAATATATATATAAAAAAAACATGCATAATGTTACAGGAAACATAATATTATTTTAAATAAATGCTGTTCTTTTGAACTTTCTATTCAAAGAATCATGGAAAAGAATGTATCACAAAAATATTTTTTCCACAGTCAACAGCACAAAAATAATAAGAAACGTTTCTGAGCAAATCAGCATATTAGAAGGATTTCTGAAGGATCAAGTGACACTGAAGACTGAAGTAATGGCTGCTAAAAAAAAGCCATTCTTTGCCATTGCAGGAATAAATTACATCTTAATAAATTAAAATTACATAGAAAAAATATTTAATATATTTATTTATTTAATAATATTGCACAATATTACTGCTTTTAATCAATTTTTGATCAAATAAATGGCGTATTGGTGAGCATAAGAGATTTATTTTAGAAACATAAAAAAAAAGATCTTACCGACCCCAAACTTTTAAATGGTAGTTTACATATGTACATAAATATGGAATTAATTAAAAAGATAGTTAATCTAAAACTAAAGTTCTCACACTCATGCCATTTCAAACCTGTTTTTATGCTGTTTATGCTTTATATTATTTGTATTATTTTATTACACAGAAGAAAATATTCTAGAAGAATCGTGACAAATGACAAATTACTCTCAGCCCCCACACATGCTCCAACATCATCAATGCCAAAATTGCATCTAATCTCATGTAGTTATTAACCAAACATTTTAGATTCTGAATATGAACACAAAGTTTGGAGATGGTATGAATAGTGATAATTAATTTCCTATTCCTGACAGAAAGTTATCATATGGCCTCAAATAACTGGAAAGTCATAATTTTAATGTGTTTTTAGTGTGTTTTTTTTTTCTCTCTCTCTTTCTTTCTTTCTTTCTTTCTTTTTCTTTCTTTGTTTCTTTCTCTCTTTCTTTCTTTCTCTCTCTTTCTTTATTTCTTTCTTTCTTTCTTTCTTTCTTTCTTTCTTTCTTTCTTTCTTTCTGTGTGCCTAAAAGACATGGTCACCTTGAATAGTCTGTCAATAACTGTGTAAAGATAAAAAATAACAGGGTATGGGTTTGGAACGGCATGAGAGAGCATAATGTCAGAATTTTCTTTTTGTTTAAATTATTTTGGAGGTAACATAAGCTTTCCTCACTGCCCTTCTTGCCTGCCATCTCTTCATCTGTCTCTCACTCTCTTCCTCTGTATCCTTTTCGGCTCAACTTTACTCATCTAAAATCTCTTCACAAGATGATAAAAGTTTACATGCACTTTGTGTACACATAGAGGCCAAATGCATGTGCAAAATCTGAACCAATTAGATAAACTTTTTCAATCTCAGTGACAGCAAATATACTAGACTAGACATTTCTGCCTCCAATACTTGTATTCAGTTAAAAATGCAAGCAGGCCTTCAAAGACGCTGGCAAGGTCAGCTTTTGGGAAGACGTTGAAGAAACCATTCCATTATACGGTTAAATGGTGCAGAAGATACAGCCTGAACCAAATTCTCTCCCATCAGTGTGACGTTCTATTAATTAAGTTGCAGAGGGCAGGCCTTTGCTCATACACAGATCCACGTGAGCTAATGCAATGCTGAAGGTCGTTCACATCATTAATAGGCTGCTATTCAGCCTCACTGTTACTTGAAATTTGAATATGAAAACAATTCAGCACTCATGCCTTTGTGTACGCCAAAGCATTTTGGTTTAGAGAGCGCTTGTTACATTAAAATCTGAAAGGCTTTTCAATTCAAATATGGGGTCAATGAATATTGACAGCATTTCTAATGTCACATCTCAAATGATGTATGGCTTTTCTATTCTCTGTGCGTGCTCTACCTAAGTACAAAAGCCTGAACATGAATACAAGGCTCTCTAATCATGAATGAACATTGAATGGTATATCTACCTTTATCATTTATATGAGCTGTTGAGACCTCTGATAAATGACATTTCACCAGTGAATGTCAAACTCTTATGTAACGACAGCAAGTTTTTGGTGGATGTTGTTTGCATATGCCCAGGTATAACAACAGCTACTGGATGTTAAAATTATCCAATGTAAGCATATGCAAACACTGTGCATGTGCAAACTGCATTAAGGCATCATCTTCAAGGCAGTTGCAAAAAATGCGCCACATCCTGTCTCGCTCTTGCAAGCAAAGTGTAACCACAAGACAAGCTGCACAAATTAGCACTAGTCTCTCAGCCTCAGATGTCACAGCCACAGACCATTGGCTAAAGTCAAGTCAAGTCAAATATATTTCTATAGCGCTTTTCACAATACAGATTGTATCAAAGCTGCTTCACAGTATCAATCAAAACAACTTAACAATGTTTGTTTATTACTGGAAAAAAGACATCCAAGTTTGGTAGAGCTGATCAATGGTACGATTGGTTAATTAATTTGAATATCCCCAACTGAGCAAGCCAAAGGCAACAGTGGCAAGGAACCGAAAAACTCCATCCAGTGACCAACACTCCATCAGATGACCCAATGGAGAAAAAAAAAACCTTGGGAGAACCCAGGCTCAGTCGGGGGCCAGTTCTCCTCTGGCGTTTATGAACTAGAGGCCGAATTTACAGTAACTGTAAGATGAAAAATGTATATGAATGCCTGGCTAAATAGATGCGTCTTCAGTCTAGTTTTAAACTGGGAGAGCGAGTCTGAGCTACGAACAATATCAGGAAGGCTATTCCAGAGCTTCGGAGCTAAAATGCTCTGCCTCCTTTGGTGGATCTGGATATCCTAGGAATGACCAGAAGCCTCGAATTTAGTGATCTTAAAGAGCGCGATGGATTGTAAGGCGATAGAAGATCCGTTAAATAGACTGGAGCTAAACCATTTAGAGCTTTATAAGTCAAAAGCAATACCTTGTATTTAATACGGAACTTTATAGGTAACCAATGAAGTGATGATAAAATCTGTGTTATATGATCATATTTTCTTGATCTAGTAAGAACTCTAGCGGCTGCATTTTGGACTAACTGTAGCTTGTTTATTGAAGATGCAGGACAACCAGCTAATAAAGCATTACAGTAATCTAATCTCGAGGTCATGAATGCATGAACTAACTTTTCTGCATCAGAGACTGATAGCATATTACGTAGCTTAGCAATGTTTCTAAGGTGGAAAAAGGCAGTTTTTGTAACATATGAAATATGCTTTTCAAAAGACAGGTTGCAGTCTAATGTAACACCCAGATCTTTTACTGTAGCGAATAAAGTAACAGGGCATCCTACTATGTTAAAGTCGTGCTGTGAAAGGTTTTGTGGACGGTTTTTAGAACCGATAAGTATTACCTCTGTCTTGTCTGGATTTAATAAAAGAAAATTACGCGTCATCCAATCTTTTATATCTTTAACACAATCTGTCAATTTGGATAATTTAGCGTATTCATCTGGCCGTGATGAAATATATATTTGACTGTCATCAGCATAACAATGGAAACTAATTCCATGTTTCCTTAGAATATTACCAAGTGGCAGCATATATATTGAGAATAATAAAGGGCCTGACACAGATCCCTGCGGCACTCCATAGTTTGCCGAAGTTATAATCGATTTTTCTCCATTTAAGTAGACGAAATGGTAGCTGTCAGATAAGTATGACCTGAACCAGCTTAATGCTTGTCGTTGAACACCAGTGTAATTTTGTAGTCGATCTAAGATCTATAGTATTGTGTGATCTATAGTATCGAACGCAGCACTAAGATCAAGTAAAACTAGTACTGAGATACAGCCTTGGTCCGAAGCTAAAAGTAAATCATTTGTGATTCTAACAAGCGCAGTTTCAGTGCTATGATATGGCCTGAATCCAGACTGAAACTTTTCATAGATGTCGTTTTCTTGCAAGAAAGAGCCGAGTTGAGCGGACACAACTTTTTCTAATATTTTTGACATAAATGGAAGATTCGAAATGGGTCTGTAATTTGCTAGGTTATTTGGATCTAATTGTGGTTTCTTAATAAGAGGTTTTATAACTGCCAGCTTGAACGTTCTTGGAACATGACCTAAAGATAAAGATGAGTTAATAATATTGAGAAGAGGCTCTTCCACTATAGGTAACACTTCTTTCAGTAGTTCAGTTGGTATAGGATCTAATAAACATGTTGTTGTTTTAGATGAAGTGATAAGTTTATTTAACTCTTTTTGTTCTATGGTTGTAAAGCATTGTAATTGGTCTTGCGGGGTGATAATTGCGGCCGAATTATAAGGCGCGAACAAAGATCGAACGTTTACGATTTTGATTCTGATGCTTTCAATTTTCAATGAAATCATTACTACTAAACTGTAACGAGGTATTTTGTTCAGACGACGTCTGTTTATTTGTTAGTCTAGCCACGGTATTAAATAAAAACCTTGGATTATTTCGGTTGTTTTCTATTAATTTGCTGAGGTGCTCAGCCCTGGACATTTTAAGTGCCTTTTTATAAAGTGACATACTGTCTTTCCACGCGATTCTAAAGACCTCTAAATTTGTTTTTTTTCCATTTACGCTCTAAATTACGGGTTTCTCTCTTTAAAACATACGTAGTATTATTGTACCATGGTGCTTTTTTCTCTGACCTTTTTTAATCTAATGGGTGCAACAATATCCAATGTTCTAGAGAGAATGGTGCTCATAGTGCTAGTTAGTTCGTCTAATTCATCTGTTTGTTTGGGTTCAGGCAGCAGCTGAGACAGATAAGATAAGCTATTTGAGAAATGATCTATGGTGGATGGACGAATTGTTCTACCTGGTCGATAACGTGGCGCAGCATGACATATTACAGCAGTGCGTAATATGCAAGTTACCAAGTAGTGGTCAGTGACATCATCACTTTGTGGAATGATATCTATATCGGTTGGATCGGTTCCATATGATATAATTAAATCGAGTGTATGATTAAGACGATGAGTTGGTCCGGTGACGTTTTGCTTGACCCCGAAGGAGTTTAATAAATCTGTAAACACAGCCCCTAACGCATCATTTAAATTATCTACGTGTATGTTAAAATCTCCAACAATTAATGCTTTATCGACGTTGATCAAAAGATCTGATAGAGAGTCAGCAAACTCTTTTAGGAAATTGGCGTAAGGCCCTGGAGGTCTATATACGGTAGCCAATGCTAGAGATAATAGGGATTTTTTTCTTACATCTAAGAGCGTAACATTTAGCACAAGCACTTCAAACGAATTAAACCTATGACGAGTTTTCTGAGTAACATTAAGGATATCTCTGTAGATTGTTGCAACACCGCCGCCACGACCGATCAGACGGGGCTCATGCTTATAACAGTATCCTGGCGGAGTAGACTCATTTAGACCGAAATAATCATTTGGTTTAAGCCAGGTTTCAGTAAGGCACAGAACATCGAAATTATTATCTGTGACCATTTCATTTACAATAACCGCCTTAGGTGTGAGCGATCTAATGTTTAGAAGACCTAGCTTTAGAAATTGTTTTTGTTCACTAATAGCGAGATTTTTTGTTTTAATAACAATTAGATTTTTTCTAGATCCCGCAGTAGATTTATTATTTGATCTTAGTAAACGAGGAATAGACACAGTTTCTATGGAATGTTCTACACTAGTATTAATATCAATTAAATTGGTGCAGTAGAGACTGTGATTTGGATTTTTGGTTACTAGTCAAATGGTATTTAACATCTTGGAGATGTTATCCGACAGAAGATCTGCCCCGATTCTACTTGGGTGTAAGCCATCAGCGTGGAAGAGCCTTGGTCGCTCCCAAAACAGATTCCAATTATTTACAAAAATCAGTTTCTGCTCATTCCACCATGACAATAACCATTCATTTAGCGCGAATAATCTACTGAACTTTTCATGCCCTCGTCAGTACGTAGGACGCGGTCCAGACACAATAATCGATGTTTCAGGCGATGTGCTGCGTACCGTATTGATAAGGCTCCTGAAGTCTTTCTTCAGAACCTCCGTCTGTCGCAGCCTAATGTCATTAGCTCCCGCGTGCAGCACAACAGCTCCGACGCGCTCGTCACCATTCAAGATCTCAGTTACCCGCGCAGTGATATCGAGAACACGAGCACCAGGAAAGCAGTGACTGTGCACCTTACTTTTACCTAACGTAGCGTGGACGTGTCGGACGGTGGAATCGCCGATGATCACAGCATCGTGTTCCGTTTCGCGAAGAGGGGAGAAGCGGTTCTGAGTGGAGATCTCGAAAACCGGGAGGGGCGAAAAGATTCTTGTCCTGGCTCGCGGCTTCCGCGGAACCACCCAGGCTTCGTGGTGGTGTGTTGGAGCCGGAGTGAATGAAATCATGGCTTATCGTGACCTGGACGCTCGGGACCAATGCTGAGAAACGCACGGAGTAGACGAGGTCAGCGTCAGCGGGTTACTAACGTTAATCACTGATCCGTGTGCATCAGCGCGTGATGTTTCAAGAGCTAAACGCCGGTCTCTCAGCTCAGCTTGTCTCTCTAGAAGGTCACGGATCTGCTTTTCTACAGCTTCTAATTAAGACTGCACCGTGAGCAATTCAGATTTGTTCTCATCTGCACCAAAAGGTAGATAACATACACCTGATATATTCGCCATTTTAACAGATGAATGAAAGATGAATGTTTATTAGATGAATGAAACTTGTGAGGTATCGCAGCGCTGTTTCACTTGGTCATATTCTAACATTTCATCATGTTGAGCTATATAACATTGATTAGTTTTATGTAAATTTGCTCACCTGTCTAATAAAGTATCTCTGTCAAGTCGAAGTTTGTCACGGACGTGGAACTCTCGCCATCTCAAAAACGTTTTAGTTATTTTGTCCCAAAGTCGGCTAAACTATGGCTATGGCACACAAAGTGGGAAACACTTCGGAGTATCAAAGTCGTCATCTGATTTCCAGGAGACCTGTCAGGTTCTTTGAAAGTCCGCCTGGAAACAAAGCCGTTGTGAAGCAAAACCCCACTTATGGAGAAAGAGAGTCATTGTGTTTAAAACTGTGACAATGAGCGCTTATCAGGATTTACCCGTGTCGAGTAGGAGGTGAAGCAATATTATATATGGTATTAAAGCAACAATATGTATTTTTTTCCGCCACTAGGGATCGCTAACCTCTTAAAATAACAAAGACGTATGTTGAGGATGCAAAAGCGGAATTATGGAACTTGTCGTCATGCTTAAGGATCTAATAATGTTTATGGATGAGTGGATACATTGTTGTTTTTAACATGACTGTGGTATGAAGCAGGTCGTGATTGCTAATGAGAGACAGATATCAGCGCCTCACACGAATATATAGGAATAAGGATATTTCATTCTACCGAACTACCCACAAGTGCTGAATTAATACTCACACAGGTCAGTTTATTAGATGAATGAAACTTGTGAGGTATCGCAGCGCTGTTTCACTTGGTCATATTCTAACATTTCATCATGTTGAGCTATATAACATTGATTAGTTTTATGTAAATTTGCTCACCTGTCTAATAAAGTATCTCTGTCAAGTCGAAGTTTGTCACGGACGTGGAACTCTCGGCATCTCAAAAACGTTTTAGTTATTTTGTCCCAAAGTCTGCTTGCCATGGTCCATAATGTTTGAACGAAACAACAACAGCGTGAGCGTGCCACTAGACGTAACGCAGTTGTCCACATCTGTTGCCATGGTTACTATGGCAGTACGAGCGGAAACCAGGGATAACGCGGATATTCATTCATTCATTCATTGACAGGCGACAAGTGGACGAGCCATTATTTAAAATAGGAATTTCTCTGAAATTAAAATCTTTGGGAACTTTTGGGATATTGTAAGTACACAACTGCAGGAAATATCACACTGTGCAAGTGATTTTTGGATATTTTATTACAAAAATCTTACATATTGTAGCTTTAATATTGTGTTTATCAATTTAGCGAACCAATGAAAGGGTGTCAATGCTTTTCTTACTCACACACACAAAAAAATAAGAATATAGCCTACCTGAGCAATGAAAAATGATGGAAAATGAGGATGTTATGTGTTTGTTTGGAATTGTTGACTGTATGTCTTTAAAGTGATTTAACTACAAAAATGTCATTCAAATGTCAAAAGTCTCATATCAAGAATGATGATTATGTTTTTTCGAGAGTCCTTATTCAATAAACGTATGACAGCATCAGGCTGCTGTAATGTTTTAATATTTATTATAATGACTGAGTCGACAAACTAAAATATTACAATCACCTTCATAATCACCATTTCGTAATGAAATACATATTTTTCAGTAGGTAAATAAAATAATGAAATATATTAATACAAAACATTTTTTTTATCAATGTTTCAATGACTACTTTTATTTTATAATATCCAAAAAACGTCTCAGGTTACGACTGTAACCCTAGTTCCCTGAGTAGGGAACGAGACGATGCGTCGATGACGCTTTGGAAACGCCCCTGCGTGAATGCGTCTGAAGCACTTATGTCAACTAGTCCAACGGCGAGAGTGAGCGTCACGGGCGGGTGATGTCACGACCAGGAAAGGATAAAAGCACATCCGGTTTAGAAGCGCGCTAGCTTCGAAAAAGGCCGAAGCAAGTCGATCACAGGGATGTAGGAAGTATGGCAAAGTGACGCATCATCTCGTTCCCTACTCAGGAAACTAAGGTTACAGTCGTAACCTGAGAGGTTCCCTTTCGAGGGAAATCGCGATGCGTCGATGATGCTTTGGGAACGAGAATGCCCAACACGCCATACGAACCAGAGCCTGTCTGTGTGAATACTGAGAGCACAACTAAGACAAGAGCATCTGTGAACCTGAGGTAGTGCCCAGGTCGAAGTTGTAAAATCTTACGAATGTGAGCGGAGAGGACCAGCCTGCCGCATACCAAATCCTACAGGGATATCTACTTATATAATAAGGCTTCTATGCCGCCATACTCCTATCCTGGTCTAAAAGCACCACGGAGGAAACGACCAAAGACCCCTGCCTCAACAGGATGTCTGCTCCTACATTCTGATGCCCCACAAAATAAACTGCTCTCAGGGAGAGCAGCTTCCCTAGGGACCACAAGAGAATCTGGTGCGCCAGTTTGCATAGTGGACGTGAACGCAGATCCCCTTGATGATTTATATAGGAGACCACAGATGTGTTGTCTGATCGGACAAGCACATGATGGCCCCTCAGGTCTGGGAGGAAATGTCTCAATGCATTGAAGATGGCCATCATCTCCAGGCAATTTATGTGCCAAGAGAGATGATGACTCCTCCACAGACCCCGAGCTGAGCGGCCTTCCATTACCACTCCCCAGCCGGTGAGGGAAGCATCTGTCGAGATCGCAACTCGATGGCAAAGAGCTCCCAACACCGGACCCTGGGACAGGAACCAATGTTTCCTCCATATAACATAGGCGCGGAGACACCGTCGCGTGATCTTGATCGTACGGAGTGGGTTTCCCCTCGGGGAGAACCCTCTGGTCCTGAGCCACCACTGCAAAGATCTCATGTACAGCAGGCCAAAGGGTATCACATTGGACGCTGCTGCCCTGAGGCCTAACAGTCTCTCGAACTGTTTCACAATGCATGACTGGCCTAGCTTTAGCTCTTTCGTGGCTGTTATGATAGCAACTACACAAGTGGGCGATAGGACGGCTCGCATCGTGACTGAATCACATACCACACCAAGGAAATTAGTTCTCTGTAATGGAGAAAGCACACTCTTCTTGGTATTGAGTCTCAACCCCAATTTCTTCATGTGAGCGAGGACAACATCTCGATGCCGAACCACTAACTGCTCTGATTCCGCCAGAATCAGCCAGTCGTAAAAGTAGTTCAGAATGCGTATGCCCTGCAGCCTGGGCGGGGCCAGAGCTGCATCTACGCCTTTCGTGAACGTGTGGGGTGATACAGCAAGACCAAATGGAAGTACCCGATATTGGTATTCTTTGCCCCTGAAAGAAAACCTCAGGATCTCCCTGTGCTGAGGGAGGATGAAGACATGGAAGTATGCGGTCTTTTAGATCTATCGTGACAAACCAGTCCTCGGATCTGATTTGAGTCACGATCCGTTTGAATGTCAGCATTTTGAACTTGAATTTCTTGACTGCACGATTCAACAGATCTAATATAGGACGCAACCCCCCATCCTTTTTCGGAACAATGAAGTACCCGATTCTCTGTCGGGTGAATACACCTGCTCTATAGCTTCCTCAACTAACAGAGTCTTCACTTCTTGCTCCATTACCAGAGCCTGCTCGGGATGCACTAACGTGAGCAACACCCCGTTGTAGCGTGGCTGACGAGAACCAAACTGGATTCTGTAGCCTTACTCTATGTGCAGGACACACTGAGATATATGGGCAGATTCTTCCATTCTGTCAGATAATCTACTAAGGGTACCAGTCTCTCGAGACTGGCCTCTGGTGTAATTGAAACAGTCACTTCGGTGACCTGAAGCATACTGGCAGGAAACAACCGAACTGACTGTTTTTGAACCCCCCTCAGAGGGTGTGAGTTTGACACAGCGTCTTGGTGATGCTGAGCCATGTTCGGGGTTGGCAGAACGGCCTCCTGAGGGCACCGAGGTGGGGCGGGCACCGTATACTGAGGTGTGCACCGCTCCACACCGGTCGGGGCTCCGCCCACAAATGATAACATAACCAGAGCCTGCTCGGGGTCCACCACCATAAGGAGGACCCCTAGAAATATGGGTGGCTGAGAACCGAACTGAATTCTGTAACCCTTTTCTATAGTGAGCAGGCCGAGATATATTTGGCAGTAGCTTCCACGGTGCCAGAAAATCTACTAAGGAGACCAGTCTCTCGAGACAGGCCTCTGGTACTGGTTGAACAGCCACTTCGGTGCCCTGTAACGGCGAACCGGCAGGGAACAACCGAACTGACTGTTCTACAACCCTCCTCGGAGGATCGTTTAGGGACGCTGACACCTTGGTACCCTGAAACGGCGAACCGGCACGGAAAACTGAACTGGCAGCACTGCGACCCTCCTCAGAGAGTCACCCCCCAGAGGGCGCCGAGGAGACACGGATTCTCGAACCCGGAGGGGGCCACCCTCAGAAGCCTGATAGCCTCGGCGTCACGAATTCTTATTCGAAACCTTCTTCGAGATAAAGACTGTCCTCAGATATGTCTTATACCAAGACGACTACGGCTGAGACTACTAAAGGAACCAGCCTCTCGAGACTGGTCTCCAGTATAGCTTGAGAAGCCAATCCGGCGTCCTGAAATGGATGACCAGCAGGAAGTAACCAAACTGACCCCTCTTAAACCCCCCCTTCTCCGAGTCAGACACTGAGACTAGAACTCACTGGAGGGCACCGGAGGGAGATGGGCACCATATAATGAGGTGTTATCCATTTCCCCTTGGGAACTAACCATTCATTTCCTCAGAATTAAATGACTCCTCAAAGATCAGATGAGTACATATTTAATTTTCTTAATTAAATACAGCCAAATATCAACCAGACAAGTAAACACGGTCTGGATGAAAAGCTGAATAGTATATTAATACAGACATCTAACTCCAAAGATAAGATGAGTACATATTTAATTTTCTCAAAATTTAAATGCAGCCAAATATCATCCGGACAAGTAAACACGGTCTGGATGAAAAGCTGAATATTAATACAGACATTTAACTCCTCAAAGATTAGATGAGTTCATATTTAATTTCGAGAAAATTAAATGCAGCCAAATATCATCAAGACAAATAGAAATGGTCTAGTTGAAAGGCTGAATATAGTGTATTAATAATAGACAGTCTCAAACAAAGAATACAAATTTAGTTTGCACACAATAATAAGAGAAGGAGAGAAAGGGAAATTCCCGTCTGCTCAGTTCCCTGCGCATATTATACATTGCGGACCATTATCTACACGTTGCCTCGGCAAACGTGTGAAGAGCCACTTTATTATTGCAGATATGCAGACCCATAATCTACGTGCTGCCTCGGCAAGCGCGCGATCTGCCATAGATTATTGTAGAGATGCAGACCCATAATCTACGTGTTGCCTCTGCAAAGCGCGAGATCTGAGCCAATAGATTGTTATGGTGCGTTCACACCGGACGCGAATAGAGCATCTAGCGCAAGTGATTTCAATGTTAAGTGAATGCAAAGACGCGTTACGCGTGTAAAAAATTCCTGCGGCGCGAATGAGGCGTAGAGCGCGGCGCGGTAGACGCGAATTTGCCTCGTTCGCGCGAATGGCGCGAATAGAGCGTCTGGTGGACCCAAATACGGCGGCGATGATCCCTACGCCGCTGTTCTGCTCTCCAGAGCAAATACAGAGCGGTGACTCTCTCGATGAATGCTCGATCAACATTAGCCGTCTTGTAAAAAGATGGCCGCCAACAGATTTCGCCTCCGACGCACGTGACGCGCGTAAATTTAGTTTCAAACTTTTGTTTTTTATGCGAGTCAATTTCGCTCTTGACGCGCGAATGGATTCAAAGTGTACACGCGTATAACTAGACGCGGCAGGCGCGAATTTGACGCTCAATTCGTGTCTGGTGTGAACGCACTGTTATTGCAAACCCGTAATCTACGCACTGCCTCGGCACACGCGAGATCCGAGATCGAGTCACAGAATCTTTATTGCAGACCCGTAATCTACGCGCTGCCTCGGCAAGCGCGAGATCCGAGCCATATAATTATTAACTTTCTTCCCTCGAGAAGAAAGCCAACAAGAGCAGAGCTAAAACTCTTGATAATGCATATGTTACACGTCGGGAATTTAAGAATGAACACTGTCAGCCCCGATTTACTAGAGCTGACCTGCATGCTCCACTCCCAAACAAACAACACATGAATCGCGTGTGTCCCCACTCATAATGAAGCGAGGGCAGGGACAAACACACGATCCAAAGCTGTTTGCTCGCCATACTCCTGTCTAATATATAAATATATATGCTTGAGGACAAACAACAATAACTAGACAGAGACAGATTCACATAGAGAGCTTGCTGAAGGCACAGAGCTTGCGCGGTTTTAAACCGGATGTGCTTTTATCCTTTCCTGGTCGTGACGTCACCTGGTCGTGACGTCACCTGCCCGTGACGCTCACTCTCGCCGTTGGACCAATGGGGTAATCCATCAGCCAGAAACTGAAGCCTCTGGGTGGCCGCCATTGTAGCAGAACTTCACCTGCTGTTAGCATTCCATTGACTCATTCATTTTGGCGTCACTTTGACAGCGAATAACTTTACATCTGAGGCGTCCAAAGTTATTTCTAAAGAAACATGACAATGTATAAAATTGTTCCCTCGAAAGGGAACATGATTATTTTTTTCAGGAGGTACATAAGGTATCCACAAAATAAAATGGCTTAATTTTATAACCACCAAAGAAAAATTATATATATTTTTATATAAGTGTTTAGTTTATTTCATTAGAAACAAAACTGCATCTGTAAAGCCAGTTTCCCCACTGCAATCCAATCATTACCTCTTTTATCACTGTCTCATTTCAAACCTCTTTCCCTCCTACTTCCTCCTACTCCCTGCATCCATCTGAAAATCATGGTCCGTTTTCTCTCTTATGAGACTGACAAGAGCTGCACCTAATTAAACTGAAGGTGAAGGGGAGGCTGCAATGTCAGCGAGACGGATTTACGACGACACACTTAAAGATGCAAACTGACACCCGCCTGCCTAATTTTGTCATGTAGAAATGTCAATGTTTGCCACACATTGTACCGCCAGAGCTTATTTGTGATTGACAGGAATCCAAGTGACTGCTTTTTTTACTCACTGATTTATGCCATCAAGACCTTTGGAGGTCCACGGACCGCAACGAACAGAAGAGCTCGATCTCCCAGCTGTGAGATGAAGGCAGGCTGAAGCAGCTCAAAGAGGACCAGGCTTGCTTGGTGCTGAAAGCGACGGATTAAAGGCAAACCTGGTGAAAGAGAGGGAGTGTGTCAAAAGATTCTCAGCAGTGTTTCTGTGTCACAAGGTGATGAATCATAATTTTTCCCTTCATTAAAAGTAGCACTCCACCAAACTATGCTGCTGACTTGGTACTGTAGACTCAAACTTGAAATACTGTATAGGACTGTCATGGGTTTCATGCACTGGAGTGCTACTGACTTGATCAATATTTAAGCCCTAATGACTAGTGCTTACTGCTAAGCAAACAGTCATTTGGAATGAGTGGTTTTAAGCAGGATAATTGGTCTCAAACCGCTCTACTCAATGTCAGTGTAATTTAGAGTTAGAAATGTCCTTCTGGAAGACAGGATAATTGGGCCAATAGTTTCAAACAGACATGTAGCCTATAGACACATAAAATCAAATAGCCTATTTGTTAGACTGTAAATAGGCCAACTTGGGGAGACTGGAGCTAGTTGTCACCAGGGTTTATATCTCAGTAACTAAGTTTTTGAGACAAGGATCAAACAAATACACGTTTTCTCCAGCAGTAGGTTTTTGCATATTGGTTCGAAACATCTAGTTTAAATTAATAAAAATAAAGAATAAAGAAGTATCCTTCAAAATAAATAAAAAATCACCGTCATATTTCTGCAAAAGCTGTCAGGTAAACAAGTGAACAAAACACAATTGCAGACAAGAGTCAAGTCAACTATTACTATATAATAATTTTGAAGGTTGAATTAAGTCCTCAGGACAAGAGTATATTAATAATTATTATTTATTATTATTTATTAATTATAATTAATATACTCTTGTCCTGAGTACACAAGTCCCATTATGACAACTTACAAGCTGTGTCACAATTTCAAGATGACAAGTTCAAACAGAGCATTGTTAAATGGGACAGTATAGCCTACGGAGGACTGTTCTTGTCGCCTATTAACTGTGACAGCTGCCGTTGACAATTGCCGCAGCAGTAACGTTTGTACTGGACTTTTTTAAAAGTTATATTCACTTGTTTAAAAAAACAGGGTTCACAAACTGTCTAAATCCATCTGTTGTATCCTTCATTGCACGGGAAATGAAGTACGCATTTTGATGCCCCATTTGAAGGTGCCTTTGAATTGGAATAACTTTTATTGTGCCTCTGTGATGCAATTGACCTATCAGTAAGCCCCGCCCCCCTTAGTTACTGTTGCTATCTCGGACAAACAAACAGAGTCTGTCATCTCATCGGAATTTTTGTGTTAAATAATTAACTATTTCACCCAGTGTTATTTGAGTTGACACCACCTAGGGGTTGAAATGGGAGATGTAAGGCCTCTGGGAATAAAGGACCTGTGACTTCACTTGAGGGCGTGGCCAGAACCGGAAGTGACCGTCTTTGACCTCACGACTGGACTCCATGTGAAACAGATCGATTCAATCCACTTTAAATCTTCTCAATCCTTTATTTACTTGAGATTTTAATTTTGTATATACATACTTTTTGTAATAAATATTATTTTAGTTTGGAAATCTATCATGTGGACAGTTGAATCTTTTGGAAAGTGAGTGTCAAGCCTTTTTTTTTTTTTTTTTTCAGCCACCAAAGTGGACTATGTATCTGCTAAAGTAGTTAACAAGATTTTTGGAAGCGAGGGTTTACAGATCAAAATGCAAGCCGGAGAAGCCTAATGTTATTGTTGTCACGATCGCAGATGGTGATCTTTGGCAAAACTCAATGAGTTTTTGAGCCATCGGGTGTTTTTGACCTACTGTTTTTGACCTAACTATGTGAGAATAGTTAGTTATTTAGGTTTGTACGTTAGCATGGACTCACTTACTTTAAATGTAACTTTATGAGAGTATGACAACCAGAAAATGAATGTTTTCGTATTTATTGGGATTGGAGTTGAATCTTTAGGGAACCAGGTTACTGCACTCACATCATTGATATTATAAATAAACCGGGCTTCAGTCGTATTGCGCAGATAACTGGTCCGTTCGTGCAAATCTTATCACACTTTTGAAACGCGCTGGTGAACGCACGCACAGTAAGGTGATTCAAAACATGAATACCCATGCCCATCCTCTCAGGATACCTGGAATCAGTGCTACAAGTACCCCAGACACATAGTTTTACTATTTTTGTAGCATAAACACCACAAAACCGATGAGAGCTTCGGATCTTCCAAGCTTTCTCTATGGCGCTGAAAGCTAAAGATGTCCGAGTTCTGGTCCCTGTGCAAATGATACTCAACTGCCATTGGCTCATCTGCGTTTGAGGGGAGGGGCTTACCGATAGGTCAATTGGTCGAAGGATGCAGCCTCTGAAGTGGGACACAGCTATAGTGTGACAACATGACTTTTTTTTATTATTATTTTTAAAACAAACCAACACTGATAAATATTGACTAGCATAAAAATTTGACTCTTTCCTCTATAAATTTATATAGGCTTCCAGCCATATCTTCATTTTCCCCATTGTTTATCTTTTCCACATAATTTATTTAAAGTTTATCTTATCTTCATGAGTGAGTGTCTCATCATGGGTCGCAGTGTCAATTATTTTTTTTTAAAACAATGAACTAATTTCTAGAGATACATCTGACATGTACTGCATCTGACATATGGTCAGCAGCCATATCACCCTGTAGCCCAAGATTGGTTGTCCATTGAAGCTAAGCAGGGCTGAGCCTGGTTAGTACCTGGATGGGAGACTTCCTGAGAAAACCAGGTTGCTGCTGGAAGAGGTGTTGGTGAGGCCAGCAGGCGGTGCTCACCCTGTGGTCTGTGTGGGTCCTAACACCCCAGTATAGTGACGCTATACTGTCAAAGAGCACCGTCCTTCGGATGAAACGTTAAACCAAAGTCCTGACTCTCTGTGGTCATTAAAAATCCCAGGCCAAATTTGCCCCTTGACCTCTCTGTCCATCATGGCTTCCTAATCATCCTCATGTCATGATTGGCTTCATCACTGTCTCCTCTCCACCAATAAGCTAGTGTGTGGAGGGCATTCTGGTGCACTATGGCTGCCATCGCATCATCCAGGTGGATGCTGCACATTGGTGGTGGTTGAGGAGATTCCCCCTTCCATACGTGAAGCACTTTGAGTACCCAGAAAAGCGCTATAAAAAATGTAATGAATTATTATTACTGTGAAATGCTAATGAGTAGTGTGCTTTATTATCGTACTGCATGAAATGCACACTGCTTCTCCTCTAATGAGCTAATGGAACTCAATGTCATTTAGAGCTTAGCAGTACAAATAGGCAGAAGCTGTTCAACAGGAGCTTTGTTTCATTGTAGACTGAAATTACATGATGTTTTTATCTTTGAATGATTTGCTGAGTGTGTTTTCATAAAACATGACATCTGTCAAGATCGCTGATGTCAGCGGACCTTAACGCTCCAATTTATGATGCTTTCTACCTCAACAATTCTAATGAAATGTGAATGGCATCCTTCAGTGTTAGTGTATTTGAGGAACTGTACTAGCAAGAGCAAGACAGGCTTTGTTCACTATTCACATTACTTCAGTAATTATGGTATGTTACTGCATATATCGGCAGGCAGCCTTTCATCTATAAATTTAGATTCAGATTATGAATTTTGTTCTTTCATTTTTGTATTTTATGAAGATTTTACATAGAATTGTGGGTTAATGACATCAAAATAAGGAAAAATATAAGTCCATTTCATGCTTTTAAGGACCTTCCAACACATTGTTTTTTCATATTTTGTCAGAATACACTACAAATTTTACATTTTCAAAATGTGCCTCTAAATGGAATGCAAGAGCAAAACAAACTGTAGTTGGTGGCTTTACATGTTGATCTGTTAGACCAGGGGTTCTCAAAGTCTCTATTCAAAGGTCCAAATCAGAATTTTCATCAATGTCAAAGGTCCGAAACTATGGGGAGGGGGGGGGGGGTGGGGGGGGGGGGGTTGGATGGGGCTTACATGTGCTTCATGAGGCATGCACGCACATTTGCGCACACACACCTAAGGTCGCTCTCTCTACATTGCGGGAGATTTGATCTAATTTGCGGGCATCAGGGAGCCCCTATCAATATGCGGGAGACTCCTGGAACTTCCGGGAGACTTGGGATATCTGTGAACGCATACCTCTCTGTCCAATCATCTTTGAAAACTCTATTTTCTTCATCAACTTTTCTTTTCCTGGACAATGACATCCTCCACACCCATTCAAACGCTTACTGCGGTGAAGTGTCGCGTTGCGCCCGATTACGTCAAAAGTCATACGCTCACTGGATGTCATGGCAACTAAATCACTGAGGAAAACTTTAAATATCTCGCCTTCGTTTTAATTTCGGACCATCTAAAAAAATAAACAAAGGATTTTAACATGCGTTTATCAAAGTAGGAAATCCACACTTTTAATCCCTTGCACACAATTAGTGCTCTTGAAATACGAAATGGAGGCGGGTCCGGATTGAATTCCCTCCGGGTCCGGATCCGGACCGGAGTCCGGACTTTGAGAAGTACTGTGTTAGACCATCCCAATTTAAGTTGGCAGTTCATGGCCAGAATAAGCTGTAACATGAACCAGACTTTATTCCACAAGTCAAAAGAAGTCTGGCTACATGAGACTACAAAGATCAACAACCAAATGTATCTAACGTAAATTAGCTACGTAACACTAAATTACACCATTATTGAAAAATTACATTTGAATCTTTCACATTTCAATCCAATGACAAGAGAGAGCAGCCTCTACTAGTCCTGTGTCTCTGGTCGAGCCCAAACTTTGCTGATGAAATATTCAACCATTGCATAACCACCAGGGGACTTTCAGGCTGAAATACTTAAACCGAGACATACACAGAATGTTGACTTGTGTGGCAAACCATAATGCTGTTCATTTGTGCTTTTCTGTTTCACTGAGCGGCAGATGAATTTGACTGACTTTCATGACTATTTTACAATGTGTGTTCTTGATCATCATCTTTTGCTCTGATATATATTAAACAATAATGCAATGAGCAGTGAAAAAGGAAATATTCCTCACTAGAAGTTTTCCCAACACAATATTTTCCTTCATTTAGCCAAATGTTTTCACTTTATTTAATACACATACCAGCTATGGGTCACCATAAGCAGTATTTATAGATATTTATACATCCACAGCCTTTGCAGTATCTCCTTCAGTTATTGTCATGCACTGACATAAGCGAGCACACAGAAGAACAGATGTGCTTCTCTTTGTCCTTCATTATAATTAATCTCGTCGTCTGAGGAATTCAGGGTCGTGCAGCATTGCATATAATAACTGCTGTCTTTTTATGTGCAAAAACTTTGCCGCTCTGAAGTTTTGCTCACGTTTGCTGGACTAAGAATATATCAGCAACTCTGTATGAGCCTGCGTCTACTTATAAAGTTAAGAGTTAGAGTTAGATGCTCTGACTTTGTATTGATATATATAAATGATCCAAACTTTTATTTCATATCATAAGGAAGTTGAGGCAAATATCTGAAAGTTTAACTACTTTTATTTTTACACCTGTGCTAATGAAATGCATTTCAGAAGATAGACCTGCTTTTCAAAACTGGATGTTCATTAGGACAGATTCACTGTGTATAGTAGAAGTTAATATTTTCTGGTGTGTGTAAAAATAGCTTTTCAATACTGGATCACCATTTGGTGAACATCTGACAGCTTGGCACTGTAAAATCACTAGTCTGTTTTGCTTTTTCATTTTCTTCGCTAACCCTTGTATGTGTGCTTGTTACGCATATGTTTTGACAGTTTTATTGCCATTTTGAAATGTAATTTCTACGCTAAATTCACATCCCCATATGGCGATGGAAAAAAAAACCCTTCCAAATACAGTTAGTTAAGATGTCAAATATTTGATGAGTGACACACACAGACACAACAAGCACATGCATACAGTATGATCCAGAGGAATAACAGAATGCCTTCTGCTCATTTTGCAGCTTTTTCTCCGGGCACCTTTGTGACCTGAGAACCAGCATGGGCCATCGTCAGCTTTGGGCAACCACAAAAATCCTCCAGCATGAATCACTGGAGTAAAGCTATATCAGAGGGTGATTAATCATCATCCCTTTACAACAGCACACCACAGAATTTACCACTTGTAAATGTTGTCTTCATACTGCCAAGAAGCTGCATCCTGCATTTATTTAATCAAAAATATATTAAAACCAATGATATTGTGAAATGTGATTACAATTTAAAATAATTGTTTTCTATTTTCATGAAAATAATGATGCTGAAAATTCAGCTTTGCCATCACAGGTATAAATAACATTTTAAAATGTATTATATAAATAGAAAACAGTTATTTTAATTTGCAATAATATTTCACAACATGAATTTTTACTGTATTTTTGCTTAAATAAATGCAGACTTGAAGAGCATTAGAGACTTCTTTCAAAAAATGTTATATTGTATTGTATACTGATAATTATAAGTAAAAAAAAAAAAAAACCTAAGAGCCTGTGAAAAGCTGTTATGAAAAAAAAAAACATCATGGTTACATTTAAATTCCAGCATGCTGGAATGATGAAAATATTGAGAAGTCAATGGTGACAACATGCAGTGTCACAAAGTCTGTGTGCTTGACAGCCAAAACTGTTTGTTGCTTTTTACGAAAGGAAGCCAAGCAACCCATCTGTCAAAAATGCATACATGCAGAAGCTGGGAAAAGCGCCTCACACACAACGGGTGGCAGCCAATGGCTGGCAACATGACCCAAAATAACAGCTGTGTTTTTTTCTTTTTCTGTCCAGGTTCATTATGCAATTACAAAGCCCATATGAATAAACACCAGAGTGTGAAACCCAGGTGTATTGAGAGATCTAGAGCTTTACAGCTGTAATGGGCATAAAACATGAACTCTATTAAGTGGACATTGAGATTTCACAGTGCTTTCCAATCAGGACTTTATGATTTAAAAATTCATGAGCTGAATATAGTGAATCATATTATGACTTGAACAGCCTGATTTTTTACAATCACCTGCCAACTCATTCAATCTGCCTCTATCCAATCAACAATCAATGGATAGAACCAAACCTACATTTTTTCTTTTCAATAATCTGCTTCACTCGGATATATGTCACAATATGGAAGTAAAGATCTGTAGCACTTCCGTTTCACACAACTTCAAACATTAATAAATATTCTCTCATTATAAACCATTTTAAAAGTAGTGCTGGCTGTAACTCGTTAGGTAAAAAGATGCACTGTTAAATACTGCAGTGGATTTACAGAATTTCATGGCTACTTAGATGACTTATATTATCTTATTTTTTTCTTTTATTTTTTTTACAGTAGCTGTGTAGTAGAAATTAAACATCCATGTTTTGGCACTGGTAGTAGCTACATATATTATAAAAATTACCTTGCCTAAAGTTTTATTTTAAAAAGTTGTTAAAACCACAGATATGACAAAATTATTTTCGTAATTTCTAGCTAGCTATCTATCTAGCGAGTCGCCATTTTGGAGTCACGTCACAGCCTACGTAACGGGGTTGGTTGGTTCCGTTGGTGAGTGAAGAGAATGAAGCGTTCCTGGACTGGACTGAATACGCACTTGATTTGAAATGGAGGAAGTCGAACTTGAAAGACCTGTTGAGCCCGTGTGTCCCATTGCTTGTGCATTTGAGCCGATACGGCGTGGGAACTGAGGGTGAGCTAGGGTGACCACCTGGCTATTGCTCTTTTGCAGGTCAGCAGACCTGATTTTGCGGGACACGAGGGAGAGAATTTACTATTATTATGCTAGGTGAATAAATATTGATTTTATATTAGATGTCTTTTTGCAGTGATGTTAACATGCTTTAAATTGCTAATAGGCTTTATAAAAATGTTAATGACGGCGCTGACCGGCGCTGTGAACGTCACTAATAATATAAAACTCATTTTAACAGCACGGGTCTATTCAATCGAAATAATTAAGTGAAAATAATAATCCAATCGCTAAAAAGCACATTTCCAAATAGCACATACATTCCATTAGGAAAGACTAAATGCGTTCTTACCGGATTCAGTGCATCTTGAATTTATATTTTTTGTCTGATCTGCCAGCTTCGAGTAGGGCCTTCTCATTCATTATGTGTCTAGAACTGTCAGGTGTTGCTGTATTTCACTTTCACCAAGAGTTCACTTTTTATGAGGTCCACAGTTGCGCGTTTCCTTGTCTCGGTCCACGCAGCGAGAAAACACCCTCTCACGAACGCGTTGGTGACCGGATACCAGAGCTGTTATGTTTGTGGCACGGACGTGCTTCAACAGAGCTGTCCACTTAGATGCAACAGGATTTGTTGTTGTTGCGATAATTCTTGCACACGTTTAGTTAAAGACAAAAGTGGTTGTACACTTTTGCGACTATGTTCTCAATGTCAATTCTCAGCGTATCGCCTGCATGCCTTCTTGTCCGTCAGTTTTTTATGCAGAGTTATGCACACCCCACACAGCGTATGCAGAGATCTTTTTCTCCCATTCCATATTATACGAACAAAGACGCTTTTTCTTCTCGGGAGCTTCGGGTAGATCCATTTTTCTGTTGCAGTTTTTTTTTTTTGTCTGTGTGTGTGGTATTTTCTTCTCAGTGTTTATAACTGCTTATAACTTGCGGGACGCGGGACAAAGCTTCAAATTTCGGGACTACCGAGCAGTGGTTCGTCGCTATGTCAAACAGCCGATGGTGGTTTGGGGCGAAGAGCGGGTTGGCAATGCTACCTGGTGTCAGTGTGGCTGTTGTCCTGCGATGCCCACCGTGTCAGAGTCCATCTGCTGTCAAGAGGCTGATCTTGACCATGTATTGCAACCATGGTGTTGACAAGAGACAGGAATATGATGGCAGACATCGCGAACAATGTTTCCATGTGCAGTTTGTTAACATATAACGTTAGACGTCGTCTTTTTGTCTGGTACTAATACACTTCACTAGCTAAACCCTAAGTTAGCGTTAGCTAGTTCATGCTTAAAGCTGTTTGATAACAATGACTGTACCTAACGTTAGTTGTTCGCTAATTTCGACCAGCTTACATGCATCTTTCACTGTGTTTTACTGAACTCAGCCCAGAGCCAACCAACCCTGTGACGTCACAGGTTATAATACTGCACAATGGCGGCACCCTTGCCGCGAAAGATATAACGGTGTTTCTTTGTTCTTTTATATGTTAACATTTGTCATGTTTCTTATATAATTTTTGATTATAGTGGAAATCCATCTTGTAAATCATGTAAACTTGACTGACTGCTTCATTTCCCCTTTAAGTAGCTACTTCCACAGTTTATTAAAGGGGTGGTATAATGCCCTTTTCACAAGATGTAATATAAATCTCTGATGTCCCCAGAGTATGTGAAGTTTTAGCTCAAAATACCCCACAGATATTTTGATATAGTATGTTAAAGTTGTCACTTTTTGAAGGTGAGCAAAAACGCACAGTTTTTGTGTCTGTCCCTTTAAATGCAAATGAGCTGCTGCTCCCGGCACAGAGGGTGGAGCTTCAAGAGCTTGTGTCCTTTTACCTCACACAGACATGCAGTGAAAATGGCAAAAACTTTTAGCCTTTTATGTTCAAACCGGAGTCAGAAAGATGGAGAGTCAAGAAGAAGTGACAACATGTAGACAACATTTCTGAATGGTTAGTTGATGAATTTATGTAGCTTATGTGTAGTTATCTTCTAGTCATTGATTAGCATATTCTGTCATGATAATCTATAAATTGTGTTCCCGGGGGTGGGGTTTATGTAAATTTTAGGGTTAGTGATGTCACTAACCCGGGGGGAAGCCGTTTGTTGTAGTCCTTAAAAAGCCATTTCTTTAAAAGCAAATATCTCCCTTTGCTTTTAACTTTGAGTGTTGTAACTTTGCAGATGATGTTGATGCTCAAAAAGCAACATTACACAGTAACTAAAGTTAGAAAAGTGAAATCATAATCAACCACCCCTTTAAATAAAAAGGCAAATAGGTTACTATGGCTATGTTCACACTGTACATTTTTGGGATTGACAACCGCATTTACTTACAGGTGTGTGTCTCGAAATGTTCTGTTCACTACTAAGCAACTTACAGCGTCTCAAATACTGTCTGTATGAAGTAAATGTGCAATGAGAGTCGAGCCTGTATTCGCTTATCAGTAACCATATAGTGACAGTACAGTAACCAAAGTAATATTAAAGATGGCCACGTCTATAAAACTGAAAAGTCTTATATCTTTTGACACGACGAGTCTAACTGAGCGGCGAGTTTATCGGTCAGATAAATTATAGAGATTATTGACAACTCTCCAATAATTTCAACCTCAAGAGAGCATTGCAGCAGAAATGTTTTGCCTTATGTGATTTTGTGTGGATTTTACAATTTTGTGTGCTTGCCTAAAAGTTTACCATGCATTATTAAATTTTTATTCATACACTGTCATGAAAACACCATTTGACCAATTAATTAAATAATACAGACAGCAAATAAAACTAAATACACTGCACACATGTCCAACGTCGATATATTCAACCTTTATTCACCCATATTGAAAGAATAGACGGTGAAACAACGTCGCGACATCAACGGTGAAACAACACCATGATATCAATGGTTGATTCGTTTTGCAAAATCGAAACATAATTCAACGTTGATTCCAACCTTGGTCCCTGACGTTGAAATGCCGTCTAGGCTCTCAAAACCCCTTAGCAGAGTGACTCTCGCACTGTATGGCATGACAGACAACTAGTTCCAGTGCGGCTCCGTTTGCACAGAATGCGTTTTCCGAGAATGCGGTTGTGAGTCATGAAAATTTATTGGGGTGAGTTTGGTTGTCACTCCTGTAAATGTGAACGTAACTGTATTAATTATTCAAATACAGGACTGATAACTGTATTCTGCTGTGTGAACATGGCCTATGACTTTAACAGGAACAGAAAGTGGTTTGTGAAATGTCTTTTATAACATTCATTTGAAAATGACCTGGCATAAAATAACGTCACACATAATTTTAATGAAACTTCAAGTCGTGTAAAATCTTTTGAGTGCTTTTGACTTCAAACAAGCTGAGTGTTGGTTCAAACAACCCAGCAAACATTAAGCTAGTGAAAGCGGCCTTGACCCCAATTCAGGCGAAAAATAAAAGAGATCTGTTGAAAAAAAAAAGGATATCTGGAACCGATATGAATAGAGTTCACAAAGGTCAGCACTAGAGATTATGAGGGGTTTTATGATCAAAGCTTTGACCCTGCCATGGGTTTTTGACCTAAAGCTTGCCAGAAAAGCACTTTGCCCTTTCTGTCAGTCACCGAAACGAATTATGCTTTGCTAAAGTCCCATTGTAGGATTGAAAATAATCCAAGAAATTTGAAATGAACATTTGCTTTGAAAGACATTTGTTTTACTGTTTTCCACCCCCTCTTTCCCCAATGACCATTTGGAGTTGAGGGCCTGATAGTGATCAAGGCCTGTAGGCCAAGATGTGTGCACTTTGGGGGTCCATGATTTGTCACACCTTTAGAACAATGGGGGGAGTTGTAATTATCTGATTGGTCAGTTTGAATGTCTCACATTTGATTTTTAGTCACATTGTCAGGGAAAGGATTAAAGAAGATTGGAACTGTTGCTCTGTCTCTTTTTATGCTCTGCTCTTTTATGCTCTGGGTCTCTTTCTTGAGGCTCTCTCTCTCTCTCTTTGCCTCCTCTTTTCTCTCTCTCTCTCTCTCTCTCTCTCTCGTAACATTTTACATATATGCTGGGTACAATTAATGATATAAGTATTATCATCTCATACATCTATTTTGTAACTATTTTAAGTGTAACCATAACCATATTTTGTCATTAAACCTTTTCAATTACAAATAATGTGCTAATTAGTTGATTTGGTATTGACTTTGAAGTGCTACCTATTGCAATACAATATTGTCACTCTATATAGCAACGCTCTCCCACATATTAAGCTATTGTAACTGCGCTTATTTCCGTCGTTGGTATAAGTGGCAGTGGGTGGAATAGACAAGAAATGTACAGTTTTCTACCATCTTGCTGACAACATTTCTTTAGTCATTCGGCAGTCTTGCAAACTGAACCCCTGCAGGAAATCCACCCTTACAGATGGTGCCGAAACCCGGGATCCCTATCAGTGAGTTTCCTGAAATTTACTTTGATCGGTCATGAGAATGAGGAAATTTTTCACAGTTGATGTTGTGAATGGATTAAAGCTGACCTTCTGACCATGGAATGGGTAAGTCTGTTTTCATTGTGTAATGGTATGATAGGAAAAGTCTCCATTTGCATGAACTGAATGAAACAGAATTTAGAAGGTTGTAAATAGCTTCAATAGTCCCATTACAGTACAATCCGTGAATATTCAGATCTCCTCAGGGATGGAAGGGAAAAATTCTGATAACAGTGATGTATTGTTTGCTTTATGGAGCAAAAAAGTTGAGCCTACCTTGGGTAAACTCAAGAAAGAGTACATTGATATTAAATGTCCAGATGAGGAAATGCTCCAATGGTGGAACACAATTGGCAAACATCAAAAGAAATCAAAACATGGTGAAATAATCGAGGCTTTAAACTTCATAAGTTGTACACGGCTACGTGAGTTAACTAAGTGTCTATCTTCAAGTATAGATGCTAAATGTAAAGAAGTGCAATCTAAAAATGGAGAGGCACAAAAGTGTGAGGCAAAGATTCAAGATCTTCAAACACAGCTAGATAAATTACTAGCTGAGCAGTTAGTCCTGACTGAAAAGTGTACAAATCACAAAGAGACCATTGCAGATTTCAAAGCTAAGCTAAATGCTAAAAAGTCCATGTCTTCCAAAATGCTTAACAGCGATGGGACTAAAAAGCATGTTCACTTCTTAGAGGAGGTGACTTGCTCTAATGAATCTGAAACATTTAGTTCAGAAAATGCATGTGCAACTGCTCAAGAAAGTGTGCCTATTTCAGTTCTTAAGGTGATGCAGCACCGTAATAGCGCAGAGTCATGTACCAGACCCCATGGTGTACTAGCATTAGAGAGTCGTGAAAATCCTCAAACTCCAGGAGAATTTAGCCATCAACCCTATGGTAAAGAAAGCAGGTTTTGCAGTTCCTGTCAAAAAATAGGCCATAAAGAGGGAAAATGCTGGTCACTGGGTAGGGGTAGACCTCCTCCTTATTTTCAGAAAAATAGCAAACCACTTTCTAAGAGCAAAAATCAGCGATCTGCACGTACAGGTAAAACTCTTAGTGAGTTAACTGCTTTGTTCATGCAAGGCCTTCAGCTATTAACTTCACTTGCTAGTCGGTTAGTAGCCCAATAGCTACAAGTTTAATATCCAAATTGATCCTCTTTGTATTTTTAAATTTGTAATTATATGTAACACATTGCTCATAGAACACACTTTAAAGTTGTTTGTGCTACTATCATGTGCACATAGGCAAATTAAGTTTATTCTTTAAAACACATGATTGCTCTACTGTAAGTGTGTATGACACACTTAGGTTTAAAGGCTGTAGATGACATGCATTCTAGGCCATGTATCTTGTGTAAACTGGAATAATTTTAGTATTAAAATTGCATAGCAATTTCAAGTTGCATGTGTATCTATGTTGAATTGTTTGTGTCCTTAGTGAAAAACTCTGCTATTTTCCATATAGCTGCAGTAAAACCATGTACAGGAGCATATATTGCCATGTGGCTTCAATGTGATTCACAATTGCATTAACCATGAAAATGCTTTCCTCACAACAGGATTCAGTAACTCTGTACTTTGCACTTTTATCATGCTCCTTAACTGAAACATTGGTGTTGAAAGATTTTGAACCAGTTCACACCTCATACTCACATTCTCGTGCTGGCTCCCTGTTACAACAACAGGACCAAATTTGCATCACAATTGTAAAACACACTCACCTTTGTTTGGGGCATGATTTAATTTACACATAGCCACAGCTAAATGCAGCCACATAGATGACATCATTTGATCTTCACGCAAAGTCAAATCTGCATCTATCTGATTCTGACTCACAAAATTAATGCATACAATTTTAATTAAGTCTTTACATCTAGACTGAATTATAACTGAATTTCATACAGTAATTGTTTGTTTTGTTTTTCTTTGGATTTACTTAATCACTCAAGTTATCATTTGTCTCACCAAGTTAAATTTTAAAATGTATATATATATATATATATATATATATATATATATATATATATATATATATATTTGTTTGGAAGTTTTCCTCTCTGTCCTGCAGTTGCCACGCCCCATTTTTCTTTGCCACTCAGTTCCCCATGCCGTTCATCACACCTTTAACTAATTAGCTCCAATCAGCGACAGACTTTATTAGACAGCACCCGAACACACAGCCCTTTCTCTTTGTTCATGCCACATGGAAGAATCTTTGTGTGTTGCTGCTGGAAATGCTGTGTCTCATGCCTTGTGTGCGTTATTGAACCATGTAAGTTCCATATATTTCTCTTTTGATTTGTTAATTATGAGAATCCTTGCCTTCATTACTTCAGCGTCCTCACCGCCAAGCCCAGCATCCTGTACGCTATGATGACTACGTCATGGAATATGGTCAGCAGCCACGGCATCCTGCTGAAGCACCAGAGCCACCATCGCTTCACTCTGCAGACATCTTTGGTGTTGGACCTCAGTATCAACCACAGCATGAGTCTGAGGAGGAGGAAGAGCCACCTCAACTACCCAGTGAGGAGGAAGAGCCACATCAACTACCCAGCGAGGAAGAGGAAGAGCCAGCAACAGAGCCTCCCTCACCTGTCTCTTCTGGGAGAGTCCTAGCCCCTGAGTACCCACGTGACCCTCATGTAGCCCCAATTCCTGACCCTCAAACTGAGCTCTTACAACAGTTACTAGAAGAAGTAAGAAACCAAGGTAGACTAATCCAGCGTTGTATGCTTGGTGAAGGCCAATCCTCACGGCCTCGTTCATCCCCAGGAAACCTTGGCCCTCAATTAGTAGCATCACAGGCCCAGTATGCTGCAATGCCACCCCAGGCTACCACAAGTGACTATAAGCCCTTTTCTTCCCCACCTCAGCAGCAGCTTCCTTATCCATCTACTGTAAGCTGTGCCCCTGCCATTCAGCCCTTAGCTCAGCCCTGGCAGCACACGAATCCTTCTGATCATAGTCAGTTCCTTGCCACCCGTCAAGTCCCAGTCTCACGTAACCCCTTGCTCCCAGCCTACATGTTGTCACCTCAAATTTTGCCTAGGGCTATGGCCCACTCTGCCCAGCCAGCATACCAGCCCAGCAATGTGCAGCCTCACCAGCTTATTTCTGCAGCCCTACCAAGCCATTTAGCTCCCCCTTCAGGCCGACTGCAGTCATATAGCAAGGTAGAAGGTCCCTCATTCCCTGATCTTACTAGAGAGGATGAAAGCCAGTATATAATGTTAAAGATGGCCCTATCCAACCTGTTGGACCCAAGAGAGTCGGAGCGGTATAAATATCATGTCTTACTGGATCACTTAAAGGTAGATCAGGCGAAGCGGCTTGCCTTAGCTTATGTTTATGCCCAAGATCCCTACACTCAAGCTATTCGGGCCCTAGATGAGCGTTATGGCCAACCCAGACAGCTTGCTCTGAGAGAGCTCCGGGATATAATGGAGATGCCTGCTATCCGGATAGGGGATGGGAGAGGCCTAGATCAGTTTTCCCTTAGAGTACAAGCCTTAGTGGGTCTCCTCCAGTCCATGGGCCATGAAGGTCTTTCCGAGCTTACCTGTGGCTCACATGTCGAGCGGCTACTAGAAAAACTACCCAGTGAGCACTTTTGTCAGTTTAAGAGAAGCATGAGTTTGACCAAACCAGGTCCCCTTTCCTATAACCTCCTAGATTTCTCCTCCTGGCTGCAACAGGAAACCCGCTGCCAGCCCAGAAGGGAGAGAACCCTTCAGCCTGTCCGACCAAGGCCACCACCCTCTCACCCATTCAGAGCTACAGCTATACTTCATGGTAGCTAGACTTCCCAAATGACTTCCCCTAAAGTCCAGATAGCTCCTCCTAGAGCCAGTCAGTTTCCCCCCAACATCACATCCACACGCTGTCCAGTGTGTGCTTACTGTAACTCCCCTGAACATCATGTCAGTAAATGTGATGACTTCCTCCAGCTCACTGAAGATCAGAGAACTAGTTGGATCAAAGGACAGAAACGCTGCTGGCGATATGCACGAGACCACTTTGCAGACCAATGTGATCTGAAGGGACGCTGCAACCAATGCAATGGGAAACATCTGCAGGTCCTATGCAACATCAACCAGAGGCAAGTGCAGAATTTCTACCTAGACCATCCTAGCGATTGCAATAAAGTGCTGCTGAAGGTAGTTGAAGTGACCCTTCGTAATGGGAACAAGTCCCTAGACACGTATGCCATATTGGATGATGGGTCAGAACGTACGATCCTCCTGCATCCTGCCACCCAGAAACTCCGGTTGGTAGGAGAGTCTGAGAGCTTGAAGCTGAGGACGGTGAGACAGGATGTCCAGACTCTAAACGGTCCCGCAGTGTCCTTCACCCTTATTCCAAAGGCCCATCCAGAGAAATCCTATGCCATCAGGCATGCCTTCACTGCTGATCAGCTTTCCTTATCTGAACATTCTCATCCTGTGAAATCCCTCCAGCGCCGCTACACATCTCCGGCAGATTCCCTTGAAGCAGCATGAAAACGTAAGCCCCCTTCTACTCATAGGAGCTGATCATACCCACCTTATCACTCCAACACTGCCTGTAAAGTTAGGGCCCCCCGGAGCCCCTGTAGCAATTAAAACCCGTCTCGGTTGGACGTTACAGGGCCCTGCTAGAGATATTGTTAGCTCTCCCTCCACCAAGTGTCACTATATCTCCTTTAAATGCCCACCTGATGACATCCACCACAATGTGCAAAAACTGTGGCAGCTGTACACAGTACCTCCGAGGAATACAAAATTGGTTGTACGTTCTAAACAGGACCAAGATGCAATTCACCAGCTGGAGACTCAAACCCTCCGAATTCCTGTTGATGACGTCCTACGGTATGCTACACCTCTCCTCCGAGTAGATCCCTGGCCTCCCCTAAAGGAAGCAGTTATGTCCCGTCTTCGCAGCTGTGAGAGGCGACTGCTCCAAAACCCCTCACAGGCGGAGACCTATACCAGAGAGATTCAGAAGTTAGTGGATGCTGGGTATGTCAAGAAGTTAACCTTATCTGAAGTAGCAGATGCTCCTGAGTCTTGGTACATACCTCATCACATTGTGCGTCATATAATGGAAAGGACCGCATTGTATTTGATTGTTCTTTCTCCTATCAGAATCAATGCCTGAATTCACAATTGCTCCCTGGTCCAACCCTTGGGCCTTCCCTCCTTGGAGTTCTCCTCCGTTTCAGGCAGCATAAGATTGCCATCAGTGGAGACGTTAAGTCCATGTTCCACCAGGTGCGCCTGCTACCCCGAGATAAACCCCTCCTGCGCTTCCTCTGGCGTGACCTAGACAGTAGATCCCCTCCGACTGTATATGAATGGCAAGTCATCCCATTTGGCACCACTGCCAGCCCATGCTGTGCCATTTACGCTCTCCAGAGGATCGCCAAGGATGCACAGGTTGATGAGCGTGTTACCTATTCCATACAGAATAGTTTCTATGTGGATAACTGCCTTCAAAGTCTGCCCACACCAGGGGAAGCTAAGGACCTCCTTTACTGCATGCGTGCAACCCTCTCATCTGGTGGCTTTGAGATTAGACAATGGGCTAGTAATAACCCCAAAGTCATCTGTGATCTCCCTCCCGAGGCTAGGTCAGACCAGGCGGAGCTCTGGCTGTCACACCATCCTTCCCTCGATCCCATGGAATCTACTCTAGGCCTCCACTGGAATTTCCATACGGACACCCTGAAATACAAGCACAGAGCCATTGAAGCTGCTACTCCAACCATGCGTCACATCTACAGAGTTCTTGCAAGCCAGTACGATCCTCTTGGCTACATCCTCCCCTACACAACAAGAGCCAAGATCATTGTTCAGCACCTGTGGGCAAAGGCAAGAGAATGGGATGACCCAAACCTTCCTCACAACATTCTAGAAGGCTGGCTTTCCTGGGAAGGAGAACTCCCTAAACTCTCCTCAATAGTACTGCCCCGTTGTCTTATCCATTGGACAGTAGACACCCCCTCAGCCATCCAAGACCTGCACATCTTCTGTGATGCGTCTGAGCAGTCTTATGGCGCAGTCGCCTACATGCGCATTGAAGATGGTCAACAGGTGAATGTGTCCTTCCTAATGGCGAGGTCCCGTGTTGTGCCCAAAAAACAACTATCTATCCCTCGACTTGAACTGTGCGCAGCCCTCAGTGGAGCTCAACTGTTTAACCTCCTCCAAACAGAGCTCACTCTTAACATCAGACAGGCTACTTTATGGAGTGACTCTACCACCGTCCTCTATTGGCTTCTTTCAGAATCATGCCACTATAAGATCTTTGTTGGAACTAGGGTGGCTGAAATCCAGGAACTAACCAAAAGCCAGGTATGGCGCTATGTGGATTCCCAGGTATGGCGCTATGTGGATTCCCAGAACAACCCAGCTGACAATCTGACTAGAGGGAAGCAGCTGTCTGATCTAAGTAAGTCTTGCAGGTGGAACCAAGGACCTGCCTTCCTCCTGCAACCCCCTGACCTGTGGCCAACTAATCCCACAATAGATCAGGCCGAAGATCCTGTCGAGCTACGTAAGCCCAGTTTCTGTGGTGCCGTATTTCTTTGCCAAAATCCCTCCATCTCTGACCCTACCCAATTCACCACCTTTCAGGATCTCCTTGACTCTACTGCTGCCTCCCATCATGGGGTGGCAGAGCCTCCTACAACACCATCGGCAGAAACCTACCTTGATGCAGAGATTGCCATCCTAAGACAGACCCAGCTGGATTCCTTTGGAAATGATTTGGCATACCTGCGGACTCACAAACCCCTTCCACATTCCAGTCGTCTTCTATCCCTTGCTCCGGAACTAGATCCAGTGTCAGGTCTCATTCGAGTAGGTGGAAGGTTACGACAAAGCAGTGATCTGCCCCCTGATGCCATACATCCAGTTGTCCTCGACCCTGCCCATCCGATCACAAAACTTATAATTAAAGATTGTGATGACCACCTACATCATTCTGTTCCTTAGAGGCTATTCGCTGAGCTGAGGAGGCGATTCTGGATCCTGAGGGGTCGTGAGGCTGTCAGGAAACATCAGCACAGGTGTGCTAAGTGCCAGCAGTCCCGTGCCAAGCCCCTTATTCCCCAAATGGGGGATCTTCCTCCTGCTCGCCTTCGCCTCCGCAAACCTCCCTTCTATTCCACCGGGATAGATTGTTTCGGGCCCTACACTGTGAAAGTTGGACGGCGGGTTGAGAAAAGGTGGGGAATTATTTTCAAATGTATGACAACTAGGTGTGTACATCTAGATCTACTTAGTCACATGAATACTGATTCCTTTTTAATGGCACTAAGGTGCTTTATAGCACGCAGAGGCAAACCTTTTGAGCTGCTTTCTGACAGAGGTACCAACTTCATCGGAAGCAACCGAGAGCTACAGGAAGTCTACCAATCCCTGACCCCTGACCTCCAGGCAATCCTGGCCAAACAGAGGATCTCCTTCAAATTCAACCCCCCACACGCAACCCACTTCGGCGGGACGTGGGAGCGTGAAATACGTTCCATCAAGATTGCCCTGCAGACCACCCTAGGTGCCCAAGCTGTCACTGAAGAGGTGCTACGCACAGTGATGATTGAAATTGAAGGTATCCTCAATTCAAAGCCCCTAGGTTATGTCTCTTCTGACGTTGCAGATCCTGATCCGGTGACTCCTAACCTGTTGCTCATGAGGTGGCATGACTCCTCCCTCCCCTTGGTAACGTATCCTGACTCTGAGCTGTGCAGCCGCCGTCAGTGGCGTCATAGTCAGATTCTTTCCGATCATTTTTGGGCCCACTTCATCAGAAGTTATCTTCCTTCTCTCCAGTCTAGACAGAAGTGGCACACTAATAATCCTAACCTCCAACTAAATACTGTTGTTCTCATTCTTGACCCTCAGCTCCCCCGATCCCTCTGGCCAGTAGGTAAAGTGATTTCCCTCCATCCTGGCGAGGACGGCCGTTGTAGGGTTGTAGATGTCCAGGTGGGGGACAAACAGTACACAAGACTTGTTGCCCGCCTTATCCCACTCCCTGCCTTACCTGAACTCCCATGACCTTCCACTCAAGCAAATTTGCAAGGCAAATTTGGGGGCGGCTGTTTGGAAGTTTTCCTCTCTGTCCTGCAGTTGCCACGCCCCATTTTTCTTTGCCACTCAGTTCCCCATGCCGTTCATCACACCTTTAACTAATCAGCTCCAATCAGCGACAGACTTTATTAGACAGCACCTGAACACACAGCCCTTTCTCTTTGTTCATGCCACATGGAAGAATCTTTGTGTGTTGCTGCTGGAAATGCTGTGTCTCATGCCTTGTGTGCGTTATTGAACCATGTAAGTTCCATATATTTCTCTTTTGATATGTTAATTATGAGAATGTGCACAAACCTTGCATTCCTTTCTGTCTGTTTAAATGTACTGTTAGATTGAACAGTTTATATTGCTCATGTGACTGTGCTAGTGGTAGGAATATGTGCATTTGAGTATTTATAGGCATTATCAGCTCATTAAGTACGGGGCAGAGGGAATTTATGTATTGACTTTGTTTGTAGACTACCTAGCTAATATCCTGCATTCTAAGATCCTGTACAAATGTTTGATTGTCATTCAAATGGATTGTGGCTTTGTATTTGTGGCATTATGTAGCTAATTGTATCCCATATCCTTTCCCTTTTAGAAACCACACACACACACACACACACACACACACACACACACACACATATATATATATATAAACATACCAAATAAAGAAAGACATTGTGTAATTAAAGTGACTGGACAAGACTGTTCTTATCGACACCTCCACTGGTCTCAAGCCAGCCATCTACGCATCCCTCTCAAACCTCCTTTCCAATATTCATTTAGCTGACATTTAAATTTAAAATTTTCATTTAAAATGTAAAATGTATGTCAGTATTTCTCATTTTTAACCAAGTACAAATATTTGTATTCTCATTAATGCTTTTGAAATATTTCTGAAACTTATTTGATTCCTGCTTATTTGGAATCAAATAAATCGAGGTCAGCGTCGCTGACGCTGACCTCGTCTACTCCGTGCGTTTCTCAGCATTGGTCCCGAGCGTCCAGGTCACGATCAGCCATGATTTCATTCACTCCGGCTCCAACACACCACCACGAAGCCTGGGTGGTTCCGCGGAAGCCGCGAGCCAGGACAAGAATCTTTTCGCCCCTCCCGGTTTTCGAGATCTCCACTCAGAACCGCTTCTCCCCTCTTCGCGAAACGGAACGCGATGCTGTGATCATCGGCGATTCCACCGTCCGACACGTCCATGCTACGTTAGGTAAAAGTAAGGTGCACAGTCACTGCTTTCCTGGTGCTCGTGTTCTCGATATCACTGCGCGGGTAACTGAGATCTTGAACGGTGACGAGCGCGTCGGAGCTGTTGTGCTGCATGCGGGAGCTAACGACACTAGGCTGCGACAGACGGAGGTTCTGAAGAAAGACTTCAGGAGCCTTATCGATACGGTACGCAGCACATCGCCTGAAACATCGATTATTGTGTCTGGACCGCTTCCTACGTACCGACGAGGGCATGAAAAGTTCAGTAGATTATTCGCTCTAAATGAATGGTTATTGTCATGGTGCAATGAGCAGAAATTGATTTTTGTAAATAATTGGAATCTGTTTTGGGAGCGACCAAGGCTCTTCCGCGCTGATGGCTTACACCCAAGTAGAATCGGGGCAGATCTTCTGTCGGATAACATCTCCAAGATGTTAAATACCATTTGACTAGTAACCAAAAATCCAAATCACAGTCTCTACTGCACCAATTTAATTGATATTAATACTAGTGTAGAACATTGCATAGAAACTGTGTCTATTCCTCGTTTACTAAGATCAAATAATAAATCTACTGCAGGATCTAGAAAAAATCTAATTGTTATTAAAACAAAAAATCTCGCTATTAGTGAACAAAAACAATTTCTAAAGCTAGGTCTTCTAAACATTAGATCGCTCACACCTAAGGCGGTTATTGTAAATGAAATGGTCACAGATAATAATTTCGATGTTCTGTGCCTTACTGAAACCTGGCTTAAACCAAATGATTATTTCGGTCTAAATGAGTCTACTCCGCCAGGATACTGTTATAAGCATGAGCCCCGTCTGATCGGTCGTGGCGGCGGTGTTGCAACAATCTACAGAGATATCCTGAATGTTACTAAGAAAACTCGTCATAGGTTTAATTCGTTTGAAGTACTTGTGCTAAATGTTACGCTCTTAGATGTAAGAAAAAAATCCCTATTATCTCTAGCATTGGCTACCGTATATAGACCTCCAGGGCCTTACGCCAATTTCCTAAAAGAGTTTGCTGACTTTCTATCAGATCTTTTGGTCAACGTCGATAAAGCATTAATTGTTGGAGATTTTAACATACACGTAGATAATTTAAATGATGCGTTAGGGGCTGCGTTTACAGATTTATTAAACTCCTTCGGGGTCAAGCAAAACGTCACCGGACCAACTCATCGTCTTAATCATACACTCGATTTAATTATATCATATGGAACCAATCCAACCGATATAGATATTGTTCCACAAAGTGATGATGTCACTGACCACTACTTGGTAACTTGCATATTACGCACTGCTGTAATATGTCATGCTGCGCCACGTTATCGACCAGGTAGAACAATTCGTCCATCCACCATAGATCATTTCTCAAATAGCTTATCTGATCTGTCTCAGCTGCTGTCTGAACCCAAACAAACAGATGAATTAGACGAACTAACTAGCACTATGAGCACCATTCTCTCTAGAACATTGGATATTGTTGCACCCATTAGATTAAAAAAGGTCAGAGAAAAAAGTATAGCACCATGGTACAATAATACTACGTATGTTTTAAAGAGAGAAATCCGTAATTTAGAGCGTAAATGGAAAAAAACTAATTTAGAGGTCTTTAGAATCGCGTGGAAAGACAGTATGTCACTTTATAAAAAGGCACTTAAAACGGCCAGGGCTGAGCACCTCAGCAAATTAATAGAAAACAACCGAAATAATCCAAGGTTTTTATTTAATACCGTGGCTAGACTAACAAATAAACAGACGTCGTCTGAACAAAATACCTCGTTACAGTTTAGTAGTAATGATTTCATGAACTTCTTCACCGAGAAAATTGAAAGCATCAGAATCAAAATCGTAAACGTTCGATCTTTGCTCGCGCCTTATAATTCGGCCGCAATTATCACCCCGCAAGAACAATTACAATGCTTTACAACCATAGAACAAAAAGAGTTAAATAAACTTATCACTTCATCTAAAACAACAACATGTTTATTAGATCCTATACCAACTGAACTACTGAAAGAAGTGTTACCTGTAGTGGAAGAGCCTCTTCTCAATATTATTAACTCATCTTTATCTTTAGGTCATGTTCCAAGAACGTTCAAGCTGGCAGTTATAAAACCTCTTATTAAGAAACCACAATTAGATCCAAATAACCTAGCAAATTACAGACCCATTTCGAATCTTCCATTTATGTCAAAAATATTAGAAAAAGTTGTGTCCGCTCAACTCGGCTCTTTCTTGCAAGAAAACGACATCTATGAAAAGTTTCAGTCTGGATTCAGGCCACATCATAGCGCTGAAACTGCGCTTGTTAGAATCACAAATGATTTACTTTTAGCTTCGGACCAAGGCTGTATCTCAGTACTAGTTTTACTTGATCTTAGTGCTGCGTTCGATACTATAGATCACACAATACTCTTAGATCGACTACAAAATTACACTGGTGTTCAAGGACAAGCATTAAGCTGGTTCAGGTCATACTTATCTGACCGCTACCATTTCGTCTACTTAAATGGAGAAAAATCGATTATAACTACGGCAAACTATGGAGTGCCGCAGGGATCTGTGTTAGGCCCTTTATTATTCTCAATATATATGCTGCCACTTGGTAATATTCTAAGGAAACATGGAATTAGTTTCCATTGTTATGCTGATGACACTCAAATATATATTTCCTCACGGCCAGATGAATACGCTAAATTATCCAAATTGACAGATTGTGTTAAAGATATAAAAGATTGGATGACGCATAATTTTCTTTTATTAAATCCAGACAAGACAGAGGTAATACTTATCGGTTCTAAAAACCATCCACAAAACCTTTCACAGCACGACTTTAACATAGTAGGATGCCCTTTTACTCTATCCGCTACAGTAAAAGACCTGGGTGTTACATTAGACTGCAACCTGTCTTTTGAAAAGCATATTTCATATGCTACAAAAACAGCCTTTTTCCACCTTAGAAACATTGCTAAGCTACGTAATATGCTATCAGTCTCTGATGCAGAAAAGTTAGTTCATGCATTCATGACCTCGAGACTAGATTACTGTAATGCTTTATTAGCTGGTTGTCCTGCATCTTCAATAAACAAGCTACAGTTAGTCCAAAATGCAGCCGCTAGAGTTCTTACTAGATCAAGAAAATATGATCATATAACACCGATTTTATCATCACTTCATTGGTTACCTATAAAGTTCCGTATTAATTACAAGGTATTGCTTTTGACCTATAAAGCTCTAAATGGTTTAGCTCCAGTCTATTTAACGGATCTTCTATCGCCTTACAATCCATCGCGCTCTTTAAGATCACTAGATTCGAGGTTTCTGGTCATTCCTAGGATATCCAGATCCACCAAAGGAGGCAGAGCATTTTCACATTTAGCTCCGAAGCTCTGGAATAGCCTTCCTGATATTGTTCGTTGCTCAGACTCGCTCTCCCAGTTTAAAACTAGACTGAAGACGCATCTATTTAGCCAGGCATTCATATAAATTTTTTATCTTACAGTTACTGTAAATTCGGCCTCTAGTTCATAAACGCCAGAGGAGAACTGGCCCCCGACTGAGCCTGGGTTCTCCCAAGGTTTTTTTTCTCCATTGGGTCATCTGATGGGGTGTTAGGACACCATTAGGTCACTGGATGGAGTTTTTCGGTTCCTTGCCACTGTTGCCTTAGGCTTGCTCAGTTGGGGATATTCAAATTAATTAACCAATCATACCATTGATCAGCTCTACCAAACTTGGATGTCTTTTTTCCAGTAATAAACAAACATTAAGTTGTTTTGATTGATACTGTGAAGCAGCTTTGATACAATCTGTATTGTGAAAAGCGCTATATAAATATATTTGACTTGACTTGACTTGACTTGTATTTTGTCCATTTGACTTTCAACAATGTTTTTGGACATTAATTCAATTGAATCTCTGTGTTTGGTTACACTGAATATTTTGCTGATACTCTTCATGAAATGTGGTTTTAAACCAGCATTTGTTGTTTTGTTGTAATGAAATTTATTTAAATGTTTCCAGAAACAGTGTAAGAGCTTGTAAAATCTTCTTTTATTCTCCCTTGACCATATTTTTAAGTGCATCATAGGGGCTTTTTGCCAGAGACAAATTTTAATCTGAGTCTGACCATATCAAACCTCTGACCAATGACAAATGCCATGTGTCTGCTTTTGCTGTTTGTTGTGCTGTATGTTCTTTTAAATCACAGGATCCCTGCTGCCTAAGTTCATATCCAGTGTCTTGTCTCAGAAAGAGACAGCTCCCAGATTGCTGTTTCACTGTCTCACTCGTTTGCTCCCAGATTCAGTGCCTGTTCTTGTGGAGGTGTGAAGTATTCGATGGATGATTTGCATATCTATGAACGGTGCAACTCCATCTGATGGAGCCTCCTCATGCAGGGCTGAAAGGAGAACAAAGACTGAAGACTGACCAACTGCTATTGCAACAAGCCTGGACGAAAAGTCTGAAGATGACATCTACACACAACAGAAAGCATGTCTTTATGGACTGTGCCACCTTTGGACTCCATGTGTGTGGCCAACGGTGCCAAGGGGGGATTTGTAGGATTGAAAATAATCCAAGAAATTTGAAATGAACATTTGCTTTGAAAGACAATTGTTTTACTGTTTTCCACCCCCTCTTTCCCCAATGACCATTTGGAGTTGAGGGCCTGATAGTGATCAAGGCCTGTAGGCCAAGATGTGTGCACTTTGGGGGTCCATGACTTGTCACACCTTTAGAACAATGGGGGGAGTTGTAATTATCTGATTGGTAAGTTTGAATGTCTCACATTTGGTTTTTAGTCACATTGTCAGGGAAAGGATAAAAGAAGATTGGAACTGTTGCTCTGTCTCTTTTTATGCTCTGCTCTTTTATGCTCTGGGTCTCTTTCTTGAGGCTCTCTCTCTCTCTTTACCTCCTCTTTTCTCTCTCTCTCTCTCTCTCTCTCTCTCTCTCTCTCTCTCTCTCGTAACATTTTACATATATGCTGGGTACAATTAATGATATAAGTATTATCATCATAACTATTTTAAGTGTAACCATAACCATATTTTGTCATTAAACCTTTTCAATTACAAATTATGTGCTAATTAGTTTTGATTTGGTATTGACTTTGAAGTGCTACCTATTGCAATACAATATTGTCACTCTATATAGCAACGCTCTCCAACATATTAAGCTATTGTAACTGCGCTTATTTCCATCGTTGGTATAAGTGGCAGTGGGTGGAATAGACAAGAAATGTACAGTTTTCTACCATCTTGCTGACAACGTTTCTTTAGTCATTCGGCAGTCTTGCAAACTGAACCCCTGCAGGAAATCCACCCTTACACATTATAATTACCACAGGACAGAGAAACACCTCAAACTTACATTTAGCTGCATAAACAGATGAAAAGAGATAGGAGAGGAGCTTTTTTATAGATTCCACAGAAAAACATTAAGCCTCGTACACACCGGGACGAATATCGGCTCGCGTTATTTGTCAGCGTTTTTCAACGCATTTTTTTTGTTCACACCCAAGCGATTTTCGCTGACGATGAGCCGAGTGAACATGCAAATTTATTCCCTGACATTAGATGGCGCTCAATGTAAAACAGAAATACCCCGGTCCACAAAGTGCTTCTGACACTCGCTTGTCACTCAGAAGAAGAGAGCAAGTTTGTCGCGTTTGTCATATAGTTCTTTATTCTCGTCTTTTTATAAAGACACCAACAAGACCAGCAGCTCTGCATTCATCTGGCCTTGCATCTTCCTCGTCTTATTTCTTCCCGGCAGAGTGTAGTAGACGCTGTATATCTTCTTCGCCATTATGTGTGCTAGGCAATGTATGTGTGCTAGGCAAGACTGTTTTGTGTTTGAGTGCCCCCAAGTTGTGTTTTACTGTAACTTCAGAAGCTCCAGACACTTGAGCAAAAGCGGCAATCTCATTGGTCGGATAGTTTTTGACGCGGCGCGTCAAACCAAAAAAACGAACCCGAGGCGTTTAAAAAAAAATTACGCTTTTACGCGTCGGTGTGCACACTCACATTGGCGCCCATTGTTTAGTCACGTGGCGTTAAACGTTGCCGAATATCGCACGCGAAATTCGTCCCGGTGTGAACAGGCCTTTAGACTGCATATTCATCATGCCAATGTGTTATTACATTTGTGTGTCCCATTAGGACACAGACTACGGCATGTAGTAATTCTCAGAGATATATTTCTATTTCCTTTTGCAATAATATGCAGGGTCTGGAAAAATTAGACAATTGAAAACAAAGATGCACTATTGAAGAGACACAAACAGAATGATTGAAATGAGCAAATGTATAGCCCGTCCATGCTGTCACATGACATTTTAACACTTTAAAGACTTAAAGACAGATTTAACGTAATTAAATGCCAACTTTTCAGGCTAAATCTTCAATATGGGGCAGTTCAAGCCTGTTGTGATTTGCAATTGGCAGTGTAAAATGAACAATAACATTAAAGTCATAAAATGTATAACAATGTTGTTATCAGGTACATTTAATTAAAAAAATGTATAATACAACTACATTAAAACACAATGCTCATGCTAAGTGAGAACATAGATGCTGTAGCACATCCCCAAACTACTTTTAAAGTAGTCTATGTTTTTGAACATGAACTATGCTCAATTTGCATTACAGTTCATGTTTTCTGATGCAAAGAAGTGTAACATAAAACTAGTCAATTGAAACCATAAACCTTGAAGTCTGAAGACTTCTGATGCAAAACATGATTCCAGAGGCTCTTGTTAGTTATTTCTCACTATAACTTTTGTCAAGGAGTATATTCAATTTGCTTTCATTATCCGGAGGCGACCAACGCAGTGAGACGACAGCGTCTCGATATGCTACCACGATCACCTGAGAAACAAGAAGCTAATTAACTTTGACTGTGAAGCCACATTTGGAACAGATGTTTGAAAAAGACTCAACTGTAATATTTAATTATGAATTCATGCACATTCCTCATGTCTGTTGTGCACAAGTCTGTAAATGTCTTGATGAACACTCACAGATCTGTAAATGGCTCGATGAAACCTTGCAGGCGAGAACGAAGAGTTCTGGTAGTATACGTCGTGCCTGACATGAGGGGACGTTAATTGGGAAATCAACTGCTAAACATTCATGTAACAATCTTGAATCCCGTGCAGAATCAAACAAATGGCGTTATATTTAGTAACAGATGCATGATGGTTTCTCCAGTTGAAATGTGAAAAGAACACAACAAATACAAGCGCTTTAGCACCAATTTTAAATATATACAATAATTGGTGCAGTTAAACAGTTATTGATGCTCGGACAGACCTTTCAGGATTCACTCCTATATAGCAGACTGATCTGTATGTTTAGTGGGCTAATGATGCCTGAGATCTACAATTATCTCCTTTCAAATCAGGAAGGTAGCAGTTCCAATAAGAGAATCTGGATTTGAATTAGTGATCAGTTATTTAAATATAAAGGACTAAATGAGGACTCAATTGATGCATATGATATGTATGATTATGTTTTTAATTATAGACGGACGTGCATAATAAATTGGCCAAAGTAGCTGCATCGTGTCAAATAGCAGGGTATATACAGGAATCATGGAATTAAATTTAATACCTTTTAAGACCTTTTTCAAGACCCCTTCCATACATTTTAAGACCTCATCGCCACTTCAAGTTTTAACCGTTACATCGGCGACACCTTACATTTATATACTGATTGTAAGATAGCACAACTAAACAGTCTTAATTTGTGATAACTCCTTATCAGTACAAAATAATTCAAAAGGGTGGGAATGAAGCACAAGATAATTAATTGAATGACTGACCCAATGCAAGGTTTATTATAAAGAGAAACCAGAATTAGACCAATAAACAAAACAATTGACAAAACTTATTGAAGAGGGAAAATAAACCTCTCTGAGCTAAAGGGACAATGAGTTCACAAAGTATATTCAAAAGACGTATTTGTAACAACAACTCTTATACCTGTCTGCAAACCATAGCTCTTTTGTGGTACACTTCTCATGACAAACACCTGACTGGTCAGACAGTTTACCTGTGATTACCACTGAGTGCTTGATTTGATGCACCAGAGCAGAGTGTCAGTAAACGAATATTTGATCTGTAATTATTATTCGAAAAAATAAAATACTATTCGAATTTTACTACGTTGCTTTGCTGGCAGTAAATGCTGTGAATCCATGATAAATCCCAATCACTTACTCGCAGTTATAATTAAATACACTGTTTGGCGCTGTGGAGCGTGTTGATTGTATTTGATCACATGTCGTCATCAGCCTCGAGAAGTTTGAAATTACTTGGATGAAAATGATCTTACTAAATGATATTACAAAACGGAATTACTTTTAATCAAATTAATTAATGATAGCTACTGAGTTATAATATCATCCAAACAGCAGTCGAATGAGGAAAGACAGCTGTCCATCACTGCAGTAGCGCAGCTGAATCCGAGTGAGCGAGATGATTACTTAACAAAATGATTTTTAGACATATGCTTCCTTTAAGTTTCGTTAAAGAAGCAGTCCTTAACAGAAAACGCGAAATGCTGTTAGAAACTTTATCTGTCACTGTGTCCCTGCAACGTCTGTCAGCTGCAGCGCGTTTTCTACTCGAACATGTGAATATTATTGTTTTTCTCAACATGAAAGTGAAACAATATAAACAAGATAAATTATATGTTGACTCCAGTGTATACCTTCGTTCTGTACGATAAGTGGAACGGTCTGTTTTATTAGCGTTTTTCCCCTTTCGTAGCCTACTGATTGATCTGAAATGCTTCTTTACATTTTTTGTTTACACATATTGTTTAATGTTTTCAACTGAAAGAAAACCTAAAGATGCAACTTAAGCTTGTTGCGTATATTTCATTTCCCTATTAGTCAACGATGTTGTTTAACAACCGTGCGTACGGGACATATGCGCTATCACCAGGGGCGTCATGCAAGCCAAAATTCTGGGGGGGCACAATCGAAGACGTTGCAATTGTTTTCTGACGGGTGATATGGATCATGTTAGGAGGGGTCAGGGGGTTTCTCCCCCTGAAAATTTTTCAATTCTGGCTGCTAAACATACAATTTCAATGCAGTTTGGGAGGGACAAAAATACCTTAACGGAGCCAGCAGCAACCCTCCTATATCTGAGGACTAAGTTAAAGTATCTATTTTCTAAGTTTATGTAAAAGACAGGTTGATGAAAGAACTGTAAGCTCAAATTCAAAAGCTTTTGAAGTTTACTTCATTAAAGCATGTTTACACACAATTACTGTACACTTAGGCCTACTACACATGATTTTAAAAACAGTAGGCTACCATTGCAGTTTTTATGTTATGATTTTAAATTGGCATGTGACCTAAGAACGATCTTACATTAAAGGTACATAAAGGTGCTGAGGTCTGACTTTGTGGTGCTCTGAAATGAAGTTATTTTAATATTAATATGTGATGAAGGACTTTGAAAGAAGTTTGACAGATTTCAGTGCTGAATAAGGTTAACACTACCCTGTTTATTTGAAAATGGTTAATATTTGACAGAAATGTAAAAAAGTAATCAAATCAAATGTAATATGTATAATTACTTTAGTAAAATCATTGAAATACTGTAGTTGTACTGTCTCTAAGCCTACATCACGGTCATAGCGATCTGTATAACAACCATGCTGTAGCTTTCGAACGGGTAGCCTATCTTTTTTCACTGCATTTGAATTAGCTGCCTGATCCGTGAAGAACCGTGAATAACAGTCTATGGGAGAAACATCAAGTCGATGCCTTGATAACGTTAGGTTGGATTTTGCAGTTAGCCTACAACACATTTAACACCCTCGTTTCTATAAAACTGAAAACAATTGAACCAGCTGGAGACTTTGACACAAGACAAAACAGAACAGATGTTTCAAAACCGATCAGATAACGTTACTATGGCTTATTGGCTTTGTATGGCAGGCAGTAACGTTAGCCAACTAGTTTACGGTTAGACTAGGCTAGCTATCGATAACGTTACACTGACACAACTAAAGTTATGCTCTGAATTCGCAGCTAATATCAAATCCATAACTTTTTGATCAAGTTAAAATTTCCAGGTCAACCACAAATAATCCCACTACCTTTTAATATCATCCGATAACTAATTCAATGCCGATTTGTTGCTTTGCCCACTTACCACTTCAAGACATTGCCAGCTCAACGTGCGAGACGAGTGAGTTGCTTGAACATACACAGCTAAGATTCTAGACTACGCGCGTGGCGCTCTAGATTTGATATACACAGACACCATATTAGGAAAAAGGGGCGGGCTGATGCTGACCGATTTATTACACATCCAGAAGAATAGATTTAAGTTGTTATAGGCTCTGGTAATTATGGAGCATAATAGGAATAAAGTTGTGACAAAAAAATTATCAGGGAGGAAAAATCTGAGGGGGCACGTGCCCCCTCACTTTGAATGGGCATGACGCCACTGGCTATCACGCAGCAGTAAGTCATGAAGCGCGGTAACGGATGACGTCATATCTAGCAGGATTCCATAAACTACACAGAACCCCACTATTCGCCGACGCAATGTTTAAATTAAGGCAAACTTTATACTTTATGGACAAATATACATAACGAAAAGATGATACAAAATTTAATACCTTGGAAAATGGCATTTAAGACTTTTTAATACTTTTTAAGGGCCTTAATTTTCTCTAAATTGATTGATCAACTTTTAATACTTTTTAAGACCCCGCGGACACCCTGAATAGAAAACAGGTGTCCGTCAACACCTGTATGCAGACAGCTCTGCTGATTATAATGAGAACAATCTAGTCTTGTGCCTGCAGGCTGGTTTGATGTTTTAGGCCTGCAATAAGCCAGGTAGAAATACATAACAATATATGATAAAATAACACAATATAATAAATAATACATACTATATAGTACCTTGAGATGGATTCATCCTGTCATTCCAAAATAATCTAATGCTGAACTACATCCCCTTTTCATCCCCTTGTGAAAAATAAATATACCAAAATGTATTTGAAATACATTTATTTTATGCCAAGTATACTACAGAAACATATGTAATTATGCCCTGCATTTGTACTGTTGGCATACTAAATTGGTGTACTTAAATTGGAACAACTAATTTTGTACTTAATGTACTTTAGCTATCCAAAAATAGGGCTGAGGTCCAACTAAAACTATACTTGCGTATATTTGATTGTGCTAAAATGGAACTATTGCAAGTATACTTTATGTACACTTCAAATATCTTTCATTTAAAGACTGATATTATACAGTGATCATATAGTGATATTAAAACACATTTTAGGCTTAATAATAAGAAATGTGCATTGTACAATAAAGAAGTTGTCACAGTTGTATTTTGTTTAGTTTGTTTTCATTGGACTTGTCTGCCTGTCATCACATGTCATGTGTCATCTTCATTGTCATTATCAGTTCATCTTTGTCACCTGTGTTCAGTTAATCATCGTCATCTGTGTTTGCATTTAAGTTCCGTCTGTTCAGTTAGTCTTTGTCCAATCTATGTTGTGTATAGTGTGTGTTTAGGCCTGTTCTGCTCTCATTTATATTATTACCATTACACCTTTGTGTTGGAAATATATCCTCATCTTCGTCTGCCTTCCTGCAACCACCCATGACAGAAGTACTCCAAATAAATTTTAGTATTTGTAGTTTTTTGTAGTATACTTACTTTATTTTTGTAGTATACTTAGTATGAAATAAATGTATTTTAAATACATTTTGGTATGTTTTTTCACTATAGGGTACATTCGGTAACACTTAAGAATAATGGTCCGTCATTTGTAAGTAAATATTCAGGAAGTAATAAAGGACAAAAGAGTAGTACTACACTAACACTTCAGCTACTATTAACTGGAAACAAGATTAACTAATCAGCAAGTAATATCAAATTTAGGACTGAGATAGTTCCTTATTAGGTAATCAGTACTGAATGAGCTAGGAACATTAAGATATAACGTAGTTCAAAAACGACTAATATAATAATGTGATTTTGTTTGATTTGTAACCAATCAAGAACTAATAACTCATTAAGAACTAATAACTATGACACATTATAAAGAATTACTAATTAATTACTAATCACAACAGCAAGGTGTCTGAGATGTTAGCAATTGTCTTTTTTTACTCGGTCATAAAATGCATCACTAATTACTCAAATGTTACCTAGTCACTCTTCAAGAACTACTAGTGATCTGGAACATTATTTTAATGTGAAAAACATCTAGGTAATTAGTGATGCATTTTATGACTATATTCAGAGTAGTAAAAAAGAGTAGCATCTCAGACACACGATAATGTTGTGGTTAGTAAGTAATTGGTTATTCTTTATAATTTGTCATAGTAAGTTGATAGCTTTTAATGAGGCCAATCTCATAGTAATTATTGATTACCTAATAAGGAACTATCTTATTCACAAATTTGATATTACTTACTGATTTGTTAAGCTTGTTTCCATAGTAGTTAAAGGTAGTAGCTGAAGTGTTAAAGTCCCCGTGTAGTTTATCATTTTATCCCTTAAAACTCATCTTTGATCACCAAAATTGCATATTTAAAAGTTCTTTCCTTGAAAAAAATTTCTTCATGCTTAAAGATAGCTTGAATGTATTCTACACACTTGCCTCATTTAGTATACGTGGTCTATGAATATGCAAATGAGCCCCCACCTCCACTCACACACTCGTTGACGATCACACGTTGACGTGATTGGTTACAAGGTAGTTTGTGACATCAGAAACCCCAGCAATTTCAAATCGCGTTTTTGAGACCATCTTTGGTTCACTGCATTTTTAAAGAGAAAATATTCAGCAATGGTGTTGACTTATGAATTTGCACATGGTTTGTCTTAAAGCATATTAAAAACACCACATATAAACAACATTAAAAACTTGATATTCACCACAAGGGGACTTTAATGTATACTACTTGTCCTGCATTACTTCCTGTATTTTACCTATTAATGACAGACCATTATTCTAAAGTGTTACCGTACATTCATTAGTGCAGTTACAGTATTCACAGGCTAATGCTGAGTAATGCTGTTTCCTGTTCAAGGGAGATTTCAGCTCCATTTTCAAAGCCTATCACAGATGTGCAGAAAGTGTACAAACATGAATCAAACGACAGAGAGTGCAAAGTTGCCGCTGAACCCATCACATGTTGGGATTACTATATCACATGAATCTTTTGAAAAAGCCAAGGTGCAAATCTGCCTGGATAATGGCAAACAGGGACTCTATTACACAACATGTAATAAAGAGTTAAATTACACATGACAGAGCACTACTTCAGCATGCATCAGATCCTGCATCAAGGGCTTTCATTGTCTAAATCTGAAAATTGACTATTTAACTGAAGAGGCGTTTTTTACTTCCTTCCTGTTCTTGACTTGTTTGTGTGCGAGTTTGAGAGCATGCATTTTCAAGGGTTACAAGATAAGGCATTGATGTATTCTCTAGACTTTCAAGATGTTTTGAGGTCATTCTTGTATCCTCACTAAGAGTGGCTTGATGAGAACAGTTCACTCTCTACCTGGATCTGTTCCCGTAGGATCCGTGTTATGTCAGGTCCAGATTAATGTTATGCAAAGACATCCAGGCAGAAACATGACTGCATCAGAGGCCCTGAGAAAACAAGGCTGGTTATAAGCATTAATATTCAAACCGCCTTGAGCAACTAAAATAGCTTTGAGATTAATTTATAATCATAACCATCTTTCAGACGTCAATGTTGTACTGTTCTGATTTAGCCTGGTGTTTGTAAAGAATTTCACATTGCATTTACACTCGGGGCGTTTCCAGGCTTTCATCAGTTCTGGGGTACAGGCTCCCTATAAAGTGGGCGTACCCCTAATTGTCTAAGGTGGTTCAGGGACATGCAAAAACACAAACAGTGTGTAACTAACCTAAACATTTCTTTAAGCCAACATTGACCTTATCATTGACCCAGCAAATGGGTGGAACTGGAATCTAATGACAGCGTGTTTGGCAACCTTCTGCTACAAACATCACACTTACCCAGCTTGTTGGTGCTGGTGGATAGGTTTGCTACCTTTGAAAAAGGAGAATAAGGATTTTTTTTTTATTATTATTTCTTTAGACCACATTGTGAGTGTGTAGCATATGTTTACATTAACAGTGTCTGCAATATACACTACCAAACAAAAATGTTTTGTGGTCAGATTTTTGTTATTAAAGAAAATAATAGGCCTACTTTTATTCAGCAGTAATCAGGGCTTAATTGAATAATCAATATAAAATGACTAATATTGTTGATAATGTATGTGTCAAAGATTGCACGAATAGGCAATTTCCCACCTCCTGCAAAACAATAGACAAAAAAGTACTTCTGTTTTCCAGCAACTAGTTCCCCATCTAAAGTGAGGTTGTTGTTTTTCTTTTTGCCTGCCTGTGGGAAATTGGAATATAGTCATGCAACAGAGCATTTCTTAAACCAGAAACCGTTAATAGATTTGTGTTCTTCGCTAATTCACATACTAAATTTTACACTGTTCAACTGGGGTAAATTATTAATTAAGTTATTAGTTATACAAATATTTTAAAGTGTAATAACATTTCACAATATTACTGCACTTTTGATCAAATACTTGACCTTGTTTCAAAAACATTAATTTAAAAAATCTTAACACCAGATTTTTGAATGGTTGTGTAAGTATGCTTACACACAGAACAGATATCTGCTGACTGATTTTGGTTTACTGACATACTTTGTCATAATCCATCTGTTATGGAACATTTTTATTTATATCATACTGCTGAAAAATCATACTTACATGCCACTCACAATTAAAATTCCATATTTTATGAAAGCGTTGGCACAATTTACTGGTGGATATGACCACAGAAAACAAATATGATTGTGACTTTTGTCTTTAAACTGTTATATTTTCCTTTGATTTTCCTTTAAATCAATCATAAGTACAAAGTATTAAATCAGGACCAGCTAAAACAACACTGGTATATCAGTGAACAACTCGTTCCACCAAAGATGAATTAAAAAAGCAAATCATTTACACATTAGCAAACCTTAGCTTGTTAGCTATAGCTGCCTTTGTCGGTCTCCATCTGCTCTGCCAGTCACCCTGGCCAGCAACCAGAGCAAATCTGAGGGTATGTTTACACAACAACGATGTCCTAAAAAAATAAAAGTTTTTCCTTTGTGTTTTTTTTTTTTTTGGGGGGGGGGTCGGGGGGGTATATCTGCTCTGCCAGTCACCCTGGCCAGCAACCAGAGCAAATCTGAGGGTATGTTTACACAACAACGATGTCCTAAAAAAATAAAAGTTTTTCCTTTGTGTTTTTTTTTTTTTTTTTGGGGGGGGGGGGGTAGGGGTACATCTGCTCTGCCAGTCACCCTGGCCAGTAACCAGAGCAAATCTGAGTGTATGTTTACACAACAACGATGTCCTAAAAAAATAAAAAAATTTCCTTTGTGTTTTTTTTTTTTTTTTTTTTTTTTTGGGTACAGGCGACAATGTTGTCAAAACGATCCTCATTCACATTGAGCCGTGAAAACGACTGAAAAATGCTGTATTATGCTCCCAGTCCAGTAGCTGGCAATGTCACTTTGTAAAGAAACACTACGCACCTGTAGACTGAACACGTAATACGCAAATTCATGTTTTTGAAGTTTACAAAGAGATGATAATGGTTTGTTTAAAAAAAAACCTTGCGTTTTCAGGCCCCCGTAACGCCGTTGTTGTGTAAATGAGCGGTCAAAATGCATAAAAAGTTTTCTGTTTTTAGTTGAAAATGGTGTCGTGTTAACAGTCCCTAAGGTTCAGAAAGACAAGTCAAAAAGGGTGAAGGTCACAGATAAGATACTTTCCATTGTTAACTGGTGTGACAATTTCCTTCACATTCCTTAACATATTTTTTTGTCAGATAAACCATTTTGACCTAAAACATTTACTTCAAAGTACCCCAAGAGATTTTAAGTTTAAATTCTGATAATTGAACAACACATTTGCGTGTTCACAGTTCTCTGATGTCGGTAAAACAAATAATTTTTAATATTTATATTAAGTGTTTTATTTTTGATTGTTTTTATTTTAGTTAATTTATTTTTCATTTTACATTTTTATTGATTTAATTATTAGCTTCTCATCAACTCATGAACCCTCTGCAATTCCTTTACATACCCCAGTTTCAGAAACCATTTTAAAAATCATGATTATCAAATCCAGAGAATTCAATAGCCTGTTTCTCAGGTTGCTAAATAATACTCAGACATTGATTTATCAGTAAACTTTTACTGGGTCACAGCCTAATTTTTAAAAGTTAAAATAAAAAATAAAATAAAAAATCTAGCAATGTACTTGGTATCACTAGTAAGGAAACAGAGACCTGTTCCCACTATCCAGTGACTCCAAACTTAACTGGGAGGTAAAGTGTTGTGGATGTTTTCCTCCCGTGTTCATAGAGAGAAGGATCATGTGATCACCTGGAAGTAAGCATACTAACGGTGATGATGAGTGCAAAAAGCAAAAACAGAAGACTAGCACTATATAAGAAAAAAAAAAAGACAACAACAATAGGAGGAGAAACTTGTGGCTGTGGTCTGTGTGTGGTAATGAGATGGCTGGCTGCCACAGACAGTGGGAGAGAGGTGTGGACAGAAAACCACCTCCACCCCATCTTACCCACTGCCGGAATAAGTGTCATCCTGCCATATCCACAAGATAATTGGCGCCAGTAGAGAGAAAGGACTTCCTGACACAGTCTTTTCTTTCTCTTTTCTGTCTCGGTAGTTTAATTAGTTTTACTCAGTCAAATAACTCAACTTACGATGTCCAACCAAGTTTATAATTATTTTTTGATGTAACCGAGAAATGTGTATGATAAACTAATCATACCGATTCTTCTTACTTTTTTTTCCGTCTCGCTAAATGGCAAACTATATTAAGAGTATTTTAACTACTGCAAGCAATCTTAAGTTAAGAAATCTTAATTAGGAATTGGAAGCTATCTGGGTTAAGCAAAATTCCAACCTGAAGAAATGGCTCTTTCAATTGAAAATTTGATTTGAATTGGCCACACCCCATCTAACTGAATAGATGTGACAGGAAGAGGAATTTACGGAATTGAAATTTAAATAAATTCAACAAAGGTAATGCATTGTGGGGGAAAAAGTTTTTCCACACATGGTCTACAAAAATCAGTTATTTAAAAATGATGAAATACATAAACTATGGTTAATACAAATTGTGTGTCTGTCAAACAACTTTCAAACAAGTCTTTGTCATGACAAGGATTCCTGTTAAAATTATAGTCACATGAATTTCAATTTGTTTTAATCCTACTTCCTTACATTTGTCACAAGATGAGGATGAAGACAAAGGTATGGGTCCAATACAAATTGATTTTAACAATACAATAAACTCAGAAACTGGTAGAAAGTGTTACAGAACATGCGTGAAAGTGCCAAAAAGTGTTACAGAGCATGCATGAAACAAAGGTTAACACACAAACAGCAACTGAAGGCGCAAAGGGAGGAACTTAAATACATGATGGTAATGAACTAAATGATGAGCAGGTGTGATGATGATTAGTGTCCATGGTTACTGATGAATGGCGGGAAAATGAAACAAAGGAACACATGTGATGAATGAAAACTAATTGAAAGTACATGAAAGTGAAACTTTACCAAACTCTGGTAAAGATAACCGTGACAAAATTCAAATTGCAATTCTGTATCCTGCTACCTCTTTCAAATTTTATTTAAATTTAGGAATTGAATTTAAGGAATTTATATATACGCTACCATTCAAAATCATTCATATTTTGAAGCAAGCCTTGTATGCTACCAAGGCTGCATTTATTTAATCAAAAACACAGTAAAACAGCAATATCGTGAAATATCATCACAACAATTGTTTCTAGCCCTTACGGTTAAAAAGTTATTTGTGCATAACATAAGTGCAACTTTGGACATTTGGTGGCACTAGAGCGACTGAGTAAAGCATACACTGTGCGAATTTCGTCCGATTTTGAGCCGAATTCTGACTCGTGCGACTCTTTTTCGGGTCGGGCCGATTTTCAGCTTTGTCGTGCGTCTTTTGTCGTGCAGTATACAAGGGGAAACGAGAGGCGATTAAACTCTCCCGATCGGCAATCGGATGGTCGGATGAATTTCTGGCATGTCAGAAATTTTGGTGCTCCTCGTGACTATATCGCACAGTTGAAGCAGAGCTACCAACCGATTGCCCTACACTCAGTGTTTTTTCCCTCACTGCGCCTGCGCGAAAACAGATTTTAACCATTTCAATCTGCAGAAAGGAAAAAAAACTAAAAGAGGGAACTCTTTAAGTTCTGTAGTTCAAACTAGCTACAAATTACTGTTGCTTACCTCCAGTTTGCCCAGTTATTACCCACGTCTTCCAAGCTGCGATGTAGCACCATGCCTCTTTTATTAATTTGTTAAACAATGTTTTTGAAATAAACCTGTTTTTAATTTTCATTGATGACTAATTATTGCAGTGTTCGGACATATTATAGACTGTTAATATAATTATATGCGTATAATTCATTGTAGTCGACCTAAATGTTTTAGACAATTTTCGAAAATTGTCTAAAACATTTAGGTCGACTACAATGAATTATAGGCATATAATTATATTATTATTATTTTATTATTCCTCGTGGAGTAAGCTTCTATGTAATATTTTATTATCCTCACAGCGCATTGCGGTGATGTGCTTTGAAATTATTGCGTGGCAAATTAATTATAATAGCAGATCAATTTAATAATAAAATTAGCCTTCCCTAATACAATAATACTAATAATAATTTAATACATAAATTGGAAGTGCTAAATCATCTTGATATTGATAGCTGATGCTTGTTTTGACAATATCTCTGGATACATGATATCGTCTAGGCGCAACCCAGCACGGGGGGTTTATCGCACATATTTCACACGTATAGTGTGAGCAGTCAAGTCGCAACTCGACGTTCGAACCGTATAGTGTGAGCACATAAATCCCGAGCTTTGGCTTTACATCGCAAGCGATTTACTCGTTCAGTGTGAGTAGGTACCTTGCTGAAATCACACAGACATCGCACAGTGTATGCCCGCCTTTAGAGTCTCCAAAATTGCTGGAGAAGTTCAGACTATCCTCTGTGTTCCAAATTTCATAACTTTCTCGCAAGAAGTTCTATTGGCTGCTATAGACTCGAGAGCAGAAGAAGTGGAGGAAGAAGAAGCAGAAGAAGCAGAATAATAAATATAGCTGCAAGCAGCCATTATCGAGGCCAAGCGCAAAGCAGATGACAAGACATGCCAACATGGCTGGGAGTGTCAGACCAACTGCAGCAAGGAGCAATTAAAGACATTTAAAGATGAATTAAGCAAAATGGCTGAAAAATCATATACATTAACTAAAAATATGATTTAATGGATTATCACTTTCGACCAATAGGTGGCGCAGTTTGAAATCAATGTGATGTGGTCAGAGTGAAGTGAAAATGATACATACAAAGTTTGGTGTTAATATGTCAAGGCATTGCAGAGATAAAGCCTGAATAGTCATTTTGGCATCATACCTCAAATTTGCTGCTGCGATATAGAAAAGGGTTTTTTCTATCAACACGAAATCCATAACTTTTAGTCGGCAGGGTCTTGTCACAAGGAATAATCTGAGGATTCATTTGCAAGTAATAGTAAGTATTTATTATGAATATGGTAGATGAGATGATGGTTGCAGGAAGTCACTTGGCAGCACAGGGATGCTGTGGGAATGCCCGAATCCATGGAGAGTGAAGGTGGTGCGGATGTGGTCCGTGAAAGTCCGGGTTGTGGTGAAGACAGGAAATCCGAAGTCGTAATGAGACGATCAGCAGAACGGGAAACAACCGAACAACACGCGGAACTGGAGACAGGAAGGAAACACGGGAACATGAGACAAGCGGGAAACACAGGAAACATCCAACAACGAACTGACAAAGACAAGGTGAAAATAGAGGGAATAAATAGGGTGCGCTGATCAGCTGCAGCTGGCGTGCTGATGAGACGCGGCTGGTGACAGATCAGCGGCAGTGATCAGCGCCCCCACCCACACGCACATACACACACGAGACAAGAAAGGAAACAGTGAATTCATAAACCGTGACAGGTCTGGAGATGATCAGATTCGATTTTGGTGAAAATCGGACAAACGCTCTAGGAGGAGTTAGAAAAAGTAGGTATTGACAAAGAGTATAGAAGTACCAAGAGGCGAAACTCCGTTGCACTTTTGGTAACAATCGCTAGATGGCGTTGCTGTCGGGCTGACGCCATTTTGGACTGAACCAACGGTTTTACCGTTAGCACAACTGTACAGCATTATGTCTGGAAATAATTGGAAACAAAGAAAACAGTGTTCTGCCATCAACTGCAACAACTACCAGTGTACAACCAATCAACTAGCATTTCATAGATTCCCCAAAGATCCAGAGAGGTAAAGTAGAAAAGGTTTTTATTAACGTTAAAGTGAGCAGCGTACGTACGTCTCCATATGTAAATAGCGGTATGGAGGTGTAACGTTACAACAGTGAGTGCAGGGAAGTTGTGTGTGACAAGGAGAAGTGCAAAAACACTCGTTTACATGGTGAAACTATTCAATAGTCAGAATCCATCATATATTACGGACCCAAAATCGACAACTTTCACAGCCCAAACAGAAGCGCTACAGAAAAGTTTTAAAGCTAAGTCATCTGTACATTAACTCTCTCTTTCTGAATCAAATGTAACATGTGTTGTACAAAGTTTTTATCAGTCAAGATTAATTAAATTATAATAAAACTAAAGACTAAAACATAAAGAACAGCTAATATATTACCATTGCCATTATATTTGTAGTAAATGTGTGCACTTTACTTGCACAATGTTTGATTTGTTGTGTGTAAGTTAATGCAGCCAGAAATTATGTGATCTACTTACCATCACCAATTGTATTACTGTTCATTTTGTGATGATCTTCTATTACTATTAAATATTCTCTCTTGACTAATGTGTTGTCCCTTTCACATACTCACTGTTCATTGTGTTTTGGCTTTTTCAATGAATTTGTTAATAATTTCATGAGGAACATGGGCTGTTACTGGTGTTGTAAAATTGTGCTGTATGAAAACGGGAGTTATCCCCAAAAGTTTTTGGGTAAATAGTCTATTTGACAGCTTCATGTTCTATGATGAAATTGTTTAATTGTAAACCGATCCATAAGCATTATTTTGTTGTACATTATTCAAAATGCCGTTTTAGTTTAGGCTATTGAGATATTAAAAACTAGAAACTACTATTTAGTTCCCTTAACCGCTTTTGAATTGGAACCGGTACGTTCAATTCTATGACAGCTGTGTTGCGTTCAGTCCAAAATGGCGGAACTGCAGCTCTGCGCATGGTTGCGTTTGTTGCAATGGAACGTTCTATTGAGTTTCGCCTCTTGGTACTTTAATACTCTTTGGTATTGAATGAAAATCAAGACTGCTGACAGGAAGTTTGGGCAAATATGGCAAACTTGGTAACTATGTTCTCGGCGTGACCCAAGAGATCTATTGAGACCAGTGTCGTGTCATTACAATAGGCAAATTCATTCAAAAGTTATTAGCATTTTTGGAAAATAAATTACAACTTTTGACCAAAAGGTGGCGCTTTCTCGAGTTTTTTGAGTACCTTCAGGGCATGGTGCAGGACATGCGCGTGAAAATCGGAGCAACCGACTACGACAAGTTCAAAAAAGTAGCTTTTAAAAAAAATCAAACAGGGCGGAAGGATTTACATGACGGAAAACGAAGTCATATAATGCAATCGAATCGACTTGAGCCAATGAATCAGTGGGGAAATGAGTTTCAAGCCCCTATGGTTCATAATGTTATTAGCATAAACATGAGTGAAACTTTGGACAGTTGGTGTCGCTAGAGGGATTGAGTTAGAGACTCCAAATTTGCTATAGCGACTGTTCAGACTGTCCTCTACCAGTGTGCCAAATTTCATAACTTTCCCGCAAGCGGTTCTATGAGCTGCCATAGACTTCCATACGGAAGAAGAAGCGGAAGAATAATAAGAATGCCAACGATTTCAATAGGTGCTTCCGCACTTTCAGTGCTTGGCCCCTAATAATAATAAAAAAGAATTAGAAGAATGCCAACGGATACAATAGGTGCCTATGAACCTTTGGTGCTTGACCCCTAAATACATCAACACATGACATCTGTGCTTTTGTCAAACTATTTGATGGGGTGTGTAACAAGATAAAATTCTATTGATTCCTTGTAGAAATTGCAAACCAGTTCATAAAGCAGACTGCACTCTGTGTTCCTGTAGTTTGGGTGTTGAGTTTTTCTTCCACAGCTCTCTTCTAAATCAGATAGAGGTCTGACTCTAAGGTCTGATGGCCTCATCTCCGCCAGAGTAAGACTTTCATTACTGTCGGTCATGTCACCTGTGGCAGACGCTCGGGCGAAAAGCCAGAGATGCCATCACTGACATCCCAATCACATTAAATACGAATCCCTACCCCCTGCCCTCCCTCGGAAAGAAGGACTGGAATCTCCAGACGGCCTGACAGCCCTGAACTGGCTGACTAAATGACAGTCTTCCGTGTATTAAGTGTGGAATTGTGGTGGATACGGTTAGATTAGGTGTCTCTGAGTGAGAGACGAGCAAGTTTGTTCTTCAAGAAGTCACTTTTCTCTCTCTGCTTTTTCCTGTGAGAGTGTATCTGCTAGAAGTCTGCCTCTCCAGCCTCAAGCACCAGCTCCAGCAACATCATCTGCTGGCTCACAGTCTTTTTTGAGGTAGGAGGTAATACCATTGGTGTGACAAATGGCCTGAGGAAATGTTCATATAATGTAGATGGTTCAATTTTGTTCTCTCTCTCTCTCTCTCTCGTGTCTACACATGCATTTTTGCTCTCATTTGGTACCTGTGAGATCAGACTTAACAACCACCTTTCACATTGCTCAGCAGAAGTTGTCATTGCCACTGCTTTTCCTTATTATTTAACAATGGCAGTGAGCCTCCTAGAACCATTTTTACAAGTTCCTGTTAATAAGTTATTCAGAAGGTATTAATATTGCATACGCCACTATGTAAATGGTTGATAAATGACTTGTTACTAATTCATTAGGATTGTAAAATTCAATTTCACAAGTTGAGAAGACCCACCTGAACTCCAATATATCTTACTGTAGCTCTAACAACTTTTGAAATGACCTCCCATTGAAGAAATTGAGTCCTGGAAGTTTAGAAAAAAAGGCTGCGTTTACACTTGGCATTAACATGCGATCACTCTGATTCGATCAAGCAGATCAGATCATAAGCCAATCAGGACACGGTGAGTTTACACCTCTCCACATCAAGTGGGTCCTGTATCTGGATAACAGATCGGATCTTGCATTCCCGCGGGAAAAAAAGAAAAGAATAAAAAAGGATGGCTCTGTGCAAAGTGGCGGGTTTTCTTTTTAAAACAGTTTTCAGTCAGGGGACATTTTACAAATCTCGCAAAATGAGGAGGATGAAGAAGCTGCAAGTACTAATAATGTGGATAGATGCCGTAATGGAAGCGGTACAGAGGAACGTATGGGTCCAAGAGTCATTGGCCTCTGTCCAAGATGTTTAAAACAAGAACACTGTCAATGTCCTACCAGCTAAAAAGAAGTTTAGCAAAAGCCTTTTTTTATTAAGATTTACGCTTTTGAGTCAAGCCAATTTAAGCTAAATAAATCACATTTTAAGAATCATATATTCTGCCATAACCAGACTGTGTACTCTAAAATAATGGCAAGAAAACTTTCTGCTGGGTTTTCCCTAAGGCTTCACACAAAAACAAATGCAAAACAGAACCAGTGTGGTATAAATGACTCAATTCCTTTTTAGTGGAACCTTTTTAGCCCTTCCTATCAGAGCATGCTACTCAACTCCTTGTCCAAGCACTTGTTTTATCCAGACTGGACTATTGTAATTCTCTCCTAGCAGTTCTTCCAGCAACTGATCCAAAATGCTGCAGCTAGAGTGATCTTTAACGAGCCGAAGAGAGTACACGTCACTTCTCTCCTCACAAAATTGCACTGGTTGCCAGTTGCCACTCGCATTAAATTCAAGTCACTGACGTTTGCCTACAGAACAACCACTGTCTCTGCTCCCTCCTAACTAAACTCATTACTTCAGACTTGCGTCCCATCCAGAAACTTGCACTCTGCAAATGAACGCCGTCTTGTGGTGCCATCTCAAAGAGGCACAAAATATCTTTCTCTGACCTTTTTCTGGTCTGTTCCATGCTGGTGAAATGATCTGCCTAACTCAACCAGATCTGCTGAGTCCGTGGCCATTTTCAACAAACAGCCGAAGACGCATCTTTTTCTGCAACACTTCATCCATTAATACTAATACTTTATTTTCTATTCTATATCTATTATCTTTATAAAAAAAATTTTTTTAAAGTACACGTACTGCGTTAGATTAAGCTAGGAAGGGTCATAGCACTTGCGTATTGTTGTCCTATTGTTAGTTTAACTGCTTTATTGTTCTTATTTGTATGTCGCTTTTGATAAAAGCATCTGCTAAATGAATAAATGTAAATGCAAATAAATGTAAAACATGTTCATGCACCAATGGTCCACCTTTAAATCAGTGTGATTAAGAATTGTTTTCATTTACTGAAAAAGGCTAAAATAAAAAAATAAAGTTGAAGTACTAAAAACTGCAATAAAAGTAAACTAAAGCTAAAAACGAGGCACATAAAATTACTAACACTGTAAAAAATAATAATTAAAACTGTACAAATAAAAGCTTATTCAAATTGTTAATAAATACAAGCATATAAATAACACTGAAAAAAAATAGTTTAAAAAGACGAGTTACTGGTTTGAATCAGTCAGAAACATTGCCTTGTGTTATTTGTAGCATTAGCAGAGAGAAAATCGCTTTTATATGTAAGCAAATAGACATTGTAACCGATACCCAAATGAATCGAGGTGAAAGCATGTGAATCAGAATCAAATCTGGAAATATTTATCCATACTCAGTGCTAAATTCAAGACAATATGTACAGTAGAACACAAAAGTACAAAGTATGTAATAATAATAAAAAAAACTTGGAACAGCTTAAAACATTCATTTCTCTGATATGCAGTGTTGTGTGAGAGAGGGAGAGGGGCCTCTTATGTATTCAGTACAGTGAGGAGGGTCCGTGTATCTTTTGGTCATTTGATTTCCTGTTAGGAATGGAAAATGAGAAATTAAAAACAGCTCGTTTATTCGTTTTTGGTTTACAAATCGGTTTACGGGTTTGATATTTCAATCGCACACGTGGGCGGCGCTGACACGCCTCTTTCATCTGATTGGTCAAACCGCTCCGCCTTCATTAGATGTACACCTTTTTTAAGCTGCTATAAGCTTTAAGCTATATTTGTGCATAAATGTTTGCATTGAAGTTTTTAGAGACAGATAGATAGACAGACAGACAGACAGACAGACAGATAGATAGATAGAACTACAATAGCCTAAACAGAACTGGAATCTTTGTAAGATATGCGCTCGTCTTCACAAAAACTACATGAAGGGTTTTTAAACATCTCGTGTGGAGAAAATATTGTTTATTCTGGGCAGTATGGCAAGCCATGGCAAAAAGCAAGACAACTTGTAAGCTATAGCCTTGAAAGGAAAACAAATTTGCAGAGTAAAAACAGAGTTTGTGTCGTTGAATCATATTTTTTTAGTACATCTTAAAATATGGAGCTCATGACAAATAAAAGTTCCAGATGGACAAAAATTAAATGCAAAAGCCAGTGTGAATAACAATATATTAAAAGAAACTAGACAGTGTCAAACTTTGAAGTAGGGTTCAAGTTTTAATTAGTTGTACAGCTTGAATATGGCCTATGAATGAAATCAATGCATTTGTCATTTAAACTGATGCAAACAGGAAAAGAGTAGAAAAAGACTTATCATCCTGTCGCCCCCTCTAGTGGACAGCATTAAGTATTACGGCCTTCATTTCTCAGATAATGCAAGTCAATTGATTTTTTGGGAAAGTAAGTCTGACCAGTTAGAAAAGATATAAGCGAGTCAGACCAGTCTGAAGTTCTGAGCCGAGTTTGGTGAAGCATTAAAGTTCTAAGCGGAGTCAATTTCTCATAATAATAATAATAATAATAATAATAAATAATAATAAATAATAATAATTATGTTTAAATATTTGCTGGCTTTCTCAAGCCAACATAATAAAGAAAACTCAGAGAAACATCGACCAATTCAGTATGTAATAAATTTGTATTAGTTTTATAATAAAACTAATAACATTTTAAAGGTATGCCATGCTCTTCAACCGACAAGATTTTAATTAATCCCAAACCCTGCTAATTTCGTCAGTATTAGGCTTATGTACGTTCACTGATTCTAGCTTCTCTCTTTTCTGTCTCTTTCTTTTCATGGTAACTGTGGCTCACATTAATGGGGGTGCTTGCAAGTCGCAGCAGCACGAATTACGTGACCAGCAACATATTTCTGTTTAAAATACTGTGCGTAGTTAACAGTGAGTGGTGGTTTCAGACATTATTTTATTAAAGTGCATTTGTCAGTGCCGCACTCGTGTACTGACTCTTATTCTGCCTGACAGAAAGAAAAGCTCGTACTGAAGGCGGAGCGGTTTGACCAATCAGATTAAAGGGGCGTGTCAGCACGCCCACGTGTGCGAATGAAATATCGAACCCATAAACCGATTTGTAAACCACAATCGAAAAATGAAAAATCGAGCCAAAATCTCACTTTTAGTTTTTAAAACTAACCAAAAAAACGAATTAACGAGCTGTTTTTAATTTCTCGTTTTTCCATTCCTAACAGGAAATCAAATGACCAAAAGATACACGGACCGAGGAGCATTTAATCATTTACCAAACTGCTGCTCCTCATCTCTGCTCTGTGACAGCCTGGCAGGGGCAGCTGCTGTCGGACAACTCCTGTCACGAGAGCATACCATACACAAGGCATATGCTACTACAACATGGATGCAGCTCTGTCATACAGACAACTTTTACTGATAAATTAATCAGGTAAGAGGAAGAAAAGGAGTGAGTTTAAGGGAATACTGAAAAAGAGCAGATGTTTGGCAGGTGTTTTGGATGATAGACAGAAGAAAAGATATTGATACATACTGGGCAAAAGCCGTTTTTTCTCTGGTCTGGTTGGTATTGGGTTTTTTCACACCCGCTTCATGCTGTGTATCGAATAATAATCAGGTAACACAGCAAAAACCTCCTCTGATCTCTACAAACGTTGCCTATGGATGCACGCAAGGGCCTTATATTTACCACAGGGGTCTAATTTGTCACTACTGACAGAGAAAGGTCGAAGCAGTGACAGCAAAACTCCTAATCGATGGCCTCAGGATTTGACCATCCAATCCTCTCAGTCACCTCAAGTCAAGTCACATTTATTTATATTGCGCTATTTACAATTCAGATTGTTTCAAAGCAGATTTACAGAGAAAACAGGAAAATAATGCAAAAAAGTTTGTTTCCAGAAGAAAATAGCATCACAGTCCAGCTTAAGTAAGTTCAGTGATGTTTCATTTTTGTTTTTAAAAAAATTATTAATTTAGTTCATTTATATATATATATACATAGCCGCTCTGGAGTAAACCATGATGTCATCGTCCAGCTCAGTTCAGTTCTTGCATAATAGTGTCAATGCAGGCAGATCAATATTATTATTGAATATTAAATTAAATGTGAAATTTAATGTCCCCAACTAAAGCCCCTTTCACAGAGAGCGTTGATCCCAGGAAATTGCCAGAACGCCTTCTGTGTGAACGCAAACACGACCCGGGATTGATACCGGGATCGATGCCGGGTTGGGGACCTAGTAACATTGCCGGGATCAGTCCCGGAACGCGCGCTGTGTGAACAAAAGCCGTAATCAATGCCGTGTCGTAATGATGACGCTGAAGTGAAGTGAAAGCAGGCTAGTGAAACGGTACATAATGCGCTAGTTTATGATCAAATCAGAGAAAAAAATGCACAAGCGTGGTTTCTCGAGAGAGAAATCGCAGCTCATACGCAAACTATAGACGCTGCTGAGACATTACATGTCACGTGTCTTTACGGGATTTTTATGGGTTGTGTGTGAAAATCACTGACAGTGTGAATGAACCAAAATCATTCAAGTGTGAATTTCCGGAATCTCTGTGTGAAAGGGGCTTGAGCAAGCCAAGCCAATGGCAAAAAAAAGGTGGAAAAAGGTGACAGTGGCAAGGACTCAATCAGGTGGCAGAATGGAGAAAAAAACCTTGAGAGAACCCAGGCTCAGTCAGGGGGCCAGATCTCCTCTGGCCAATGAATGAACAGTGTATGATTATGATTTAGGCAGCATTATAGGTCAGAGGTCAGATTGGTTTGAAACAATCAGAATATTATCCAGTTCCATCTGGTTGAAGATCAGAGTCACGCCGGTATGGAGATGAGTTTGTTGACCATCAGTGCGATGGCTGTCGTGTCGATGAGGCCTTCACAGGAGAGAGTCTAGTTGACACAATCTCTGCTGACACTTCAGGGATTCGTTGTGGTCGTGTCTAGGTGCAGGTCCTCCATCTGGTCTAGATACGGCCCGGGTCCGGCTGACTACATCATGCGTTGTGGTCGTGTCTAGGCGCAGGTCCTCCATCTGGTCTGGATACGGCCCGGATCCGGCTGACTACATCATGCATTGTGGTCGTGTCTAGGCGTAGGTCCACCATCTGATCTAGATATGGCCTGGATCCAGTTGATTACAGTAAACCTCGGAATAAGCAGAAAGATTAATATTAGCGTAGATACCATTCTTCTTATGATGTAACGAGTGCATCGGGTGTTATAGGAAGTGTTCCTGGTTCCGGCTGACCTAATTTATGCAGCCTAATAATCATTTAACTGATTTGAATAATAGGAATGTATCATTTTCTATGTGTATTCCAGGTTAAAGAGATGTGTTTTTAGTCTTGATTTAAACTGACAGAGTGTGTCTGCTTCCCGAACACTGTTAGGAAGACTGTTCCAGAGTTTAGGTGCTAAATAGGAAAAGGATCTACCGCCAGCAGTCGATTTTGTTGATATTCTAGGTATTATCAACTGGCCAGAGTTTTGAGATCACAATAGACATGAAGGACTATAATGCGTTAAGAGCTCGCTCAAGTACTTGGGAGCAAAACCATTTAGTCATTGTACACCTCAACATTGTAGGATTATCTTCTCCCCATCTGATGACACAGGACAGGGACCGGACAGACCTAAAAAGTTGCTGAATTTTTCAACCAAAAAAACAAGACCACATTGGCTGCTTTATCTGTCGCACTCAGATCACTCTGGGCTTCAGTAGAAACACAACTTTAATGGAATATCGATTAAATATGAATTGAGAGCACACATGGAGAAGCCCACAAACACGAAGTTATCAAGGGCCGCCTCACCATGGGGTGTACACTGGCTGATCGATAGAGGGTTAATTACACCGCCCTCAGGGCACAGATGAACGGACGCACACAGAAAATAGCCCTCTGCTTAGAGAGCAAAGACACAGATTTGATGCACACACATGCGCACACACACACAAAAAAAACACATTTAAAAGCTTCAGCCACATATTCATGAATGTAATTGCATTACATAACACATAAAACAAGTGACATCAGCAGATAAATTATATTTAATATATTTAATATATTTAGTTTCTGATAATTAGTTTCTTAACCAACTTATTATTTGTATTATTATTAGGGTGACATATTATGACCCTTTTCAAAATATGTAATATAAATCTAGGTGTCCCCAGAATGTGTCTTTGAAATCGCAGCTCAAAATACCCCCCCAGATCATTTATTATAGCTTTTCAAATTTGCCCCTTTTTGGGTGTGAGCAAAAACGCTCTGATTTTATGTGTGCCCCTTTAAATGCAAATGAGCTGCTGCTTCCCACCCCAGTCACCCTCTACACAAGCTTCGGATACAATAACAAACAGGCGAATATTCTTAATTATCCATAATCTCAGAAATAACCAGTAGTGCAGCCTTTCAGAAAGACTCAGGAAGAGGTTGCAACTTTTAGACTGCACCTGGACGTTTCTGAATGATTGGTAGATACATTTATGTAGTTGTTGTGGAGTTACATTGATTAATCTGTTTCTGGGGGATTTCCATTGAAAATAAAATTAATCCATGGCTCTCGTCTCATCTGAGGCTTGGGACTCTAAATAGTGTTTTGATCTCGTCTGTGCAGACAAAGACAGAACAGTTTGCATGCTTTGCTCAAATTTTTGCCATAATTGAACTTATTGAATAATTGAACCGTTAGAACTGGTTACACTATTGTCGCTTGCGAAAACCAAATGTCGGCGCCGTGGGTGGAAACATGCAGATCCTACATCAGAAGGGGAGCGAAATCTGATCGGCTTATTTTTTTGACATGCTTGCAGAGAAAGGTTTACCAAAACAAAGTTACTGGGTTCTCACTTTTCACGATGCACCAGGTGAATTATAGCACTTAAACACGGAAAAAGTCTAATTTTCAAGATATGTCACCTTTAAAACCTAATAAATAATTATTAAAACTTTAATAAAAATGCAGTAAAAGTTCTCTACATTTGGTAAAATTGTGATGCATTAATCAACAAAAGTGATCTGTACACTCTGACATTAATTGCACAGGAAAAAGCTTCTAGATGTCAGTAGGATGTACATCCCTTTTCATAAGGAGCTGAAAAAGTTATTTCTCTTTTCAAAGCAGCCATTAAAGTTGATGTGTATTGACAATATTAAATATGCATGCACAGGCTGCTTCCAGAGGGAACAGCTACCGAGTGGCTGCCCATGCAAAAAAGTCATTTCACTAGCTCACACCAAGAATTAGTCAATCCAGACATCAGCACAGAATCTAATAAGCCTTGAGCAAATCCTAGCTGGTTTGGAGCTTCCTTTTAATAATAATGATTCTTGTTTTCCTCTTCCTTTTAAGAAGGAACTTTTATTACATACTCAAAAGAGAATGCATTAAGATTAGAAAGCAAAGAAAAGAGTGAATTTCTAGGCATGCTGTATTTCCAGGCTTTGGTAATAAAGAGTAATAGTGAATTCAGTGAACTGCATTATCTTCATAACATGACAAAGGTTATTATATTGTAGATAATTCAGTATACCAAAGGAAAGGTCATGAGATATTACCATTTTACCACTATCTGAAGAACCTTAATATCTCCAAATTAGGACTCATTCAGGGGCATAAGGAGAATTGTGGACCACATTTTTAATACCCGAGGACTGTCAAAAGCACATTTTTTAATTCATTAAATAGATTATGCAATATGCATTATGCATCACGGTTGTTTCTAACAGTATTAAAGGGTTAGATCACCAAAAAAATTAAAATTCTGTTATAATTTACTCACCCTCATGTCGTTCCAAACCTGTGAGACTTTCATTCATCATTGGAACACAAATGAAAATATTTTTAATGAAATCAGAGATTTCTGTCCCTGTGTCCCTGTGAAATTCTATCAATCTAAAACTCTGATGATGCTTAAAAACGTTCATAAAAAGATTGTAAAAGAAAACTGGACAAGTAGCCTGATTAAACCTTCAGTGACAAAAAATAACTAGGGAAGAATTGAAAAGCAAGAATGATTCTGATTTTTTTTTTTTTTTTTTACATCAAGCATAAACGGCAATTTATAATGGATAGTGTATTTCTAGTAGCAAGGTCACACTGTTGAGGCTCACACTGCCTGTCTCTTTGTGAAAGGCTTTCGGGATTTAAACAAATGAAGGTAACAGCACACAAAGAAATTCACAAAAGAAATTTACTGAGGTAAAAATTAAAAATGTTTAGTTTGTTTTTTATAACATTTGATATATTTAAGTAAAATAACACAACCAAGGGAACTTTTTTGCTCAATATTATCATGATTGCAAATGTTACATTGATTTTATAGTCCAAAAAACAAGTAGTTAATATTAAGTTACTTACAAGTTAGACATAATATTGACTGTTTTTGTTCCATTTCACCAACAAAAATAGTTCCAAACAAAGACCACAGCAGAATTGCCCATTCTCAAAGCAACACTCAGCGAGGTGGGTAGTAACAAAGTACATTTACTTTGTTACATTTACTTGAGTATTTTTATTTGGAAAATTTTTACTTTTAAGAGTAGACTTAAATGTGGGTACTTTTACTTTAACTCGAGTACATTTCTAATGTAAAAACTGTACTTTTAATTTGTTACGTTGGGCGATGTTCCTCGCGTTACTTTATTTTAATGCAATATGTTGTTAAATGCGTAGTTTATTCCAAGCCCGCTGTAGGCCTATCTTTTTTTTCTGGGCATGAGCGATGCTCAATTTACAAATGAATCACTCTTTTGAGTCCATACTGTTCAAACAAGTTAGCAGAACTGTCTAAATAGGTTCGCGAATCAGTTTGAATGATTTGTTCAGTTTCCTGCACGCACTGAATTGTATGAAGCGGTTTCACACTCGGAGTCGTTACAGGAAGATTTAAGAACATCATGAGCGTTGGATGAAGTGGCCGTGGAGTAACCAAGGGGGTAATCCATCAGCCGGAAACTTAAGCCTCCTGGGGGCCGCCATTGTAGCAGACCATCACCTGCTGTTAGCATTCCATTGACTCCCATTCATTTTGGCGTCACTTTGACAGCGAATAACTTTACATCTGAGGCATCCAAAGACTTAATTTGTCCATTATTTATTTCTAAAGAAACACGACAATGTATAAAAGGCTCCATTACTTTTTATCTTACGTTACGGCCCCGTAGAAGCCGTTTTTGTAAAAATAGGCTAACGATTGCGTCATAACCACTTGACTCTCTGTCGCACAGTAGAGAAATTACCGTATAGACAGGAGGAGAAGCTCGCAGGCAATCTTTTACTGTCTATGAGGCAATCTGGGGGACATGGAGGCACAATGTCAAGGGATTAGCCCATAGATAGAGTCCATAAAAGCAACGGGACAAAATATTTCAACAACGTTTTTGAGGAATTGGAAATTAGGTGATTCAGATTTTTCTTGACACAGCTAGAGATTTACAACTATCCGACAGGTTGCTCACGTCACATCTACGTCGTCAAGCTCAGTTTGAGCCTGCGCAGTACGCTCAGCCATCAGGAAGTGAGTGCTTCTAATGGGCTTCACTTTTCTCCGTTGAAATCAAGGGGGTCGCTGTGTCCATTTCTTTTACTGTCTTTGGGAGTAACCCCAGAGTGCAGTCTGGACGATTGGGGCAGGGCAACACATCAAGGCACGACACGTGTCGCTCCGGCCTCACCCGATTTTATTGGTTTATAATATAGAAATCTTATTGGCATAGACTTGAGGCATGAGCATGCACATTCCTTTATGTATGTATGAGTTTATATTAATGATCTACTACGTTGTTTGGCCGTACTACAGAAATATTAAGTGATAACCATTGCGATTTCAGTAACGATCAATTGGATAATGTTTTGATGAATTTACTAGGGCTGGTCCGAATACCATTTTTTGAGCTTCGAAGCTTCGGTAGTAATGAACATCGAATATTCGAAGCTTCGGAATCTCTATAGCCTATGTCTGTCTGTCCGTTGCATTTTGATTATTTCGAGAACCGTTCATCCAAACGACTTCACAAGGGAGTGCAGTGTCGTATTTGGTGCAATATAGATAAGACAGGCGAGACGCGACACGTTCAGAATTAATAAACTTTTAATAAACTACAGAACAGCGCGAGCTGGATGCGCGCGCGCCTCACGCGAGCAGAGCTTATAATATATGCTCCGAGAATGGACACTGCACTAGTGATATAAAACACACACAGGTCTGTTAACTTAAGCAATATTTTTAATAAGGTAGTCTAATATTTTTCTCACTAACAAATTACTGACAAAGTAGGGTAGATTTAACCCTTGTGCATCCTTATGGACATTTTTGTCCTTTTCAGTTTTGTTTTTTTGATCACTTTGCCAGTGTTAATGCTAACTGCATAAAATTTGGCACAGGTGTGTGTTTTTATTGGAATTTTACTATTTCACCGCCATTTTCTTAAAAAAATATTTTTTGCACTAGCTACACAAAATACTCCCACTCAGCGCCTTTTGGACAAAAATGTCCCCATTGAAACCCATTAAAACTGCAATTTTTAATCCCAGGGCCATTTAACTATAAAATGATGCAATCTTTGTTAAGAGGCTTTCATTCTGTTGACAAGGCTTCAAAATTTAAATTTTTACTATTTTTTATCAGATGGTGCCATTTTTCCAGGTTTGGCCTATAAAACAAATATCGCTTTATTCCTGTTTTCTGCTTCGGCATATTATAGAGCCAATTGGATAAATTGTGGAACGATAATTGTGTGGGTGTGTTGGTATGGATGTCAGAGTGTGGTTTGTATGTGTGTAATAAAAAAAAATGTGTGTGTATATGTGTTTGTGTGCTTGTAATATTTGAGAGAGAAAAACTCAATTGCAAATCTAAAATCCAATTATTGTGTGACCAGTGGAGTTTTGCTGGCACCCAATGGGGAAAATGTGTTACTGCGCCCAAACAAACTCTTACCGAAAGCTCATTTTTTGAGATATCATCCTCAAATTTGGAACACAACTTGTTTAGATTTATGGCTTTGAATTTATATCAGTTTTAGAGTTCAACATGTTTCATAAAATATATATTTTATATAAAATAACGATAATAATGTTCATAAATAATTTTCATAAACTTAAACCTCTATACAAAATTTTTGGTTTGACTTTTTTCACTTGTTTAACTTCAGCAATAATCTGCCAAGGGTCCTCTTTAAAATGAGACCAAACTTAAGTCTTTGCACCCAAACCTAAAATTTTTATGACAGTTTTTTGACATGGACATTTTTGTCCACTTTGTAGCTATGTGTAACTTTTTTTTTTTTGTTAATGTTAACTGCATGAATTTTGGCACAGGTGTGTATTTTTATTGTAATTTTACTATTTCACCCCCATTTCCTTTTTAAAATCTTTTTTGCACTAGGTCCACAAAATACTTCCCTCTCAGCGCCTTTTGGACAAAAATGTCCCCATTGAAACCCATTAAAACTGCATTTTTTTATCTCAGGGCCATTCAACTATAAAATGATGCAATCTTTGTTAAGAGGCTTTCATTATGTTGGCAAGGCTTAAATTTTTTAATTTTGACTATTTTTTTATCAGATGGTGCCATTTTTCCAGGTTTGGCCTCTAAAACAAATATCGCTTTATTCCTGTTTTCTGCTTCGGCATATTATAGAGCCAATTGGATAAATTATGCAACGATATTTGTGTGGGTGTGTTGGTATGGATGTCAGAGTGTGGTTAGTATGTGTGTTATAAAAAAATATGTGTGTGTGTGCATGTGTGTGTTTGTAATATTGAGAGAGAAAAACTCAACTGCAAATAACAAATCCAATCACTGTGTGACTAGTGGAGTTTTGCTGGCACCCAATGGGGAAAATCTGTTACTGCGCCCAAACAAACTCTTACCGAAAGCTCATTTTTTGAGATATCATCCTCAAATTTGGAACACAATTTAGTTAGATTTATGGCTTTTATTTTCTTGCCGTTTTAGAGTTCAATTTGATTTATAAAATATATATTTTGTATAAAATAATTTTCATAAATAATTTTCATAAACTTATACCTATATAACTTTTTTTTGGATTTACTTATTATAATTTTTTTACTTCAGCAATAATCTCCCAAGGGTCTTCTTTAAAATGATACCAAACTTAAGTCTGTGCTCCCAAGCTTCCCATTTTTATGACAGTTTTTAAACATGGACATTTTTGTCCTCTGTGTACCTATGTGTAACTTTTTTTAATTGATGCACAAGGGTTAAATAAAGAAGCGGCGCACCTGGCAAGCAGGGCTTATATGCTCCGAGAATGGACACTGCGCTAGTGATATAACACACACACAGGTCTTTTAACTTAAGCAATATTTTTAATAAGGTAGTCTAATTATTTTTCTCACTAACAAATTACTGACAAAGTAGGGTAGATTTAAATAAAGAAGCAGCGCACCTCATGCATGCAGGGCTTATATGCTCTGAGAACGGACACTGCACTAGTGATATAAAACACACACACACACGTCTTTTAACTTAAGCAATATTTTTAATAAGGTAGTCTTATAATATTTTTCTCACTGACAAAGTAGGGTAGATTTAAATGAATAAAAACGAAATTTAAATAAATAAAACCGAAATTTAAATAAAAATAAAAACGAAATTTAAATAAAGAAAAACGACAAATAAACGTGAAGTCCCAGTAAAATCTCAAAGTCTCCTATATTTAGCTGTAGATTAATTTAGATTGATAAGGGTAAAAAGGATCATACATTTTGTTTCTATTATTCTATGTTCCACAATGTCAAAGCAACGCAGCTTAACCCAAAATACAAGCTCAGGCATGCACTTCTGTCCATACAAACTCCGCTGTTCTGCGCTCTAGTCAGAGAATACTCCCGTTGCAGGAACACATTTAGTAGTCCAAGAAGCAGCAAATATATTTATTAAGTAGATATAACGAAGTTATATGTTAAGTAGGGATGTCCCGATACCACTTTTTCACTTCCGATACCGATGCCGCAGCTTTGGCTATTTGCGATACCGATATTAATCCGATATTTTTATTTTATTCTTGAACTAATACTAGGCCTAATAAAATATATGGAAGCACTTTGCTCAATTAGCAACCTAAAAACATCTCACTCAAATGGAGAACAAATACTTCTCCAGTATATAGTCCACAACAACAGTTGATTATGAAAGACTGCCACCCTTTATTCAAACACTACAAAAAAAAAAAAAAAACAAAAAAAAAAAAATACAGGCAGGCAGGCTACTTCAGTAGGCTACTTAAAGCTACCAACAGGTTTAAAGTTAATCATTAACAAGCTTTAAAATTACCCATTGATCCGTGTACTTTTGCGTCCATTAGTTTTTCCTTTTTAACCCGTAAAACGAAAAAATAACGGTTGTTGTATTTTTAAAACGCAAAGTTGAACACCAAAATTTTAATTTGAACTGTATGCACACCAAAAGCTGCGCAAAAAAATAAATATTGACGTAAGTTATATATAAATAAGTTATTTTCTGTATGACCAGAAATGATAGAGTATTTTAAGTTGTTTCCACTGTTTAAAAGGAAAACGGAAGTGTTCGCGCCCGCGCTCCACACTCTACACAAACCCTTGCTTGGATATGCGTCAAAATCCTGTGTAGCATACAGTTTACAGCCTACGGTTTATAAACTGAGGAGACAGATTGCAAAACCGTGTTTATAGTACACCGAAGGTAGTGGGATGGAGTGTCTGTTGTGAGTTTAGAGGGCACGTCAGCCAGAGATGTGTGTGTGCGTGAGTGAGTGAGACAGACTACTGCCTGCTGAACAGAGGGTCGTCGAAAGAAGGATCTGAAGTGCCGGTGTTTCGGCTACAAAAACCCGCCGAACTGATCCGAAATCAGCCCAATTTTTATCCACCCGCCCAAACCCATTTTTTGCCTGCAAAATAGATTGCAAAACCGCCCAATATGCGCCGCTTAATTGGATGTCGCAGCAAGGGAAATGCTATATTCAAGCATTGTTGGATAGGTATTGGATCATATTTTTTCTCTCCTCCGATCTAGCGTTCTGGGCCAGTATCGGCACGATACCGATGCTGTGGATCGGATCGGGACATCCCTAATGTTAAGTATTATATTTCACCAGATTTTATAGTGTAAAACATATTCAAGCGCGAATGAGAACCGTTTCGAGGGGGATGCCAGGTGTGCAAAAAAAAAAAAATATTCGAATGTCACATTTTCAAATCGAATACCAACACACCAAACGAATATTCGAATATCCGGGTCCAGCCCTAGAATTTACACGAATCAAGTTAGATTAAGTTACTGTCAACATGTATTCGTAAAGCGCTCATTTCATATCGTTTCATAGCAGCTTTACAAAGAGTCATATTATAAGCTTTAATATTGAGCAGTTTTAGGGCTGGGCGAGATCACAAAATATGTTGCTGATATAAATTATACACTTGATATTTGATATTTAGCCTAGCTATATTATATTTAATTTACCCAGCAGATAAGTCATTGTCACTTTTAGTGGGCAATGAGCATGACTGCATGAAATTACTGGCATTGCAAAGGAGAGATATTTTATAGGCTGATATAGGCAATATTTTCTGCATGTCGTGCGGAATTACGTTCCATTAGGGACAGTGAATAAACTCGAACTCGGGATTTTACACAAATGATGATAATTCTCTGTATTTCAGTAAGACATCGGATAAACAACAAAGAAACATGACAGTGTTTCCCCTACCATTGTTTTGGGGGGGGCGGCCCGCCCCCGCAAAACGACCCCCCGCCCCCCCTAAAATGCTGACGAAATACAGTCATAAAAAAGGAATTTAGTGTAAAACGCGGAATTTCACGGAATTTGTAAATTTGAGGAAAAAATAGAAAGCAGTTCAGTACACTTGAAATCAAATCGCGATGTAGACTAGTGTGTGTGAATATTAAAACACAAATACTACTTAAATACGAATCCTGCATGTTCTGTGTGAATGAATGGTGCCCCGACGCGCAGTTTAATTTACCACACACACACTGAAGCACGTGTGACGCTTGCGCTGTTATTTGGCCTATATGAAGGCACAAATGCATGAACTTCCTCTCCAGGCTCTAGATCCACTCTGAAAGTCACTTCGTGATCATTTCACCGCTTCATTTGAGAAAAACTATCATCATGACAAACACACAGAACCTCAAAAGGTCTTCACGGCAACCCGTCAAAATAAAAGTTCGGTTTAACTTGACAGAAATATATTACTGTTGTACATTAGAATTTAGATATATCCCAATGTAATAATACACTAACACTAATCCAAATAAATTATCATCAAAACTGAAATTTTTAAGGAATAATCCATGTTTTAATTTGAACAGTTAGGCTAAAGCTCATTGTGCAGCCAGTTATTTGACAAAAAGTTTATTTAATTTCATATGATTAAAATTGATGATAAATGCTAAAATTTGTGTTTTATGTCTTCATTTTATTACCAGAAAAAACACAACACAGAATTAGTGTGAATTTTTTTTCCATATATATATATATATATTAAAAAAAATGTTGTATAAGTTTAATGATTCATAGTACATGATTTCAATTAATAATAAAAAACAAATACACCACGTATCCGTAACACGCCCGCTCCGCAACACTAGCAGTCCCCCCCCCTCCTGAAAAAAAATCCTAGGGGAAACACTGCATGAGTTTGCCATTTAACATTTTATTTGCACTTTGTACTAAATAATGCAAGTGTAGCGCCCCCTAGGCCTATTTCCTGTTACTAAAGGGCGTGCCTGGGCTCTTAAATTAATCCCAGTAAACTGTATATATAGAATTCTTGCGGACCTCCTGTTTAAATGTCTGTTTGTGTAACTTTACTTGTGCTTTGAATAACTAATAAACTTTTAAACCACAACCCTGTATACTTACTTGTGTGTAACTGACTTAAACCATATTCACATGAATATTCAATCTTTTACCCAATGATATCTTACACTAAATAAATACTCAGGACTCAGTTATTGAAATGTTAAATAAAACGTACTCGGTTACCTAACGTAACCTCGGTTCTCTCTAGAAGAGGGAACGAGTATTGCGTAAGTATAACTTACGCTACGGGAAAGATTCATCTTTTCGAGATATTGAAGCAAAAAATTATCCTTAATTTTTGTATCCATTGTCAACGCAGTGCAGCAGCTAGCAGACGTGACGTCACATCCAATGAAGGGTGCTCGCGCCTTCACAGTGTCAAAGCCCGCCAGAATGGGCGTGGCTTAGCGTATATAAGCAGGCTCGTAGGCTGAATTATCTGGTTTTCATTGACTGAAGCGAAAACCGCTTGTGGCGCAAGCACGGCAGGTTACGCAATACTCGTTCCCTCTTCTAGAGAGAACCGAGGTTACGTTAGGTAACCGAGTACGTTCTCGAGGTTCTCTCGTATTGCGTAAGTATAGCTTACGCTACGGGAACCCCTTATCAACGCCATGCGCGCCAGCATCCACTTATTAGTCCCAGAAAGATACGGGGATCCCAGATCAGCGGGAATAAGCGCATGTAATATAAGCGCAGTAAAAGCACTCACAGGGAATACAGAGCGGCGATGCCGGTCAATGTATAAGCATATAGCACATAACCTGATACAGTGCAGCTCAACCAGAAGAGCTAGTCACATGAGAGTAGTTTGCGCACGATAGTACCTGGGCAGAACTGACCTCTCACTTAGACTGATAGTAGTTTCACCTGCAGGGCGGGAACTTCCAGATTGTAGAATCTGACAAAGGTGGACAGGGAGGCCCAGCCCGCCGCCACACATATGTCATGGATAGAAATTCCACTGGACCATGCCCACGAAGAGGCCACGCCTCTGGTGGAATGAGCCCTGATGCCCAAAGGGGCATTGCAGACCTTTTGCTGTATAAGCAGCTGCAATCACGTCTATTATCCATCTCGATAGACTGTGTTTCGAGGCGGCGAGACCTTTGGTGCACCCACCAAACGAAACGAAAAGCTGCTCGGCGCGCCTGAAAGGAGCGAATCGCATAGTGTAAACTCTCAGAGCCCTGACTGGGCAGAGGAGATTAACAACACTCTCGCTATCGGATGCTGGCAGAGCCGATAGCGAAATGACCTGTGCTCTGAACGGTGTGCCAATCACTTTAGGAACATAGCCATGTCTAGGTTTGAGGATGACTTTTGAGTCATTCGGGCCAAACTCGAGACACGCGGCGCTAACAGAGAGCGCGTGTAAGTCCCCCACACGTTTGACTGACGACAGAGCGATCAGAAAAACGGTTTTAAGTGATAAGTATTTTAGATCCGCAGAGTCAAAAGGTTCAAAGGGGTATGCTTTCAGGGCCTCGAGGACCAAAGAAAGATCCCACATAGGAACTGAAGGGGGGCGCGGGGATTTATCCTCCTGGCTCCTCTGAGGAAGCGGATGATGAGCTCGTTCCTGCCTATTGACTGGCCGCGCGTCGATTCTGAGAACGCTGCGACGGCTGCCACATAGACTTTGAGCGTGGAAGGGGACCTTCCCTTTTCCAATAGCTCTTGAAGGAAACTAAGCAACCGCGGAACCCCACATTCCCGTGGGTCCAGATTTTTGTCAGCGCACCATTTAGAGAACACAGACCATTTAGACGCGTAGAGCCTTCTGGTAGAAGGAGCTCTAGACTGCGTGATTGTGTTCATTACTGCGTCTGGCAGGGCAACGGGTAACCGTTGGTCAACCATACGTGCAGAGACCAGCGCTCTGGATGGGGATGCCAGATCGAGCCACGAGCTTAAGAGAGGAGATCTAGCCGTGTGATAGAGCGGGCAGAAAGTAGGCGTGGGCACGGACACGTGGACATATTTCCTACGTTTAACACTCGAGCGGCTATTTTCCGCTTTATGGGAGTGGGCTCTGTGAGTGACACGGGAAGTGTTGTGCTTGTGCACAGGGGGAAACGACATCAGCTTCAGTTAGCGCGAGCAGATAAAGAGAGCGTCATCAGTTTCTGTGTGTCAGCATTTGTTTGCAGGCGTGCGTGTTATATAACAGGCTCATGCTGCAATATTGACATTACCAGCCGCTCGAATTAAGAGGAGCTGAGAAATGTTTGAGAAATGGGGGATAGTCCGGCCTCGGCTGGACTAAAACGCACTCTTTCCTCATTTCGCCAGTGACGCATGCGCACGGGGCGCGCGTTCGCTTTCTGTACGTAAGAAAGCTGGCCGCGACCTCAGAGAAGAGAGCTGCATAAAATTATCCGCTGCGAGAGCCGGGATCAAACCCGGGTCTCTGGCGCGAAAGCTGTGGAATTCGCCACTGAGCCACAGGGGGAAACGACATCAGCTTCAGTTAGCGCGAGCAGATAAAGAGAGCGTCATCACAGTTTCTGTGTGTCGGTGTTTGTTTGCAGGCGTGCGTGTTATATAACAGGCTCATGCTGCAATATTGACATTACCAGCTGCTCTAATTAAGAGGAGCTGAGAAATGTTTGAGAAATGGGGGATAGTCCGGCCTCGGCGGGACTAACATACTTTCCACATTTCGCCGGTGACGCATGCGGGATGGGGTAGCTTTCTTGTAACGTAAAGAAAGCTAGCCGCGGTTAGAACAGCTGTCAGCGGCGCATCAAGCGTCTCGTCCCCTGAGGCGGCGGCAGCGCGGGCGGGAGCCGGCGGCTGCGCGTCCGGGAGGGGGGGCGGAGAGATAGACGCTCGAGGGAGTCATTCCGGCGAGCGTTTGCATCAGAAAACGACGGCAGTGCGGCTCGTGAGCGGCAGCTGCGCGTCTGTGAGGGGAGGGCGAAAAGGCGAGAGCGAGGCTCGAGGGAGGTAGTCCGGCGAGCGCGTCGCTGTGGCCACCGGTTCCGGCGGCCTTTTAGAACGACGCTTCTTTGCGCGGTCCTGCAAAGGGCGGAGTGACCGCTTGAGGTTTGCAAGCTTCGAGTCGAGCCCACAGGGTCGACATCGGAAGCTCTTCACAGTGCTCACATCCTCCGGAGAGGGCAAGAGCAGCGTGTTCCAGTCTCAGGCAGAGAGCGCAGATAACGTGGCGGTCTCCGACGCTGAGCGGGGCTCTGCACGAGCCACAAGTGGAGCGAGGCATCTTGAAAAAGACGTCTCGCGCTCTTTTAGTGCTTAGAAGCTAGAGAAGAAAGGATACGTCGCCGGATAGCGTAGCTGGCACGGAAGGCTGAAGGTGGTGAAGATATCCGGCTTCCTCAGGCACTGTCCTTAGCTGGCTTGTCACTGTTTCGACGGCGGCTTCTTTAGATCCAGCGATGCGTAGAGCTCGCTGAAGAGATGAAAATCAGAGAATTCAGCCTACGAGCCTGCTTATATACGCTAAGCCACGCCCATTCTGGCGGGCTTTGACACTGTGAAGGTGCGAGCACCCTTCATTGGACGTGACGTCACGTCGGGCTCAGTGGTAGGCTGCTGCAGTTCCCGCAGGGCAGCCTATGAGCACGCTAGACAGCCTGCTCTAGGTCTGCTAGCTGCTGCACTGCGTTGACAATGGATACAAAAAATTAAGGATAATTTTTTGGCTTCAATATCTCAAAAAGATGAATCTTTCCCGTAGCGTAAGCTATACTTACGCAATACGAGAGAACCTCTCGTAAGAGAAATAGAGTTTACTAAATAAATAAAATATTAAATTCACCAAAAGAATGAATTCTCAATATAAACAAAACAACAACAAAAATAAGATACAAAATGTATCAATTAAGAAAAGTATTCAGTAAATACTTAGCTTACTGAATACAATTAAATCACCTCAAACCTCAAGTTTGAATTAGCCACAAAATGTAAAAGAAATCAAAAAGTTACCAGTACCTCAATAGCCTCAAAATGTAGTAAGCTTAGAAACTTGTAGGCTAAAATACAGCACAGAACCTATCATGAAACACACACGCGGGCCCACGCGCACACACACACTACACGTGATTCACCCACCCCAGTCCTAGCCGGCAAATGAGCTAAAACCTAACAGCTAACCGTTGCAGGCCTGGAGCGTCGCTTGTGTTCGGTGTGGCCAAACAAAATGACCCCTTCACTCCGTTTGGAGCAAAAGAAACAAGTTAAAGATACCTTAATCCCAAGTGGTGGTTCTTCCGTCGAATTACCACACCGTCACAGGCAGTCTCTCACACGCGATGACCAGGGACTGGCAATCACTCACGCGACAGGCATCATCTCAGTGGCGAGATGTATACTTCAGCAAACCGTCAACAACTACAAAGTCTTCGGCTTCCAAGTTCACAATTCAGTCCGATTTGTGTGCACACAACCTAAAGAAAGTTCAACTGGCAAATATACAACGTTTGTCACGTTCTATTTTACAGTTTAACCACTAAAGCATGGTGCAAGTCCTCGACGCAACTTCTCCTCAGCTATTCCGGGTTTTTTTTTCTCTCTTCCCGGTTGCGACCTTTTACCTCACATGTCACTCCATGCATACAAAAATCATGTAGTAAAATATTTTTTACCACCAAACATCAAAATATTACATGTTACATTATACATTTCGCTTCACCACTGAAATCCTTTAAACAAAAACTTTATAATAATAAATTAGAATAAATTAAACATACTTGAAACAAACAATCGTACACAAACTACAACTCCCATAACCCCTTTTATTTACCTAAAATGAATAGAATGGATATGAACTACAATAAATTTGTTTCTTGAGATTACTTCTTACGTAGAGCGAGACACCGCTTCACTGCTGTTCGATCGACTGCTTTTGTCAGCCTCGTTGCCGGCTGTGAGTTTGTTTGTTTGCTTGTGCAAATACGGTTTGAACATTGGTTGTTGGTCTTAGAGCGAGACACCGCTTCACTGCTGTTCGCCCTGCGATCGACTGCTTTTGTCAGCCTCGTTGCCTGCTGTGAGTTTGTTTGTTTTCCGTCTATCGTGCGTCTACATTACACCCATACCACTAAAAAGACGGTTTTTACCCAAGACTTGAGTCATAAATTAGTATAAATATTAATAGCATCACTGGTTGCATCATTGCTAACTTACTGTCCATCTGTTAAAATGGCGAATATCAGGTGTATGCAGGGGCGGACTGGCCATCTGGAGCACCGGGACTTTTCCCGGTGGGCCGCTGGCCAATGTGGGCCAGCCCGGTACACATATAAAAAAATATATATATATAAAAAATGACGGAAATCATAATATTACATTTCTTTTCTTCACAAATGGATGAGGGAATCGATCGCGCGGGCGCGGCCGACAAGGTGTGTTTCGTGTACATGCATTGAGTGTATTGCCCTCCCTCCCTGTTAAGTTTGGTCTAACGTTACTCCATTGCATACCTTGAAACACGCCCTCTTTCACGTCCTGGAAACACACCAAGCCAACGCCGATGAACTAGCGCAGAATCAGATGAAAGCTGACTGTGTGTTGTCGCGTGGCCTGTGTCGCTGGAAAAAAGCTGGACTTGAACACACCGAGAGAACTACAGCCGACTGTTAGCTAGAATGCGGCAATGCGCGTTCTGCGCCTGTGTGTAAACGAGACAACTGTCTATTTCTGCAGATATATTCGCCTATATTCGTCATTCAAAAAGAGAAACCGACGCTGCCGGCTGCAGATACACACCGTAAACAAAGCAGTGCGTGCTTATCTTCTGAATATCAATCCTGCTAAACACTTTCTTTATTCCACTCCTCTCATGTTAATATTTAAATATTCGCCAAGGAACACTCAGGTAATATGACGTAACATTAGAACAGCCATCTGTGCAGTTTTTACTTCTTTGCTCGCTGTTTTGCTATTATTGTCGTGCAGTGCACTGACTCGTTCACTAAGCTGAACAGCCTAAATGCAATTCATTCAGCACTCAATTCATTCAGCACTCAACTGGGGCAATCCTCGTCATTTCCGGTTGTGAGAACGCTTGGCGCGGTTGTGCTGCCGCTTCACGCTGGTACCTGTCTGTCTGCTACTGTTACGTTCGTGTCTTTTCTTGGATATGTTTTTCTCTGTTTCAACCCTCCTGGATTATTCGCTGGACTACTTTCATACCCTCTAAATTTTTGTGAATTCGCTGGACTATTCCCAAAACTTTTGGATAACTGACCTGGGTGTCCCTGTGATCCCTCACACAGATCGGCTGCGAGTCCTCTCCGTCAATATCCTGTCATCCCTCTCGACACCTGATACTGTGAGTCTCCACTCTCTTTGTCATTTGTCTTTTGTGATGTAAATCCTTAGTATGGTTGGGTAGCCGTCCCTTCTGAGGATTGTTGACTCCGACGCGGTTCTGGCTAACGCAGTGAAACCGATAAACTGTTGTGTTAGGTCGAACGGGTCATCTCTCGTCATGTCGTCACATCTACACTGGCAGTTTCTGTTTCTGTTTTTTGGTGGTCTTATCTGGATCTTCCTGTCTGTTGATGAGACGAATCACAGTTTTTTCCCCAAGATGGCTTTGCAATATTCCGTTGCTCATCTCAGATCATTAAAAGGAGTTTCCCGCCTGGATCCTGATACTTATAAACGCTGTGAACAGCTCGAGGTTTTACGCCGACCTCGCTACATTCACCGGTCGCGGAAAAAACTCCGGAATTATTATTACTCGCCCCCCAATAATATTCCGGTTGTCTCTACCATCACCCGTGTTCTGGATACAACACAACTGGATAAAAGACATAGACATATCAACTTTGGAAATTTAAGATCGCTGCGTCCTGATCCTGACCTCGGAATCTGCAGACGTGCATCACCTGACCTGCGATGTGCGCTGCTAAACACCCGCTCTCTAACTGATAAAGCATCACTATTGAACGACATAATCATTGACACTGACCTGGACATGCTATTTCTAACGGAAACCTGGCAGGTGCCAAATGACTATTTGAGCTTAAACCTCTTAACGCCGCCTGGATACATCTTTTTTTCTCAACCACGTCTTCATCGCAGAGGTGGAGGGCTGGTTGTAGTTTGCCGTGAGACTATTAAAATATCCAAGATTGAGTTACACGATGTTACAACATTTGAATATTTAGCGCTGAGAATGACGGGCCAAACGTCACTGGTGGTAATTTTAATTTACCGACCACCAAAAAGTCCCTCTGACTTTTTTTCTGATATTAGTGAGATACTTACTCTTGTCTGTGCTTGTCATTCATCTGTTATTTTGCTTGGTGATTTTAACATACATGAAAACACTGCACAATGCAAAGAGTTGATGTCAGTATTGGACTGTTTCAACTTGACTCAAAATGTAACTTTTGCCACTCACTCCAGAGGCCACATACTGGATCTCATATGTACATCTGGCTTAAATAATATTCTTGTTAACGGCTCTGATTTTGCACTTTCAGACCACAAACTTATAAATTTCAGTTGTAGTTTTCCAATATCTATGTCTCCTCAGAAGAAAATGCTGACCTATCGTAAAATTAACTCTGTAAATTCAACTTCTTTTTCTGCTTCTATAAGGGCTTCTACTTTATCAGAATGTCTACTGTCTGACCATCCATCAGAAATTTGCTGTACTTACAATAATGCTCTGTCTCAAATACTTGATATGCATGCCCCTGTTAAAACTAGACTGGTTCCATCTACTCGTGCCTCACCCTGGTTCACTCCTGAACTTCGGATGATGAAAACTGAGGGTCGCCGTCTAGAAAGACTATACAGGAAAACTGGACTCATTGTGCACTCTTTAGCTTTTAAAGAACACCTGCTCAACTACCGGACCGTCCTTAACAATGCAAGATCCACTTATTTCTCCTCCACTATTAGAAATTCCTCGTGCAGACCCAAATCACTCTTTGCTATGGTTAACAAACTAACAAATCCACCACAACATGTTATGTCAGGCTCTGTGGAGCTTGTAAATAGCTTCTCTAAATTCTTTTCAGACAAATTGATGTCTATCACTTCTTCCATCACCAAAAACAAGCATACAAGCGACTCAAACTTAATGATAACTGGACCAGCCCACTTGTCAAACCCTCTCTCTACTTTTACTCTGACTACTCCTGTTGCCATAAGTGACCTAATTGTGAAGTCAAATTCTACATCTTGCCGGCTCGATCCTACACCGACTGTTCTACTTAAGAAGTGCGTCCTCGAGGTCGCACCATTCATAACTCACATGATAAACTGTAGTTTAGCCCGTGCCATTGTCCCAGCGGAATTAAAAACTGCTGCAGTGACTCCCATTCTTAAAAAACCTGGCCTTGATCACCTAAACATGGACAATTACAGACCGATATCAAACCTAACATTCTTAAGCAAAATCCTTGAAAAGGTTGTTGCTTCTCAATTACGCTCTTATTTGGATATGAATGGTCTTTTTGAACCTTTTCAGTCGGGTTTTCGCCCATCTCACAGCACTGAAACTGCTCTTCTGCGTGTGGTTAACGACATTCTCTCATCGATGGATTCAGGGTTAATAAACATCTTGATGCTCCTTGATCTAAGCGCCGCTTTTGACACAGTCTGCCATGAATTGCTTATTTCTCGGCTTTCTGATATTGGTATCACTGGTTCCGCTCTTTCCTGGCTTATTTCCTATATCACTGACAGAATGTATTATATCACCATACAAGGTCATAATTCTGCCACCAATTTACTTACACGGGGCGTTCCTCAAGGTTCGGTTCTTGGTCCACTCTTGTTTATCATCTACATACACCCACTTGGTAGCATCATACGCAGGCATGGACTACAATTCCATTGCTATGCAGATGACATCCAAATTTACCTCACCACCAGCTCCGATAGACCATCCCTGCCTGACTCACTCACTGCATGCATCAGGGACATAAAGCATTGGATGTCCCTTAACTTCCTCAAATTAAATGATAATAAAACTGAGATATTAGTGATTGGTTCTCCAGTTTCAGTCAAAAGGATGGACCAGTCCTTCTATATTGATGGTTTCCATATAAAGCCTTCATCACTGACTCGCAACCTCGGTGTCTTATTTGACTCAACTCTGTCTTTTGGCTCTCATATTTCTTCCATTGTTAAAAACTCTTTCTTTCATCTTCGAAATATTGCTCGTCTAAGACCATCTCTCACTTTAGCTGACGCCGAACTCTTAATTCATGCATTAATCACATCACGTCTGGATTATTGCAATGCTTTATTTCTTGGCCTTCCCAAAAAACTTATTGCAAGATTGCAGTACGTCCAAAACTCAGCAGCAAGAGTTCTCACCTCCACCAGGCGTTCTGCTCACATCACTCCGGTGCTTCATGACCTTCACTGGTTACCCGTTTCATCACGTATCCACTTTAAGGTATTGCTTTTAACATATAAGGCATTAAACGGTCTTGCACCCCCATATTTGTCTGATCTACTTTTCACCTACCGTCCTGCACGCTCTCTCAGATCTACTGAACTTGGTGTACTGTCCATCCCTCGTTTTCGATTATCTACAGTAGGTGGAAGGTCATTCAGTGTTAATGCGCCAACATTATGGAATTCACTGCCCCTTTCACTTCGAAATATCTCATCAGTGACTGCTTTCAAGACACAGTTAAAAACATATCTGTTTAACATGTACTTCGCCTAAATGTGATTTATGTGTCCTTTGTGATTGTAAAGTTGTGTGTCAGTGTTAAATGTATTATAAAGGCACCATGTAAAGCGACCTTGAGCTTTGGAAAGGCGCTATATAAATAAAACTTCTTCTTCTTCTTCTTCTTTATCAGAGTTCCCTCTTTCACCGACATGTGGAATCGGCCAAAAAAAAGCCGACGAGGACCAATTTCAGCCGACGGTTAAAAAAAGCATTAGAGGTAGATGCTGTGAAATGCTTCAAATTAACAGATTATACATTTGGCGCGAAGAGTAGCAGTTCAACAGGCTCTGATGGCTCTAGCTCCCCCTGACTAGCTGATATGCTGTCTTGATAGTTTTATGTTGTCTTAATGTTCTTCTGTTTGTTTCCCTTTGGTTTTACAAATATGACCTAATAGGCTATATGTTGTGTTACTTAAAATAAATGTTTAAATAGCATTTATTTTTGTATTGTGTTATATTTTTATGCTATAAGTGGTGTTAAAAAAATATTCTGCACATTAATGGGCCAATGTGTTATGATTTGGGATGTGGTGGGCTGCTGTGGGCCAGAAAGTCCAGGGCCACTTTTCGGTCCCAGTCCGCCCCTGGGTGTATGTTATCTACCTTTTGGTGCAGATGAGAACAAATCTGAATTGCTCGCGGTGCAGTCTGAATTAGAAGCTGTAGAAAAGCAGATCCGTGACCTTCTAGAGCAGTGTTCCTCATTGCGCGGCTCGCCAAGCTTTCATTTGTGGCTCGCATGGCGGTAAATAATACAGTGAAATTATCAAGCAGTCACTACAGATATTTCATAAAAACATTAAAAACGAAGTAGGACTATAACATAACCCGTTAAAAACTCAAAGTGTCAACTCTATTTTCAAATAATTTCGATCGGATTGAAAGGGGTGGTTTATCGAGAGAACATGTAAACACATGATCGATTGAAAACCGAAACTGAAAGGACGCCGTATGTCGCGCTGAACAAGCTGTTCTTCTGATGAAAGTGTCGTATAAACGAGTGTCCCGTCGTTCTATAATTCTCCTTTCACTCAGTATCTGTGAAGTGAAGCAGGACAACGGCTCACCAGTCCTTGTTTCAGATTCTCATCCACAGACGATTGATTTTGGGCATTTTTACTGGGTGAAATATACAAACAGCACGGCATAACGGTTCATCATAGTCTCCAAATTATGACCAGAATTTGATAAATATTAAGTCTGCTGTTTAAAACAAATAAAGAACCAATGTAGGAAAATGGTTATTACGCAACAACAGCGGGAAACTTTGTATATTTGTGCAGTGTGCGAATGTCAAAAAACCTATTCCGATTTGAATCTTTTGACTTATAAACGTGCACATCACCCCAATCATGCATCATGTCACGATGTTAAGCATCCATGTAAACTACAATACATTCAGATTAATTAATAAGAATGAATTCAGACAGATTGAAACAAAAGTTGTGCATGTGAACATATCCAGTCTCTGCGGAGTTGCCAGTTATGGCAGTATTTCCAGCTCTTAACGCCGCATGTGCTCTTGGATGATTAGATAGGCTACATGATGGGCTAATAATGTAGAAAAATAATGTCTTGACTTAATGTCATTCTGGGATGAATATATTCTGGAAATCCTGCTTTTTTTTGTCATTAAGGGAAATCATCTTGTCTCAGCTACAAATTTGACTGGTAAATCATTAAAAAAAGGTATTTATTGCATTGCATATTGTATGTTCAGGGGTGACAGATTAATAAACAGACATGGTATTTATGACTGGATGTAACTTTTTATACTTTCCTGTAAAAATGGCTCTACTACTGACTTTGTCCTATCAGTGCGGCTCTCATGAAAAAAATAGTGGAGACCACTGTTCTAGAGAGACAAGCTGAGCTGAGAGACCGGTGTTTAGCTCTTGAAACATCACGCGCTGATGCACACGGATCAGTGATTAACGTTAGTAACCCGCTGACGCTGACCTCGTCTACTCCGTGCGTTTCTCAGCATTGGTCCCGAGCGTCCAGGTCACGATCAGCCATGATTTCATTCACTCCGGCTCCAACACACCACCACGAAGCCTGGGTGGTTCCGCGGAAGCCACGAGCCAGGACAAGACTCTTTTCGCCCCTCCCGGTTTTCGAGATCTCCACTCAGAACCGCTTCTCCCCTCTTCGCGAGACGGAACGCGATGCTGTGATCATCGGCGATTCCACCGTCCGCCACGTCCACGCTACGTTAGGTAAAAGTAAGGTGCACAGTCACTGCTTTCCTGGTGCTCGTGTTCTCGATATCACTGCGCGGGTAACTGAAATCTTGAACGGTGACGAGCGCGTCGGAGCTGTTGTGCTGCACGCGGGAGCTAACGACATTAGGCTGCGACAGACGGAGGTTCTGAAGAAAGACTTCAGGAGCCTTATCGATACGGTATGCAGCACATCGGCTGAAACATCGATTATTGTGTCTGGACCGCTTCCATGAACTTCCATGAAAAGTTCAGTAGATTATTCGCACTAAATTAATGGTTATTGTCATGGTGCAATGAGCAGAAACTGATTTTTGTAAATAATTGGAATCTGTTTTGGGAGCGACCAAGGCTCTTCCGCGCTGATGGCTTACACCCAAGTAGAATCGGGGCAGATCTTCTGTCGGATAACATCTCCAAGATGTTAAATACCATTTGACTAGTAACCAAAAATCCAAATCACAGTCTCTACTGCACCAATTTAATTGATATTAATACTAGTGTAGAACATTGCATAGAAACTGTGTCTATTCCTCGTTTACTAAGATCAAATAATAAATCTACTGCGGGATCTAGAAAAAATCTAATTGTTATCAAAACAAAAAATCTCGCTATTAGTGAACAAAAACAATTTCTAAAGCTAGGTCTTCTAAACATTAGATCGCTCAAACCTAAGGCGGTTACTGTAAATGAAATGGTCACAGATAATAATTTCGATGTTCTGTGCCTTACTGAAACCTGGCTTAAACCAAATGAGTATTTCGGTCTAAATGAGTCTACTCCGCCAGGATACTGTTATAAGCATGAGCCTCGTCTGATCGGTCGTGGCGGCGGTGTTGCAACAATCTACAGAGATATCCTTAATGTTACTCAGAAAACTCGTCATAGGTTTAATTCGTTTGAAGTGCTTGTGCTAAATGTTAAGCTCTTAGATGTATGAAAAAAATCCCTATTATCTCTAGCATTGGCTACCGTATATAGACCTCCAGGGCCTTACGCCAATTTCCTAAAAGAGTTTGCTGACTTTCTATCAGATCTTTTGGTCAACGTCGATAAAGCATTAATTGTTGGAGATTTTAACATACACGTAGATAATTTAAATGATGCGTTAGGGGCTGCGTTTACAGATTTATTAAACTCCTTTGGGGTCAAGAAAAACGTCAGCGGACCAACTCATCGTCTTAATCATACACTCGATTTAATTATATCATATGGAACCGATCCAACCGATATAGATATCATTCCACAAAGTGATGATGTCACTGACCACTACTTGATAACTTGCATATTACGCACTGCTGTATGTCATGCTGCGCCACGTTATCGACCAGGTAGAACAATTTGTCCATCCACCATAGATCATTTCTCAAATAGCTTATCTGATCTGTCTCAGCTGCTGCCTGAACCCAAACAAACAGATGAATTAGACAAACTAACTAGCACTATGAGCACCATTCTCTCTAGAACATTGGATATTGGTGCACCCATTAGATTAAAAAAGGTCAGAGAAAAAAGTATAGCACCATGGTACAATAATACTACGTATGTTTTAAAGAGAGAAACCCGTAATTTAGAGCGTAAATGGAAAAAACGAATTTAGAGGTCTTTAGAATCGCGTGGAAAGACAGTATGTCACTTTATAAAAAGGCACTTAAAACGGCCAGGGCTGAGCACCTCAGCAAATTAATAGAAAACAACTGAAATAATCCAAGGTTTTTATTTAATACCGTGGCTAGACTAACAAATAAACAGACGTCGTCTGAACAAAATACCTCGTTACAGTTTAGTAGTAATGATTTCATGAACTTCTTCACCGAGAAAATTGAAAGCATCAGAATCAAAATCGTAAACGTTCGATCTTTCCTCGCGCCTTATAATTCGGCCGCAATTATCACCCCGCAAGAACAATTACAATGCTTTACAACCATAGAACAAAAAGAGTTAAATAAACTTATCACTTCATCTAAAACAACAACATGTTTATTAGATCCTATACCAACTGAACTACTGAAAGAAGTGTTACCTATAGTGGAAGAGCCTCTTCTCAATATTATTAACTCATCTTTATCTTTAGGTCATGTTCCAAGAACGTTCAAGCTGGCAGTTATAAAACCTCTTATTAAGAAACCACAATTAGATCCAAATAACCTAGCAAATTACAGACCCATTTCGAATCTTCCATTTATGTCAAAAATATTAGAAAAAGTTGTGTCCCCTCAACTCGGCTCTTTCTTGCAAGAAAACGACATCTATGAAAAGTTTCAGTCTGGATTCAGGCCACATCATAGCACTGAAACTGCACTTGTTAGAATTACAAATGATTTACTTTTAGCTTCGGACCAAGGCTGTATCTCAGTACTAGTTTTACTTGATCTTAGTGCTGCGTTCGATACTATAGATCACACAATACTCTTAGATCGACTACAAAATTACACTGGTGTTCAAGGACAAGCATTAAGCTGGTTCAGGTCATACTTATCTGACCGCTACCATTTCGTCTACTTAAATGGAGAAAAATCGATTATAACTTCGGCAAACTATGGAGTGCCGCAGGGATCTGTGTTAGGCCCTTTATTATTCTCAATATATATGCTACCACTTGGTAATATTCTAAGGAAACATGGAATTAGTTTCCATTGTTATGCTGATGACACTCAAATATATATTTCATCACGGCCAGATAAATACGCTAAATTATCCAAATTGACAGATTGTTAAAGATATAAAAGATTGGATGACGCGTAATTTTCTTTTATTAAATCCAGACAAGACAGAGGTAATACTTATAAAAAATATCATATAACACCGATTTTATCATCACTTCATTGGTTACCTATAAAGTTCCGTATTAAATACAAGGTATTGCTTTTGACTTATAAAGCTCTAAATGGTTTAGCTCCAGTCTATTTAACGGATCTTCTATCGCCTTACAATCCATCGCGCTCTTTAAGATCACTAAATTCGAGGCTTCTGGTCATTCCTAGGATATCCAGATCCACCAAAGGAGGCAGAGCATTTTCACATTTAGCTCCGAAGCTCTGGAATAGCCTTCCTGATATTGTTCGTAGCTCAGACTCGCTCTCCCAGTTTAAAACTAGACTGAAGACTCATCTATTTAGCCAGGCATTCATATAAATTTTTTATCTTACAGTTACTGTAAATTCGGCCTCTAGTTCATAAACGCCAGAGTAGAACTGGCCCCCGACTGAGCCTGGGTTCTCCCAAGGTTTTTTTTCTCCATTGGGTCATCTGATGGGGTGTTAGGACACCATTAGGTCACTGGATGGAGTTTTTCGGTTCCTTGCCACTGTTGCCTTTGGCTTGCTCAGTTGGGGATATTCAAATTAATTAACCAATCATACCATTGATCAGCTCTACCAAACTTGGATGTCTTTTTTCCAGTAATAAACAAACATTGTTAAGTTGTTTTGATTGATACTGTGAAGCAGCTTTGATACAATATGTATTGTGAAAAGCGCTATATAAATATATTTGACTTGACTTGACTTCTAAATTCTAATATTGTAAAACTTTAAAATAATTTCTTTAGTTCTAATGTGCAATTATGAACTTCATGCAATCTAAGTTATTTAGCACTTAGTTAACTTAAATGCTTTTTAGCACTGCGCTACACCAGCATTGGACAACAAATCTCGTTAAAAAAAATCAACAACAAAAAACGGTCGTGCTTTAGAATTTAAAATCAGCTGCTTGCGTTCGGGTTTGTCCGATGTCTTACAGTGAATTGTCATAATTTGCGTAAAATCCCTGATCTACCTATCTTGATGGAAATTTGAAGAAGGGAATGACAGCTCGATTAGCCTGAAGTACGCTGAGGTGCAGTCGCCAAGCGTTCGTTTTTAAACAATAACTTCATCTATTCTGTGTCTTAAGTACAATAAAACATTAGCCAATATATCTGTACTAAAATTACCATGGTAAACCGATAATAAGATACGATTAAAGTTAGCATATGATTTAATATTTCTTATATGGCCAAATCATTCACAAAAACGTACATAAAGGAACGCGCAATCAATGAGATTGCTGTATTATAAACCAATTAAATTGGTGGTGGGCGCAAATGTGTCGCCCTGCCCCATCGTCCAGACTGCACTCCGGGGTACAGGGGTAGTACGAGGACGGTGGACCTACTGTCAAGTGAAAGCAAATCTGCAAATGCATGATTTTGTTAGCCAGCGATGAAGATCTTTATTAGTTGAACATCTTCGTATGCTGTGAATGAATGATTCCACAGGACGATAAATTTGATTTCCTTTCATTCAGGTAATACATTTTACAACCAAACAGGGCCCGGTTCCCCGATAACGCTCACTCTTAGCGTGCTAAGAAGACTCGAAAGATACATCTTACCAAAGTTGTTTAGGTTCCTAAGTGTGTTCCCCGAAGTGTCCCTTAGGAAGCTTCTTAGCACGCTGCCTCTTACATTCGACATTACAAAGACGCTGTCCCAAGTGAAGGTGCTGAATTAATTGGCATCGATTGCTCAGGAATCGATTTTCCACTTCATGCAAAGGTGCATTACGGCGTTAAGAAAGACAACACGTTCTATGCAAATGAAACATTCCTCAAATTATTCCAGTAACATTTATTTTAACATAGTTTAAGTTATCAGTAAAATATAGACTATTAATTCAATTATCAAATTAATGAATTAATGTCAGTAATATGTTCACACGATATTTTGTGACAGGTAGACGAACCGGATATCCCTCGCTAATCATCCACCCTCCTTATCCCGTTGTGCCACTTGTGCCGCTTCTTGACATGGGTTTAACGACTTCTAAAAATGTAATACACTTATATTAATTGTAAGGTACTTTACGATCAGAATTCATTGGCAAGCAGCTGCAGTTACTTCTGTTTAATGCGGTATTGATTGCCATTGGTTAATGTTTTCAATAAAAAGCAACCTATCTACAATGAACAGAGAGAGAGAGTTAGATACAGAATATGGTGTTGAAGCAACGTAAAAAAAGGGCACCAAGCTTCTCGTCAGAGGAACTTGAAGTTTTGCTGGACGAGGTGAGCAAGCGCAGGTCTGAGAAGGTCCAGCAGCTCCATAATGAGTTGTCTTGGGAGGCGAATTTTTTTTTAATATAGCCACATCTTTGATTCAATACAAGGACACGTTGGATCGCTGCCATAGTTGGTCGCTTACTGGACACCACCATGCTTACCCATTTATAGATCTTAGCCATTTAGAGCCAAATTGTTTGCCAGATTTTAATGATCAAAAGTGATTGCCAATTTAAACGATTTAATGACATTACGTAATAGCCTAGGCTAATTACCACCATATTAGTTCTGATACCAAATAAAGTCAACTTCATAAATAGGCCTGTATCCATTGCGAACATATTTTATTATCAGTCTTAAAATGTCCATAACATAAAATCATTGTTGAGCCACAACATTGTCAACATACCATAGTTTGACTTGTACTGCACTGCGCTGATTTCTAAAGACTGCTACACAGTGGCGGCGGCTAGCGTCTTGAGCTCAAACAACGCTAAGAGAGAGCTTACAAATGGTCCAGACCAATCTTATGAAAGTGTGACTTACAGAAGATATACTTAGCGTACGAACGTGTCGGGAATCATGCCATAATGTTAAGAGAGAGGGTAAGGCAGTGCTCGAATTGAGGGGGGGCTGGGGGGATCCGGGACCCCCAATAAGGTATTAGGGACCCCCCATAAGAAGTAAAAAATAGATTTAGGGGGGTCCCTCGGATATTTTTATTTTAGTAAAAATAATAATGGCAAATCTGATTAAATGCATGCAATAAATGGTAAATTTCGTGAATTAATTATTTACAATAATTGATGTTAAATTTGTTGTTAAAGGTTTTGCCATGTCTCTTTAAAATGTAAACGCCCGGCCCCACATCTAAAGAGCGCTGTGCGCAAGACATCGTTTGCAGAACTGATTGATTGGCGCCGCTAAAGCTAATTTTAGCAATTCAGCTTTGATCACAGGAATAAATTACACTTTACTATATATTCACATAGAAAACAGTAACAATATTTCACAATATTACTGTTTTTTTTTTATCAAATCAATACAACTTTGAGCGGAAGAGACTCGGCTACTTTTAAAAACATAAAAATCTTATCGATCTCAAATTCTGAACGGTAGTGTATATTTCATTTTATTATGTATATTTATTTTTAAAAAATTTAAACCAAACCATGGCATTATCTAGTGTGCAGGTAAAGAGGACCTCCACTTGCTTTTACTGGTCTTCAAGTGCCTTATATGTAATGCCCTGGTATATTTGCCATAGTTGACCTTTTAGATCTGCTGCTTTGTCACCCTCTAAATCCAGTATTACTTTAGTAAGTAATTTAAAAGAAGAATAGTAGTTTATCTCTCTTTGTTAAATAACATTGGACTGAAAATGTATGTATATATATATATATATATATATATATCTTTATCAACAGTTTTTAATAAATAGTATGCATATTATGATCAAATATATTGTATATTTTGTATAAATTGTATATTGCAAGACTATTTAACCAACTAAACAACCCCCCGCCCAAAACAATTTTTTATGGTGAAATTTATTTTATGGTGGGGACCCCCCATAAGACTTGATTCAATTCGAGCACTGGGGTAAGGAATAGGTTAAGAACTACTTAGCAATAAGAACGTTTTGGGGAACCGGGCCCAGATTATTACCCTACGCCACGATACCACTACTATAAAGTATGACATTACCCGTTTTTTGGACATATACCTAAATGTATACATTAAAGGGGTGGTAAAACACATTTTTTCGAAGGCTTGATTGTGTTTGTGGGGTGCACTGTAACATGTGTTCATGCTTCGTTTTTAAAAAATGTAATTATTTTTCAATATTTTACCTTTATTCTACACTGCTCTGCCCCTCCTTGTAAAAACGGTCTGATGGTTTCCGGGTTCTATGAAGCCAGTCCCTCAAAAATACGCAACGCAATGGGCTCAGATTGGTTAGCTGGCCCAGTGTGTTGTGATTCGCTAACCGCCTAGTGCACGTTTTTCGAAAACGTCAGGCCCCTTAACTTTACCGGTAGTTTGTGCTTTGGTGTATTATAAACAATGGCGTTAATCGGACCCAGAGAATGCTAGTGAAGATGATCGAGCAGAACCTGTTCAAGAACGGCTGTTAAACGACGTTTCAGAAAGGTTTGTTTTTTGTTGTTGTTTCTGTCTCATTTCTTTTTAGATACGCTGTAATTAAATTGTACTAATTATTATAGTACTACAAAAAATAAGCTTAATAGTCATAAACAAGAATTTCATATAATCGTTCTAACAAATTATACTAACGTTACAGTCCTCAAAGGGATTTTTTTTGAGTAAAGACTGCGGATCTATTGATCGTTACTGACTGTATGCCACCGTTACTTTTGCATTTCTAGAACGATTGTAGCCAAATATCTGTCGCCAGAACTATTAACCCAAAACGAACACTAAACATTGGCTTTAACGTTACTACAGTAAGTTTGCCAAATCAAACACAGAACCATGTTTAGCATGCCTGTAGATAAACAAGCATGTAGATAAACAATACATAAAAGCTCTAATCAAAGAATAATTAACACTAATTCCAAGTTCGCTGTTGAGATTTAAAAAAGTTTGTAACGTTAGGTTTGAATGAGTATTTAACAAGCTGGTTTGCAGAGCCAAACAGCGTTGTCATTTGTTTACTTCCTTGCTGCAACGTACAATTAACAATACGAACTATTGCAGGAAAACACATCGACGAAAAATAAATCATACTTACAGGTTGTGGCCTGTAAACAACAGCTTCTGTTCTTAAAGATGGAACTGCTCCATCTTTCAGGACAAGCCGTTGTGCGAATCCTGCATTGAACTCGCGAAGATTGTGGAAGCTTTCCTCCGTGTGCAGCACAGAGAGCGAGATTTGGGTAATAATTATGAGGGACCTTGTTAAAAATAAATTTTAACCATTGATCCCTAACTCCCCCGACCCTAAGAAGGCTGAACAAATTGAAACCTGCAATCTGGATAAAAATAACAGCGTTTCGACGGCATTGCGGCAACAACACCCTAACGTATACCACAACAACTCTTCTCCAAAGCAAAAATGGCCTCGCCCTTATTTAGTATTCTCGTCGGAGGGGTATATGTAAAATTGGGGTTACTGACGTCAGCAACCCTGGAGGAATGTCGTGTAGTCCCTACCGGCCGTTTGCTGTAGTCCTTAGAAATTGATTTCTTTAAAAGCAAATATCTCCCTTTGTTTTGAACTTTGAGCGCTGTAACTTTGCAGATGTTGTTTATGCTCAAACAGCAACATTACACACTAGCTAAAGTTAGAAAAGTGAAATCGTGTTTTACCACCCCTTTAAATAAGCTACCATTGTTCACAGTTTATGAAATGAACACCGCCATCCCGCGGTAATTTGTGAGCTATTGTGCAGTGGCGTGCGAACTCGTCTTGAAAACGAATGCCTTTGCCTGCCTTAGACACAGTTAACCAGTTTAAACCTCGCTTGCAGGAATATACATTTGATTACGTTTTGTAGAACAGACAGAGATCCATCAATCTGCATTTGATCGTTGTTTGTGTTCAGTTGTTCAGTAGCGGTCATGAGCTTGAGCACATGTGAATAGTTTTAACTCTTTCTTCTCTGTGTCAATGTTTCCCTTTACATGCCTTTGCCTCTGCAGATTTACTTTATTTCAACATTGATTAATAATCATATGTAGTTGTATAAGTTACTATTATACAAACCAAAGGACAGAAAATGATTTTCAGGCTACAGATGCCAGAAATAATGCTTGTCTCTTGTGGTAAAGATAGCCTAAATGATAAGTCATTTAAATAAAAACAAAATCTAAATAATAACATGTTTTATATATATATATATATATATATATATATATATATATATATATATATATATATATATATATATATATATATATATATATATATACTACAGGGCTGTTGAATGCTTGATTCTGATTTTTTTAGAACGTTCTAAGGTGTGCAATTATTTTTTTTCAGGGAAACGCACGGCTAAAGTAGTTCCAGGCAGGTCTTGACTGCACTACTGTTCCATATCACTTCACGTAGTAAACTGTAATAACGGAAAATAGAATACAGTTCATTACAAGAAAAAATAATGACAGACAATTTTGATAGATCATGTCTGTCACCGGGCACAAGTGTGAAACAAGCCTGAGAAGCTACTGGGTACCTTCTGCTAATGAAAAAGAAATGGAGCTTGATCCTCTCAGGAAACAAAAGTACAAACGAAAATCAAGCCAAGGATCAACAGGAAAAAAAAACGTACTCGGTTACTAACGTAACCTCGGTTCTCTCTAGAGAGGGAACGAGTACTGCGTAATATCTTACGCTATGGGGAAAACCTCTTTTCCACGAGATATTGAAGCCAAAAAATTATCCTTAATTTTGTATTAATGTAAAACGCTGTGCAGCAGCATGCAGACATAGGCAAGGCGGCTTGCGCGCCTATTGGCTGCCCTGCGGCAACAGCAGCAGCCTATCGAGAGAGGCGCTGCGTGACACCACATCCAATGGGGGCAATTCGCGCCCATTTCGTCACGTCCCGCCAGAAAGGGCGTGGTCTCGCCCTATAAACATAGCTCGATTAGGCTGGTACAACTGGTTTTCATCGCCGAAGCGAACCAGAGCTGTGTATGCACGGCAAGATACGCAGTACTCGTTCCCTCTCTAGAGAGAACCGAGGTTACGTTAGTAACCGAGTACGTTCTCTTACGAGAGTACTCTCGTACTGCGTAATATCTTACGCTATGGGGAACACTATGCAAAACGCAGTGCGTACTGGGATCCAACACCAAAGTCCCAAGGGCAGTAGCCCGGGGCTCATATAGTGCATAATCACCATGGACTCACAGAGAGTCGGAGAAGAGAGGCTGCAAGCATCATTCCCCATGAAATAGCATCCCACAGGAGCTAGTTATGTAACAGTGTTTCAGGCAGACAAGGGTGAACTTGTTCAGCTTGAACTGGGCAATAGAAAGGGTTATTCAACACCCATGGGCTGTTCTATCGCTCAGTGAGCGATGCACAGGCAAAACTCAGCATCTGGGCCGGCACAGCGGGGCAGATAGCACTGAATTCTATACCGACAGAAGCTTGGCTTGTAAGGCGGGAACCTCTAGGTTATAAAACCTTATAAATGTAGACGGCGAGGCCCAGCCCGCGGCCGTACAGATATCTTGCAAGGTAACCCCACTATACCACGCCCACAATGAGGCCACGCCTCTCGTGGACTGCGCTCTGACACCTAAAGGACACTGCAGGTCCTTAGAAGTGTAAGCCAGTGCTATAGCGTCGACTATCCATCTGGATAAGCTCTGTTTTGATGCGGCCAGTCCCTTGGAGCGTCCGCCAAACAAAACGAAGAGCTGCTCGGTCTGTCTGAAGACAGACGAGCGGGACACATAAGCTCTCAGTGCCCTGACAGGGCAAAGGAGACTCGCATCCACCTCCTCAGCATGAACCGGGAGGGCGCACAGGGAAATGACCTGGGCCCTGAACGGTGTGTTGAGAGATTTGGGCACGTACCCGTGCCTTGGTTTGAGTATGACTTTTGAGTCATTAGGCCCAAACTTCATACATGTAGCGCTTACTGAAAGCGCTTGTAAGTCCCCTATGCGCTTCACTGAAGCGAGAGCCAAAAGAAACACCGTTTTGAAAGACAGATGCTTCATGTCTGACAAATGGATTGGCTCGAACGGGGCACCTTTCATGGCTTCCAAAACCGTAGAAAGGTCCCACACCGGGACTGAAGGAGGTCTGGGAGGGTTCAGCCTCCGAGCTCCCTTGAGGAATCGCACGACCAGGTCGTTTTTCCCAGTGACTGGCCAGACACAGGTTTAGCAAACGCTGCTATGGCCGCCACGTAGACTTTGAGCGTGGATGCGGTACTGCCCTTATCCAGCAGCTCTTGAAGGAAGGAGAGTACTTCCGTGACCCCGCAGTCTATGGGTGAAAAGCCCTGAGCTTGACACCAGGTAGAGAACACAGACCATTTCGAGGAGTAAAGCCGTCTAGTAGACAGGGCTCTCGCCTGCGTGATCGTGTTTAACACTCCCTCCGGGAGGTTAGCGGATACCCGTTGATGGCCCATGCATGTAGGGACCATAGTTGCGGGCGAGGATGCCAAATCGAGCCCTTGGCCTGAGAGAGGAGGTCTTTCCTCAACGGTATTGGCCACGGGGCAGTGCTGGTCAGCCGCATCAGGACTGGGAACCAAGTCTGGTTCGGCCAGAGTGGAGCCACAAGCAGCACTGGGCATCTGTTTTCCCTGATTCGTTCCAGCACTTGAGGCAGGAGCGAGACGGGGGGAAAAGCATAGAGGGGACAGCGGGGCCAGACGTGGGCCAGCGTGTCCTCGCTCTTGGAGAAATATTCCGGACAGTGAGCGTTCTCGTGGGACGCGAACAGGTCCACCTGCGCTTTGCCGAATGTCTCCCACAGCAGTTGGATCGTCTGCGGGTGCAGCGACCATTCCCCTGCTGGGACATTGTTTCTGGACAGTCTGTCTGGTCCCAGATTCAGGTGACCAGGCGCATGCGCTGCTCTCAGTGAAAGCAGGTTGTGCTGAGCCCAGACCAGGAGGCGTTCCATTAGCCTGTAAAGGTTTCGGGACCTGATGCCGCTCTGGCGATTTATGTATGCCAACACTGACATGTTGTCCGAACGGACCAAGACATGGTGACTTTTTATCTGGGGACAGAAGCGCCGTAGCGCGTTGTCAACTGCCATCATTTCCAGACAGTTTATATGTAGGAGCTTTTCCCGTTCTGACCACTGGCCAAAGAACGGTCTGCCCTCGAGCAGCGCTCCCCATCCCGAGGTGGAGGCGTCCGTGGACACTACCTTCACTCTAGAGGGAGTCCCCAGACTCACACCTGACTGATACCAGTCGGTTACTTTCCATGGTTCCAGAGCTGAAACGCATTCTAGATCGACCCGGAGGCGAAACCGGCCAGCGGTCCATGCCCGGGGCGGAACTCACGCTTTCAGCCACAGCTGCAGTGGGCGCATGCGAAGCAGACCCAGCTGGAGTACTGAAGCTGCTGAGGCCATGAGGCCCAGCATTTTCTGAAACCTTTTGAGCTGGACTATCGAGCCGCGGCGGAAGGATTTCATAATGCGCTGAATGTCCAGCTCGCGCTCTGGCGACAGACGCGCTGTCATGGATAGCGAGTCCAGCACTGTTCCCAGAAAAGAAATTTTCTGGCTGGGAGACAGCGAACTTTTCGCCCAATTGACTGTGAGACCCAGGTTCTTGAGATGCTCGAGTAATGTGGTCCTGTGTTCTATGAGCTCTGATCGTGATCGAGCTAGAATCAGCCAATCATCCAAGTAGTTCAAAATTCGCATGCCCTGGAGTCTCAGGGGTGCGAGAGCCGTGTCCATGCACTTCGTAAATGTACAGGGTGCCAGGGACAGGCCGAACGGCAGGACTTTGTATTGGTATGCCTGGCCCTCGAAGGCGAATCTCAAGAATCGCCTGTGACGCGACGCTATTTGTATTTGAAAATAGGCGTCTTTCAGATCTATTGACATAAACCAGTCCTCCTGGCGAATTTGCGCGAGGATTTTCCTGGTTGTAATCATTCTGAACTGGCGCTTCGTGAGCGCTCTGTTCAGCTGTCGCATATCTAGAATGGGTCTGAGACCCCCGTCTTTTTTTGGTACCAGAAAATACCTGCTGTAAAGACCCCCTTCGCTCTGAGCCTGAGATAAAGGTTCTATAGCCCCTTTGCTCAGTAGTTTCGCTATCTCGGCTCGAAGTAGATGAGATACTTCATTTTTTACCGTCGTTTCGACTCCCGCCGCGCAACGGCGGGGGCGTCGAGCGAACTGCAGCGAATAGCCTCTTTTTATAGTCTTCAGCACCCATTCTGATACCCCGGGAAGCTTCGCCCACGCATCTGCGTGAATAGCTAGAGGTAGAATGAAAATCTGGGCTCTGGCCGCGGCATAACGGCGGCCGGAGAGCTCCGGTGTGCTGGGAAATAAACACTGTGTTTGCAGTGTGCGAGGCGGGGGTGCGCTGATCACAGCGGGCAGCCCGGCCGCGCTCAGCTTCTCTCTGACAGGTTGTGGAGAGAATGCGAGCGGGACGAGCCCCGTAGGGTTCGGCATGTCTTTGAGGGAATGTGGGCACGGGATAGCGGGCACTCTCACTGCACTGGGAACACTGTCGGCTCGCGCCGACTGAGAATGTGTTGGTTTCGTTTTTACAGAAACCGTGGGACATGCTTCATGTAGTGTTTGTGGGCACTGTGTTGTGGGCACGTACACTACATTTATTGCACAATCGACATGAGTCGATTTTATTTGTGCTAGCCCTGTATTGTGGCGGGCTGTGTCTGTGTGTGGGAATGGGCACTGAGACGTGGGCATTCTTACAACACTTATAACACCATCGGCCGTGGCCGGAATTCCAGAAAATACACTCTTTTTGAGATTTATCTGGGTCGCCGTAAAACTGGTGTTTGTGTGCAGGCAAGCGGGCTGTGGTACCAGCTTGTTTACTGCAAAATACACTGGAACAGTCACATTGTTTGGAACTGAACGAGCGAGAAGTTTCGGTAGAGTCTGGCCGCGGCGAGACTTAAACACCGTGGGCCTTAGCTGACTGAATGTGTGTTGGTTTCTTTTACAGAAAACGTGGCACATGCAGTGTGTAGTGTTTGTGGGCACTGGGTTGTGGGCACATTCACTATAACTAATGCACAATTGACATGAGTCGAACTCATTTGTGCGAGCCCTGCACTTTGGCAGGCTGTGTTTGTGTGTAGAAATGAACACTGGGCTGTGGCATTTTTAATACACTCATAACACCATCGGCTGTGGCCGGAATACCAGAAAATACACTGCTTACATGATTTTTCTGGGTCGCCGTGGAAACGGCATTTGTGTGCAGGCAAGCGGGCCATGGTACCGGCTTGTTTACTGCAAAATACACATACACTCATAACACCATCGGCTGTGGCCGGAATACCAGAAAATACACTACTTTCATGATTTTTCTGGGTCGCCGTGGAAACGGCATCTGTGTGCAGGCAAGCGGGCCATGGTACCGGCTTGTTTACTGCAAAATACACTGGAACAGTCGCATTTTCTCGGAACTGAACGAGTGAAAAGTTTGTTTTGTTTTGTTTTTTTTATATATCCGCTGCAAGAGCTGGGCTCGAACACGGGTCTCCCGTGTGAAGGCTTTGGGTTTCGCCACTGAGCCACAGGGGGAAACGACAAAAGCTTAAAATAGCCCAGACAGATAAAGAGCGTCATCACAGTTCTTTGTGTGTCGGCGTTTGTTTGCAGGCGTGCGTGTTATACAACAGGCTCACCGCTGCAATATTGACATTTTCAGCCGTTAAAACTAAGAGGAGCTGAGAAATGTTTGAGAAATGGAGATTGGTCCGGCCTCGGCTGGACTAAAAACACACTCTATCCTCATTTCGCCGGTGACGCGCGCCCACGGGGGGCAAGGCAGCTTTCTTATAACGTAAAGAAAGCTAGCCGCGGGGTCTTCTCTACAGATGCAGCTATCTCGTCGTCATAATAGCGGAGGTGGCGGCACGCGGCGGCCGTTGTCCGTCAGTGAGCGACTCGACTGAAGCTGGTGAAGCTGGCGGGCGAACCGGCAAGCTTTCACGGGCTGGAGAAGACTCGGGGACCCGCTGAGTACGGCGCTTTACGGCGCGGCACTAGAGCGAGTGGGAGTGCAGACTCGGAGAAAAAATGCCAGGCGAGTCCTCAGAGTCACCATGGCAATAGCTCGCTCAGCGAGCGCGAGAGCTGCATGATCCTTACCCAGGCGGGAAACGCAGATGAAATGGCGGTTCCCGTCGCTGAGTGCAGCTCGGCACGAGCCACAGGCAGGAACGAAGCATCTTTAAAAAGACGCTGCTCTTTTAGATAAAGAGAGAGAGAGAGTGTGAGTCGCGACGGCGAACACACACTCTCAGCAGAGTAAAAGGATATTGACGCCGGAAAGCGTAGCAGGTACGGCGACTGAAGGCGGCGAGGTGAAGGCCAGCGGCTTCAGGTTCAAGGGCTCGTCCCGCAGAAGGCTTATGTCGACGGCGCGGCTTCTCACTCTGGATCCAGCGATGCGTGCGCTTCGCTGAAGAGATGAAAATCAGTTGTACCAGCCAAATCGAGCTATGTTTATAGGGCGAGACCACGGCCTTTCTGGCGGGAAGTGACGAAATGGGCGCGAATTGCTCCCATTGGATGTGGTGTCACGCAGCGCCTCTCTCGATAGGCTGCTGCTGTTGCCGCAGGGCAGCCAATAGGCGCGCAAGCCGCCTTGCCTATGTCTGCATGCTGCTGCACAGCGTTTTACATTAATACAAAATTAAGGATAATTTTTTGGCTTCAATATCTCATGGAAAAGAGGTTTTCCCCATAGCGTAAGATATTACGCAGTATGAGAGTACTCTCGTAAGAGAACCTCTGCTAACATGCAGCCCCATGCGCTTGTCTGCCATTTTCGATGTCTAACTTCACAATCAATGGAAATGTGCAGTTTAATTTTAACAAATAAAGTATATACAGGTCCTTCTCAAAAAATTAGCATATTGTGATAACGTTCATTATTTTCCATAATGTAATGATAAAAATTTAACTTTCATATATTTTAGATTCATTAGATTCACACCAACTGAAATATTTCAGGTCTTTTATTGTTTTAATACTGATGAATTTGGCATACAGCTCATGAAAACCCAAAATTCCTATCTCAAAAAATTAGCATATCATGAAAAGGTTCTCTAAACGAGCTATTAACCTAATCATCTGAATCAACTAATTAACTCTAAACACCTGCAAAAGATTCCTGAGGCTTTTAAAAACTCCCAGCCTGTTTCATTACTCAAAACCGCAATCATGGGTAAGACTGCCGACCTGACTGCTGTCCAGAAGGCCATCATTGACACCCTCAACCAAGAGGGTAAGACACAGAAAGAAATTTCTGAACAAATAGGCTGTTCCCAGAGTGCTGTATCAAGGCACCTCAGTGGGAAGTCTGTGGGAAGGAAAAAGTGTGGCAAAAAACGCTGCACAACGAGAAGAGGTGACCGGACCCTGAGGAAGATTGTGGAGAAGGACCGATTCCAGACCTTGGGGGACCTGCGGAAGCAGTGGACTGAGTCTGGAGTAAAAACATCCAGAGCCACCGTGCACAGGCGTGTGCAGGAAATGGGCTACAGGTGCCGCATTCCCCAGGTCAAGCCACTTTTGAACCAGAAACAGCGGCAGAAGCGCCTGACCTGGGCTACAGAGAAGCAGCACTGGACTGTTGCTCAGTGGTCCAAAGTACTTTTTTCGGATGAAAGCAAATTTTGCATGTCATTCGGAAATCAAGGTGCCAGAGTCTGGAGGAAGACTGGGGAGAAGGAAATGCCAAAATGCCTGAAGTCCAGTGTCAAGTACCCACAGTCAGTGATGGTCTGGGGTGCCATGTCAGCTGCTGGTGTTGGTCCACTGTGTTTTATCAAGGGCAGGGTCAATGCAGCTAGCTATCAGGAGATTTTGGAGCACTTCATGCTTCCATCTGATTTCATTTTGTCAGCAAGACCTGGCACCTGCTCACAGTGCCAAAACCACTGGTAAATGGTTTACTGACCATGGTATTACTGTGCTCAATTGGCCTGCCAACTCTCCTGACCTGAACCCCATAGAGAATCTGTGGGATATTGTGAAGAGAAAGTTGAGAGACGCAAGACCCAACACTCTGGATGAGCTTAAGGCCGCTATCGAAGCATCCTGGGCCTCCATAACATCTCAGTAGTGCCACAGGCTGATTGCCTCCATGCCACGCCGCATTGAAGCAGTCATTTCTGCAAAAGGATTCCCGACCAAGTATTGAGTGCATAACTGAACATAATTATTTGAAGGTTGACTTTTTTTGTATTAAAAACACTTCTTTTATTGGTCGGATGAAATATGCTAATTTTTTGAGACAGGAATTTTGGGTTTTCATGAGCTGTATGCCAAAATCATCAGTATTAAAACAATAAAAGACCTGAAATATTTCAGTTGGTGTGCAATGAATCTAAAATATATGAAAGTTTAATTTTTATCATTACATTATGGAAAATAATTAACTTTATCACAATATGCTAATTTTTTGAGAAGGACCTGTAGTCCTATCTTTAATCAATAGAAAATTAAACTGAATATACATAAATAGATAGTCCTGCTGCAAGGGTTTTTGTTATTAGCCTAGTAATAGGCCTATAATAAATAAATAAATAGCCTAATAAATAAATTAAATAATATTGACGCACATGCTGTTCTGTCTCATTTTTGCAACCTCTCTCTGTCTCTCTAATAATTGCACCAATAACTGCATTAGTCTGCTATCAGTAGCTCAAACCTCCGTTACTAACTCTAACTCTGGAATTAGCAACAGAGACATGGGATAAGTTGAGTAAGAAATTAGTCCTACATACACGAGCGTTTTAATGACAAAAACTTGACAAACGTCTTGAAATGCATCATCTGAACAATGTTTTGAGGTGTGGTAACTGTAGTATAAGCGGAATAATTGACTTCAGGCCGTTGAATTATTAGAAAAATAATGCACACCCGAGGTGTAAAAAATTGTTAAAAAAAAAATTGTCTTTTTTTTTTTTTTTTTTTTTAAACGCTTCGTTTCGTGACCGCATTACCACCTCGGGTGTGCATTATTTTTCCTAATAATTCAACAGCCTGTCGTCAATTAATCCTTACATATAGGCCTATTATGATAAGTAACTAGCTTTTTTCATTGGATACTTTTTTACTCTTACTCAAGTACCTATTAAGTTTATTTATACTTTTAATTTTCACTTCGAGTAAATATTTCTATAAGTACTTGTACTTTTACTTGAGTACAGTTTTTGGATACTCTACCCACCTCTGAGTTTTGTTACTGAATGATTCAGAGTTTTAAAACGAATTGGTTGAATTAACCAATTCAGAGGCTGCATCCTTCGAAGGCTGATTGCATCACAGCGCCACAATGAAAGCTGTCCCAATTCGACAAAGGATACAACAGATGGATCCTTCGCAGCCTTGCTTACATCAAAATTAATTGCGCACCAGTGACGACAGGATTTTTTTAAAGAAATTGCTGAATTACACTTTTAAACAAAAGTATTGTTTCATCTTAGTCGAATTTATAATGATACAAATGTAAAAATAAAAAAAATGTAAAGTGGTTCAAATGTTGACTTGTATCTTACTTAGATGCAATTAGGCCTATATATATAAGGATGGTAAGATTCGCATCGGTGCATCGGCATACAAGCTAACAATGCGATGCATCGATTTAAATAAGTGTGCATCGGATACAAGTTGGCATTTGTATCGCGATGCATCGTTTTTAACATATCTGCATCGGTAAAAAAACTAGAAAGTGACCAATATTTTATTATGTAACTGTTAGATTGATTTCTCCTTTCTGAACTGTTGCTCAAGCGCATTCTCTCAACACCACTGCTACGTGAATATGACATTTCACAACACTACGGAGGCATGTCCTGAGAGTCACCTACCTAGAACAGATCAACATGGCGGAGCTCTATCTTCCACCAAATAATTATAAATCCAGTGTTTGGAAACACTTTTTTGTGTGTAAATTGAGGCCGCAATTTGTAAAATATGTCGCTATAAAATATTCAGGCAGTAGGCTAGGCCTACTACTAATTTAACCCTCCTATTATCTTTGGGGTCTATTTGACCCCATTCATTGTTTAACGTTTGTAAATATATAATTTTTTTTTTTTTTTTTTGCTTCAGATTTAATGACTTGGGGACAACTCTGTAAACATAAAATTAACCTGCTGATATTTTTTCAATGTCCTGTACACATTTTGTAGCATCAGTGTTCCTTGGGGTCAATTTGACCCCAGGCTCTTTTAGCTGTATAAAACATAAGAAATATTAAAATTTCACACACATTTGTTTTGATTGTTTTATTGAGGTCACTATAACATGTTATAATTGTAAAATGTTCATTATAATTTTACATAAATGTATTCCCCCCATGCCATGGGGGAGGGGAAAACATAATTATTATGGTTTACCAAACAAAGGGGAGGAGCAAACATTATAAAAGCATGAACAGAAGCCTTCTAAACCATTTCTCTTTGTGCTCTGTGTGCTCTCTATGTTCTCCATCTCTCTCATTTGAAAATTACATCTAAACACCCTTGGCACCCTCGTCCTGATCTTTGGAACCTCCACGTGTGGCTCCTGGACGGGATGAGGCAGGTTGAGTATCCTACTACCAGCGGTGGTGGTTACCATCACTTCCACTTAGCATCGTCCACGAGACATGTCTACGCTTTGAAGTGGAACCTCTTCATCAACTGGGCTCTTCTCACCAAGAAGACCCCCGGAGATGTTCGATCAGTGTTGTGCTTTCCTTCCTTCAAGAAGGGTTGGAGCGAAGGCTGTCTCCCTCCATCCTGAAAGTATACGTTGCTGCTATTGCCGCACACCATGTTACAGTGGAAGGTAAGTCCGTAGGAAAGCACGACCTGATCGTCAGGTTCCTGAGGGGAGCGAGGAGACTGAATCCTCCTCGCCCTCCTCTCGTTCCCTCTTGGGACCTCTCAGTGGTTCTAACTGCCCTGCAGAGAGCTCCCTTTGATCCTTTGCAATCAGTGGAGCTTAAGTTCCTGTCAATTAAGACAGCGCTCCTGGTTGCATTGGCCTCCATTAGGGGGTAGGGGACCAGCACACATTCTCCATTGACGAAGTGTGCCTGGAATTCGGGCCAGCTTACTCTCACGTGATCCTGAGACCCCGGCCTGGATATGTGCCCAAGGTTCCTACCACTCCCTTCCGGGACCAGGTGGTGAACCTGCAAGCGCTGCCCCTGGAGGAGGCAGACCCAGGCTTGGCACTGCTCTGTCCAGTACGTGCTCTCCGCGCCTATGTAGACAGAACGCAGTGTTTCAGGACCTCAGACCAGCTCTTTGTCTGTTATGGTGGGAAGCTGAAGGGAAAGGCTCTCTCCAAGCAAAGGTTGTCTCACTGGAAAAGATAGTGGACGCCTTTGCTTTGGCATACCAGCAGCAAGGTCGACTGTGCCTCCCTTGGTGTGACTGCCCACTCCACCCAGAGAGTGGCGTCCTCTTGGGCTCTAGCGCATGCCGCCTCGCTAACAGACATCTGCAGAGCTGCAGGCTGGGCAACACCTAACACATTCGCCAGATTCTACAATCTCCGAGTGGAGCCTGTGTCTTCTCGTGTACTCGCTTCAACCAGCTAGTACTGGACCCGCTCAGGTGTCTTCGCTTGCTCGCCATTCCACTCCACGGACTGGAAACGTGCGATATTCTCCTCAGGTGAGCTTCCCCGAAAGCCCTGAGTTCCTCCAGTGCGTCGGCGCCAGTGTCTATTGCCTGCGTGTCCGCTAGGTGCCTCCCGTGTGCATGGCCCCTCCTCTGAGCGACCCCCACATGTGTATTTCCACTGTAAGCCTCTCTGAGCTATGGGATTTGCTCCCCAGTGTACCTTGGTATTCCTGTGCTAAATAAGAGTCCTTCGTCCATGCCAGTCTCACGACAGGGATCTCAGATTTACGCAGGGCACTGGAAGACAGCCGAGAGGGTGGCCTGATTAGAGTGGAAAACCCATTCTTCGTCATCCGACGTAACTCGGAGTGACAACGAAAGGGAACGTCTCGGTTACGTATGTAACCCTCGTTCCCTGAGTAGGGAGCGGAGACGTTACGTCTTCCTGCCACTTCCGCTGTACTGCGGGGATCGTGGGTGGATGTCAACTTAAAAGGTTATTTAAGTAGTCAACAAAGACATAAATTACCTGAGACACAAACCTTTGTAAAAAAAACAGAAATCAAATTCTGGACGTTTAAATTACTGGGGTCAAATTGATGTTATCAGATTTGAGGGTAACAGGAGAGTTAACAACACACTTGAAGCGCCGACACAGCGTGAGTACAGCAGAGCATATTGTTGTCCTACTGTTAGTTTCACTGCTTCTATTGTTCTCATTTGTAAATCGCTTTGGATAAAAGTTTCTGCTAAATTAATAAATGTAAATGTTTTTTTTACAGTTCATACAGTATTTTTTTTCATACAGTTATGAAAGACCTGTTTGTGAAAAGTTTTTTTATTTATTTATTATTGTTTATTTTAAAACAGCACCTGCTTTCTGCTCCCGGAGTTAGCGTACCTGCTGAAATCACATTAGCCTGCTGGCAAGTTATGGAACATTTATTCATTGTTTATCCCTGAGCATCCTTACATTTTTTCACTGTTAAATGTGTGAGCTGTTAAAAGTGTAACTGGAGACAGGAAAGGAAAAGAATGTCTGTTTTTATTTAATCTTTTGTTTGTGAAAGAGCCATGCGTTAAAAGTCAGATGGCACTTTATGATTTGCTGTATGTCTGAACAAAAAAAATAAAAGTTAACTACCTATACCATATTGAATTGCATAGCATCATATTTTTCTCCACTGCATTGTATGTATTACATTGAATAGCATCGCGTTGAATCGAATCGAAATCGGATCGCACCGCATCGCAATAGTAGTGAATCGTATTGCATCGCATCGGTAGCTGCTTATATGTATCTTTAATGTATCGTATCGTTGGATATGCATCGAGATGCGTATCGCATCGGCCTCAGTTATGGAGATGCACATCCCTACTATATATACTCTTTATTATATACAGAAATGTACCATAATGAACATATTTAGATAGTTTGTGAAGCCTGTTTTGTTTTCAGACATTTTAATTTAACTTTTTTAAAAAGTCAGTACACATGTTACTGTCACTCATCAACGGCAGAACAGCCCTCCGTAGGCTGGACCGTCCCATTTAACAATGCTTGGTTGACCTTCACAGACTTTGAAGGATGTAGCCTCTGAAGTCTGAGTCCTACGGAGGATGCAGCCTCTGAATTGGGACACAGCTAATGAGGTTCATTCTCACGTGTTATGCCAATACGTTTGAGCTTCTGCAAGGACACATGAGGTTTGTTCTCACATGTCAAGCAACTACGGTTGAGCTCCTGTTAATGTTCGTTGATCAATTTTGATATTTGAATAAAAGCCGAAATTTTATCTGTTCATCACATTAAGTGAACATGGGAGAATAGACTTTCAGTGAAGGGACAGAAATCTCTTATATTTCATTAATAGAGCTTATTCAGAGCAGCGCCATGACGGATATACTTGGGTGTAAGCCATCAGCACGGAAGAGCCTTGGTCGCTCCCAAAACAGATTCCAATTATTTACAAAAATCAGTTTCTGCTCATTGCACCATGACAATAACCATTCATTTAGCGCAAATAATCTACTGAACTTTTCATGCCCTCGTCGGTACGTAGGAAGCGATCCAGACACAATAATCGATGTTTCAGGCGATGTGCTGCGTACCGTATCGATAAGGCTCCTGAAGTCTTTCTTCAGAACCTCCGTCTGTCGCAGCCTAATGTCGTTCGCTCCCGCGTGCAGCACAACAGCTCCGACGCGCTCGTCACCGTTCAAGATCTCAGTTACCCGCGCAGTGATATCGAGAACACGAGCACCAGGAAAGCAGTGACTGTGCACCTTACTTTTACCTAACGTAGCGTGGACGTGTCGGACGGTGGAATCGCCGATGATCACAGTATCGCGTTCCGTTTCACGAAGAGAGGAGAAGCGGTTCTGAGTGGAGATCTCGAAAACCGGGAGGGGCGAAAAGATTCTTGTCCTGGCTCGCGGCTTCCGCGGAACCACCCAGGCTTCGTGGTGGTGTGTTGGAGCCGGAGTGAATGAAATCATGGCTGATCGTGACCTGGACGCTCGGGACCAATGCTGAGAAACGCACGGAGTAGACGAGGTCAGCGTCAGCGGGTTACTAACGTTAATCACTGATCCGTGTGCATCAGCGCGTGATGTTTCAAGAGCTAGACGCCGGTCTCTCAGCTCAGCTTGTCTCTCTAGAAGGTCACGGATCTGCTTTTCTACAGCTTCTAATTCAGACTGCACCGCGAGCAATTCAGATTTGTTCTCATCAGCACCAAAAGATAGATAACATACACCTGATATATTCGCCATTTTAACAGATGGACAGTAAGTTAGCAATGATGCAACCAGTGATGCTATTAATATTTATATTAATTTATGACTCAAGTCTTGGGTAAAAACCGTCTTTGTAGTGGTATGGGTGTAATGTAGACGCACGATAGACGGGAAAACAAACAAACTCACAGCAGGCAACGAGGCTGACAAAAGCAGTCGATCGCAGGGCGAACAGCAGTAAAGCGGTGTCTCGCTCTACGACCAACAACCAATGTTCAAACCGTATTTGCGCAAACAAACAAACGCAAACAAACAAACAAACAAACTCACAGCGGGCAACGAGGCTGACAAAAGCAGTCGATCGCAGGGCGAACAGCAGTGAAGCGGTGTCTCGCTCTACGACCAACAACCAATGTTCCAACCGTATTTGCGGTTCCAGCCGTATAATGGCTTGAGACGCGTCTGGCCAACAGTCCGAGTTGTAATTATGAGTAAAATGATGGTTCAGAACAGAATAAAGAGAGAAATACGGAAAAACAGAAGGAAATACGAAGCTAATACGAGGCTTAGACAGCCACGACGCAAACAAACTCACAGCAGGCAGCGAGGCGGACAAAAGCAATCGAGCAAAGAGCAAAGCATCAGAGATGCATTAGATTGGTGAGGAAGAAACCTCTGGAATGCCGCTGAAAGGTTTATTTCTTAGTTTTCTTGAAAGTGTAGCGTCCAGAAGAACAGACATATTTTTATCTTTATTTTTCTTTATTTTTATATCAGAAAAACTTATATATCACTCCGTGGCCACCGGCAGGAAAACAGCCGAACTGGCAGCGCTGCGACCCTCATCAGAGAGTCACCCCCCAGAGGAGAAACGATTTCTCGAAACCGTCCCTCCCCGGTATAGTTTCTGTCTTTGCACGACGCGATTCTCAAATAGCGTCAGTGCTGACATCCTCATATTCATCCATGTCCTTGTATACTTTACCCACCAGCGCTGCCTAATAAAATTTATTTATTATTTAAGATGGCTGGTGCGTAACGTCGGGGTTAAAAATGATGACGCCGACTCGGGAGAGAGAAAGCTTGCAAGCGTCTCTTTGACCCAAGGCACTGTCATACCATGATACTTAATACCCATAACATTACTATAGTTAGACATTTGGGCATTAAACACATAAAATAGAAACCGGTTTATTCCACGATCTCGACACCTCAGTGAGGAGATAGGGAAAAAACGGCAGTCCCCGACAAGGAGGCTGAGACACAGAGTTTTCCTGCTTTTGTTTTTCTTTAGATATATTTCATCTAATAAACTCTTTTTATTTTCACTCTCATAATGTTCAGCTGTCCAGTAAATATTTAACTAGCAACAACACTAGATAAAACCTCCTTTTAAAAGCTCCTCTTTATTCAACAGAGTTATGAGCTGACTTATTTAATTGAAAACTCAAACATCTGCCTTTTTCCTAATATTTTTATTTCACTTTTTCTTAACAAAACACTAACGATACCAATTCCTCGGAACTGGAAATCGCAGCACACTGGATCTGGCAGGTGAAAGCTGAGATAGGGCGGGGCCCGTCCCAACCCCCGCTGTCAGATCCGTTTGCGAACACCAAAATGCGAGTCGCCGCCGTGCCTCGGCAACAGTGGGACCCGCGCGGGGAGCGCGAACCGAACCGTCCTCCTCGAAGAACGCCCGGCGGGAGCGGAGCGTCCTCGCGGACAGCTTCTCGCAATGCTCACACTGAGTGTGGCATGCTCCACTCCCAAACAGCAACAAAAAGCTGATGTGTGTGTCCCCACCCGTGATATAACGTGGGCAGGGAACAACACAAAGCTGCTTGCTCTCTTTTGCCCTAACTATATATATATAATGAAACTTGACAGACAACAGTAACTATGACAAGGACAGAATACACAGATCGCTTGCTGAAGGCGCAGAAGCTGTCGCGGTCTGTTTTCAGGGGTGCTTTATAGCTTCCTGGTCTATGACGTCACCCACCTATGACGTCTCGCTCTTCCAATGGACTGATTATACACGTGCTTCACCACGCAATCACTCAGAGCGTTCCCACCGCGTCTCAACCAAGCGGCAACATTCTAATCTGAAAAATGAAGCCTACCCGGAAGTGCGATAAACTGCAATACATCGAAAATCCGCTAGAGGCAGGTCCCAAAAGGGAGCAAATGTCCATAGACCCCATGTTAAAATGTCCTTTTTCACAGCATAAATTCATGTTTTTACAGGTTGGTCCCATGGACTTTTATTCTATTTTTCGATAGGTTCCGAGTGCCTGACAACTGTGGGGGGGTGAATTTTTTTCTAACTCATTAGTTTAGATCGTATTTAGATATAAAATGTATGACAAATAAGGGCGTGGTTAACTTTGATTGACAGCTTGATTGACAGCTGATAACGGGCTGGGCCGAGTGGAATTCCTGAAATTTGACGTCTCGGCCATGATCTGACACAACACATCATACCACCTCTGTATCCTTTCTGAACATTTGTATTGAAATATCGTACATAAAATGGTTTGCTCTGCTATAAACTGCACTAACCGATACTGTAGGAGTAATGTTACTTCGCTCCATTTTTTCCGGTAAGTGACATTCCACTACTATTTCACGTAGTTAGCACTATTTAGCATCAATGTTTGTGGGCAATGGCACTGCAACAGTTAGCATTAAACTGCCTCAGATAAGTTAGCGTCCGAGGTACTTTACCTATGGTTATAACTGCGAAACTGTAGCTGTTCTATAACTGTTAGAAATGCGTCTGCCAACTGAATAATGTAATATAGCCGAATGTCCAATAAAGCTGTTCTCATTACCTATATTATTTTTGTTAGAAAATAGAACAAGTAGCTATGATATAGTGAATGACTAATTTTTTTATATGTAAAATTATCTGAATTGAGAGAGTTCGGGAACTGGGTGAAAGCTCTGTGATAGTGAGTTTAACAAGTAATAAGCACAAGAAAAGAAAGGAAATTAAAATGGTCAAACAAAACACTTTAAATATAAAAAAAGAGAAGCAGATAAATGACAATTCCGTGGAAAAACAAAAAAACTGGCGTGCGCTCAACACATGAATGTGCTGCTGTCCGTCTCAGCCATTCACTGAACAAGTTCGATGCAGAGAGAATGACGGCAGGGAGAAAGCAAGAGCTCGTGCTCGCAGAACAGTACTGGCAACATCTGGAGGTTACTGAGGTTTGTCTAAAAAGTCGCTAGACTTGTCGCTAGTCGCTTTTTGGAAAAAAATGTCGCTAAAGGGGTCTGAAAAGTTGGCAACACTGTCTAGTCTGCCAGTCGATCTTATAACGTTACAGATAGCTGAGGCTGCCGCTGCTTGGCTAAAGAGGCGCGTCCACCAGCCGGATCAGGCTCACACAAAGCCCGCCCTTTTACCAATATATGGATTGGCCAGAAGGTGGGCGGGGTTAGGATTTCCCAAGATTTTCAAAGATGGCGCCGCCCATGCCCCCCATAAACGGCCTCAAAACCGTTATTCAGAAAGTCTATGGGTGACGTCACAGACGCTTTGTCCATTTTTTTTTACAGTCTATGGTCTCAACGCAGCTCGAGTTCCCTTGAAAGGGAACTCATAGATCACTTATAACTTTCCACAGCTCATATTGTCGGGAGATTTTTTGTCTACTGAAATTTATTGGAAAGATATTTTTTGCAGTCTTTCATCACACAATCCAAAAACACATTAAATAACAGTAGGCTACAACCCACTGAAGATATGTATGTGTCTATCCCTCAGCCTCGCTTTCATTTCTTTTGAAAACCAAAGATGGCACTGCTGTAAATAAGGTCTATAATATCTTCATTTGTTTTCTAAAGATGAATGAAAGTCTTATAGGTTTGGAATGACTCAATGGTGAGAATTGATATAAAGGATATTCTTTTTATTATTATTTATTGATGAAAGGTCCTAATAATTTGAGATCATGTTCCTGAAACCGGTCGGGTGCTGATGTGCTGCACAGATGGCTGTTATGGCAACAGGTGACAGAGTTGACATCATGAGAGGAATGCTGATGAGCCGTCATGGTAACATCAATTCTATCATGACTGTCGGTATAATTAGTTTAGCTAACTATCATTACCTTTTACATTTTATGCTTCTTTGCTCTTTTGTAATGTTCTGTCTTATTTGTGTGGCTTTTAATACAAGATGAAAAGTAACTGACATCCAGAGATCTGACAACCAGATGTAAACAGCCTTACAGGTTCAACCAACATTAAAAGCAGAGATGCCATGAAATTAAAATTCTTTACAATATCAATCGAATCAATGTTATGGCTAATAACAGATGCTAACTGCTAATATTAAAATGCTATATTATTTGTCTGAATACATTACTAAATTTACATTTGTAATATTAATTTTGGGATTTACATTTAACAGTATTATTACCGTTTAAAAAAAAGATTTAAGATATAAAGGGAACAATCCCTTTAACTGTATGTGAGCATTATGACGACAAAGGTAATATAAATGTAATGTAAAATAAATAAAAGATAAATGAACATGCACAATTAAATATCAAGTATCGACTTATACCAATCAATTTTTCAGCCAATAACTGATATGGGCTATATCATGTATCCCTAATTAAAATCAAGTTAAATTCCAACATAACGGTTTATTGTCTGTAGAAAATTATTCATTTGTTTAGAAAATTATGACGACTTTTTGCTCTCAATACCTGCTAGTAAAAGAATGTCTGTTAATTAAAGATTGAATAATTATATTCCTCTACCTCACCAACTGTGTAAATTAAGAATTTTCAAATACCTACTGACACTCACATCTAATTCAGGGAATACAAAATATGTCAGATCCCACTGTGTAAAACCACAAGAGACAAATATTTACATTTTGCACTCCCTTTTTATGCTTTTAGAATGAATATCTACATTAACCCTCTGGGGTTGACAAACGCGCCGGTGCATTTTTGCTAGATTTTTTTCACATAGCAGGAAAATAGACTTAAAATACTCTGTCATTTTTGTTCATACACGCTTAAGAAATATAAAAAAATAAACTGTTGAATGTCTATTTTTTTATGTGCCCACTTACAATCGAAATAAAACATTGTGCTTTTGTAAAATAAAGAAAATAAACAGGGTGTGCTTTCTGTCTCTCCATCTCCGTTAACCTTTTTTCTGGAGCACATCTCTAAACTTAAACAAAACTCAGCGCATACTATTCACCCAAGCATGAGCAATATATCTTTATGATCATTTAAGTTTGTACTATTAAAATATCTAATTCAAAACTAAAATAAATATTCTCTGTTTATGTAATCTATAAAAAAAGAGAGTGTCAGCCGATCTCATTATCATTCTCTCAGCTCATTATTCTGCTAATGTGACACGCCCACAGACAGCGCGCGCTATTCAGAAGCAAATGATCTAAAGCAAATGATCTGAAGCGACACATGCAAACGTGTCAACGCCCCTCATAAACGCGATAACACAACAAATGTAATCATCAGATTAATTTACCTTTTCGTCTTGCAAGGCTGTGACTGTGAGCAGTAATCCTGAGACATTTACCTCAGAACATGTGCTGGTTTATTTTCATTTTGAGGAGCGACCGATCTAGCCGAGAATTGTTAGTAGCCTAAGTTTTTTATTCTTGTGCTTTGTTCTAATGTCTGTAAATGCAAAAAGACTGTTTAAATTTGAATTACGTTTCTGTGTGTGAATGAATTAACGGCACAGATGGGCGCTGTTTATGTTTAGCCTACTATGTTACAGATGAAACATGAAAGACAACATTTCGTAGTTTTGGATAGATTATAAAGTTTTTATTCTAAAATATCAAATAAGCTTTTGTCATCCAGTTTCTGCTCATATTTTAAATATATAGTAGGCTATGTTCTGTCAAAAATAAACTCATCAACTAAGATGTTATTATAGTGTTTGTTCCAATGTAAGCTATAGAAAAACTAATGAATCCTTAACTTTAAAATATGTATGATAATACTGTAGGATAATACTGAGGAATACTGTAGTAAGTTTTTTTCATTCTCAAGTGAATCGCGTTTCTGTGTGTGATGAATGAACGGCAGAGATGCGCTGTTTACCACAACTTGCAAAAAGATTTAAATTTGAATCGCATTTCTGTGTGTGAATGAATGATCCGCTTTTAGCAAACTATATTGCTATACTGAGATGAGTAAAAATCGACTGAAATATGTTGAAATAAAATGTATTTGTATAAGCAACGTATTAAACTGCAAATTAACATTTATATTTCTTATATAAACGAAAGACCTATGTTACAGACATATGAAAGACAACATTTCGTTGACTAGTTTTGGATAGATTATACATTTTTCCTCTAAAATATTTGCCACCTCAAATAAGCTTTTGTTTGCCAATTTTTGCTCATATGTTAAATAGCCTATAGTATGTTTTGTCAAAAATAAAGTAATCAAATAATATGTTATTATGTGTTTGTTCCAATGTAGCCTAGGCTATATCCAAAGTAATGAATCATTAACTTTGAAATATGTATGATAAAATGTATACTTAAGTTTTTACAAAGAAAGATTGCACTTGAATTGTTGTTGTAATTGTAACATTTTTAATAAAAAAAAATATTTACAAGGTAGATGTAAACAAACTATTAAAAGGTAAATATAAGCCTTTTCTTTAAATAATTTTTATTGAGTTTTATTAGTGACAAATTTGGGGAGAGGATACATATTCCAAAACTGAAAATACAGTATGAGAATTAACTGCACAATTACTAGACATGGAAAAATATAAAAAAAAAAAAAAAAAAAAAAAAGATGTTTAAATAAGTCACATCATTGGCCTCCCTTGTTTGCTTGCAGTTCTGACTCTGTAAATCTAACGCTTTAACACAGTCCTTCTCCTTTTGTCACCCTTTAGAAAGTGTTGAAGCACTAGTCACTCCATATTTTGTGTTTGGCCATGCATGACAGGTGAGATGACAGGGCTTTGGCTTTCGGAGTAATCAGAGGCTTCACTTTCACCGGGGGGCCTCATCACGGAAGCCATGGGCTTAGAAAGCATTACAGGGTGGTCATTTCACGATAAATGCTTCGCTGCTATAACTGTCATTTACATAATAACTGTCCTGGATGGAAATGTACAACGTGCACTGGTTTAGAGCAATGTTTCCCAACCCTGTTCCTGGAGGCACACCAACAGTGCACATTTTGGATGTCTGATCTATCCATTTCTGGGCTTGGAGTCTCTACTGAGCTGATGAGTTGAATTTGATTAGAAAGAGTTTGAAAATGTGTAGTGTTAGGCTGCGTTCAAAAACTTAAGGCAGCTGACTTATTGCCTCGCTGCCTTATCAGGCAATGACGTTGTAAGCAGCGTTTGCGCACAAAGGAACCTCGCCAAACTGATTCTGGACAGACTTCTGAGGTAGCGTAATGGTTTAATGATTACTACAATAGTAATCTCTCACTAGAAAAGACATCAGAAGTGGAAAATGTTGGTCAAAAATGTACATTTACGCACAAACTGATGACCAACACAACTTTAAGACACCATCTTTATTTTTTAGCTCAACTGTCACAGAATGGAAAGCACAGGATACATCTATGCTGCCTTCAAAAATCTATGAGATGAAGGTATCTCAGAAGACAGGAAGTGAAACTAACATTGGATTTGGATGTGCCTTGATACCTTCCTACCTTGAATGCATCCGAAGGCAGCATTTTTAAGCTTTTGGACGCAGCCTTGGTGTGCCTCCAGGATCAGGGTTAGGAAACACTGTGGCCGGTTGCATAAACTGCTTAGACTAGTCTTACAAGTTAGTCATCTCATTTTTTTTTTTTCTTTAAGACTGGTCATAACTAATTTTAAGTCAGTTACATAAAAATCTAGACTGGTCTAATTTGAATCTCAAAAGTAAGACTGATTTGCTCTAACTAATTGTTAGTTGGTCCGACTGGTTCTTAAAGGGATATTTCACCGCTGGAAAGATGAATGTGTATTTAAATTGGGTCATTTATGTAGTAGAAATGTGAAATTATTTTAGAAGTTGGTGCCTTCTAGACTGAGAAAAAACAGAAAATGTTTTTTTGGCTCATGTGGATGAAAGACAACAACTCCCAGAATGCACTTGCTTTGCTGCCCTACGAGGCCACTCCCAAGCCAAGCCTACTGGTTACAGAAGGCAGTATCGGAAGAAATTATACAACTAGGCTACTAGTTGACTCGAAACTGATAGATAGATAGATAGATAGATAGATAGATAGATAGATAGATAGATAGATAGATAGATAGATAGATAGATAGATAGATATATAGATAGATAGATAGATAGATAGATAGATAGATAGATAGATAGATAGATCCATGTGTGGATCAAAGCTAGGGTGCTATGTTACACATTTCACACTGACGGTGCCATTTCCTCAGCAGATTCAGCGATTTCTTCCAGAAGAAAATGGCATCTCTGAAAATCGCGACAGCAATAGGACTCTCTATCTGTGTCCACAGGCACACATCTGCTCCTCTGCTGCAGCAGCTGTTCTGGCCGCCTCTTGTTTCTCCGTCATCTGCAACTGTTCCTCGCTGTATTGTGGCTCGTACAGGTAGCCACGAGCATCGGATTTGCGCACCAGATCTTCAAAATCCCCTTCAGCCTAAGCTTTCTCCACAAAGCAAGAGTCTGTTAGCTTAGCTTAAAAAAAAATGATGGCTGACAATATTTGTACATTCTGTGAGTGAGATCCAACCCCATATGGGAGAATTGAAAACATGTGGAACTAGCTCCTACTACTGGCCTCTGGCCAAAAAAGCCTCCGATGACGCTAAATGAGGGTTTTTTTTTTCAGACACACAATACAGAAATCTCTCGTCTCAGGGGGACATGAGGGAGGGAAGCATGGTCATTTGAAAATGCTACCGGGTTTCTACTGATATAAAGCTTAATGCTAATCGGTGAAGTATCCCTTTAAGACACAGTCTTAAACCTAACTTAGTCTTAACTATGTTTATGCAACTGGCCCCACTGGTTTAGGGGGCTTATCATATCATGGGACTTAATTAAAGCAAGGGCTTGGTCAAGGAATTTTTTTCAGAAAAAATAATGCTTTTTTTATAACAACAACGACAACACTCATTATTATCTATTTTCATCCTATTACTAAATTTATCATAATAATAATAATAATATTTAAAATAAATTAAAATATTAAATTGATAACTTTTACCGTTTCTAAGCTTTTCCTCATAAATAAAAAATAAATTAAAATATTAAATTGATAACTTTTACCGTTTCTAAGCTTTTCCTCATAAATAAAAAATAAGCTAAAATAATAAAATAACATTGTTTAAAAAAAGAAAAAAAAAGATAGTCACCTTTTCCTGCACGGTCTAAAACATTCCATGTCCTTTTGCATGGGCCATTAACTTTGAACTGTTATGAATAACAGTATTCATCAGAAGATGAATGGAAAGACATGGTAATATGCACTTGCATCAAAACAGGGATCAGTGAGTAAGATACAGCTACAGTTACAATATATATTTCTGTCTGAATCATTATTTGAAAAATCAACACCTGCTCTCGGACTGTGTTCAGCAGGGGGCTGCATGTGTTTTGACTCCTGTCGCTGCATCCTTTCTTTCAGTTTCCACACTCTGCCCAGGTCATCGCACTTCATAGTCAGTCACCAGCCTGCATATACACACACACACTTTTTTTACCGTCTTGTAATCCTCCTCCTCCTCAATGTGACATTGAGTAGCCTCTTCTCTCTGCCTGAGACCAGCCCTCTCTGCAGCCATCTTTCTTCACACCATGGAAATTTTGCTCATGCCAAGGGAGTTGCAGAGACGCACGTGCGGCCTGGGCTTCACACGAAGTATGTGGCACGAGATGACTACTGTGGCGTCATTAAGAGCGCTTCATTTGCCATAAATCCTAAAGAAAGTCCTGCTAATCCCTGCCGAGGAAGAAAAGGGGAGCGTGCGACAGGCTGTGGATCAGCACGCTGTAAAAGTCTTCACTTTTCACAGCCTTCGTGGCACAGGAGTTTTCTCACTCCACACCAAGCCATTAACTCCTCTTTATGGGCCACTATGGGGCCACAACTGTGGCCCATAATCCTAGCTGCCACCTTCACTTGCCCTTCTTAGCATCCACAGGCAGATCACAGGACCTACTGTGCACTCTAAAAGTGCCATTTTTCTATAAATCAAGTCTATATGTGTTGCATCTTTTTGTTTTTGTTCCTGATGATTATGACCTTACATCCGGTGCACTGAAGTCACTGAAGGCCTCACCAGTCCTGTTCATCTAAATTATTTAATGCAGAAGGTAAATATCTAAACATCCTTAAAGATTTTTTTAAAGCAAATTTGTGTAAGATATTAAGACTTGTTTTAAGATAATATTCTGTATTTTGAATTATACACTTCAAAATGTACAAACTTTCTTAAATTGGCAAACCTGAAGCCATTACTCCAGTCTTCAGTGTCACATGATCCAGAAATCATTCTAAAATGCTGATTTGCTGCTCAAGAAACATTTCTTACTATCAACACAAACAGTTGTGCTGCTTAATATTTTTGAGGAAAAATTAATCTTTACTGTGGCTTTTGATCAATATAATGCATCTTTACTGAATAAAAGTATTTCTTTCTTTTTTTAATCATACTGACTCCAGACTTTTTACAGTATACTCCAAATAAGAGGCATAAAAAAAGAGTAAGAACTGTAATCTTGCGCATTTATCTTATACATTTTTGCTTCACATCATAAAATGGCTGACAATGGATTTGTTTGTTGATGACTCGTGACCATGATAAAATAAGTTAAGACATATTTCAGTAAAAATCGAAAATGTGTAGTTTTTATATTTATAACATATGATACAGTTAAACAAAATCACATGACCAAGAGTGCTGAATACATCACGATTTAAAATGTGACACTGATTTCATATGACAGTTTAATAAACAAGTAATTAATATAAAGTGAAGTAGTAATATAGTAATAACATGTAGTAATATAGAGACGCAATGTTGACTGTATTTGTTCTATTTCAGCAGCGAAAATAGTTCCAAACAGAGATCACAGCAGAAAAATAACGCATCTCACAGGAACACTGTGTTTTCATTACTGAATGATTCAGGTTTTTGAACGAATCGGTTGTTAAAGATTCAATGACACATTCATAACTGACTGCCTCATTCCTGAACAAATCAGCCATTTGACCGAATCGTTTGAAGAAATGACTCAATGACTCACTCATTAAGACGGTCACCTGCCGCCACCTACTGGTGGTTTAGTTTCGTGTTTAAAAGTATAATTCAAAACAATCTCATAACATTATTTAATACAGTTGTAATTTTTCAGTGCAAATTATTTAACTTGATTGGTAACAGCCCTATAGTGTCTTATTATTCTAATTTAATTGATAAATTTAAGAATTTAAAATGAAAGTAATATTTAAAACGATTAGGGGGGAAATGCCCTTAATAAAGGTTCAAATATCATAAATATGCAGATTTAGTATATCAAAGCTGACTGAACACTGATGAGAATTTTGTTTCCGAATAAATTATATTTACAACACTAAAAAAAAATCATATTTTTTTCGTGGACAAGCAATTTTTTTTACTCGGACAAGTGAATGACCGATTTACTTGTCCGAAGCACAAGCTCATGAAAAGTCTTAATGTCGAGCCCTGCATATGTTGTGGTATACAGGAACAAACTTGAGGATGAATAGCTAGCAAATCTAGAACAGACTTTGGAATCTGAACCTTACAAAACCTACTTCTCATCTTTCTATATATCCCTCATTAATCCACAGATACCCCCTCAGCCATCTATCTTTCACACACGCTCACATATGGTTCCTCAGATCTCTGCTGGGTTCATGTACCTGCTGCTCTGTGTTGGAGTAGAAGCTGGTGAAGATAATGACAGATGCCCTGCTTGGCACTGCTGCATTCTGATCTTTAATGAGTAATCTAGAGGCTTGACACTAATTTAAGTGCTTGCACTCTGCTTTTTTGCTGAAGATTTTTTAAGTCGCATTAAGACGTTGCTAAAGAGACTTCAAACACAAAAAGGTGATGCAACGAAAGAAAATGGAATGACAGTCTCTGAAGCTTTTCCACAAATTTTCAGCCTGGAGTCACCATTTAACAGAAAACCTGCTTCAGATGGCAAACATAATCTCACTGTTATCCGCAAAACTGTGCCTTGTACAAAACAATACCCTACTGTGCCTGCTCACAGCCATTTGGTCATCAATGTCAGGGAAAAACAGTGGAAAAGCAGAAAGAGGAAGCGTGCAATATGAGAGAGTGAGAGTGTGCGATTTTTAAGGTACAACATCACCCTCTTCAGGCAGGAATACAACAAACACTACAGGGAACAGACTCGTTTTTTAGGTTGGATCATGAAAGGAAATAAATCTGATCAAGATGGAGTATACAATGGTAATAGTGCAGTGCTGCTATAATTCTCAACAATGAGAATGGAAATTGTTGGGGCACTATCACGCTACACAGACATGGCAGAGATGCTGGACGCTTTTGTTACAGATTTGCAAGAGTCTTCATACTGTCAAAACGCCAATGGAATTGTTCAGTGCTTTTGTGTGAAGCCAGGCTTTTTCCACAAGGAATGTCACGTGAATGAATTTGCTACCTTGGACATACATGTATGGGAATTGTACAACATAATAAAGAACTAAAGAAACAGTTTGTCATTAAAATAAAATCATGTCACTCATAATGTACCGGAGGCATAGTCCTCCTACAGCTGATAAAATACTAAACTAATATATATTACGTATTAGGCTTAATATATTATAAATAAACAGATGTCATGCAGTTTACAGCACGCAATAATTAGTAAAAAATCTTATGGACAACCAGATTCAATTCACAAACTTGTCCACATAAATCTTTCTTCATTAACTTATTTCACTCAGTTACAACATACACATACTAGCTATATACACAGTACACACACATACACATTTATATGTGTGTGTGTGTGCGTGTGTGTGTGAGTGTGTGTGAGTGTGTGTGTGTGTGTCATGGTTCATGGGTTTGCGGTCTCGCCCTCGCTCTGTATGTATATGCGTATATGTGTGTGGGCGTGGCTTGTTATCACTGCTGATGAGCTAATCAGCGCCGGCTGTTGCTCATGTAGCTGTTGCTCATATTTATTGTCTGTGATTTCGCCCCGTGTTTGTCAGATCATTTGAGGCTCTCCTGGGATCTCTTCGGGAGTTTGTTCTGTGCTTCTCTGGTTCTCCGTTTCCTGGTTTGTTCTGCTTCTTGTTTCCCGTGTCTCTGGAGTATACCTGACTGGATCTGCCCAGACTTCTTCTGCCCATTGCGTCCCTGTATTACCAAGTTACCTTCCTGCATTGTTCCCGACGTGTCTGACCTACATCTTCTACTCTGTTCTAACTGTTGTCAAATAAACTGCTTAATTTACTCGCATCTGGATCCTATTGCCTTCTTAAAGCAGCACCAAGTAACTTTTCCTCTGCGGTCGCCCTACAGGTTGGAAGCGGAATTGTCCATTTACTGTCGTAAATAATTTAGCCTACCACAGCCTACTGTCGCACGCGCACGCACATGCACATGCTCTCTGTTTATCCAGCTTTGGAATCAACAATGGCCACAGACAAGGTAGAGTATGAAGCATGATTTTATGAAAGTATGATGTATTGCGACATCACAAACAAGCAATTGTAGCAATTGTAACGCTTGCCGTAAAGCAAGTGAAATTAGTAGTTTTCTTACGTCTCATTAGAACTACAGAAACGCGACCCGATCTGGCAATCTTACATAGCGTGGATATATCCGATAAAGGACCGCAAAGCTGTGGCATAAGTGCATTTCACCATGTCACGACTTGATGAACCACTGAAAAGATTTTGGAAACATTATTGTAAGGTAAAAAATCTTTCTTAGTGCTGCTTTAAGTTACAGACGCTGACAGAACGATCTGACCAATTATGGATTCAGCGAGATTATCCGATCTACAGGAGTTTCTTTCTAACAACAGTGTCCGTATGGAACGTCAGGAGGAACAGATAGTCGCTACTGGTCGGGCAGAACAGGCTCTGGTAACGCAGGTGTCCGAGCTCACCACCCAGATACAACAACCGAGATCGCCCACTGCGCCACCCCCGCTGCCCATTCCCCACAAACATCGTCAACCAGCATGAGCCGCGCATTCCCACGCCAGAGAGGTATTCCGGTGAGCCAAACCTCTGTAGAACATTCTTAACGAAATGTTCAATATTTTTCTCTCTCCAACCCTTAACCTTCGCTTCTGAGCAGTCCAAGGTGGTGTTGGTAATGACCCCGCTGTCCGGACGGGCGGCTCTGTGGGGAACGGCGGTGTGGGAGAACCAACATCCCTGCTGTTCCTCGTTCCATGCACTCGAGGAGGAGATAAGACGGGTGTTCGATCGTGCGGTACTGGGTCGCGAGTCGGCCCGCAAACTCACTGACCTTCGCCAGGACAACAGACCCATCTCCAACTACTCCACCGAGTTCCGGACTCTGGCGGCCGAGTGCAAATGGAATTAGGAGGCGCAGTGGGACATTTTCCTGCATGGGTTGGCTGACCGTGTTCAAAGGGAGATCTATACACTGGGGTTACCTATGAGTCTTGATGGACTTATTGAACAGGCTCTGCGCGCCTTCAGCAACGGGAGAATCGTTTATATCAGGCTCTGGTTACCTGAATTCCCTGAGCATTCCAGTCTCAGGAGTGGTAACATGGTCAGCCCCCCGATCGATCAAGAACCCATGCAGGTTGGTAGAGCTCGACTTTCCCGGGAGAAGAGGGAGCTTCGGAGAGCTAGAGGACTCTGTCTTTATTAGACATGAGAGACTTCACGTCAGTTCGTGGTGGAGGTCAACACGTCAGAGGTGGGAGTAGGCACAGTACTTTCGCAGCGCTCTTCCGTGGACGACAAGACGCACCCTTGCGCGTTTTTTTTCTCATCGCTTATCGACTGCCGAACATAATTACAATATTGGTAACCGAGAGTTGTTGGCAGTCAAGTTAGCATTGGAGGAATGGCGCCACTGGTTAGAAGGAGCGGGGGAACCCTTTATCGTCTTGACCGATCATAAGAACCTCGAATACATCAGGTCCGCCAAACGACTGAACTCCAGGCAGGCTCGGTGGGCACTTTTTTTCAGTCGTTTAGATTTTTCGCTTTCGTACCGTCCGGGTTCCAAGAACATCAAACCCGACACGTTGTCTCGTATTTTTGATCGCTCCGAACACCCGTCTACTCCCCAGTGCATTCTACCTGAGAGACTTATTGTCTCTACACTCACATGGGAGGTTGAGTCGAAGGTCCGCACGGCCTTAGAAGGGGTAACGCCTCCGCCCGATTGCCCACCGGGTCGGTTATTTGTGCCGGAGGGAGTCGGGTCCGACTTTATTCGGTGGGGTCATGGTTCCAATGTGGCGTGCCATCTATGAGTGAGTCATATCAGGTTTTTGGTCAAACAACGATTCTGATGCCCTTTAACTCTTCGGGGTCGCCGATCACACTAGCGTGATCAAGTCACATGACCAGTTTGAGACGTCGAAGCATAAAAACGAAGTCACGTTGAGCGCTGCCGTCCACTTCTGTCGAAAGTGCTGGCTTGAAATTCTATTTTACCTTTTGTTTTGTGTTGATAGACCAAGTAAAAACGGAGATATGATCATTTAACTTTATATAAAAAAATATTGACGCGTTCGTAAAAGAATGCAAGATGAGATGCGACAGGCGTTGCATTTATTCTAATAACTTTGTTGGTTTTTGTCATAAAACAAAACGGAGAAAAATGTGTGAATCTGCTGACTCTGCTCTTCAGGCTGCACATTTTAGGGAATGGAGGAGGAGCCAACTGAGCAAAGAAGCGAAATTGAAAGGCAGGAGATTGCGGAGTAGACAAAGAGAGACATGTATACGTTATATATAGAGAGAGAGATATTATTGCTAGTTTTTGGAAGAGTTTGAGTAGATTTTGAGAGTAGTTTAGGAGTAGTGTAGATAGTTTAGGTAGTTTAGGAGTAGTTTAGGTACTGCAGTTTAGGAGTAGATTTAGATAAACTGTTTTGAGGAGTGGCACAGATAAAAAAAAAATATAAAAAAGACACACCTGATATTTGTTTCAAATAGTTGTATGTATAGTTTGATTTTGTGTTAATTTTAGCTATCATAGCTATCTGTGTAATTGTACATGAAGTGTTTTGTAGAGTTTCTAAGGAAAAAAGAAAAGAAAAAACGCCTATTGTCTTTTGTATATACCTGGTTTTTGCTGTATATAGTTTGATTTTTATCTCAATTTTACCTTTTTTATGTTGTATTTGCACTATTTGGGAACCGTCATACTCTGGGAATGCAAGGCCTTAAATATAGCTCTCTGTATAATTGTGTGCACAAATTTTTTTAAAAAGTGGCAAAGCTAAAAAGAAAAAAAGCCTATGGCTACACCCGCTTTTTTTTTTGTAAATAGCTTGATTATATCTGAATTGTACCTGTATATGTTGACATTTACAACTTGTGTTTACATTTTAAACCTTTTAAAATGCTTTATTGAGCATGTTTGTGTTTTTTGTAGTAGAAAAGATATAATTTTTCTATTCGGATTTTGTGTTTTTTGTGTGATTTTGGGTCCAGTGTGTTGATACAGTACATAAAAGTGAAAAACTAATTGTCTGGTCATATAGGTGATGTTGTGCTGAAAAAAATGATACCAAACATTGGTATGGTAAACATTTGTTTATGTCGCAAAATAAAAAAATTAAAAAAGTACTCAAAAACGGCCAAAATAGCCCAAGACTCCGAAGGGTTAATGGCTCGTGATATTCGGGGTTTTGTTTTGGCCTGCTCGGTTTGTGCCCGTGGCAAGACTTCCAATCTACCCCCGGATGGGCTTCTTCAACCGATATCTGTCCTTTCGAGACCCTGGTCCCATATTCGTCACAGCCCTCCCATCCTCCCAAAGCAATATGGTCATTTTGACCGTAGTGGACCGGTTCTCGAAGGCGGCACATTTTATTCCCTTGCCCAAATTACCCTAAGCCAAGGAGACAGTGGTTACTGCTGTAAATCACGTCTTTCGCATTCATGGCTTCCCGACAGACGTGGTTTCCGTCAGGTGACCCCAATTTATCTCTAGATTTTGGAAGGAGTTTTGTCGTTTACTGGGGGCGAGTGTTAGTCTGTCGTCTGGATTCCATCCCCAGAGTAACGGTCAAGCCGAGCGAGCCAACCACGTTTCCCGTGTCTCTGGAGTACCTGACTGGATCTGCCCAGACCTTTTCTGCCCATTGCGTCCCTGCGTTACCGAGTTACCTTCCAGCATTGTTCCCGACGTTTCTGACCTGCATCTTCTACTCTGTTCTAACTCTTGTCAAATAAACTGCTTCATTTACTCGCATCTGGATCCTATTGCCTTCTTACGTTACAGACGCTGACAGTGTGTGTGTGTGTGTTTGTGTGTGTGCGTGCGCGTGAGGGTGTATTCATGTGTACCAAGGTCCCTGATCATTTCAGTTTTTACAGTATGGCTGCATGTGCGGCACATTTCTCTCAAGAAAGAGCTGCACATCTGTACAGAGAACAAAAATCTGAATCTGAAATCGCCCCCTATACCCTCAGATAGGGCATTATTTGAAGGGACAACCATTTGTCATGGTGTCCAAAACCATAGTGTACGTTATTTAGTTCACTCATTCTATCCCACATTGCACCGCAATAATGAGTGTACAGCTGATGTCTGAATTCGCTCACTCATTTTCATTCACTCCTTCGAGAGAACTGTATTAGTAGACTAACTATGCTTTGTAATGAACTCTCATTATATGGCAATTTATCTGTTCAATAGGTTCAATAACATACCTTATACCTTTTGAGTAACCGCCATCTTCGCATCGCATACATTTCAAATCCTTCAGTTCTTGCAATCTCCGAAAAGTCAAGCAAATTGATTGTCGTTTTTATTACGAGCTCTATCGCGTTTTAAAAAGCCTTCAGTTGTACTACAATCAACAGACATCAAAATTGGAGCAGTCAGGCTACTTTAAAAAAAGTTCAGGGACGTGTGTTGCAATTGATTCTGCGGGAGTGTGTGCGGGACCTTGATTCCGCGGCTCCACTTCCTGCTCACTACTGTGCAGACTCGGGCTCCAAAAAACTTAATTAGCGCAAGATGTCAGTGCCATCTTGGGACATTGGAAGCATTCGCTTTCTACAATGGAAGAGAGAGAAGGTGTGTTGTCCATCTTTTTTTACAGTCTATGATATAAACACATATAATACCATAGTGAATCAGGGTAAGACAAAAACACATTTTGGAAAAAGGATTTATGATGTATTGACTGTTAATTTAGAACAAAATAAATTTATATAGTCTACCTCCATCCATAGATGTGACGATTCTATATGCCATCCAGAGTGTCACGATCATGTGAAATACCAAAACAGGCCGGAAATTCATTCACAAGCAAACATGGTGGTGGAATGAAGAAGTGCAGCGAGCAATTCGAGAGAAAATGCTTGCTTTCAAGACCTGGAGGAACACTCTACTTAGTGCCAATCTGGACCGATACTGATCGCTGAAGGCAAAGAGTCGCCATTAACAGGAATTACCGCCTCGCCAAGTTCTACTACCGTTCCACCCAAGACATCGGCCACGTTATGCAAGTCAAAGGACCTGACAACCAAGTCCTGCGAGACCCGCCATCCGTCCAAGGTGGTCAGAGTATTTCTCCGGCATCTGTAATGAGGAATTTCCTCATCCGCCAATACCAAGCCCCCTGCACACCCTCGTCCCTATACCCAAATCACAACCGCAGAGGTGAAACTAGCCGTGGAGAAGATGAAAAGCGTCAAGGAGACTGGCCCTGACGACATACCGGCTGAGGTCTGGAAGATCCTCTGTGATCGTGCAGTGGCATTACTTGCCGACCTCTTCAACCGCATCGTGGCCGAGAACGATCCGCCCTGCGTTTGGACAACCAGTTTGACCATACCTATCTGGAAAGGCAAGGGGGATCTCAGCGAGTGTGCAAACTATCGGCCAATATGATTACTGTGCCAAACAATGAAGATCTTTGAGCAAGTGTCAGACCAAGGCCTTCGAAGCATTGTCACCATCACGTCCAACCAGTGCAGTTTCGTAAAGGGATGCAGTACCACTGATGCCATCCTTGCTGTTCGGCTGCTGATGGAGAAACACCAGGAGAAGAACAAGAAGGTGCACATGGCCTTCCTGGACCTGGAGAATGTGTTCGACGAAGTTCCACATGACCTCATTAGGCAAGCGCTAAGATTGCATGGCACCTCAGAAGAGTATGTTAATTGGGTCCAACTATTACATTGCAACACCACAAGTGTGGTCCGATGCCCAGCCAGAATATAAACCCCCTTTGACCTCACCGTCACCGTCCATTAAGGGTCAGCTCTTTCACCCCTGCTGTTCATCCTCTACATGGACACGGCGACGGCCAATCTCACAACTAAGAAACACGAGCTATGCAATGGAAATGAAGATGCTCCGATGGATGCCTTGGCTAACCCTCCACCACCATGTAATGAACGAGGACATCAGGTGAAGACTTCGAGTTGCCCCAATCACGGCGAAGTTGATTTCAGCATGTGCCGCTCACACTCGCAGTGTGAATTGTAAAGTGTGAAAGACATGTCCATTTTCACATGCAGTGAAAAAACATCACAAAGCAAAGAGGACAAAGACAAAGCGCTAAATCAATAAAAGTCTCAGCTTTCAAAATTGTTAAGTTTTATTACGAAATTCAAACAATAAATACCGTTTTTGTGCTTTCAATATGGCATGACAGATCGCTGTAGTGACTCAGATCAAGTGAAGTGGGAGCGCACTTGAACCGATCATCTCTTGGGCCCAATTTTTGCTACTAGTTGTTACAGCACAAAATAAACATATATGAACATAATAAACATACATGAACATCAGAAAGTATGTTGTAAGAACCAGTACAACTTACTAAAATGCATCATTTCTCATGTAATAGCTCAATCAGTGTTTCAACCGTATTATTATTAAAAGTATTATCACAAAAAGTATTAAGTATTATTATAAAAACAGACTTACAATTCAGTTGTTAATTAGCCTTTCTTAACAATATAATCAGCTGATTGGTTTTTTTTTATAGTTTACAACATAGCTGAAAAAGATTTTTTTTTTCTTTGAGAAAAATTAACATGTAGGGAAGTACAATTGGCTGAAATAGAACACATGCTTTTCAATATGATTGCAGAAAAAGATATAGTCCTATAGGCCTATGTTTTTGAACATTGATGGATCAACACATTTTGTGGGAAAATACCCGTACGGAACAAAAATATATGGGAATATACTGCAAAATATATGGGAAACTAGTGCTTATATATTTTTAAATATACTGCAATATATGTATTGACCATGTATGGCTATATATTAATACATATAAAATATGTATAAATGAAGACAAAAATAGCATTACATGAAATATTCACAAAGTTGTATCCTTTATTGTGTACATATATTGCACATACATGTTCCTATATAAATGTGAATGTATGTTCACACATATATATAAGCCAGCAGCCATATCACTAAGTAAGTAATGCACTAAGTAAGCAGGGCTGAGCCTGGTTAGCACCTGCATGGGAGACCTCCTTTGAAAACCAGGTTGCTGTTGGAAGAGATGTTATGGCGCTTTACCACTGCATGGTATGGCTCAGTACGGTTCGGCTCGGCACCGCACGGTTCGGCTCGCTTCACTTTTTCGCTGCGTGGTACGACTCGGCACGGCACGGCTCGGTTCGCTTTAGCTCGGTTTGCTTTTCCACTGCAGTTAATACCGCTTTAAAGTGGGTGGGATTATACATTTACATTTATGCATTTGGCAGACGCTTTTATCCAAAGCGACTTACATTGCATTCAAGGTACACATTTTACATTTTTTTGTCAGTTCTTGCTTTCCCTGGGAATCGAACCCATGACCTTGGCGTTGCTAGCGCCAATGCTCTACTGTTTGAGCTACAGGAAAGCCCAGCCCTTATAGACTGATCGTTATAGTTTATCCGCTCCCCGGCAACCAACGAGAGGAACGTCTGCACTTCGTCCACTGACCACGATTCAGCCATTTCTTTTTTGGATTTTTTTTTTTCTTGCTTTTTTCTTCAAGCAAGTCAAACAAGTAGTTTTAAAACAGGTGCTACAGCGGCGGCTGTTACTGGCTATTTAAATCTAGTGGGTTCGATGTCTTGCAAATACAATGACGCTGGTAGTGACGATTCTGTCTGACCAATCAGTGATCTGCAGTGTTTTCATGTCACACTTTAGTATCGGTACGGTACGCTTGGAACCTCAACAGAGGGGGTACCATTTAAAGCGAGCCGAAGTGAGCCGTACCGTACCGTACAGTGGAAAAGCGCCACAAAGTGAGCCGTACCGAGCCGTACCGTACCATGCAGTGGAAAAGCACCAAACCGTGCCGTACCGAACCGTGCCGTACTGTACCATGCAGTGGAAAAATTAGTGAGGCCAGAAGGGGGTCCTGTGGTCTGTGTGGGTCCTAACGCCCCAGTATAGTGACGGGGACACTATTCTGTCAAAAAGCACCGTCCTTCAGATGAGACGTTAAATCGAGGTCCTGACTCTCTGTGGTCATTAAAAAGAGTTAGAAAAAGAGTAGGGATGTAACCCCGGCATCTTGGCCAAATTTGCCCCTTGGCCTCTGTCCATCATGGCCTCCTAGTCATCCCCATATACTGATTGGCTTCATCACTCGTCTCGTCTCCACCAGTAAGCTGGCGTTCTGGCGCAATATGGCTGCCGTGACGTGCCGTCGCATCATCCAGGTGGATGCTGCACATTGGTGGTGGTTGAGGAGATTCCCCCTTCCATGTAAAGCGCTTTGAGTACCAAGAAAAGGCGTTATATAAATGTAACAAATTAATATTATTATTACACACACACATTCACAGAATGAGTTACAACAGATTTCCAGTTCCCAGCATGCTTTGCTTCTGATTGTTAAAGGAGAGCAAATGTTAAAATTAAGTGTTATTTGATGTGTTTTGCTCAATATTAATATAGGGGGGAGATCTTAGTGTTTAATGTTCTATTATTTTGGATTTTAAAACGTTTTTGGGGTTACCATTGTTCAGAAGAGTAGAGCCTGTGGTTCAGTTGACGATTGGCCAGATACAATTAAGGTTAAAATTACCATAATTTGGTATTTTTTTATCATAATACTAAATATGTACCATAAGTAATGACTGTGCTCTCCTCAGCACAGTGATATTATTTCTGCTAAATACTTAAGTACATGCATGCAGGTGTGCTTGTGCTTTTATTAACTAGCTTTATTAAAATATTGAACATTTATAATGTAAATAATTATAAAATACAAGAAATATATTACATTATGTATATCTCTATATGTGTTTATAATGCATGACTAAATATATCTGCACAGGGAGGACGGTCTCTGGCAGGACGGTGATTGTTGCAGATCGTGCGGACCTTACTGGGGGATCTGCCAAGCTGGACATCAGCCCTGAACGCCCATAGACTGATCCGGTGGCAGACCCGATGGCTGGCGTGACACGAAGATTCTCAGACTCGGTAGAGAAGACTTGAAGGATCTCGGTCTCGGCAGGAGGGGATACTGTGGGTTGACGGAGCACCTCCTCTACCACGCCCACAGTAAATGATGAGGCGCTCAACAAAAGGGCCAGGTCAATATAGTGCTCTAAAGACCAGTGAGGATCATGCAAGGGCATGAATGAACTCGGCGGTTCAGATAGTCCTCCCTGAAAAAAGATCATAAGACATTCTTTGCTCATTGAGGTGAGATGTTCCAGTTCAATAAACTCTTCGACATACTTCTCAATCGGCCGATTCTCCTGACGGAGACGCAGGATTTGTACTGCTGTATCCCTGGTTGGCATCGCTGCTGGATCTTGGTGTGGCGAAGTCTTCTGTAATGATGCAGCAGACACAAGGGGATCCATTTGCAGCTTTTATTGGAGTAGTCAAACAGGCAGGAATCAACAACAGCAAACAGGGCAATGGAGACAAGGCAGAGACAAACCAGATAACAGGCAATGGTCGGGGTAGGCAGCGAGAAGCAAGGTCCAGTAAGTAATCCAAGTCGGGGCGGGCAGAGAACAGGCAGAAACGGGATACACAGTCCAAGGTCAAGGTAATAATAAATCCACAGGGAGAAACGCTCAGAAATGACAGCCAGGAAAGTCAAGACTTCGCACAGGTGTGGTGCGTGGAAGTGGTTTATATGTGTGTGTGTGTAATCAGCGCAGTGCAGGTGTATGGTTTAAAGTGTAATCAGTCAAGGGAGGTGCATGAAGGGAAATGTAGTCCGTGATCACCCAGGGAGTGCGTGGCTAATCATGACAAATATATTAACAAAATATATGATTCTGTATATTTTCAAATAAACTGTTATATCATTAAACAGGGGCGGTTTCTTCATTAGGGCGATTGGGGCGACGCACCACCAAAGTGTGAAAGGGACTTTTTCAATCACATTCACAATCTCATTCACCACAGAGTTACGCTAGCCGTCACTGTACCTGTGGATATAGTCCAATCAGCGTCATGTCACGTTCTGTGGAGTACCGCCTCTTTTTTGGGCGATTTCACTCTGGCTGAGAATCGCCCAGAGTGTTCCCATAGACTTACATTCAAAGATGTTTTTTTTTTTCGAACTGCAGGCACTGCAATGCATTCTCTATGGGTTCCGGGAGGGCTCGCACTAACGTGCTTACGTCATCATACGTATCCTTAACTTGTGCAGCGATTGGTGGGAACAAACATACACTATTAAAAATCTTTAAGATTAAGTGACAAATAATATTTGAAAACAATTTTGAATTTGAACAACAAGAAAAAATGAAACACTGTTTTAATATCTTTATCAAATGTGATTTAAAAAATAAAAATAAAAAAGAGAACGAGAGCGAGATAGACTGTTGGGACATCTCGCGAGTTAGGGCCAGTTGAACTTGAACAACATCATGGCGAACGCAGTTAATTCTATCGTGTCATTAAAATAAATACCATTCAGCCGTCGTAGTAATCAGGACCAGAGTCAGGTGTTCAGGGACCAGAGCTCATTTCAGGAGCAGGAGCAAGTAACAAGTTAGCAACAGGAACAACAAGATCTAGGAGGGCCTTGGGAGAAGAAAGAAAAGCAGAGGCTGTCTAAGGAGGTATTTATTGCTGACCATTTAAGTTAAATACTCGAGTGTTGGAAAATCTCACTTTGTTTTTACAATCAGTTTAGGAAAGGATGGTAGCAGTCTTTTTTACTCCTAGCATTGTACTTTGAAATTTGTACATTCCATTCGAACTGTAACACCAACACAATCTTTATCCTACACGTCAACGATTCAGTCAACAATATTATTTGTCGCCACCTAGTGGAATCTTTAATAAAAGAAACTATCTGACTGGATTGAAAATGCATTTACTGGTCAAAAACCCTTGTCAAACTCCATTTGAGCTTGAATTTTGGTAAAATGTTAATTAACGTTATAACACACACACACACAAACACACACACACACACAAGCCTTGTATGTCCAAAACTGTTACTTTTCAGGAAACGAAAGAAAACCTGTTTTAAGTTGATTCCTGCACATCTCAACCCTAAAGTTAAATCTATTAAAAAGTCTGCATGCGATAAAGTAGATCTGAAACATTCCCCCCCCCCCCCCCCCCATTTTTCAGATTTTGCAGGAGCTGCCACTGTCATTAAATATATTGCTCATTCATATATTGGGAAATATATTTTCTCTTCATAAAGGTAAATCATTAAATGAACAAGGTCCAGCACTCTTTCACCCCCTACCCCACTCTTACACAGACAAACAAGCACATATGAACACTGTTAACTAATTCCACGTCAGCAAATGTTAAACAATCACAACATGGATTGTTTACATTTAAATGTGTTGGTCTGCTGGCGCACATTCCCCTCCCTCGGAAATCCATAAAACACAATCCACAGCCAGAGGCCGCTCTTAAGTTATTGTAGCCAATGGAGAAGAAAGATGATGACATGGATATCTATCCTCCACATTTACAGGATGTTACAGCAGAATGTTTTTCTTTATAAGGGCACACATGATGGAAGAACCAGAAATTAAATTAATGAAATTAAACAATAAATACAATATTTAGCCAATAACAGTGTGTGGTTTGTCTGTTTCTCAACTGATCTTGTACACGTAGGCTTATAATTCTTTAATAAGAACGTAGTAGATAAGGGATTGGTTAAAGCAGATGAAAATGCACTACAGCTTCATTAATGGGAATCCACATATTTTACACTTACTGGTGTTTTGAAGCAGTCTTCTGCTTTTCAATTCAATTCAAATTTATGTGTATAGCGCTTTTCACAATACATATTGTTTCAAAGCAGCTTTACAGAAAGTGCATTTCAGAAATGTACATAGAAAAAAACAGTTAGTTAATCATGTATTAATTTAGGGCATAACATATCGCCGGCGTTGAGTCGTCTCTTCACAGGCGTTTAGTCATCTCATCGCAGGTGTTGGGGGATCTGAAGTCTCCGTGAGAGGCTGGATACAAACTGGAGCTGACGAACGCCATTTACCTCGGGACTGGCGTCCCGAGATAACAGCAGAAAAGCAAATGGGAAATAATTAGCATAGCTGCTGTTCATATATTAATTATATATATTATATCTTATATTGCATTCGATCTGATTCAACAGTGGTATAAAAGGTAAGCATTATGTGAATGCTTGGCTAAAGAGATGCGTCTATAATCTAGTTTTAAACTGGGACAGCGAGTCTGATCCTCAAACAATATCAGGAAGGCTATTCCAGAGTTTAGGAGCTAAATGCGAGAACGCCCTCCCTCCTTTAGTGGACTTAGATATCCTAGGAATGACCAGAAGCCTCGAATTTAGTGATCTTAAAGAACGCAATGGATTGTAGGGCGATAGAAGGTCCATTAAATACACAGGAGCTAGACCATTTAGAGCTTTATAGGTCAGTAGTAGTACTTTGTAATTGATACGGAACTTAATAGGTAACCAGTGTAGAGATGATAAAATTGGTGTTATATGATCATATTTTCTTGACCTAGTAAGAACTCTAGCAGCTGCATTTTGCACTAACTGTAGCTTGTTTATTGAGGATGCAGGACAGCCAGCTAATAAAGCATTACAGTAATCTAGTCTTGAGGTCATGAATGCATGAACTAACTTATCTGCATCAGAAACAGATAGCATGTTATGTAGCTTAGCAATGTTTCTAAGGTGGAAAAAGGCTGTTCTTGTAACATATGAAATATGATTTTCGAAAGACAAGTTGCGGTCTAGTATAACACCCAGGTCTTTTACTGTAGTGGATAAAGTAACAGGACATCCTTCTAAATTAAAGTTGTATTGTACGAGGTATTGTGGGTAGTTTCACTCTGTCAATTTAGATTAGTTAGTGTTTTCATCTGGTCGTGATGAAATATATAATTGAGTGTCATCAGCATAACAGTGGAAATTAATTCCATGTTTTCTTATAATATTACCAAGTGGCAGCATATATATTGAGAATAGCAGAGGGCCTAACACCGATCCTTGCGGCACTCCATAGTCTACTGACGTTATATTTGATTTTTCCCCATTTAAACAGACAAAATGATAACGTCTGATAAGTACGATCTAAACCAGCTTAATGCCTGTCCCTGAACACCAGTGTAGTTTTGTAGTCGATCCAAGAGTATTTTATGATCTATAGTGTCGAACGCCACGCTAAGATCGAGTAGAACTAGTATTGAGATACAGCCTTGGTCAGAAGCTAAAAGTAAATCATTTGTAATTTCAACTAGCGCAGTTTCTGTGCTATGATGCGGTCTGAATCCTGACTGAAATTTTTCATAGATATCATTTTCTTGCAAGAAAGAGCACAATTGAGCGGACACAACTTTTTCTAGTATTTTAGACATAAATGGAAGATATGAAATGGGTCTGTAATTTGCTAGGTTATTTGGATCTAATTGCAGTTTCTTAATGAGAGGTTTTATTACTGCCAGCTTGAATATTTTTGGAACATGACCTAAAGATAAAGACAAGTTAATAATATTGAGAAGAGGCTCTTCCACTACAGGTAACACTTCTTTCAGTAGTTTAGTGGGTATTGGATCTAATAAACATGTTGTTGGTTTAGATGCAATGATAAGTTTATTTAGCTCTTCCTGTCCTATAGTTGTAAAGCGGTGTAGTTGTTCTTGAGGGGCGATAATTGAGGCTGAATCATAAGACACCATAAAAGATTGATTTACAATTGTGTTTCTGATGCTTTCTATTTTCTCAGTGAAGAAATTCATAAAATCATTACTACTATACTGTAACGGAATATTTTGCTCTGGTGATGTCTGTTTATTTGTTAGTCTAGCCACGGTGTTAAATAAAAACCTTGGATTATTTTGGTTATTTTCTATTAGTTTGCGGAGATGCTCAGCTCTGGCTGCTTTTAGAGCCTTTTTATAACGTGACATACTGTCTTTCCACGTGATTCTAAAGACCTCTAAATTAGTTTGTTTCCATTTACGCTCTAAGTTACGAGTTTCTCTCTTGATAACATGCGTAGCACTGTTGTACCATGGTGCTTTAGTTTTCTCTCTAACCTTTTTTAATCTAATTGGTGCAACAATTTCTAATGTACTAGAGAAAATGGTGCTCAAACTGCTAGTCATTTCCTCTAGTTCATCTGTTTGTTTGGGTTCACTGAGCAGCTGAGATAGAACAGGTAAGCTATTTGAGAATCTATCTATAGTGGTTGGAAGGATTGTTCTGCCTGGTCGATAACGTGGCGCAACATGACAAATTTCAGCAGTACGTATTATGCAAGTTACCATGTAATGATCAGTGACAACATCACTTTGCGGTACAATATCTATATCGGTTGGATTGGTTCCATATGATATAATTAAATCTAGTGTATGATTTAGACGATGAGTGGGACCACTGACGTTTTGCTTGACCCCAAAGGAGTTTAATAAATCTGTAAACGCAGCCCCTAACGCATCATATGTGTTATCTACGTGTATGTTAAAATCTCCAACAATTATTGCTTTATCGACATTGACCAATAGATCTGAGAGAAAGTCTGCAAACTCTTTTAGGAAATCAGCATAGGGCCCTGGAGGTCTATATACAGTAGCCAAGGCTAGAGATAATAGGGATTTCTTTCTTACATCTAAGAGCGTAACATTTAGCACAAGTACTTCAAATGAATTAAACCTGTGACCTGTTTTCTGAGTAACATTCAGAATATCTCTATAGATTGTTGCAACACCGCCGCCACGACCGATCAGACGGGGATCATGCTTATAACAGTATCCTGGTGAAGTTTTTAAGCTTTTAAGCTTTTAAGCATAAATTGTGTTTACTTATACTAAGTACTTGTACTATGTTTACATTAAGGCTACATTCACCTGTTATCTGGTTTTATGATTATATTTTGCTATTCCTTTTGTCAAGAGAATCCTCGTAAAATTAGTAAAATATTAAAGCAGCTTAAAACAGTATAACAGGGTGAGATAATTATTCAACTGAGCTATGACTTTATGACTTACATTATATTTTATTTGTATTCTACAATTCTATAACTGCACTGCATGAAGTGATTGGTGATGCGACTAGGCACAACTGCCAGTATGATGGTCTCAGTGATACATGTAGCAGAGCAGGACACTTTGTGCAGAGGGGGATTTTGATATTGATGCAATCAATACCTCTTTCTGACAAGTGCTCACTGCTGTATTTGAAGTCCATCTCCAGCTAAATCTCTCTCTCTCTCTCTCTCTCTCTCTCTCTCTCTCTCTCTCTCTCTCTCTCTCTCTCTCTCTCTCTCTCTCTCTCTCTCTCTCTCTCTCTCTCTCACTCTCTCTCTCTCTCTCTCTCTGAAGTCGTGGTGTTGTGCAGAATTTTGACCCTCTGCCAAATGATTACCCTCCTCGTTAAAGTCAGTACCTGATTGCCTAATCCTAACCCCTCCCCCACAACTAATCCTAAACCTACCAATGCTAGAGGGTTTCTACCAATTGGCGAGTTTTGAACACACTCACGCGGCTTCATGCAGTGAAGGTGGCGGCTGCCGTGAGTATAGAGGATTGTTGTTTAGCTATAGTTGAAGTTGTGGGCCATGAGTGCTTTTTGTCAGCCTCAAAGATGAACAATGCTAATGTCATATATCGAAATAATGTAGACAAAGCAAATGAGTTAGTTGAGCCTGGGATCATTATTGATGGTTTGTTTACACTTGTTCTTCCTTTATCAATGCCATCTAAAAAAGTGACATTATCTAATGTTCCTCTGTTTATCAGAGACCAGCTATTAACACAATCTCTTTCCCGTTACGGCAGATTGGCAAAAATAACGATTGGCAGTGGATCTCCATTGTTAAAACATATAGTGGTGACATATTTAGGTGACACGCCTACATGATTGTGAAAGATGACACTGAATTAGACCTTACGTTTAAATTCCATATCGATGATTTTGACTATGTTGTATTTGCAACAACAGGGAAAATGAAATGTTTGGGTTGCACCAAAGTGTGACATTTGATTCGTGATTGCCCTGATAAAAGAGAAACATTAGCAACAGAGTCAAATCAACCCATAGAAACTGACAGTACAGAGCCAGACGCGAATAAACAAGATTATTATAACAAAGGGGTTGTTTAACAAAACGGCAGATGATGCGGAGTCCACTGGGTCTTTTGACTTAACTTGACAAATCGAATAGTCACTTGTTCGGACAGTAACGCCTTAAACAAGGTGTCAGAGATCTCACAGTGCGAGGGAGAAAAACAGCCTTTGATAGAGCAAATATGTGAGAATGATGGCATTGACATAGAGGCAGAACATTCACTGTTTAAGGTGCCATTAAAATGAAGGAAAAGTGATAATACTTGTGACTTGAGACCTGTAAAGAAAACAGATGTAGGTGAATGTGAAGACCAGGGAGACACAGAGAGTGACAGTGAATCAGATTGTAGCCTCTCTCTTTCACAGAGTGAATGCGTGAGTCGCAAATATTCCTGACCTTAAACAGTTTATTGAAAAGACAAGGTGTCTGATGGCTGAAGATTTTTTTACCAGCAAAGAAATCTACAGGTTAAAGAAGCTAGTGAGAAAACTCAATTCTGAAATAAACAATGATGGTGGTGGAATTGGGTGGGATTGGGTGTTACTATCAAGATGGCGCCAGTGTGTGTGGCTAGCCGTCTGCTGCTCCCGGTTGTATGGATGTTTGTCTTGTTTTACAAACTCTCTATTAGTGTACGATCGCCAAACACTTTTTAGCATTAGATCGGCTTTGGATAATACGTCAATCTATATTGTGAACGGGGGTGGAACAAACAATTCACCCCCCCCCCACCGTTCCTCTGTGGATTACCTGCCTATCTCTGCCGAACCCCATGCTTTCTCAGGAGGAAGAAGCGGTTCAGACGCCGTGGCAAACGAGGTGGTCTGTTAGTAAAAATAAAAACTTTGATGACCCTGTTCCCGAATGCCGATCCTCGCTGGATTTTTGGAGATCTTGGCGTGGATTGCCGTCGGTACGCGCTTCGACGGTCTGGGGATCCTGCGTACAGGTGGTTGGTACCTGCGAGTGATGTGGATGTGGATAAAGAGCCTCCGGTCAGAATTTATCGGGCATCCCGTTTTAAAAGAGGTGTGGACGCAACTCCCCATCGGTCCTTGGCCCGTGAATCGCAGTCATTGAAAGACTCAACTCCAGTAAGGTTAGCCTTGGTGAATGCTAGATCACTAGCTAACAAATCCTTCATTTTGAATGACTTTTTTACATCCAAGGACTTGGACATGTTGTGTGTGACTGAGACCTGGATCGGTGTTGGTGAGTCAAGTGTTTTTTCTGAAGTTTTACCTCTGAACTGTACCTATTTTAACTCTCCACGGCTCACGGGACGAGGACGAGGAGGCGGAGAAGCAACTATTTTTAAAGAACATTTAAACTGTAGGCGTCTGCCATCTTCCTCCTACTCCAGTTTTGAAATGAGTGTTCCCTTTCGTTGTCACTCCGAGTTACGTCGGATGACGACGAAATGGGGGTTTCGCTTAGAAAGCCTATCAGCTTCGAGTATTACAAAACGAGCCAATGGCAAAGAAATGCCATGGGTCTGCGGAATTTGCATGACGTAACACCACCCCACCTCGTGGGTATAAAAGGAGGAAGTCCGCAACAGCAGTTTATGTTTTCGCTTTGGAGCTAAGTTTATTCTTCTCTCCACAAGCCATCTCTGAATTGTCAGCTTCACGAACGAGTGCCTCGAGTGTTGGTGTGACGGCGATCTACGGCGAGAGCGTGCTTCCTGCTGATCTGCTGCAGTGATTTGCCAGTCGGCGCGTTTCTCCCCGGGCGCTTCAACACTTGAGTTTTCTCACTAAAAGAGCTTACACGCGGCACATCTTTTTAAAGATGCCTCGCCCGTGTACTTCTGGTTGCGGCAGATTGGTATCGGACTCTGATGGGCACGAGCGCTGCTTGGTATGTTTGGGCATTGATCATGCTAGAGCAGCGCTCGTGGATGACTCATGTTTTCTCTGTGGGAACATGACCATCGCGTCATTACGGTCGAGACTCAGTGAACTCGCAAGAGTGAGAGTCCTCTCATCCACCCCCCGCCCTGCGGCTGGTGGCCAGGGTGACCTGAGGGTGACGGTCTGGAACAAGGCGCCGACTATGTGTCCGCGACCCCAGCCCCCCTCTTCAATGACGGTGCCCGCTAGTGAACTGCCGATTCCCGCGGGTCTACCCTCTGGTGGCCCGCGTGTTTCGGTTGAAGCTACAGAGGATGATGCCATGTCTGTTGCTGCATCACTAGGTGGGTTTGATTCTTCTGGAAGTGAGGGCTCGTCACAGCTGCCACCTTCCGGTGTGCATACGGCTGTGCTCGAGTCTGATCCGGAGATGACGGCCATGCTTTCCCGGGCAGCCGCGAGCATCGGGCTTGAGTGGAGGCCTCCACCCTGTCCTGAGCGCTCGCGGCTGGACGATTGGTTTTTGGGTAAGGCCGCCGACCCTCGTCCTCGGCAAACCCCAATACCTTTCTTCCCGGATGTGCATGATGAGATCTCGAAGTCCTGGAAGACCCCGTTGTCTTCCCGTGACCGCTCGTTGACCTCATCCGCCTTTCCTCCCCTTGATGATGCAGCCGCCCGTGGGTACACTGGGCTCCCCCCGGTTGAACGCTCTGTTGCCATGCAACTATGTCCTCAGAGTGCTTCTTCTCGTGGCGAGCCTAAGCACCCATCCAAAGCCTGTAGATTTTCGTCGACCTTGGTGGCGAAGTCTTACAGAGCGGCGGGACAGGCGGCTGCGTCACTGCATGCTATGGCCACTCTGCAGGTCTACCAGGCCCAGATGCTCAGAGACATGCACGAGGGTAGGACAGACCCAGGGCTCTTCAATGAGCTGCGCGCCGCGACCGACCTTGCTCTCCGGGCGACGAAGGTTACCGCGCGCTCCCTGGGTCTGGTGATGTCCACAGCCGTGGTCCAGGAGAGACATCTCTGGCTGAACCTGGCTGACATGCGGGACGCGGAGCGGACCCGTCTGCTTAACGCCCCCTTGTCCCAGGCCGGCCTCTTCGGCGGTGCGGTTGAAGACTTTGCCCAACAGTTTTCAACCGCCCAGAAACAGACCGAGGCCATAAAACACATTCTGCCCCGCCGGCCAGCTGCTGCCTCCACCCAGCCGACCGGGCAGACGCCTCGTCCTGTTTCCCGCCGAGGGCGCCCTCCTGCGGCTCCCGCCCCTCCCGCCCGGCCCACGCAGCAGCCTCCATCCCGGGCCGGTCGCGGAGGAAGCCGTAAGAAGGCGCCACAGCCCTCTCCCGCCCCGCCCCCCGCTAAACGCCGGGCCAAGCGGCGCTCCTGAGACGGGCTGCTCAGGGAAGATGGTCGTTTTTCAGGAGATGGTAGCAGGACCACTCCTTCCCCCGGTGGAGGGCCGGGGGAGAATCTTTTGTTCTCCGCTCCCCGCTGCTCACCCACGGGTGGGCAGCACCCTAAAGTGGTTAAAGACAGAAACGATCCTCTCTTCCCTGAGCTCACAGAGTTCTCGGGCGACACAGAGCGCCGCCCACAAGCCGTGCTCTCCTCGCCCCCCTCTGTCCCAGAGGCGGTTGACAAGGCGTGCCGTCCACGGACCGCGTCGCCCCTGTCCCCCTCTGTCGCCAGACCCCTGGCAGAGCAGGCCCCCGCGGGACGACCAGCCTGGTCCTCCCCTGGCCCCCTCTGTCAGGGCGCGGTTGCTAACTGTGCCCCCACACCGGGCCGCTATGCCGTCCACGTCTGGGCCAGTTACTCCGCTTCGCTGCCCCTCCGGGGGGACGCCTGTCGTCCGCTTGATCCCGCTGGTTCAGTTCCTGGGAGCCTGGTTAGAGCTTCCCCGTCTGTCCCGCTGGATCGCGCGCACCATCAGGCTCGGCTATGCGATTCAGTTCGCACGGTCTCCTCCCCGCTTCAGGGGAGTCCGCTCCACTTTGGTCGGTGGCAATGCCCCTATCATGAGAGCAGAGATTGCCACCCTGCTGGCGAAGGGTGCAATCGAGACTGTCCCTCCAGCCGAGATGAGGTCCGGGTTCTACAGCCCCTACTTCATTGTCCCCAAGAAAACCGGTGGGTTACGGCCAATCCTGGACTTGCGCGTGCTGAACCGCTCCCTTCACAGGCTGCCGTTCAAGATGCTCTCCGCCAAACGCGTTCTCGAATGCGTGCGGCCCCAGGATTGGTTTGCAGCGATCGACCTGAAGGACGCCTACTTTCATGTCTCCATTCTTCCTCGACACAGACCGTTCCTACGGTTTGCTTTCGAGGGGCAGGCATACCAGTACGCGGTTCTCCCTTTCGGGCTAGCCCTGTCTCCTCGCACCTTCACGAAGGTCGTCGAGGCTGCCCTTGTTCCCCTTCGGGAACACGGGGTTCGCATCCTGAGTTATATCGACGACTGGCTGATCCTAGCACACTGTCGAGATCAGGTTTGCGAACACAGGGACCTAGTGCTCCGGCACCTAGCTCGTCTGGGCCTTCGGGTCAACTGGGAGAAGAGCAAACTTTGCCCCGTGCAGAGGATCTCTTTTCTCGGTATGGACATCGACTCGGTCGCCATGTCCGCGCAGCTTACGAGCGAGCGCGCGCAGTCACTGCTGACTTGCCTGAGACTTCTCAGGAGCAAGAATGCGGTTCCACTGAAACATTTTCAGAGGCTCCTGGGGCATATGGCATCTGCAGCCGCGGTCACGCCGCTCGGATTGCTTCATATGAGACCGCTTCAGCTTTGGCTTCGCGACCGAGTCCCGAGGTGGGCATGGCATCAAGGCACGCTCCGGGTACCAGTTACTCCGACCTGCCGTCAGTTCCTCACCCCGTGGTCGAACCTCAGTTTTCTCAGGGCGGGTGTCCCCCTGGAACGAGCTTCCCGGCATGTTGTGGTCTCCACGGATGCCTCCACCACGGGCTGGGGCGCCATGTGCAATGGACATGCTGCTGCGGGCTCCTGGACAGGACCCCAGCGGCTATGGCATGTCAATTGCCTCGAGTTGTTGGCAGTACGCCTTGCCCTGCACCGCTTCCGGGCGTTGCTCAGGGGTCAACACGTACTAGTCCGCTCAGACAATACCGCTACTGTAGCGTACATCAACCATCAAGGTGGTCTACGCTCCCGCCGTATGTCACAACTCGCCCGCCACCTCCTTCTATGGAGTCAGAAGCATCTGAGGTCGCTTCGAGCCATCTTCATTCCCGGAGCCCTGAACTGTGCAGCCGACGAGCTCTCACGGCTTCAGCCCCTCCCTGGAGAATGGCGACTCCATCCCCAGTCGGTTCAGCTGATTTGGGACCAGTTCGGGGACGCACAGATAGATCTGTTTGCCTCTCACGACTCGACCCATTGCGCCCTGTATTTTTCCCTGACCGAGGGCACGCTCGGCACGGATGCAATGGTGCACAGCTGGCCGCCGGGCCGCAAATATGCGTTTCCCCCAGTGAGCCTTCTTGCGCAGACCTTGCGCAAGGTCAGGGAGGACGAGGAGCAGGTCATTTTGGTCGCGCCGTATTGGCCCGGCCGGACCTGGTTCCCCGAACTTGCACTCCTCGCGACAGCACCTCCCTGGCCCATTCCTCTGAGGAAGGACCTTCTTTCTCAGGGACGGGGCACCCTGTGGCACCCTCGCCCCGATCTCTGGAGCCTCCACGTGTGGCTCCTGGACGGCTCGAGGTAGGTTTGAGTACCCTTCCACCAGCGGTGGCGGCTACCATCACTTCCGCTAGAGCGTCGTCCACGAGACACGTCTACGCGTTGAAGTGGAACCTCTTCGTCGACTGGTGCTCTTCTCACCGAGAAGACCCCCGGAGATGCTCGATCAGCGTTGTGCTTTCCTTCCTTCAGCAAGGGTTGGAGCGAAGGCTGTCTCCCTCCACCCTTAAGGTCTATGTTGCCGCCATTGCCGCACACCATGACCTAGTCGAAGGTAAGTCGGTAGGGAAGCACGACCTGGTCATCAGGTTCCTGAGAGGAGCGAGGAGACTAAATCCTCCTCGTCCTCCTCTCGTTCCCTCTTGGGACCTCTCAGTGGTTCTAACTGCCCTGAAGAGTGCTCCCTTTGAGCCCCTGCAATCAGTTGAGCTTAAGTTCCTGTCAATGAAGACAGCGCTCCTGGTTGCACTGGCCTCCATCAAGAGGGTAGGGGACCTGCACGCATTCTCCGTCGACGAAGCGTGCCTGGAATTCGGTCCGGCTTTCTCTCACGTGATCCTGAGACCCCGGCCCGGATATGTGCCCAAGGTTCCTACCACTCCCTTTCGGGACCAGGTGGTGAACCTGCAAGCGCTGCCCCCGGAGGAGGCAGACCCAGCCTTGGCACTGCTCTGTCCAGTACGCGCTCTTCGCGCCTATGTAGACAGGACGCGGTGTTTCAGGACCTCAGACCAGCTCTTTGTCTGTTATGGTGGGAAGCTGAAGGGAAAGGCTCTCTCCAAGCAAAGGTTGTCTCACTGGATAGTGGACGCCATTGCCTTGGCTTACCAGCAGCAAGGTCGACCGTGCCCCCTTGGTGTGACGGCCCACTCCACCCGGAGTGTGGCATCCTCTTGGGCTCTAGCGCATGGCGCCTCGCTAACAGACATCTGCAGAGCTGCAGGCTGGGCGACACCTAACACATTCGCCAGATTCTATAATCTCCGAGTGGAGCCAGTGTCCTCTCATGTACTCGCTTCAACTAGCTAGTACCGGACCCGCTCAGGTGTCTTCGCTTGCTCGCCATTCCACTCCACGGACTGGATACGTGCGATGTTCTCCTCAGGTGAGCTTCCCCGAAAGCCCTGAGTTCCTCCAGCACTCCTGACGTCGGCGCCAGTGTCTATTGCCTGCGCGTCGGCTAGGTGCCTCCCGTGTGCATGGTCCCTCCCCTGAGCGACCCCCACATGTGTATTTCCACTGTAAGCCTCTCTGAGCATGTGTCTTTCCCTTGGCAAGCCACCTTGCCACCCCTGGGGTTGAAATATTCCACCTGCGGCTGGACACCCCAGTGTTCTCCATATGTTTCCTTCGGGTCATATGTGTATTCTCTAAGTCCCCCCCCTCTGGGTTGGCATTAATTGCATACTTCCCCTAGCTTGGGATATGCTTCCCAGTGTACCTTGGTATTCCTGTGTTAAATCGAGTCCTTCGTCCAGTCTATGACAGGGATCTCGATTTACGCAGGGCACTGGAAGACAGCTGAGAAGGTGGCGTGATTAGACTGGTAACACCATTTCGTCGTCATCCGACGTAACTCGGAGTGACAACGAAAGGGAACGTCTCGGTTACGTATGTAACCCTCGTTCCCTGAGTAGGGAACGGAGACGTTACGTCTGCCTGCCACTTTCCGCTGTACCGCGGGGATCGCCTGAGCTCAGTCTTGGCTCCTCAGCGAAGAAACATAAACTGCTGTTGCGGACTTCCTCCTTTTATACCCACGAGGTGGGGTGGAGTTACGTCATGCAAATTCCGCAGACCCATGGCATTTCTTTGCCATTGGCTCGTTTTGTAATACTCGAAGCTGATAGGCTTTCTAAGCGAAACCCCCATTTCGTCGTCATCCGACGTAACGTCTCCGTTCCCTACTCAGGGAACGAGGGTTACATACGTAACCGAGACGTTTTTGAATTAAGTCTGAGTTATCCAGTGTTATGCACTGTTGTTTATCGTCCACCTAAATATCACAAGGACTTTATTGATGATTTTTCGTATGTTTTAGCCGGAATCATGACTAAATACGACCGGGTTTTAATTGTGGGGGATTTTAATATCCATGTGTGCTGTCCCGCCAGGCCTTTGGCCAAAGCTTTTTTAAATCTTGTGGAGTCCTTTAACTTAACCCAGTTTGTCGTTAGTCCCACACATACATTTGGTAACACACTAGATTTGGTTTTGACATATGGATTGCCTGTTAGTAACATCGAAGTCTGTGATGCCACTTTTTCTGATCATTTGCCTGTTTTATTTGAGATATGTATTTCTCGTGATTCCAAAGTGACTGTTCCACAACGTCGCTGTCGGGCAATAAACCCTTCAACTGCTCAATTATTTTCTGAAGCTTTTAGTCCAAATGAAGTTGATTATTCAATGCCCTCATGTGGGCTTAATACCGAAGAACTAACTACATCGTTCTTTTTAACTTGTCAAAATATTTTGGATACAGTTGCCCCTTTCAGGACGATTCGTGAAAAAATTAGAGTTCAACCGTGTTTGAATGCTACTACTCGAGCTATAAGGCTGGAATGCAGAAGGGCGAGCGCCGCTGGAAGAAGGATAAATTACAGATCTCATTTGATATTTTACAGTATAATTTGTCTAAATATCAAAAAACTGTTAGATTAGAGAAATCAAAGTATCTCTCTAATGCTATCTGTAACAATTCCCATAAGCCAGCTGTGCTGTTTAGTACTATTAATGCTATTCTGAACACTCCCCAAGCTACTTGTTTAGAGCCTTCTGCCAAGTTGTGTGAACATTTTTTACACTTTTTTATTGATAAGATCGAGGCTATTAGATCTAATATATCCCCCCCCCCCCCCCCCCCCCCCCCCCCGACCTTTGACTTTTTTATCCGTTTCCTCTGAGTGCCCTGCTGTTTTTGATCAGTTTGTGCCGGTGTCTCTTGTCTCTCTGAGGGAGTTTTTTGTTGAAATGAAATTATCCTCATGTTGCATGGATATTGTTCCTCCACGTCTTCTAAAAGACTCACTTGATGCTATTGGTCCTACTGTTCTTGCGATTATTAATAGCAGCCTGACCTCGGGAGTTGTACCTAAGTCTTTTAAACATGCATCAGTGGAACCAGTAATCAAGAAATCTAACCTGGATCCCACAGCCTTTGCTAATTTTAGACCTATCTCGAAACTTTCGTTTCTGTCTAAATTTCTGGAGAAGGTTGTATTTGGACAATTGAATGCATTCCTAGATCTACATAGTATCCATGAAGTGTTTCAGTCTGGTTTTAAGTCCCAGCATTGTACGGAAACTGCTCTGTTGAAGGTTTCTAACGATTTGTTACTTACTACTGACTCGGGGAACTGTGCGATTCTAATTTTACTGGATCTGTCCGCTGCATTTGATACCATAGACCATAAGATCTTGGTTACACGCTTAATAAAATGTGTTGGTATTGAGGGTACTGCGTTGGCATGGTTTAAATCATATTTGTCTGAAAGAACTATCTCAGTTCGCCTTGGAGAATTTGCCTCCTTAACGGCTTCTTTTACGTGTGGGGCCCCCCAGGGCTCCATTTTGGGGCCTATTTTGTTCGCCTTGTATTTGCTCCCTCTGGGACATATTTTCAGGAAGTTTGGTATCTCTTTTCATTGTTATGCAGATGACACGCAAATCTATCTGCCTTTGAAAAGGAGAGACACTCCTACGTTAAGCGCCTCTATTACAGTGTCTTGAGGAAATTAAGGCCTGGATGACACTGAATTTCCTAAGTTTTAATGAAAGTAAAACAGAAGTCTGTTCACACCGGGTGGCACTTATGAATCCCTACAGGTGGATCTTGGGGAATTGAATCCACTAGTGAAACCATATGTTAAGAATTTAGGTGTTATTATGGACTGTGATTTTAAATTGGATAAACAGATTAACTTAGTAGTTAAGTCTAGTTTTTTCCAATTGAGACAACTCACCAAGGTTAAATCTTTCCTGTCTTTTATTGACTTTCAAAGACTGCTTCATATTTTTATCTCATCGCGTCTGGACTATTGTAATGGCCTCTATGCAGGCATTAGTCAGGCCTCTCTCTCCAGACTGCAGAGGGTCCAGAATGCAGCAGCTCACCTGTTGACGGGTACACGAAAGCGGGAACACATTACCCCTGCTCTCTTCACTGGTTGCCTGTCCATTTTAGGATTAATTTTAAGATTTTGATGTTTGTTTTCAAATCTCTTAATGGTCTTGCACCGAAGTATCTGTCTGAACTGATCAAGTAGTATGCGCCGTCAAGAGCGCTTAGGTCTGCTGACCATTTGCTTTTAGTTGTCCCTCGGGTTAAGCTGAAGAGCAGGGGCGAAAGAGCATTTGCAGTAGCTGGACCAAAGCTTTGGAACAATTTTCCCTTGTACATCAGACAGGCTCAGACACTTGCTGCTTTTAAATCTAGTCTTAAAACCTATTATTACAGTTTGGCATTTGACGCTATGTGAGAGTTGTTTTATTTGCTTTTGTTTTATTGTTTTTATTTTTTGTGTCATTGATTGTTTGTAGGAGTGATATAGGATATAAGTGTACAGCACTTTGTCAAACACTTGCTGTTTTTAAAAGTGCTTTATAAATAGACTTTGACTTGACTTTGACTTGGAAAAAGCTAATTTAATGATAATCAGTGGTTTGTTTTTGCTGTTTTGTTTTTTATTCTTTATGGGTGGAGTTAGTGTTGCTTCAGTGAATCTAAATGGAGCAAGAGATGTGAAAAAAGAGTAATGTTATATATATAAAAAGTCTAAACAGGAAAAAATAGACGTTATTTTTCTTTAAGAAATTCCCAGTGATTCCAAGAACGCTGCAGATTGGGAAAGAGAATGGGATGGGGTTGGAAGCTCTTACAATGTTGCAAGGAGCTCTGGTTCGGTCCCGTTTCAGAATATTGACCAAATGGATGCTCCAACAAAAATTTTCTTTAATTTGGAGAAAAATAATGGAAAGAAATTCCATGAATTCATGCTCTGCGCTCCGAATCTGGTATGTTATTATCTGACCCCATTGATATTAGAAAGAGAGCAGTTTGTTTTTATGAAAAGCTGTACAGCTGTGAATGTGTTGCAGAGCCTGACACTGACAATTTTTGTTTTTTTTTAAGTTGGCACAGGTGTCTGATGATGCCAACATGAAACTCCATAAGGCCATGAGCCTAGGAGTTGTAAAAGGCCCTTCAGGGCATGGAGTCCGGGAAGGCTCCTGGCATTGATGGTCTTCCAGTAGACTTTTTTAAGTCTTTCTGGACAGTGTTGGGGGAGGATTTGCTCCAATGCTCTATGAAAGCTTGGCTGAAGGGTGGCTGCCATTGAGCTGCCGTAGAGCAGTTCTTACACTCCTCCCAAAAAAAAGGAGACCTGACAGATATTAAGAACTGGCGCCCTGTGTCGCTGCTTTGCACAGATTACAAACTGCTCTCTAAAATTTTGGCAAATAGAATGGCAGAGGTAATGGAGCAAGTTATTAATCCGGACCAGAGTTACTGCATACCTGGAAGGTCCATTTTTTATTTTCTTTAGTGTAGGATATTCTAGAGGTCTCCAAGTTGTTTAATTTAAATTGTGCGTTGCTTTCTCTGGATCAAGAGAAAGTGTTTGATCGAGTTGAACATAATTACCTCTGGAAAACCTTAGTAGCTTTTGGTTCTGCCAAGATTTTGTGGAAATGGTTAAGATGCTGTATACTGATGTTGAGAGTGTGCTGAAAGTGAACGTTGGCTTATGCACTCCTTTCAAGGTTGGTAGAAGTGTCAGGCAAGGATGTTTGCTGTCAGGATTGCTTTATTCATTAGCCATAGAACCATTATTGCAGCAGATAAGAGTACATTTGACTGGGTTAAATATACTTGGTTTTAACTGTAACATTCATTTATCCGCTTACGCTGATGATGTGATTGTAATAGTCAATAGTCAAAAAGATATAGAGATTTTAAAGAAATTACTTGAAGATTTTAGAGCTTTATCTTTGCTAAAATAAACTGGAACAAAAGTGAAGCTTTAATATGTGGAAAGTGGACATAAATGTCCTATAAAGGGCGTACTTTATTTATCAATAATTTAATTGCATCCTCTCTCTGGCATAAGCTGGCATGTATAGATCCACCTGTGAAAATGATGACTGAAATTCAAGCCTTACTGGTGGACTTTTTCTGGGATAAATTACACTGGATTACTAAGAGCATTTTATTTTTGTCTAAAGAAGAAGGTGGATAGGGACTGATAAACTTGCAAAGCAGAACAGCAGCTTTCCGTTTACAATTTATACTATACAAAGGCTTCTTTCGGGGTCGAGTGACTTTGGCTGGAGAGTGGCTGCATGTGTTATTTTATGGAGACTGGGAGGCCTACAGATGGTTACATCTCTCTTTTTGTTAGACCCCCTAAAACAAAGGACACCGTATATGAAATCACTCTTCTGGTTGTTAAACAAACCCATAATACATGGAGCTCATTTTGATATTTCTGCTGTGGAACTCAGTTTTCTGGACTAAATGATATCCTTTGCAAATCCAAGATCACCACCTTAAGACTTCTGCTAAAGTGCCTGGACCTAATTTCATGAACCTTGAGCAAACAGCATCTCATTTGGGATTTTTTTTAACTCGTATAGTTGCTCAACTGATGGCAAAGAGTCAGTCTGCTCTTACAAATGAAGAGATACATTTATTAACAGACTATTGTACAGGAGTAGAGACTCCTAAAACTGAACACCCTTTTCCGACAATATACTTGTCTCCCAAACTAGATGATTGTATGGGTTTGTTTTTAAAAACTGGAAAGTCTTTGTGTTTAGATTTCTTTTCGGTTACAGGGAAAGTCTTGTACAAAGCTTGTGTTTTGGTTTTTAACAAGAAGATTTTAGATGACAAAGTGGATACACCACGGCGTTCGTTCTTAAAATTGGATGATGTTAAGCCTGAATGGAGAGTTTTGTATAAGCCACCGTTAGCGAAGAGAGTAGGAGATATACAATATGGGTCCTCCATGGAGAAATAGCTGTCAATGCTTTTATTTCATGGAAAGAGAGCACTATTGCGTACAGAGAGGCCTTAAAAACTGCTAGATCTGCTTATTTTTCAACCCTATTAGAAGAAAATAAACAAAACCCTAGGTATTTATTTGAAACCTTGGCTAAACTAACGAAAAATAAAGCTTCAAGCCCAGATGTTTCCAAGCAGCACAGCAGTAATGACTTTATGAACTTTTTTACTTACAAGATTGATAATATCAGGGAGAAAATTATAACTATGCAACGGTCTACAGAATCGCATCAGACAGTGCAGTCTCACTGAAGAACAATTTGATTCATTCATTGCTATTGGAGAGGGTGAATTTTATAAACTCGTTAAATCATCTAAATCGACAACATGTATGTTAGACCCTATACCGACTAAACTAGAGGTCATAGATCCTCTTCTTAGTATCATTAATTCATCTTTGTCATTAGGATACGTACCAAAAATTTTTAAGCTGGCTATGATTAAACCTCGTTAAAAAACTGCAACTTGATCATACAGAATTAGTCAATTACAAGCTGATCTCGAATCTACCTTTTCTGTCAAAGATACTAGAAAAGGCAGTATCTTCACAACTATGTTCCTTTTTAGAAAGAAATGGCATCTGTGAGAATTTTCAATCAGGATTTAGACTGTATCATAGTACTGAGACAGCTCTCATTAGAGTCACAAATGATTTGCTCTTATCATCCGATCGTGCTTGTATCTCTCTATTAGTGCTACTCGATCTTAGTGCTGCATTTGACACTATCGACCACAACATTCTTTTAAATAGACTCGAAAATTATGTTGGCATTAGTGGAATTTCACTAGCATGGTTTAAATCATACTTATCTGACCGTTATTAGTTTGTAGCAGTAAATGAAAAGATGTCTTCTCGGTCAAAAGTTCAGTATGGCGTACCACAAGGCTCAGTACTAGGACTGTTGCTGTTCACTCTATACATGCTACCCTTAAGAGATATCATCAGGAAGCATGGCATTAGTTTTCACTGTAATGCTGATGATACTCAGCTCTATATTTCTTCAAGCCCTGATGAAACTTACCAATCCACAAAATTAACGGAATGCATAGCTGATATAAAAAACTGGATGACTAGTACTTTCCTACTAATTAATTCTGAAAAAACAGATTCTAATTATTGGACAAAAAACTTCCACACATAATAACGTAGAATACTGTCTAACACTTGATGGCTGCTCTGTCAAGTCTTCGTCGTCGGTTAGGAACCTGGGTGTGCTCTTTGATACCAATCTTTCATTTGAAAGTTTGTCTCTAGTATCTGTAAAACTGCATTTTTTCATCTTAAAAAATATATCTAAATTACGTCATATCGTCGCTGTCCGATGAAAACCGCGTATGTCCATTTTGCCGATTTTGAGATTTTTCGATAGATAGAATGTCCAGGTTCATTTCTGTATACAGTATGCTTCACATTATCTAAATAACCAATGAAAAGTTGTGAAATCATGTCATCTGATTTTCACGTATGTCCATTTGGTGTCAAAGCTGTCAATCACGCGGCGTATCTCCCACCCTGTGGAGGCATCTCGCCGGTCTCGTGAAGTTTCATCTTAAGCGTCTCTGGAAGCTCAGCATTGGATAGCCGAATAACACTGTGAGGTAAAGTATCAGCAAACGTTTGTTTTTGACAACTGTTCTCAAGTTTATTATATATTCACAAAATTACGGTAGGACTGTGCAAACAAAGTATCAGTCTAGCATTGCCATGTCAGTGTAATGATTCATTGTCCCTTCATAGTTTGCAAGAGACATTTAATAAACTGAGCTGTAGACTATTTAATAAACTAATCGCAGCCTATTCATCTGTCAATATGAAACGCGACTTGGTCATTCTAATTAATGATCGGAAGAACGCGTATCGACCACCGTTACTGTAAAATATGCACGTTTGTCCATTTAAACTCGATTTTGGTCAAATGTGGATTATATCATTACACTGGCAAGAATATGGTTACATTTAAAGATGCCGTATCAAGTATGCAACGCTACGTTCAACTGCTTTTGAAATTACGGTGTTTTTTTCACTTCCTGAAAAGTAACCGTTTTGGACATACGTGAGTTTCATCGGGCAGCGACGATATGCTCTCAATGAAAACAGCATAACAATTGGTTTATGCATTCATGACATCAAGGCTAGATTATTGTAATGCTCTACTGGGTGGTTGCCCTGCACGCTTAATACATAAACTACAGTTGGTCCAAAATGCAGCCGCTAGAGTTCTTACCAGAACAAGGAAGTATGACCATTGTAATGATGCAGCAGACTCAAGGGGATCCAGTCGCAGCATTTATTAGAGTAGTCAAAAAGGCAGGAATCAACAACAGCAAACAGGGCAATGGAGACAAGGCAGAGACAAACCAGATAACAAGCAATGGTCGGGGCAGGCGGCGAGAAGCAAGGTCCAGTAACAATCCAAGTCGGGGTAGGCAGAGAACGATCAGAAACGGGGTACACAGGTCAACGTCAAGGTCAAGGTCAAGGTCAAGGTCAAGGCAATAAATAATCCACAGGGAGAAACGCTCAGAATGACAGCCAGGAAGGTGAAGACTTCACACTGGTGTGGTGCGTGGAAGTGGTTTATATGTGTGTGTGTGAATGAGATGCAGGTGTATGGTGTTTGGTGTAATCAGTCTAGGGAGGTGCATGATGGGAAATGTAGTCCGTGATAACCCGCCTTGACTAATCGTGACAACCATATTAGCCCGGTTCTGTCAACACTGCATTGGCTCCCTATTAAACATCGAATAAATTTTAAAATATTGCTGATTACTTACAAAGCACTAAAGTTCTTAACGCATTATAGTCCTTCACGTCTATTGCGATCTCAAAATTCTGGCCAGTTGATAATACCTAGAATATCAAAATTGACTGCTGGGGGTAGATCCTTTTCCTATTTAGCACCAAAACTTTGGAACAATCTTCCTAATATGGTCTGGGAAGCAGACACAGTCTGTCAGTTCTTTGGCTTAGCATACACATAACACATTATAGATTTCTATAATTCAATGTTAGGCTGCATAGTTTAGATCAGTCGGAACCAGGAACACTTCCCATAAATCCTGATGTACTTTGTACATCATAAGAAGGATGGCATCTACACTAATATTAGTCTCTCTGTTTATCCCGAGGTTTACCGCAAACCGCCGGATCCAGGCCATATCCAGATCTGATGAAGGACCATCGCATGGACACGACGAAAATGGATCCCTGAAGTGCCAGCCTCATCAGCCCTGTGAAGGCCTCATGGACACCTCAACAAACTCATCTCCATACCGGCGTGATGACTCCGACCCCCAACCAGATGGAACTGGATAAATATTGTGAAAGTTCTGATCCCATCTGACTTCAGACCTATAATGCTGCCTAAATCATAATCATACACTGTTCGTTCGTTGGCCAGAGGAGGACTGGCCCGCCGACTGAGCCTGGGTTCTCCCAAGGTTTTTTCTCCATTCTGTCACCTGATGGAGTTTTGGTTCCTTGCCACTGTTGCCTTTTTCGCCTTTCTTCGCCATTGGCTTTTGGCTTGCTTAGATGGGGACATTTCATTTTATATTTAACAATACTATTACAACATTATTTTCCTGTTATCTCTGTAAAGCTGCTTTGAAACAATCTGTATTGTAAAAAGCACTATATAAATGAAGGTGACTTGACTTGACTTATTTCTGTTTTAAATCTTGAGATGAGCTCTGAATGTCCTTTTTGTTTTAAAAGAGAATCTTTTTTCATCAAGTCAAGTCACCCTCATTTATATAGCGCTTTTAACAATAAAGATTGTGTGGCGAGGGGGGCCTGGTTCCGCGAGGTCTGTAACGGGAGAGAGAGGAAGGAGACGAGCGGTGCGTAAGTAGGTCAAGTGTAAATGACGAACACCTGTGTCTTGTTGCAGTGATTGGCGTGGAGAGACTGGATATAAGCCGCTGTGGAGTGCGAGAAGAGAGAGGGAGAGGAGGACTGAGGACTCGTATGCCGGTAGTCAGCAGAAAGAGTTTTGTGAATTGTTCGGTCAATTTTAAACTCGCAGTGGGTGCACCATTTGTTTGTTCTTTAATCTAATAAAAATTGTAGGAGTCCCAGTCACGCCGACCCTGTCTTCTTCCTTCCAAACTGAACCTCATCACAGATTGTTTCAAAGCAGCTTTACAGTGATAATAGGAAATTAAAGTAACAGAGATTGTTTTGGCTTTACAGCAGCTCTAGAATAAAGTTATTGTCTTGCTAAAGTTAGTTTTGATTGATTCACTTCCGTCGCAACGATCATTAGTTATTAACTTAGGGGCTTAATTTATTAGTTATTAACTAATTAAAGCCCTTATTTGATGTATTAAGAGGTCTTTTGATGCTTTTAAAGGTGCTCTAAGCGATGTCACGTATTTTTTAGGCCAAAACATTTTTTTGTCACATACAGCAAACATCTCCTCGCTATCCGCTAGCTGACTATCCCCTGAACACACTGAAAAAAAAACGCGGTCTCTGCAGACACCCCAGGCTCCAAAAACGGAAACAAAAACAAGCTGGGCTAACCTGCACCACGGGTTTGGGGGGTTAGTGGCGGATGAGGAGGAAGGGTCTAGCTAGCTAGTTTTGTTTGACAATAGTTCGAATGTCAACAAGAAGTGACGTCACCCAACATCGCTTAAAGCACCTTTAATTAAACTTTTTCCAATAGTTGGGGGCCTTAAGCACATTTTCGCGCAAATTCATCTAAAAGCGCCAAATTTGGCACAGATGTAGCTCAGATCATACCGAAATGATTTAGCTAGGGCGCCGGAGCCAGGGACCCTCGGACAGTTACAAATACAAACTTGATATGTTTTTCAGCTTAATTGATGGTGGGAAACACATAGGAATGTTTATATTTATGACCCAGTATATCTGGACCCCTTGATCCTCCAATTCCAATATGGCCGCTTTCCAAAAAAGCGGTTTGGGCTGTAGTAAGGGGCCTTACACCCCATTGTTCGCGCAAATTCATCTACAAGCACCAACTTTTTCACAGATATAGCTGAGGGCATACTGAAATGATTTAGCCAGGGCGCCCGAGCCAATGGTCCCTGAGACCAATATGGCGGCCAAATCAAATATGGCCGCCTCCTGAAAGGGATTAGGCTATAGCTTTTTGAGCCAGATGAGATACAAATACGTACGAAGAACGGACCCCTGGACAGAATGTTACTGTGTTGGTTTCAACTCTTATAAAGTCTAGAGTGTTGATTGATTTTAATTTTTATAAATCTATGGATGATCTTATTTCTTTTTAACTAAAATGGTGTAGCAAAGGAGCATTGTGTTATATGTTTGAAGATGAATTATTTTTCACACATTTTCTGTAATTAATTTTTTTCTCTGTGACAATTTATACCTTGTGAATTGTTTTATGTAGATCTCTCTCTCTCTCTCTCTCTCTCTCTCTCTCTCTCTCTCTCTCTTTTTTTTTTTTTTTTTTTTTTTGCTCCCTTGCCTGGCACTGAATGCAGTGTGTTTTGATCTAAGGAAAGGACTGGAAAATAACATGCATATGCTTTGTAACTCTAAGCAATGTGCCTTAACAATATGTTTTTTGGTTTTTGTTTACATTTTTCTCTGATTTTCAGTCATTATTTATGGCGAATGTTATTCAGCAGCATACAATCTACAGTCTGCTGTTGTTGAGCACAAAGGCAAAGAAACAATGTAACAGAAATAAAATCTCTTCTAACTCTAAGCAAGACCATCAGCATATGACAGAGATATAGACCTTATGTAGCCCTGCCCCTTTTCAGCACTGCGCTCTTACGTTCTGTCTTCTGTTCTGTATTTCCACAGCATGAAGGTAAGCTCTTACGGCTTTATGAATGAATCTTCCCAGTCTACTGACATTTGTTATGACATCCACTTCAAACTTTAGTATATTTATCAAGCAATTTCACTCTTAAAAATAAAGGTTCCAAAAAGGATGCCATTTTCACAGCAGTGCCATAGAAGAACCATTTTGGTTCCCCAAAGAACATTTCAGTGAACAATTCTTAAAAAGGACCTTTTTTCTTAATGTTCAGAACATTTTAAGAATCTGAAGTACCTTTTTCCACTATAAAGACCCATTTGTGCATTGGAAAGATTCCATGATTGTTCTTCAACCATCAATGCCAATAAAGAACCTTTATTTTCAAGAGTAAATTTAAATTTGACGATCTGTCTCATGTCATCATCTGATCAATGAGAGGGCAAGATGGCGGCCGCCACCCAATGGCTTGGTGTTTTATGTTTCCGTCCGAGTTTGGAGGGGTGTTTCCTCCATTTCTCTCTCACTTTACATCATGCTCACATTGAGGAACACATTGCTCACATTGTGCTTCCCATGTACAGTCAGGCCACAGCAGGTTATGGATGGCTTGCATTTGTCAACACTGTCATGACAAGACCTTCAAAAGCACCTCTGACTGGGGCACAATCTATCACCATGTTTGAATAAATGTTCTTGTAAGATCTCTCAAGGCTATAGTTTGTTTGGCTATCTTGTACCTAGGGTTCATAAGCTGACATATATATATATATATATATATATATATATATATATATATATATATATATATATATATATATATATATATATATATATATATATATATATATATATATATATATATATTAGTTTAGTTTAAATAGGTTTTCATATAATTTCAGATTTTTGTTTCTTTCCTTAAAATCAACCATACTGCCAAAGCTAAAGTATCCGTTCAGTCAACAATTTTTAAGACAATAAATCACTGTTTATTGTTTTCTCTTTCTTTTTTTTTCTTTTTTTTACATTACTCTTCATTTGTGTTCTCAATCATCAAAATGATTTCATCTATTTAAAGTCAGGCATAAAGGAAACAGATTCAATGATGATTTTTTTTTCCTGCCAAATTTGTTTGGCATATTATTGTAATTCCTCAAAAACTGAGTTAATGTCTTTACTTTGAATCGACTGATTTGAAGCTGCATTTAAAGAGAGCATTCCAGTTAGAAAATGAGTAATCATAGTCCAAAATTGTTTCTCACTATACAAAAACTAATTCTTATAAACACAGAGGAAAGTTAATGAGATATTTGCGCGTCTGATCAAGTATCATCATCAGCTTCATCATCATCATGCTGATTATTGCCTTTGTCAAAAAAGAAATTGAAGTTCCTTCCATTTGCCTCTCATCATTTGGTAGAATTACCCCAGTCATGAAGTTAATTAGGTATAAACACCTCCAGATCTTATTGCTTTGTGGTGCATAAAATGTGAATAAATCTAAAATAATGTAATTAGGTCTGTCAATACATTTAAAAAAAATCATTAAATTACTTAAATTATGTGCTGATTAATTAGTAGTAATCACTAATGATCATATGTCAATATTTGATGAGAAAAGCCCTAAAAAGGCAGACATTATTATGACACACGTGTAAAGCATTGAGTAGACATTACAAAAAGTTTACCTATGCTATGCTGTGTCTCAATTCGCCTACTTATACTATGCCCCAAAAGTATGTCCTCTTTTTGTGAAGAAAAAGTAGCCTACATACTTTTGAGTGTGTAGCAGAAGAATAGACAAGCTTTGGGACATACTATCACGTCATAAAACATCCGCCTAGTTTTCTTAACACTTTTTACTTGTGTTTGTAGTACTTAAAGGGATAGTTCACCCAAAAATGAAAATTCTGTCAGTATTTACTCACCCTCATGTTGTTCCAACCCCGTAAGACCTTCGTTCATCTTCGGAACACGAATTAAGATATTTTTGTTGAAATCTGAGAGCTGGATCACTCCTCCATAAGCTTCTTGAGGGATTGAAGTTATTACAGACATCGTTAAAATAGTCCAAGTGACTACAGTGGCTCAATCTTAAGTTTATCAAACGACGAGAATACTTTTTGTGCGCAAAAACAAACAAAAATAACGACTTTATTTCAACTATTCATTTCCTTCTCTGTTGGCCTCTAGTCAGTTAACTTAGTGTAATAGCGTAGAGCTACGTCACACGTAGGCTCACTATTGGCCGACGCTGGTCATGTGTGTGATGCGTGTGACGTACAACAACAGAAGCTTACGTTATTACACTATAGTGAACTGACTCGAGGCCCACAGAGAGGGAAATGAATAGTTGAAATAAAGTCGTTATTTTTGTTTTTTTGCGCACAAAAAGTATTCTCGTCTTTTTATAAACTTAATATTGAGCCACTGTAGTCACTTGGACTATTTTAACGATGTCTGTAATAACTTTTCGGGGCTGGCAAGTTCAATCCCTCAAGAAGCCTATGGAGGAGTATGGAGGAGTGATCCAGCTCTCAGATTTCATCAAAAATATCTTAATTCCTGTTCCGAAGATGAACGAAGGTCTTACGGGGTTGGAACAACATGAGGGTGAGTAAATACTGACAGAATTTTCATTTTTGGGTGAACTAACCCTTTAACTGAATCCTCCTCCAAAGCGCAATGGGTTGTGGGCAATATTAGCTGTTATAGTGAGCACGGATCCACACTTCGAAAATCCAATGGAAATAGTAGACCATCCGGGGACTTTTGGCATACTCTTTTCAACATACATGCTTTGGGACACACTTATTTTAATCTCACATACTGTGTAGGATGGATAGTATGGACATTGAGATGCAGGGATACACCCACTGGCCACTTTTTTATGTACACCAGTTCAACTGCTCATTAACACAAATATCTAATCAGCCAGTGGCTGCAACTCAATGGATTTAGGCATGTAGATAAGTGCTGTGTTCGAAATCGCCCCCAACCCTCATTCACTATTCCCTGTACTCCACTGATATAGTTCACTTGAAGGAGTGAATGAAAACGAGTGAGTGAATTCGGACACTGAGAGTGCTGGAAGGGCTGCCGTTTCTGCATAGATTGTGCTTGCTGATTAATAACAATCATTTGAAACTTGGTAAACTGGCAGCTCCAGTAGTAAGGACAAGATTTATCTTGAACCCTGACATGGAAACTAGCATATAAACCTTAATTAAACAATTTAATAACAAATTAAATAGGAATGTATACCTGTATGATATTACACTGGACCAGCTCGGTTTGGAAAATGGATGTGGGCGCCATCTCCTGGCGAGATGTGGGAATCCATTCAGCGCTTGACTCTCACAGTGCATTATAGGTATTCTCTAGCCGTTGAGTGTACACTGATTGTACACTCGTTGATGCGGTACATTGTGGGATTGAATGAGTGCACTCAATTACATCCACTATGGTTTCGAACACCACTACAAATGGCTGTCCCTTCAAATAGTGCACTATTTAAGGGTATAGGGGGTGATTTCGGACACAGCCATGGTCTCTAGACGATGTAGGCCTACTGAAGTTCAAACTGAGCATCAGAATGGAGAAGAAAGGTGATTTAAGTAACTTTGAGCTTGGCATGGTTGTTAGTGCCAGACGGAGAGGTCTGAGTATTTCCGAAACTGCTGATCTACTGGTATTTTCACGTACAACCATCTCTAGGGAAAATATCCAGTGAGTGGCAGTTCTGTGAGAGAAAATGCCTCGTTGATGCCAGATGTCAGAGGAGTCAGACTGGTTTGAGGGGATAGAAAGGCAAGAGTAACTCAAATAACCACTCACCAAGGTCTACAGAAGAGCATCTCTGAACGCACAACACGTCAAACCATGAACCAAATGGGCTACAGCAGCAAACGAACACACCGGGTGCGACTCGTGTCAGCTAAGAACAGGAAACTAAGGCTACAATTCACTCAGGCTCACCAAAATTGGAAAATATAAGATTGGAAAAAACATCTGATGAGTCTCGATTTCTGCTGTGACAGTTTGATGGTAGGGTCAGAATTTGACATAAATAACATGAAAGCATGGATCCATCCTGTCTTGTAATAACAGTTCAGGCTGGTGGTGTAATGGCGTGGGGTGCCATAGAGGCCCCTTAGTACCATAGAGTGCCGAAGTCATGACATCACTTTGTAGGACAACTTGGAAGATAGTGGCGCATGGGTTCCCTCGATCGAAAAGCTATGCATTTTCCCCATAGACGTTTGGAAAATCGCAAAAAATAAGATCTGAGTTGTGACCCTTACACGTTTTGTCTATCAAGATAATCTTTACAAGTTAATCCAAAATGTATACATTTTGAAGCCTATATAAAGTTTAAATACAACAAGCAGACACAATAAAGTTTAAAAAACCACAGGCAGGTTATAACTGGTGTGTTTTATGTCATAGATCAAAACGTGAAAATATTTAGAGGCTTTGTTAACCACAGACCTTATTTCAGGCGATTTAGCAAAAACCCATTCAAAAAACCCATACACTTTAGGGCAAGGGAACCAGAAGTGCTAAAATGCTAACTCACTTCCGCGTTTTGGCCTACAAAGTGACGTCATAACTTCGGCACTCTATTTGAGCATTGTTTAAATGCCACAGCCTACCTGAGTATTGTATACTGTATGTCCCTCCCTTTATGACTACAGTGAACACATCTTCTGATGGCTACTTCCAGCAGGACAACATGCCATGTCACAAAGCTCAAATCATCTCAAATGAGTTAACTTTACTCAAATGGCCTTCCCAGTCACCGGATCTAAATCCAATAGAGAACCTTTGGGATGTGGTGGAACCGAGAGAGTTGTCATGGTTGTGTACCTGACAAATCTGCAGGAACTGCGTGATGCTATCATGTCAATATGGAGCAAAATCTTAGAGAAATTTTATAAAAGATATAATGCAATATAATGTACATTATGAATTAATTTATAATGCATTATGGATAATGGCTTTAAGTAAAATATACCAATATATTGTACTCTACTTAACGTAAGTATGGATTTATTTTATTATTCACTTACTTTTAAGTCTAAGATTAATTGAATTAACAATGTTCCTGGTTTACAGGTGAATCACAGATTAGGACTTTCACAAATCTAATCAAATCTTAAATAAACCACCCTAATAGTTCCCTGTTAACACTTCAGTGTTGTTTGTCGACTATCTGCACACTTCTCTCATAGCATTGAAATAAAATGAAAACGCACATGGTCTATTTACATACAATTACGTCTCCATTATTATTCAGTTCATGTGTGTGTTCAAAGAGCGATTTATAATTCAAAAATTCAGAAGTGGTCGTTTGTTGCTGCAGCCCACAGCATGAGGCTCTGCCCTGTTTATCTGCTGGAGATGGACAGGTGGCGGTGTTTAAAAAAACCTCATTATTTTTCTCAAGGATGATAAGCAGCTCATTAGAGGCAGTGAAACGCCAATGGAGTGATTTTACATAGCGTAGTTGAGGAGCCACAATGCCGCTGTAAAGTTCACATTTGCATTACGGTGAATAGGAGCACACCTGCTCTCCTGCCTCAGGCTCCTCCGGAGGGGAAGTGAAGAGAAAGAGGAGAAGAGATGCTGGAGTGAGTCAGTGAGTCTTACCTTTTGATTTCCAAACAGCTGCAAGAGAAACAGAAAGTCACTCTGAGGTGGTTTCCAAATGTTTTGGTTTTCATGTGTCATGTTCCATCCCACATGTGACAAACCCAAACCCTCACTCTCTTTTCTCATCCTCCAGTTCTCCCCATGCTTGGCCTGTTGTTCGTGTCAGGGCTGATAACGTAATTGTGCGTTAGATAGCAGTTGTATTGACAGGTGGCTCATTAGGAGACAGAGGACCGCAGCATGACGGAATCCGCTGAGCCCTTAAAAGTTGTTTACTGCGTTTTTATGGAGACAGGATGCTCAGAAACGCGGGTCTTAATGATCTCTATCTAGTTTCTGTCTTTCCAACTGGTGTGTTGCCATGGATACAAGAATCTGAAGGTGAGGGGTCATAAAATGTGGAGAGTTGACTTAAATACTTGCTGAACTTGATTTGCCCTTGTAAACTATGTGCTTCTCTGATGACGTGTTTACTAGTGCGAGGGAGAGAAAACCTGTCACTCACATGAGACCACAGAAATGGCAAACCACAGCGATCCAATCAATTTCCAATAGACAAAATCAAGTCTACAAGTGGGCAGAGCCCCGCGGAGAAAAAGGGGACGAACCGAGGGTGGGGCTGAGCGGGGGGGCGTGCACCTGAGACCAGCAGAGACGGATTGATTGACAGCTGCTGTCAGACTCTAAAATGGAGAGTGACTGGAGTGACGCAAGTAGCTTTGCAACAGAGCTGTCATTTTAAGTCGAGGATGTTGAATTGTCTGTGGACACAGGGCCAGAGCCATATCAATTCGAGCCGCTGGCTCAAACTGAGGTCTTAACTCCCGCATTGCGATCGGCATCCGATGAGTTTTATCGAGTTAATGTCAATAGCACGCGATCTCTGTAGGCATATTCATGTTTTGCCGCTATGTGAAAAAATCCAGCAAAATGCCCCGCGCGTTTGTCGACCCCAGAGGATTAACTTTAGCCTAACCATAAATTGTGATTAAAATATATATGATCACTCACCTCAAGACGCCGCTGCAAAGTAGAGTTTGGGGGTGTAGTCTAATATGTAGACATTGTTCATTACCAAAATATTTTTTGGCACACAGTGCCGTGACAAATCAATCACTCCTTTAGACTGGCTGCCTGCACATTCATTCACTGAGCTTGCGGCTGCTGCAACTTGCGCTTTCTTCACGACTCAACCTCCACGGACAGTTTTTAATGTTTTATCAGACAATAACTAGGCCTACTCAAGATTTTGCTTTAGAATAATTTTCGGGACAATCAGGGCAGGATTCGGGATTTGGCACAACAGCTTAGATTTCGGGACTGTCGAAACAGTGGTTTTGACGAAACAAGATGGTTTTTATACTGCCAAGGGCGTGGAAGCTCGTACCGTGGAAGCTTTTTTTACCAAAAAAGTTACTCGAATCAATGAACAGCACTAATAAAGCCCCATTCTTACAGACCATTAACTAAAAAAAGTTGGTTTAGGGTTTAGTTACCCTTTAAATAATAGGTTGAATGAATGAGTTCAAGACCATTAATGCACAGACTGACAGTCTATCTGGAATGTGCAAACACAGACAAGTGGAGTGATAAAAAGTGAAAAGTGCTGTTGGACTCTATATCAGCATTCTTGGAATGCCAAGACTCGAGGACTGTTGTATAATTTATAAGTATAAAGAGAGAGATGCATGCATAGAGGATATTTGTTGCTGTGGCATCTCCCCTTACACAAGTACACAAGAAGACCTCTTTTTGACCGTCCTATTTAATGACTGCCACATATCACCCAATCACATTACAGTAATATTGATGCCAGTCATTACCCACAATGCATGCTGTTTTGGCACCCCAGTGCAGCTTTAAAATAAGAGAACAGAAAGGCAATAAAATCTACTTATGAAGACGTATGGTGATGAAGTCAATATTATATTCCATAGTTTGGGGCTCTAATGATAAAAGAGCTCGTTCGGGAAATGCCGCTAAAGTCATTTTAGAGTAAATGCATTGGAAGCTGGAGCTATAAGAGTTTGCTTTGGTCATTAGAGTTTCTCTCCTGGATTCCCTGTGCCTGCAGCCTAGAATAAACTCAGCATGTTGCTTTCCCAGAATTCTGCACTGGTCTTTAGATTGACTGCAGCATCAGTAATTGAACATATGGGCACTATGAAGGACTTTTTTTATCAGCAGAAATTTCACAGTGTTGTGTAATGTGCTGTGTGTTATCGGAAAAAGTTATTTAGAAGGGCATCTGAATATTATTCACAAATAATATGCCAATTCAGTGAGAATGCTCTGTCACCATGAAAATCCCCCAAATGTTCTGTTCAGATTGTTTGAGTTAAATGCACTGGACTGGCAATAATAGTTTGTTTTCAAGCAAGGAAATATCACTTCTACTGGCTTTTATGCTAGCACCCCGCATCTCTTCTGAACTTATACATACTTGTTTCAAAAGGTCCCTCATATACTATTATCAACACACTTCCAAAGACTGTATTAAAAGGTTTGGTAACCCAAAAATTGTCATCATTTATCCTTATACCCTTATGTCATTTAAAACCAATTTTCTACACGTAAGGAGATATAGGGTGCTGCATGGATGACATATTTTTGTAGGCCAATATTCAAAACTTTAGAGTTAGTTGTTTAGTACTTCCGGTTCCATTGTCTTGAAGTCAAATGGACTTTTGAATGGGTTTTTTGTTAAATGCTTGAAATAAGGCCTGTGGTTAACATGACTACAGATACATAAAAATAATCAAATAAAAAAAAAAAACTTTTATAATACCCTCCAGTGATTTTCTTTTAAAGCTTTTACTTTTCTTGGAAGAAAAGAACATGGTTGCTAACAAGTAGGCCTAGCTAAATGGGATTGCAGAGGTTGTTGGGGACTTTAAACGTCATCATGCCAAACAGGTATACTCATCTTCTCAATAACATCTTTTAATATAAATATTTAATTTAACATAAAATAAAACATACAAATGTCCATAAAGTTTCCATGGTGATAAAAGTGCCCAAATAAACAGGGGGTGCTTCTCATTTCTTATTTGTGCATTCTCGTTTCCTTTCCTCGCGTCTTAGCTCACCCCTCAGGATGTGAGGGAAGGATACACCTGTGTATCATATCTCATAACTCCTCAGGAAGCTTCCTCGTTCCTCGCCTCCTCACAGTGCAATTAGAGAACTGAGATCCCCTTTAAACGGCTGAGCTCAATTGGTTTCCGAGTCATGGGCTAGAGGATGAAGGAGCAAGGAAACAAGGTCGCATCATTTGGAGTATTGAGATCCACCCAGGGTAGCGGGTGTCCTCGCTGTTAATGGAAGTCGCGAAAGGCAGGTAGTATTGAGGGGATTCAGCCCAGGTAAGAGGAGGCGGAGTCCCGGCATTTGCATGCACTCCCCTCTCAGGGCGCAAGGGACAGTTGCTTCTTCATATCGACCCTTCTTCCCTGGTGCTGGAGCCCGCTGGCGGCGATGTGTGCTACGGGTCCGGCGACTCTAAGCCCCAGCCACTGTCTGTCGTTGCTCCTCCCACCACAGCATTTATAAAAACACACTGAGGTTGTAAAAGCGGACTAGTGAGAAGATGAGTATACCAGTTTGGCATGATGATGGTTAATGTCCCCAACAACCTCTGGAGTTGCAAACTATTCTAACTCACATTTTCTGGGAAAATGTTTTTTTTTTAAATAAATAGTTATGCTTAAAGGGGTGGTTGATTATGATTTCACTTTTTTAATTTTAGTTAGTGTGTAATGTTGCTGTTTGAGCATAAACAACATCTGCAAAGTTACGACGCTCAAAGTACAAAGCAAAGGGAGATATTTTCTTTTACAGAAATCGCTTTTTAACAAACGGCTGGTAGGGACTACAATGAGCTTCTTCAAGGGGTAAGTCACATCACTAACCCTAAAATTTACATAAACCCTGCCCCCGAGAACGCAATTTATAAATTGTCATGACACAGTATGCTAATCAATGACTAGAAGATAGTTAACTCCACAACTTGTGGATTAGCATAAGAATCCAATCCATTATGTATTTTTGTGCCGAGGACACAGTAACCACACTAACATATGCAATTCATACATTATTAATGTCATGCTCTTTAACTAAAAATGTTCATTTTGGAAAAATGTGACATGCTAAGTGCTAAGTATTAAACTTAGGCATTTTTAAATTGCAAACTATAATACCAGAAAAATAAAATAAGGATTAAGTTTTCTAAAAGACACCCTTACACCTACTTTACCACAAGCATGATTAGTTTACACTGTTTTGCCCAGTGTCTTTGTCCTCAGCACTCAAGATACACAAAAGATATGTGTTTGTCTGATAGTTGAATGAGTTTAAGCTTTGAGCATGTTTGATGGTATTTGGCATCTTTAATTTCATCAGCAAGTTGCAAGATCTTTATCACTTAAAAAAAACTCTGAACCCAAGATAATCGATTTACTTGAACTTTTTGGGCAATATTTTCAACTGCTTATCTAGCAAATGATAAAAAATGGTAATTGGCGGTTCTGCACAGCCCTGGGTGGCAATTTGTGGCCTAATTAAGCCATTAACCTGAGGACACCAAACCTGATAGTGGCTAAATTAAAGGGAGAGTGTGGAATTATGAGCATCAATTCAATATGATCATGGTTGCTTGGTGAATATTACATTTCAAGGAGGGGAAGAGCAACATTATCTGCTCTAAGTTGTCATAGGAGGTTACAGCAAGGAGAGTAGAGTGGCAGGATCTAATGAAGCAGTCGTTTTCTTTCATAATGACAAACAGAACTGGAGCAATGCAGCAACAAAGGATAAACTCAGGAAAACAGGATAAACACAACCAAATTAACATTGACGTGAGAATAGACATGGGTGAACAGAAAAAGAGGGCTATATATACACAGAGTAAACAAAGGGAGCTAAACAAAACGCAGGTAACTAATCAATAACTATGGAATCAAACTAGCACACACTAGGAAACTAGGGCTGTGTCCGAAATCATATAGACATATAAAGGGTATCCCTATACCCCATTTAAGGGTATAGAGATAGACACAGCCTTGGTCAACTAACAATGACAGGGAACACAGGAAACCAGGAACACACCAAAACACAAATGAACTAACAGAACTAAACAAGACACACGTGACATAAGTAAGGAAATAAATGTTTTAATTTGATTTCGTTGCTGTTTGAAGCTGTATATTATGTTTATTGCCAGACAGAACTAAAAACACTATAGGTTTGCAAGAAAGATTTCAAATTAGTATGCACATACTCTCATCAAGTCATCTGTGCAAAGTTAGTTGCTTTACCTTTTTTCCCCTCTTGATGAATAATCATGACATCAGCGACTCTGTCATGTCTCTGAGAAATAGCACAATATGACAACAACCTCATACACCCTATCTACATAGATCACAGTGGTCTCTAACTCAATAATTAGCCCTTAAAGAAGATTCAGGCTTGTTTCTTTGCCGCTGTGATCGTGATCTCAGTGCTGTTCGTGTAATCTACAGCTTCATTCCGCAACTACGATGTCACATAATGCATGACTGATCAGTATACAAATTCTAATTACAAGACACTAATGAGAGAAAGATCACAAGAGAAAGAAACAAAGAGAGAGAGAGAGCTCTTTCACAATCTCTTTCACAAAGGTCATGTCCTCTCCCTGCCTTTACAGAAGTGAAAGTGTTCGAGGACATTTTTTTTTCGTCTTCCCCTGATTATTTCCCTCTTTCTCTCTGTGTGCCTCTCTATCTCCGAGGTTGTTCCATGGTTTAATGTATCTTTCATTAGACTACAGCAAGCCATTAGTGTCTCCAGCTCAGGGAATATGCAAACTCATTGTGACTCCATGTTTAGCATATAAAGCAGTACCCCATTTCTCTCCAAATAAATATCGATGACAGGCCTCATTATGAGACATGGATGAGGTTTGTAATTGTATGGATGCTCTGCTTTGGACTAATAAAGAGTTTGCAAATAAACTCGCTCTTAGAATAAAGCTGCCACAGAAGCTCCCTGGTGGAGAGTCAAACTCTTAAATCAGGTATATATGGCATATATTGCCTTGCACCATCTTGTTTTGTGCAAATGTTATGAAGCTTAGGTAAACATGTCATTGTCCGTTTTTTTGTTTTTTGTTTTTTTGTGTGTGTGTGTGTGTGCTTGTTCTATCAACAATTTATGCTATGTGCACTGTAAAAAAGTTGTTGCCTTCAATTTTGAAGTACAATTAACTTAGATAAGTAATTTCAGTCAAACTGTCTTAACAATGCTATTAGTTAAATCTTGTAAAACTAATAAAATAAAGTTGAACATTGCTAAAATTATTTTGATGAGTTACAGTAATGTAAAAACATATTTTGTCATGACTTACTGATCATATATTTTTTACAGAGTTTACAGTAGTTGTTAAACTTTTACTGGTTTTAGTATGATATTTTCAGGTATCAAGCAAACAGCTCAACAGCTGTTTGTAAGTAATAATTAGCTTTTAAAAGTAAGTAACAATGTAACAGTAGGCAATTCTTTAACCAAATATCTCTGAGTAAAAATAATATTGCCAGAATAGTAAAGGAGAAGATGAAGGACCCTAAGTGCGAGAAGCAAGAGCAAAGAGTGAACCAAAGATGTAGATGTCAGAAATATCTTTTCTAAGAATAAGCATCAGGTCTCTTGGTATTAATTAAGCAAATGTAGCGAAGCATTGTGGTTTTAGCACCTCAACAACAGAAAGAGCAAAAATAAGTATTTTCAGCATGTCTGGACCTTGTGCAAATACAGCTGAACCTTAATTCCTAGTAAGATTACCATCTTGCGATAAACTTGATATTAAAAAGACCACACTGGGCAGAAGACGGAAATAAAATAGCATGTCTCCATTTTTGGGAAAGTAGCCACAAAATATAAAAATGTAAATGTTTCAGAGTAGAGGTGAACCAAATGTCTGGTCTGAATAGAACATATGAATATGAGTACATGATATCAAAAGATAAAAAAAAAAAGATAATTCATAAATGTATTGATACAAAAATGATATGTTTGAAAGGATTAATCAGATAAATAACCATATAATCATAATAATAAGCATAACATTTTTCTTTTCCTTATGCCTACAGCAATTGAGCCCAACAGAATGTATGGTTGAGGCATTTTACAGATGTGAATCCTTATTTTCATTTATAGAACAGTTAGTTCCAGTCCTTGAATTTAATTGGCTGAGCGGCAACTCGTGGACTCTTTCTGCAGGTTACGTTACGCCAGCAGGCAACACGCGGCAATCTTTATGAGTGAGCCATCAAATTAATCATTCAATCAAGCGATTCATTTAAAATATAACTGTATTTATGAGAAAGTCATTGAATCATTCACACAAACGATTAGTTAAAAAATAATGATTCATCAATGAAACAAGTGGGTGCTCCTCAATTGGAAGGCTGCGTTCTAGTGAGGCTGTGTTCTTCCCAGACCAATCCTTCTGAGGCTTGTTAGCTAGAGTCCTCTTCGGCATTAACTCTTTTGGGTTTTGTCAACTTAAAATGAAACCTGTAACCATGAGTTTGTTCAACTATATCATCATGGTATACGGGCCCCAGTGTTTGATTATTTGGAGCTAAACTCTGCAGAAAAGTTGATCTTGAGGGCCACCACTCTGTTTTATGCTGTGTGTAAGATGTTTTTTATTTAATTTTTTTTCAAATATTGTTTCGAAGCACACGACTGAACTAAATTACAGAATAGGAGGTGGGCATGAACATCGTAAATGAGCTCTTGCAGGCTGAGTTTTTGTTATGACTATAAATATTTCCTGTGTAACCTACTTGATGCCTCTTGGGTAGGCTACACTGTTAGACTTTTCTGTAATTTCTACAGTTATTTACTTTAAATCACCCAGTATTATACTGCTATTTCTCTTTACACAGTAATTAACTGTGATTCCCATTGCATCATGGGAATTTTCTGTGAAGTCAAACACCACATACAGAGACTTACTGTATTTTTTTAAATTGCAGTATACTACTGTATTTAACGTAGCCTAACGGTCTCTCTGACTGGCACTATTCCATCGTGCTTTTCATTTCCTAATTTTTGCCTTACACCGCATGTCTAGTCAGAGGCTTTCTATATTGGACACATTGAAGCGACCGGACCATTACTGCAAAATGCAAACCTGTTTGTCCCTTGTCAGAAATAGCGCGAGCGCTTGGACTCGGAGTACCGTATGTTAGAAACAGCGCATCACACTGTCTGGGATTTGTCGTGTCGCGCCAGAGCGTCCAGTAGCCTAATATCACTGGGTTCTGACTGTCTTTTGTTGGGCCGCGCGGTTCGTGTCTAGCCCGGGGAAGAGACGGAATTCACTTCACCGAGAGAGAGAGACCAGAAAGCAAGGTAAAAAACATGCTGTGTGTGTTGACAGGTTTGTGCACCCTAGGTTGACAGGTTTGTGCACCCATTATACTCGTCAACATGGCAGTAACGAACTTTACCACGGTAAACTGCGCTAACGTTTCATTTTACAGACTTTGTTAGATTATTGAATTGAATTGTTAGATTATTGAATTGTTAAAATACACCAAGGAGCAACGCTTTACATTAACATTAACTTAACTAATGTGAAATTCTGTCTTGGTCGTAGCCAGTGTTGGCCTACTGTTGAGAAAATAACCTTGTATGTTGGCTAACAAGTTTTATGGCCAGCGGCCACCTTTCTAGTTTTAGCATTAATTTGCAAACTATAACATATTATATATTTATTTTCTTAATGGAATTTGATATTTACTGCAATTTTGTATGTGTTTAAAAAGGCAACTGCAACAAAGCGCCAATTCGCGCCAGTGACATCTAGCAAGATTCCTGAGGTAAGCCTAAACTGTTGTAGTGATCTTTTTCTTTGTAGAAAAGTTAGAAGCTCAGACCAGGAGACGGTGGAAGTTTTCCAAGCAGAAGTTCTTTATTGCTTGTCGGTAGCTGCAGTCATTCCAACATCGTCTAACTAAGGGAACTTTACATTGTAATTTATATACATTTCAAGGGGGAGGGATTACATATAGGTGGAGACTTCTCTGAAACAAAGCAAATGTAAATAAGGTATACAGATTTTGGAACATGCTCAGCATGAGACACGAGAAAAGGAAAGGCATAGACTTCTCGTACTGAGATGAGAACTCCAAGACAAATGGTCTCAGTAATAAAATAGCAGGGGTTCAAACTTGCTCAGCATGAGTTTCACCCGGTGAGACACGAGAACAGGAAAGGCCTAGCCTTCTCGTACTGAGATGGGACAGTCAGGAATATCCTGCTGGGAACCTCTACCGTTTGCAGAGATTTCCTGGTCTCATCATTTATAACTTTCTCAATATAAAATACTATTGTATTGGAAATCTAAATTAAACATTTAAATAAAATAAGTTTGCTGAAATTATAAGCATTATGTGATAAGTGCTTTGGAGCCACTTGTGTAGGTAGCATACAATATCTTATAAAATCTCTATAAAATTGGCTAATTTTATATCAAATAGGCTAAGTGACCTTTGCATCATGTCTAACATTATATTTATTCCACAGCAAATTAAAGCTGCCGTCGGCAACATTTTTTTGATCATATTCAGTGCAGGTTCGTTAGCTTTGTTTGCACTGAAATTCGTGTGAACGTAACGTTAGGTGGATAAACATGTCCGGATGAAGGGATAAAGTTCGGCTTTTTGGAAGAATCAATGCTACTCTATCTTTCTTACGAGAGTAAGAACAGTAGTAAAGCTACTATTATTGTATGTGCTATCTGACTAGCTCCAAATACTCCATGGTGTTGATGGATGCTGATGAGACGGGCGCGTTCACAGAAAATCTGTTGCACACGAACTCGGTGGGAGGGTATTCGTTGATAGTGGGGAGGGACAGGAGAGTTGTAAACATTCAAAATTTTGCCTAAGTCCACTCAATCTGCCAGACTTGCCGATTGCAGCTTTAACCAATCAGAAGATGGACCACTTTCTATGTTCAGTCTCACCAGATTAAATGTATCCAGGTAAGCATTGCAGTAAGACTCTCACTAATTCATTCATACCAAATCTAGCATTTTAACAACTCAAGTTTATATATATATTTACATTATTTTGATATTTTATTAGGCAGAAGACTCTACCATTTCAGTCCCACCTAACCAGGAAGGTCCTAGTATCAGCGCACAAGTGGGTTAACTACTGGAAGGAGAACGATCATCAGTGACGATCACTCAGTGATTTCTTGCATGTTTATTTCACTGTGTATTTGTTTCAAACAGAAACCCCTTCACTGCAGACAAGCTGAAATGGGCTAAAACATAGATTTCAGTCTTTCTCTCTATGGATCTCAGCATTTTTGGACAGAATTTAGGATATGTGAGTATTAAAATTGAATCTGGCATAATTTAATTGAGTTAATCTGAAATGTTTGAGAATGCAATTGACAAAAAACTGTTTACAAATATATATTCTTAAGTTTTAGTAAATAATAATAAAAATGTTTAAAAAAAACTAATATGGAATTTTCTCCTCCCTCTCTCTCTCTCTCTCTCTCTCTCTCTCTCTCTCTCTCTCTCTCTCTCTCTCTCTCTCTCTCTCTCTCTCTCTCTCTCTGTTTTATATAGTTTTGGAACCGGGAACTCCTCTGAAGGACTGAGTACATTTGTGTTTGTGGAACATTCTGATGTTGTCAGTCAAGTTCTCCAACCAATCTTTGGAGAAGTTAATTTATTCACAAAGGTGGATAAAAACATTGTGTTGACTTTTTAAAGAATATTTTGATGATGACTTTTACTCCTATGCTGTGGAAAAGATGGAGGAGTAGACAGTCAGACATTGATAATAATAAGAAATCTTTCTTGAGCATCAAAGAGACTTCTTTCAAAAACATTAGGACACTTAAATACTTCTTTTGGCCACCAGTGTACATGAATCCAACAAATCTTTGGAAATAATTATTTTGAAGGTGGGGTTATGTGTCATGTATTGTGTTTTGCCTAGGGATGCACCGAATGTTCGGCAACCGAAATTATTCGGCCGAAAATAGCAAAAAAAGCACTTTCGGTAAAAAGTAAATAAGTAAAAAGACTGAATAAATTTGACCGAACAATGACGTTTTTGATGACGCGATCAAATAGTAACCAGCGTAGAGTGAGAGGCGCGCGCTTTATAAATGCAGCAAACATGCCCCCATTTGAGCAGATAACAAAAGAGAAGCTCGTCTGATGCATCTGTGGCAGACGTTATACCCGTACCTGCAGCACTAAAGCGTCTTTTAACCCTCAGTAGTTGACAAACGCGCCGCCGCGTTTTGCTGGATTTTTTTCACATAGCAGCAAAATAGACTTAAATACTCCGTCATTTATGGTCATACAGACTTAAGAAATATGAAAAAATAGACTGTTAAATGTCTACTTGTGTCCACTACAATCGAAACAAACCTGTGCTTTTGTAAAATAAAGAAAATAAACAGGCTGTGCTTTCTGCCTCTCCGTCTCCGTTAACTTTTTTCCTGGAGCACGTCTCTAAACTTAAACAAAACTCAGCCAATACTTGGCACACAGGCAAAGGCAATATATTTTTATAATCATTTAATTGTCTACTTTTAAATTATCTAATTCAAAACGAAAACAAATATTCTCTGTTTATGTAATCTGTATGAAAAGAGAGAGATGTCAGTCGTTCTCAACTCGATATCTGCTAATCGCCCCGGAGAGTCCACGCTATTGAAACCCAGATGATCTGAGGCAATCCATGCAAACCTGTCAACGCCCACGATAAAGTGTATGTAAACCACAAAAGTAGGCTTATGTCTAGGACAATTATTCATTTGTTTTGGGTTCATCCATATTTTTTTGCACTTTTCGATGCATTTTTTTAGTTACATTCTTTCAGCAGTCAGTTATGGCTCGTTTCCACTGAGCGGTACGGTACGGTACAGTTCGGTACGGTACGCAATTATTTGCGTTTCCACTGTCAAAAGTTGTGAATGGTACCAAAAAGCCGAACCGTACCGTACCACTTTTTGGGTACCCTTCCATTGGGGTACCTAGCACAGTGGTACGGTACTAAAAGGTGGAGCTAGACTCACTGCAGAACGTTGATTGGTTGACAGAAAATCGTCACTTGCGCGTGCTACAAGGGCATTAGAAGCGCCATTTTTTAATATACAGTTGAAATATAATACTACTGTTATTGTGTCACGAAATGTAGTTTTAAGAGTTTTTCAGGCAGGAATGTAGGTTTTTAAAGCTCAAATCTGTGGTTTATTTATAGATTTATGATAATTTGACTGAGATCCATTCCAAGCAATCACCGGGCGCTCGGCGCTCATGTTCCCCGCCTGGAACAGCCTTTCCTCGGCTAGTCGTTCTGATGTTTGCCGCTGACTCTGACGTCTCTGCAGTGGTTAAACATGAGATATAATTCGTCTTGTATCGACCTAACAGGCGATCTTTGGTCTCGTGAATCTATAATTCGTTCCCTGACCAGGCTAAGTGAAGTTTCATATATTTGAGCGCTGAATTTGTATATTTGACTGAATTGTTTGCTTTATGTTATTAAAGCTTTACTGTATAGCTTTTTGTACCTTTTACTTATACTTTAATAATGACAATTATTGATAAAACTGAAATTTAACAAAAAGACAGGGTTGAGTTTTTGTCATTTTTTATTTTATTACAAGATCATCTGTAATGTTGTTTATTGCAACATTTGTACCAATGCACATATTGCCTGGAATATGTTTAATATTTTTAAATTTTAAACGAAAAGAGGCAGGGTTGTGTTTTATATTTAGTTTTGTTATAAATATAGGCTACCATACACATGCAGTGAATATAGCCTAATCAATAGGCTATGCGTTGCCTAAACCACATTTGTGTGCTTATAATGTTTAAAATGTATTTAAATGAAATCGAAAAGAAGCAGAGTGGTGTTTTGTAACATATTTCGTTTTATTGTTGCCTAAAATGTACACACAGAGATAACCGGAGTAGCAGAGCGAGCTGAGTGGCGCTTTCAAGAACGCGCTGTTCCATTAGCAGAATTACTGGACTTGCGTCCTCGGGAGTCATTCTCCTGAGTCGGACTTTGCGTAGGCTACTTGGTATTGAGAAACTCCTAATGCCGGCGCTTGTTTCTTGTGACAAACATCCCGAGAAGCAAGAACAAGATCTGCTGTATGTCATCCATTGTTGTTTACTATGTTGCTTTCTTCTTCGCGCGAAAATGACATCGATCGCTTCTTTCCGGCAAACACCACGCCTATCAAGTAAGGGTACTGTTGGCGGTGGAAACGCTAGCCGGATCATGGTTTACCGACCCAAACCATACTGTACTGTACTGTACCGTACCGTACCACACCGCTCAGTGGAAACGAGCCATTATAGGCCTAACATAGGCAATTCAAGAAGGGGGGCTTCAAAGATGGCCAAATAAAAATATATTTTTTATTTTACTCATTTATTTATTTTAAGTTATATTGTGCTTTGTTTAAATAATATCTGCTGGAATGTTACAAAAAATTCAGTGTTAAATAAATTGTATATTTGCAATTTGATTTTTTTCTCTGAAAAGCAAGACAAAATAGTAAAAAGCATATTTTTACTATTTAATTAAATGCAATGGGGAAAAAATTGGCAAAATAAATGGAAAAAATGTGAAACACCACGTTCGGTATTCGGCCTTCGGCCAAGCGTTTCATTATTATTCGGCTTCGGCCAAGAATTTTCATTTCGGTGCATCCCTAGTTTTGCCCTGTGTTGGACATTTCCTTTTTGACTGCTTAATGTATTTATATTCTGCAGTTTTATTAATGTAATGGGTGCTATTTCATTATAATAATTGTATAAGCTAAACAACCAATGCCTCTACAATCATTTTGTCAAATGCTAACGTTTTGTTTTGGATTTTATGTACTTTTTTTAACAATGTGTGCAGTAATGTGCATAATGTGTTAATTTAACATTTTTACACATCTTTGTGCTCACCTTTCTGACATATTTACTTTGTTAAAATTAACACAAACCCCTAAACTCACCCATTAATGTGTAAAAATGTAACATAATTTCCAGCATTGGCAGACTGTTTATTTTGTGATGTATATGAAATGTTTTAAATAAAAAAAATAAAATGTATTTTGTAATAATTTTGTCTAATTGATTTGAATGTCAGTAGTACTTATGTAGGATAACAATAAAAATTAATTCTATATCAAAATTATGAAATCTGATTTATATTTAGTACAAATAAAAATAATTACAGTAGTGTACTGATTAGCTTGATTTTTACAGTAATGCACTGTATTACACAATTACAGTACCATGTAGTTACTGTAAAACTGAAATACGGTTTGGTACTGTAAATCTTAATTACAGTAACTTAAGTTACTGTAAAAAACCCTTGAAAAGTCTAACAGTGTAACTTGCAGATGCAGGTAAAGAAGCAAACGCTGACCCATCGCCTATAACAGCAGTCCCAATGGATACTGCAGTGCTTCTCTGCTAACCAACCACTTATCCTGTCTGCTGCAATCTGCCCAACACGCTTCCTGACAGGACCAAGCCTCCAAAAAGTCACTGGGGAGGAAAAATAACGGCCTGTGATGGCAAGGGAATACAGAAACATAAAAGCATAAACACACTCCTGAGAATTGTGTGTATGTGCTTGAGAAAAGCTACAGCTGATTTATCTGAGAGATCAAAGTCTGAAAGCTCTCTATGGCATGACAAACAAAGGTCTAGTGTTGTGCGCTGAAGTATTTTGATGGATATACTCACTCCTCATCTTAATCTGAGTAAGTGCAAATGATCTGTGAGAACTAAAGCCTTTTATTCATTGAAATAACATCAGGAGGCTCTGAAGGTTTTTTGTTTTGTTTTGTTTTGTTTATTTGACAGCAACAATGCAGAATAACATTGTTACATGAAATGTCATGCAGCAGATGCTCTGTTCTTGGGCTTTTAGCTAATAGCTCATCAAATAAATGTAATAAATGGTTTAATAAATTTAATAAAGGAATGTAATAAATGCTGGTAATTGAACTTTCTATTTATCAAGGAATCTTGATAAACAAGTATCACCTTTCCACAAAAATGTTAAGCAACTGTTTTGAACATTGATGATAATAATAATAATAATAATAATAATAATAATAGGGTCCCACTTTATATTAAGTGGCTTTAAGTATTATGTACTTACATTGAAAAATATGTACAATGTACTTATTGTGTATTGTACTTACTTGTTCATGTTGTGTTGTAAAACACTTTTGCTGCTATTGAGGTGGGATACGGGTAAGGTTAGGGGCAGGTGTGGTGGTATGGGTAGGTTTAAGGGTGGGTTAAAGTGTAAGGGAAGGGTCAACAGTGTAATTACAAATGTAATTACATACATTAATTACAGCTGTAATTACATGCAGGTATTTTTAAAATATAAGAACAATGTAATAACATGTATGTACACAATAAGTCCATTGTATCAAATTATTAGTTTCAATGTAACTACATAGTAATTAAAGCCACTTAATATAAAGTGGGACCAAATATTAATTTCAATGTAAGTACATAGTACTTAAAGTGGGACCAAAATTTGTAATAATTTAAAAAAAAAATTTTTTTACAATATTACTGTTTTTATTATATTTTTGATTAAATAAATGCAGCTTTGGTGAGCAGAAGAGATATTTTTTTCAAAAACAATAAAACTCTCTAATTTATTTGTAAAAATTTACACTGATGCCACTTATATTGATATCAGAATTGCTTTCAAGGTGATAGGTTTGAATCCAAACAACAGGATAAGTGCAATAAAAATCATTGCATGTGTGTATAACTTAAAGTCCCTGTAAAGGCAATTCTAAAAAAAAAAAAATCTAAATACATTATAGAAATGTATTGCTAAAACATATTACAAAGACTGTGAACTGTCAGGTAATGAATTGTGGAGACAGTAAAAGAAATGGACACAGCGACCCCCTTGATTTCAACTGAGAAAACTGAAGCCCATTAAAAGCACTCACTTCCTGATGGCTGAGCGTACTGCGCAGGCTCAAACTGAGCTTGACGACGTAGATGTGACGTGAGCAACCTGTCTGACAGTTGTACATCTTCTAGTAGCTGTGCCAAGACAAATCTGAATCACCTAATTCCTCAAAAACGTTGTTGAAATATTTTGTCCCGTTGCTTTTATGGACTCTCTATCTATGGGCTTCTCCCTTGACTTTATGCCTCTATGTCCCCTCGATTGCCTCATAGACAGTAAAAGATTGCTTGCGAGCTTCTCCTCCTGTCTATACGGTAATTTCTCTACTGTGTGACAGAGAGTTGCATGGTTATGACGCAATCGTTAGCCTATTTTTACAAAAATGGCTTCTACGGGGCCATAATACAAAGTAATGGAGCCTTTAATACATTGTTGTGCTTCTTTGGAAATAAATAATGGACAAATGAAGTCTTTGGACGCCTCAGATGTAAGGTTATTCGCTGTCAAAGTGACGCCAAAATTAATGGGAGTCAATGGAATGCTAACAGCAGGTGATGGTCTGCTACAATGGCGGCCCCCAGGGAGGCTTCAGTTTCCGGCTGATGGATTACCCCCTTGAGTTAGACCTTTAAACAGTTTTCACCATTACTGTGTTCCGGATTTTTTGGGCGGGGCTAAAACGGGGGCTCGATGATGCACTGGAGACCCTGAGCTCCTGGACACGCCCCTACTTGTAACGGGACGGGACGGGAGGGGGAGGGGACGGGGGAATTGGACGGGACGGGGTGGGGAGGGTTGGGGTTGTAGTCTAATATGTAGTCATTGTTCATTGCCGAATTATTTTTTGGCACACAGTGCCGCGACAAATCAATCACTCCTTTACGACTGGCTGCCAGCACATTCATTCACTGAGCTCGCGGCTACTGCAACTTGCGCTCTCTTCACGACTCAACCTCCACGGACAGTTTTTAATGTTTTATCAGACAATAATTACTCAAGATTTTGCTTTAGTATAATTTTTGGGACAATCAGGGCCGGATTCGGGATTCGGGACAACAGCTTAGATTTCGGGACTGTCACAAATTTTTCGGGACTTCTGGTCACCCTAGTGTCAGCCGGTATGCGATTTGTCAGTCAAAAATAGTCGATCTCCGAATGCAACTTAACAGGGAGGAGAGTAAAGATGGAAAGGTCCTAAAGCTTAGTTCCATATAAATTCACGGATAATTTGTTTTTTCGTAAGTGAAAAACAATATTGACCTTGTATTTGAAAAAGGATCCTCGTATAAGAAACAATACTAAAATTCAGAGTCAGTTCATTCGCATTCGGAGATCGACTATTTTTGGCTGACAAAATGGCGTCGGACACAGCTACAGTGAGTTGTTCAACATCTTTCTTTTTAGTAAACTCTTTGTATACAAACAATGTTCTCAATGCTCGAGTTCATGTGTAGAGCCCCTGGTGATACTTCGAGCAAAGTTTCATGTTGTGTCGAGCCTTCTTAGTGTTTTAAAAATAGCGATTTTTGATGCTATCATATATGTGCCCCTAGCTCTCCCATTCAAAAGGCAATTTGACCGAAAACAAAAATATGGTCAAACTTAAAAGTGGCGTTTTGTCACAGTGTCTGGATTGTGTTCCTTGGGTTCACTAGAGGTTTCTTTCCCTGATCGTCACCCTTATCATGAACTACATTTCCCATAACCCTTTGCCTGAACTCATCACTGATCATTGCACACAGCTGTTTCCCATCACCTTGTTAGTATCTGTGTGTATATATCCCCTGTTTGTTTCAGTGTTTGTCACGGAGTCGTTGTTATTCATCACAGCACATCTGAGGTCTGTTTCTGCTTTGTGCTCGTTTTGTTTTATGTTTTTGGATCGTGTATTTGGGATTATGACCCCTGCCTGGACTGGTTGATGAGTTTTGGATTTCCCTTAATAAATACTACTGCACTATTGGATTTTACCTTGTCTTTGTGAGTGTGGATCGTGACAGAACGACTCTGTCATGTTAAGGTCCAGCAGTAGTGGGATTTCCCGAACCAGAGAAACGGAACCTCGCATGAACATTTTTCAATGTTTTGCATTGTGGGCCCGTCAGACTGAGGAGGCCATGGCGGCTAAGTCTCCAGCACCCCCTTCCGTCGGACCCGGAGAGTCGTGTGAGGGAAGCCGTTTGGCCAGGTTTTCTGGGGTCCGTGGAGGTCGCAGGAGGGGAGGTACTAGTGGTGCGTCCCGGCATCACTCTCCACTTCGGTCCCTCCTCGACCCTGGGCTGGTGATGTCCAACCCAGAGCTCCATCGGCCCCAGAGTCTGCACATCGCCATCAGAGACGGCGGAGGAGGGGGAGGACCTCCAGCCTCTTCAAAGACCCGGAGGCCGTGCCCGAGCAGCCCGCTGTCTTCCCGGAGGCCGTGCCCGAGCAGCCCGCTGTCTTCCCGGAGGCCGTGCCCGAGCAGCCCACTGCCATCCCGGAGGCCGTGCCCGAGCAGCCCATCATCAGCCCTGCCTCGGCCAAGAGGGTGGTCTTCCTTTTTTATGCATTGGCTGTTCTACATGCATGGAGGATGTGAGTTCTGCCGATCCAGAGACTGTTCACGTCACGTCTGCTGATCCAGAGACTGTTCACGTTACGTCTGCCAGTTCAGACACTATTCACGTCGCGTCTGCCGATTCGGAGACTGTTCACATCACGTCTGACACGGCCAGGAGGGCCGTCTTCCTTTTTTATGCATTAGCTGTTCTACATGCATGGAGGAAGTATATGGTTTCTGCCGATCCAGAGACTGTTCACGTTACGTCTGCCGGTTCAGACACTGTTCACGTCACGTCTGCCGATTCAGACACTGTTCACGTCACGTCTGCTGATCCAAAGGCGGTTCACGGCACGTCGGCCGATCCAGTGTCTTTGGACAAGATGGCCATCGTGTCTGTTCCTGTGCCTGAGCCGGTGTCTGTTCCTGAGCCGGTGTCTGTTCCTGTGCCTGAGCCGGTGTCTGTTCCTGTGCCTGAGCCGGTGTCTATTCCTGAGCCAGGGTCTGTTCCTGTTCCACCGCCATGGCCGCCCGAAGGGTGTTCACCGCCCTGGCCGCCCGAAGGGTCTTCACCGCCCTGGCCGCCCGAAGGGTCTTCACCGCCCTGGCCGCCCGAAGGGTCTTCACCGCCCTGGCCGCCCGAGAGACCTTCACCGCCCTGGCTGCCCGAAGGACTGTCGTTTGCTTCGCCCTGGCCGCCCGATGGACTGTCTTCTCCGCCCTGGCCGCCCGATGGACTGTCTTCTCCGCCCTGGCTGCCCAATGGACTCTCTGTTTCGCCCTGGCCGCCCGATGGACTCTCTGTTTCGCCCTGGCCCCCTGCTAAGCCGTCACCCCTTGTTCCTGTTCCCCTTCATGGACCTGGCCCACTATCCCTCCCCCTGATCCTCCACCGTTCCACCTCCCTCCTGGACTCTTTTGTTTTGTGTGGTGTCTTGGAGCGTCTGGTAGCCACTCCGTAGAGGGGGGGTTATGTCACAGTGTCTGGTTTCTGTTCCTTGGGTTCACTAGAGGTTTCTTTCCCTGATCGTCACCCTTATCATGAACTGCATTTCCCATAACCCTTTGCCTGAACTCATCACTGATCATTGCACACAGCTGTTTCCCATCACCTTGTTAGTATCTGTGTATTTATATACCCTGTTTGTTTCAGTGTTTGTCATGAGAGCATTTTTTCAAGATTTTGATAGCTTATTTTATGTACTTGCCAGCTTTTTTATCATTCAAATTTGGCTGGGTGGCTAATAACACATTTTTCTGTGGTGTGATTAACTCAGAACACATACTTAATTTTGACTTTACAGGGACTTTAACAGCTTTAATCAGTGTATATGAGATTGAATCATTTATACAATTAAAAAATCCTTTCTGATGGGTCTTGTATTCTTTATGTGTGCATCACCAAATATTTATTTATTTATTTATTTATTTGACTGATTTTAACAAAAAAAGTGTATCTTCCTTCTAGTTGAAAGACATGTTTAAACACTCGAGAATATCATTATAGGCCATTCCATATAAAATAAGATACCACTTAGCCTATTGTCTCTCAGTACTATTTTGAAGTATCACCACATTAGTAAGTAAAATACTTCAATGCTACACCATTTTCTCTGTTAGAATAGGCCGTGACTGACAGCTGTCTGTGATTGCTTGTCTTTCAGCAATTCTGCTCTTGGCGAAAAATATACTCATTAATAATAATAATAATAATCATTAACATTAAAGAAACGTCTCTGGTTACTGATGTAACCTATGTTCTCTGAATAGGGATCGAGACGCTGCGTAGCTTAAGACGCAGTGGGAACGCCCTCCGGGTGTGCCGATTGTCTGAAGCCCTTATAGAATCACGGCAATTCATTGGCTGATTGCGCGGGCGCCGCCCTGACGCTCCTGCATCATCATATTATATTAGCGCGCGCGCCATCTGCTCCTCAGATTTCTCTGCCGAAAAAGGAAGCTTGTCGGCAGCGCAAGGAGCTTGGCAGCGAACGCAGCGTCTCGTTCCCTATTCAGAGAACATAGGTTACATCAGTAACCAGAGACATTCTCTTTCATAGGTTCACTCAACGCTGCGTAGCTTAAGACGCAGTGGGAACGAAATACCAAACTCGCCAAGCTAAGCGCTGCCGCAACTAGTACAAGACCAGATAGCTCACACGACTAGTGCAAGCAGACAAAACCTGAGAACCTGGAGTCATGTCAAGATCCAAACTGTAGAATCTGACAAAAGTGTGCGGAGAGGTCCATCCTCTAAAAAGGGCCTGAGAGGAAGCCACGCCCCTGGTGGAATGTGCTCTGATGCTAAGAGGTGAAGGTAGACCGCGCACCTCATAAGACAGTGAAATAGGTTCTGTAACCCAGTGGGAAATTCTCTGCTTTGATGCGGCAAGCCCACGGCGGCCAGCACCAAAACATACCAAGAGCTGGTTGGATTTTCTCCAACCACCAGAGCGATCCACACAAACTTCAATGCCCGGACCGGGCAGAGCAAGTTAAGCTTTCTGTCCTCCTCAGAGAAAAAAGGAGGAGGATGGAAAGATCGAAGGTTAACAACCTGAGACCGGAAAGCTGTGGACAAAACTTTGGGCACATATCCTGGTTTCGGTCTCAAAGTCACTCTGACCAAGCCAGGAGCGAAATCAATACATGACTCGCTAACAGAAAGAGCTTGCAAATCCCCCACCCACTTCAAAGAGGCCAAGGCTAACAAAAGGGTAACCTTGAGAGTCAAAATCCGCTCTAGAGCTGACTCTAAGGGTTCAAAGGGGGTCTCCGTTAAGCCCTCCAGGACGACCGACAGGTCCCAGGAGGGGATTCCAGGGGCGCGTACTGGCTTCAGGCACCTAACCCCACGCATAAAAGCTGAGACTAACCTCAACTTGCCCAGGGTGATCTCATCCGATTCTCTATGAGCAGCAATAGCGGCAACATACATTCTCAAAGTAGTAGCGGCCGCTCCAGAAGCAAACTTCTCCTGTAGGAATTCCAGCACTGAACCGACTGGGCAGTTGACTGGGTCTATAGCGTGTGCCGAACACCACGATTCAAAAAAACCCCACTTAGAAGAATTCAACTTTCTCGTGGAGGGGGCTCTCGCATTCACAATGGTCTCCTGGATGTCAGCGGGAAGACCAAAGTTTAAAGCTAACGCCCCCTGATGGGCCACACGCATAACTTCCAAATTTCGGGGCGAGGATGCCATATCCTGCCCTGAAGCTGGGACAGCAGATCCTCCCTGACCGGAATCTCCCAAGGGGGGAGTTCCAGGAGAGGAACCAGCTCTGAGAACCATGGCTGGGACGGCCAGAATGGGGCTACAAGTAGGAGACGAGCTCCGCTCTCCCTCACTCTGGACAGAACTGCCTGGATCAATTTGACAGGCGGGAATCAGAGTATGTGAGCGGAGTGGAGCGGCAACAATTTTCCCACCGCGCTCCAAGCATTTAATAATCACTCCGATCCAGCTCCGCTCCGGGTTCACCATTTACCGCTCCCGCTCCACTCCTAGCTCACTGATATCAGAAACACTGCTCCGTCGTCGCTCCCCGAGGAAATTGCGAATAAAGTATTTAGGTATGCTTTGAAATCTCACAAAATTTCTCCTCATCATAATATATAGGCATATTAAATAAAATAAAATAAAAAACAACATTAGGAGAATAGTTTCAATGTGGTTTATTGGATAGTGTGCAAACTTTTCCTGTGCCATGCTATGCTTATTACATGGTTATCAGAGTTAAAAGTTAAATATCATTTCTGCTTTTTGCAGAGCACATTTTGTTTGGAAAGAGTAAAATAACTATGTTTTCATCAGTTATTTTATCTACGTGTCGCTACATTTCTTACAGATTTCTGCTCATTCGAAATCAAATAGGCTACCGACAGCACTGTAAGATTACATTTGTTTGAGTGCAATGCATTAGTGAGAAAGCGATTGCGTGTGTGAATAAGTGTTACCTGTTTAAAATGTGCTTTCACCCGATCCAGCCCGATCTCATGAAAGTGCATATCCATAGCACAAATTTTATTTCTTGTACCATTTACAAAAATATTTTTTGCTTGCATAGCCTATGATAAGCAGTTTTCGCGTGCATATGATACACACTTTATGGCGTGCACGCACTTCACATCCCTAATCCTAACCAAGGGGTTTAGTGTGTTTCATTTGCACGCAAAAACTATTTTCTTGGCGTATAAATGGCACGAGAAATAAAATTCGTGCTATAGATACGCACTTTCATGAGATCGTGTTGCCCGATCATTTTCAGTAGGCTTGAGAACCTCCTGCAGTCACTTATGTCCATTGGCGTCATCATAACCTTCACATTTTTTTCTGATTTGAGTGATCCATCTGTATCATGCTATAGCGTAATGTGTTTAACGTGTGAATCCTTACTAAAAATGCAGTTCTATAATGAGCCGTTGGCATGAATTGTACTCGTGATGGAGCGGTAGTGGAGCGCTCTCGGAGCGAGTGAAAACCACGACGCTCCGACTTTTAAAAAATCCGCTCCGCGCTACATTCAAAATCACACCGCTCCACTCCTCGCTCCGCTCCCACTCCACTCCGCTCACATACTCTGGCGGGAATGCATACAGCCTCCGCATCGGCCATGGGTGGGTGAATGCATCTATCCCCAGTGGCGCTGGGGGGCTCAGGGAGAACCAAAGTGGGCATTGGGATGACTTCTTTGATGCAAAAAGGTCCACTTCTGCCTTTCCAAACACTTCCCAGATCAGGGCTACTGTTCGGCGGTTCAACATCCATTCCCCCGACCTGAGTTTCTGCCTTGACAGAAAATCTGCTGCGAGGTTCAGGACCCCCGGAACATGGACTGCCCTCAGTGACAGGAATTCTCAGTGTCCTGAGACCATAGGAGAAGGCGGCGCGCATGCCTGTCCAGGTGCGCGACCGTGAACCCCCCTGTCGGTTTACATGAGACACCATCGCCATATTGTCTGTTCTGACAATGACATGATGCCCTTTGAGAAAGGGGAGAAAGTGAAGGAGGGCCGGGGAAACAGCTCTCAGCTCCAAGCTGTTTATGTGCCAATCGAGAGTCTCTCCAGTCCAGACCCCACATGCTGGCCTGCCCTCGAAAACCGCACCCCATCCGGTTAGAGAGGCATCCGTCGTAATCATTTGGCGACGGAAAACTGCACCCATGCTGACCCCTTTCTGAAGGAAAAGAGGGTCCCGCCAAATTGAAAGCGCAAATTGAAAGCAACTGCGCGACACCTTCAACAGGCGAAAAGCCGGTCCTGTGGACCGGGCACCTGAGAGTTTCATCCACCACAGAAACGGTCTCATGTGGAGCAACCCTAGGGGGAGCACGGGGGATGCTGCGGCCATGAGACCCAGCAGCCTGCAACATGTGCCCACAGAAACATGATGGCCGAGCGTGAAGCGGGCCAAACATGTCAGAAGACTGGAAATCCGGGCAGGAGCCAAACGGGCCTGCATCAGAACGGAATCCAAGCACACCCCTAAGAAGACTGTGCAAAGAGCTGGGGCAAAAACACTCTTCTCTGTGTTCAACCTCAGGCCGAGAGACTGAATGTGACGAAGGACAATGTCCCTGTGGTGAGTCACTAATTCCCTGGAGTTGGCCAAAAGGAGCCAATCGTCCAGGTAATTGAGTATACGGATGCCCTGGAGCCGCAATGGGGCCAGAGCAGCATCCATACACTTTGTAAACGTTCTCGGTGCTAGAGCGAGACCAAAGGGGAGGACCCTGTACTGGTATGCTTTTTCTCCAAAGCCGAACCTGAGGAACCTCCTGTGTCGCCGTATGACCTGAATATGAAAATATGCATCCTTCAGGTCTACTGTCACGAACCAGTCCCCTGCCCGAATCTGAGATATGATAGCTTTTAGCATCAACATCTTGAATTTCCCTTTGTAAAGAGAGAAATTCAGCCGGCGCAGGTCTAGTATCGGTCGCAGACCTCCGCCCTTTTTCGGGACCAAGAAGTAGCGGCTGAAGAAGCCTTGCTCAACTTCCTTCGGAGGAACCTCTTCTATAGCTCCCTTGAGGAGAAGGGACGAAATCTCACGCTGTAGAACAGAAGCCTCTGAGGCGCTGTTGACTACAGTTGGACAGACCCCGTTGAAGCAAGGGGGCGAGGGACAGAACTGAAGTGTGTAGCCGAGCCGAACCGTGCGGAGGATCCAGGGCGCTACCCCTGGCAGACGCCTCCATTCTGGAAAGAAGTGAGATAGAGGAGGTGGAGTGATGCAATGCGGCGGACATACCTGAGTTAGGGTGATGCGCTGACTCCCGTGGGGTGGCGTGGTCCAGCGTGAAGGAAAGCACTTGACGTCCTGACACGTAGTGGAAGGCACCACTGTCTGTTTGACCAAGACCAAATGGTCTGCCTGCTCCTGAGAGAAAACGAAAGTGTCTCCGATGCGAGCGACTGGTATCAAACGCGTTGGGTGCGAGGGGAGAAAGCTGAATGCGTCTCCTTCCTCCTGCGCCAGACAGCTTGAACAAAGTTGAGGAGTAACTGCACTTAGAAACATGCTGGGTGGCGAAGGTGACAGGTTTAGAGAAGGAGAGCAAGTGAGAGGTGGGCAGAAACGCTTGCGCGGTCTGTCCCAACCTCGTAGATCGAGGGAGGCTCTCCTTTTTCTGACCTGCGGGTCAGGAACGATTCGAGGAGGCTGGGGTGAAGGGTTTGTTAGACCGCTTCAGCTACAGATGCTTATGGGGCCGCTGGAGGGGGAACGGGCGACCGCGGGCTCCCCAGACCGCAGTGGGCGGGGGATGAGCCGAGTCACTTCTCCTAGTGGCAAAATCCGGCCTATGAGAAGAACGTTCTCTGGGTTGAGATGGGGAGGGGTTGGAGGATTCCCTAGCCCTCCTGGGCATAAATTGCCTGAGGGCAGCTGACTGGGATTTTGCAGCCCGAAATTTTTCAACCGCAGTGTTGACCGCCTCCCCAAACAGACCAGATTGAGACACTGTGGCGTCTAAGAGGAAAACCTTCTCTTTATCACGGATTTCCGTGAGATTGAGCCATAGGTGGCGCTCTGCAGCAATCGCCCCCGCCACAGAACGCCCTATAGCGCGCGCAGTATGCTTGGTGGCCCTTAAGGCCAGATCCGTGGCCTTGCGAAGCTCCTTGACAGCTTCCGGTGTGATCCCCGTTCCCTCATCCATTTCTTTTAAAACATCCGCCTGGTAGGCTTGGAGGATGGCCATAGTGTGTAGGGCCATGCCTGCCTGACCAGCTGCCATGTAGGACTTTCCGATAAGGGCGGAAGTAGTCCTGCACGGTTTAGAGGGAAGGAGGGGGCAAGATTTCCACGACGGAGCAGACGACGGGGAAAGGTGTGTGGCTAGCGTGTCCTCGACCGCTGGAATAGCGGAATAGTCCTGCTCCACAGAACCAACGAGGTTGGTGAAGTCAGCGGCTGCCGCGTTCGTTAGGCGCGTGGAGAAAGGCTGCTTCCAGGAACTGGAGATCTCGTGATGCAGATCGGTGAAAAAGGGCAGTTTTCTCCGCTCAGGCCTAGAATTAGGGCCACTTAAAAATCTTTCGTCGAGTTTAGATGATTGTGACTCGCGGGGCTCATTGGGCCAGTCAATGGAAAGCTTTTCAGTAGCGCGCGAAAGCACGTCGATAAGCTCCGTGTAGGCCGCAGTAGGCCACGCCTCCTGGCCGCTAGGCGGGAGAGCGTCAGAAGCTAAAGCAGGCCCGAAATCCTCGGAGTCGGACGCTGTAGTGTAAATAATATCTTCCAGCCCGAAAGAAACCGACTCGCGTACTCTCGGGCTGGGGCATAAATAATCATGAGAAAACTCGACTGGCCTAACACCGCGTGCTTGCTCGGGAGAGGGAGGGAGAGAAAGGGCCTGGCCCGTCTGCTCGTACTCTATATCCTCGAGCTCTACATCCGAGCCCCAGGTTGCAGATTCCAACGAGGCCTCGGCAGCCTCGGGAGTGCGACGGGGGGGAACGAATGACTCCTTCTCAAAAACCGCGAGCCGAGAGCGGAGGGTTTTGAGAAGGAGGTTGTCACAGAATTTACATTTAGACGAGCCTAAAACAGCTTTGTGCGCATGCGAAAAACCCAAACACTTGACACACTGACTGTGCGGGTCGTCGTTCGCAATAAAGCGAACGCATGGCGGCGGGCAACGACGAAACTCCATGGCACTTCACCGCAAGGAGAACAGAGTTCCACTAATCGCAGTCGCTGAAGTGCAGATGAAGAAAGCAGATGAAGAAGCTGGTGATAATCTGAATATACGGGCTCAGAAAAACCGAAATCGAAGGGCTAAGATGGCTGCTTCGTGAAGGCAGAGAAATCTGAGGAGCAGATGGCGCGCGCGTTAATATAATATGATGACGCAGGAGCGTCAGGGCGGCACCCGTGCCATCAGCCAATGAATTGGCGTGATTCTATAAGGGCTTCAGACAATCGGCACACCCGGAGGGCGTTCCCACTGCGTCTTAAGCTACGCAGCGTTGAGTGAACCTATGAAAGAGAACACAACATTTTCATGTGACAATCAGTTTTATAGGTATCAATCCAGCCACCACATGTGTGATGCACACCGTATAAACATAAAGTATCTTGCAGATAATCACTAAGTGTAAGAGAGGAATTCACAGATAGAAAACTTGGCATGGCTCTGCTCAGATTTAAGGCCATTAGCAGCTGTGTTGGCAGGTGAAGATGAGCCATGCTCTTCTAATTCAATAACTGCCTGTCGCTCATAGCAAAACGCACTTGTGCTCTTTCAAATTACATTGATGGATCATATACATGTGGCAAAACAGATTTGCTAGGTGTGAGAAATGCCTTGCAATTGTCTGAAATGTGGTTTTGATAACAAATGGTGTATGTGGCTGGGGAAAATTATGGTAATGATTTGAGGTAATAGAATCTGTATCCATCAAACTATAAAGCTGGTGTGTTCAACCCAAGGAGAGGTTTTGAACTGAGGATAACCCCGTGTGATGTGGGCTTCGCCATATGAGGCGAGACAAACATGCTTAATTAGTGAACAATGTGGAGGTAATTCTGCTGGCACAGTAACTGCGTTATATGTTTGCGCTGCAGGCTCAGTATGTAAAGTGTTGATTTAAGTGTTTGATTAGGGTTTTGAACATAAGAACACTGCTTCAAGTTATAGCAGGTGCAAAATCAGTAATGGATAAGTGTTTTTTTTTGTGAGTTTTAATGACACTAGTTAATTGGCTGCAAAACTACTTAGATGGTGAGATGTAATCATAAATAGAATTGGGTGGACCATGAACAAATGACAACTAAATAAGCATTATATTCAAAATAAATTTTGTTTTTAAAAAGTGCAGCAATAACACAACACTGATAGATATTTATATTTAAAAGACCTATTTACAATGTGAAAATTAAATAGAAAATATACACTACCATTCAAAATTGTGCAGTCAGTAAGATAAAAAAAAAAAAACATGCATTAAATTGATAAAAAGTGACAGTAAAGACTTTACATGGTTGCAAAAAATTCTCATTTCAAATAAAATATGTTGTTTTGAACGTACTATTCATCAAGGAAAAGTATCACGGTTTCCACCAAAAAAAAAAAAAGGCAACACAGCTATTGTTGACTGTGACAATAATAAGAAATGTTTCTTGAGCACCAAATCAGCATATTAGAATGATTTCTGAATGATCATGTGACACTTGAAGACTGGAGTAATGATGCCGAATATTCAATGTTACCAGCACAGGATTAAATTACATTTTAGAATACATTAAAATAGAAAACAGTTATTTCAAATTGTAACAATATTTCACAATGTTACTGTATTTGTTATCAAATAAATGTAGCCTTAGTGAGCATATGATACTCCAAACTTTTGTGTGGTATTGAATATCTTTGAATATAAAATTATAATTTTTATATAAAATATAAAAAATATATTATCAATAGGCCTATGTCTAAATATTATCTGGGAAATATTTACTTTTGATTAAGTTGAAACATCTTTTTTCTACCCACCATTGACACATTGTGATACGCATTATGGTGTTCAATAGAATAAAATTATTGTGATTTCATGATTTCAGATTTGCTTTAAAATCCTATGGTAATAATTTTCTTTTTTGCACTCTTTTTCAAGCATTCTCTACAGAAGACTTTTTTTAAAAAGCATCAAATGTCCAAATTCATCTTTGAAAGTCCTTTTAAAAACTAAAACCTAAATCCATTCCCTTGTTTATTCAAAAGAAAGTTAATGAGATTTTCAGTGGAAGATATTCAAGGCCTGTGGTTTGTTTTGCTGAATGCAGAGAGAAATGAAAAATGACACCTGAGACATACTGCAGCTGAGTGGCAGCACTCATCAATAATTCTATGTGATCTCCAGAGGAAAAGAGAGTGTTGCAGGTGTCTTACAGTAAAGTGAAGCGAAGCAAAGGCACCATTTCATATTTCTCAGATGACTCTTGCTTGTCAACGAAAGTCCGGGACTGACAGGTGATTAATATGTGAAGTGTGTCATCTTGATGCCGACTATCCATTGCTATGAGCAGCCGTGTCACCTGATTCTCTGAGATGACCTGGATTAATGCCAGCTGGCAACACATTCTTACTGACTGTTTGAAACACAGGGGTTTATTCGCAGCACCAGAGGAGTATAATACCTCCTAAACTCCAAAAAAAAAAAAGTTTTCCCTGGTAACTCTGAAACTTTCCTCAGCTTCATGAACTGAGCATCACTGACTTTGATCCTGTTCCTCCTTACCAGATGTTATTTCTCAGCAGTGTCTCTTTAACATATTTCTTTTGCACTGTAAGGATTTGAGAGAAACATGGGATTTGACGAGGCTGTTTTAGTCCAGAGCCTCAGATCTCTAATGCAGAATGTATTCTCAGAATATAACCGATGACAAGATCGTCAGGAATCAAAAGCCAGCTTAGCTGCCATGGTTCAAATGCATAGGCAGGGATTCACGGAGGTTAAAAATAGACCTGTGTTTTATTGTAACAGCACCCATCTCAATGTTATTCTCTATAAATTTGCAGAATCCTCTTCTGTTCACTGTGCCAGGAAAAAGAAACTATATATGGGTGCTGTATTTGCAGGATATGCATGATACATAGAATGTTGTAAAGACAGACAGACAGACAGACAGACAGACAGACAGACAGACAGACAGACAGACAGACAGATAGATAGACAGACAGACAGACAGACAGACAGACAGACGGACGGACGGACGGACGGACGGACGATAGGAAGTATGTTTCACTGGTCCTATGGCTTTCTGAGAAGATGTATTTTGGACAGATCGAACACACTGGAAGGTGTTACAAATCGAAGAGGATTCTGTCAGTACAATTCCATAAAGATTCTTCACGTTTTTCAAGTTGCATTAGTTAAGGTCTCATTAGTTAGTCTCATTTTTCACACCACTCAAAGGTGCTCTGTTCCCACAAGAGTGGCATCCATTACGGAATAAATCCTTTTGTCTTCAGAATGCTGCATGATATTCGCTGTCACAGTCTTGGCTGATCACAAAAGCACAGTTCCGTCATTTCTTCAAAGGGATGCAAAAGCTGTTGCGGCTCCACATATTTTAGGACTTGTGTCTAACACACATAATGAAAATCCTCATGAGACCTGAATTCAAAATCAGAATCCAAGATGAATGATCTAACTGCATCATTAAACCTTGTGCATGGATAGATAGATGATAGATCTGAGTCTAAAGGAGGGAGAGCGTTTTCACATTTGGGTCTGGGATAGCCTTAACTAGAGAGTAGGTCAGCTCCAGTTTGGATCCTGTCTCTGAAGAGACCTGTGAAGAGACGGCGCCAACTACTGCGAAGACTTCAGCTGACGCAAACTCTGAATCAACATGCACCAATGCTACAATTTTTCTATATATCCTAAACATTTGTTAACATGTTGCTTTAAGCTATTTGTTTCTGCCTTAAATTAATACATTGTTAGCTAACTGTGCGATTTGTATAAGTACTTTTCTTAAATTTGACATAGTCACCTCTAATAACAGATCACTTTAAATTGTAATGTAGACACCTGCATTTTCTGTAAAGATGCTTTGAAATAATAATATTATGTATACAAATAAATGTGAATTGAATATATATATATATATATATATATGGATGGACGGGTGGATGGAAGGACAGATAGATAGATAGATAGATAGATAGATAGATAGATAGATAGATAGATAGATAGATAGAGACAGACAGACAGACAGAAAATTATCCATAAGTTTTAAGAACAATGCAACATTTTAGAATCTAATATTCTCAGAATATCTTCAGGCTCAGCACTTCTTGTTAATGATATTTCAGCATGTGAAGACTGCAACTCTGGCTGATTTCTGTGGATGCACCACAACTCCAACACTTCATAGTGCATTAATGGGAAATGATAATTTGCTTTATGAGTTTACTGAGGGCTAGGTTTGATCTGAGGCTGTAAAAATAAAATGTTATCATAAGTTCTAAAATAATTTTAGTATATTATATACTTTTTTAACCCAGAGACCTGAGGTGCAGAATTGTGTGATTTGTATTTATGGCAACATGCTTGTTCAAGCTGAAAATATATAAAATTCATCCCTAAATACATTAATATTGATCTCTATAAATAATGCAGAATTACATAGAATTATACCATTGAAAAGTTAGTCTTTAAACACAAACAGTAAAAACAGTAGGCTAATATTGTGAAATATTATCACAATCTAAAATATAGCTTTGTGTGAGGAACAGAATGAAATTTATATTACTTTTTAAAAAGTAGATTTTTTTTACAGGATCAGACTAAAAACAAGCTAATACCGCTGAGCTGCTATCATTTCAATAGAAAACATAACATTGACTGGAGTGGACTTTAACTCAGACAGCCAGACATGACATGACATATTGAAAGATTTTCGCAATGTGAGAATGTCCCGCGGCTTTGATTATTATTTTTGCCATATTACCAAAGTCATAAAGATATAACCGACTTTTGTGACGCCCGCTTCCGCCACGAGCTCAGACTGACCTCAGACTGTCTGGTGGCGGAAGCACACGTCATAGAGCGCGTTTCACGTTGCGTAAAGTGCGTTACACATTCCTCGAAATGTGGAGGCGGGTGTAAGAACGTAACACGTAAGTACGTAATTGTCTTTGAGAATGGCGTTTCCGCAGTGGGGTCTGAGTTTTGTGCTGTGCGCAGCGTGAGTGTTTTAGTACCGAGCGGAGAGGAGATGCACACGGCACTCGAGTGAGGTAAACTATATAAAACCCGCTTTGTTTTCATACACTCCCACAACATGGACCCGAGCAGCTTCAGAAGGGTCAATGAGAGCAGGGTATTACGATAAAACCGAGAAAATGTTTTGGCTTATTATTGATTTTATAGCTTTCGGCGTTAGCAGTGTTAGCAGCTGCTATTTAGATTGACCATGTTTCCGGCGATTGCGCTTTTTAAACTTGCTGCTCCACTAACTGCATTTCCCTGCTTTAGATACACGCGTTTATTGCGAATCATGTTAATAAGATCGACATTTGTTAACGGCCTTGATTAAGATTTATTGCGCTGTGAAGAGGAAGTGTGGGTTTAATGATATGTTTGGGCTTTCGGATCAGTCATGTGTTGTAGTCCTAAAGATTGTCTCGTGCTGGTTGGTCTATTTATAAAAACCAAATGGTCCAGTTTTGTTGGTTTTCCTTAGACTGCGGATTTAATCTTTTTTTTTTCCTTTTTTTTTTTTTTTTTTTGAGGTGTCTGTGCACATATGCTTAATTTATCCTTCAATTACAGTTGACAATGTAAAATTTAGGGCTGCAACTAACGATTATTTTGATAATCGATTAATCGGACGATTATTTTTTCGATTAATCGGATAAAGTTTTTTTTTAATTTTATTAGATTTTTTGTTTATTATAATTAAATAAAACCTTAAATCAGGGTACTCATGTGTAAAAGTGTACTTTAAAAAGTGCAAAAGCCACACATTGAGTTTTACTAATATAATCTTTATTTTTGACATTTTAAACCTTAATATATTGATAATTTAAATATAGAAAGACTGAAAACAAACGTGTGATTGTAGTAGAGCCGCAGTAGATCGCGTTTGAAAAACAATTAAAACTTAATAGTAGACAAATGCTATAAAAAGAGAACGGAATGGAGGTACACAGCAAGCTAACAGGCTTGATTAAAAAGACAGGAAAAATTATGCATTAGTGCACAAGCATTCGCTGGAAACCACTGACTACAGTGACTAAAAAAAAAATCTTTTACTGCTGCTGTTATTAACTGCCTTTATATTTAGTGCTTCACTTTGTAAACACCGTTTTAATTTAACCTATTTCTGCGGTAGCGCTATTTTAATCCATCACTTATGTTGCGAGCGAACTGATTGCGCAACCTGATGCTCGAGACAAAATAGATCTAGTGTGACTGTTCCGAAGTTAGTAAACAAAGCTGTTTACACAGTAGCATTGTTTTCTCAGATCAGATAGCTATCGGATCGTGAAAAGACCAGGTGTAAAAGCCCTTCTAAACGCGCTCAAACCACTTCAGGAGGAGATCTGAGACTCATTCCATACGAAACTGGAAAAGTGTAAATGCATCTAGCCTAGTTGTTGAAACCACATATGTACATTTTACTCCTCCCAAAAATGCTAAAAAAAATAAACATGTGAGAGTGTGTTATAGGCAATGTAATGTTATAGCCGGATATGACGACGCTACTGCAACACGCATTACCGCAGATGAGCGATCTATTCATCAAGCCAACGAGCAAACTATCGCAAATCAAAGTGAAAGTAAGTCGCAGACGCTTAACGCACAATCATCATCATTAAAAGTAAAGAAACGAAATGATCTTACCAGTGCTGTTGCCGCTCTCTCTTATTGCGGTGTTTGATTTTGATTTTAACTGCTAATCAATAAAATGCAGCTCATATCTGTTGCTTTCGGTGACGTGAACTCCATTAAATCTGCATATAGCGCGGGAATTGAAGAGCGAAAACACATTTATGTGACCAGGTGTAAATGGAATCGTTTTGATAAATCAGAGCTATCCGATCTGAGAAAACGCATGAAGTGGCCAGGTGTAAACAGCCCCGGCTTGGGGTGCACACTTTTTTTCTGCCGTCGATTGATCTGTAGGTACTCACTGCCATTTCGCGAATGACTGTGTTGTCATGAAAGTGACGTCATCAGTAAACGCTCCCCGTGACGTAAGCAGACCAACTAATCGGTAATGACATTCGTTGACAACGATTTTCATAATCGATTATTATCGATTTTATCGATTAGTTGTTGCAGCCCTAGTCAAATTAAAATGGCCAATTAAACTTGGGTTGTGTTTTGTATGTGGTGTTATAATGCAGATTATTTAATTCCATTTTCTTTGCACATTTTCTGGGCCCAGACAGTGCAACATGTTTGAGTATTTGGCAGATCCCAGTCTAACCTGACCAGCTGAAAAGTGTCCAAATCCCTTCGAAAACCAGTCTGGCGAGGCTGAAAGACCAGCTGAAAAGACCAGCTTTTTTTTCTTCTGATAAGTTGACTTTATTTATATTTTAGCCTACATAAATCAAGTCAAGCACTGTTTGTTTTGCAATAGGATTTTAGAAGGGTGTTACTCCAATAGACATAAGCAGTCATTTAAATATAGCTTGATGTAGGACAAGCATAAACAAGATACTACTCTTTAAGTTTTAATGCTGGAAATGTGATATAATGATTGGACAAATTGTGGCACTGCTACAGTGAAATGGTGATGATTTTCCTGTTCTGCCAGTGCACACCTGCAGAAACCTTCCTCTGTTTAACTGTGCCTAACCACAACAACTGCTGTTTGTGGATCTACAGTGCCTCTGCTTTTAAAAGACAGATGTTAACCCAGTTCAAAATGTGGAAAGGGAAATCTGAAATCTTTAATCCCAAATTACTCCATAAAATGTGTTCAGTTCTTAAGGCCACTTTGTATTTACCTCCATTGACATTTACAAATCCTGTTTATTTTTTTATACCTAGCTGAGTGGTCATTTTTTTTTGATCATTTTCTTTTCTTTTTATCATAAAAGGAGTGTAGTTTTTATCAGTGGAGACTCTGAGGATACAGTATACAATGTAGCCTATTGTTTGAGGTGAAGTAGTAGTAAATGCACCTACCAGACTCCTTAATAAAAAATAGATGATTGTGATTTAGTAGTATTGCAACTTTTGATGGAGTTCAGTTCTGCCTGAGAGTCTTTGCAGCCAGATGCTAGTTACAGCATCTTTCTTTATTGATGGCCATTCAAAAATATCTGTTAAATATGTCGGTAAAAATGGATAGAAAGACAGATGTTTGGTGAAATGTAATGAATTACTTATTCATAACATGCGTCTTCATAAGAAGCAGTATTTCAAATACATCCTCCACTTCATTGACAACAGTAGATGAGTGATATTTGCTTTGGCTTATGTAAATTGTTGGTCCAGTGTGAGAAGTAGGTGTTGTCCGACTTGACTGCTCATTTTGTTGTCTGCTGCTGCTGACATTTGTATACTTTTAAGGTGAGGAGTTTGGCATTTCAGATGAGCTTAAGGGCTTGGGACTGTGTGCATTCTTCAGGTGCCAATTAATGTTGTCGTGTCCGACTGCATTTACGCAGCTGTAGAGTCATTAGGAATTTAGGTTCAGGTGATTGGCTGAAAACAACATGGCTGCAGAAATAAGTAGTCCTACTTATTGACAAATATAGCAGATTGTGTCCTTTCACTTTGTTGAGGTGAATGGGAATCCTTTTCAATGGATATTTCTAACCACTCATATGTTTTGGTACATACAACCCAAGTGTGCCCTTAGATAGCCTAATAGTAATACATGCTGCTAACACAATAAGTTGAGAAATTGTCAACTGGTTGATTCTTTCTGAAAGTTGAACATTTTGCATGTATTATTTTACTATGAACAGTCTTAAAGTCATTTTACAGACCAGCATTAAACAATAATTAGTCAAATACAGGTTGGCATTAGAGACCTGCACTCCCGCGCGGGACAATATTTGATGGGTGAATGCGGGTGCGGGCGGCAAGATATTATTGTTTGCGGTTTGCGGGAAAATAAAATTATTTGCGGGAAATATAGAACAAAATAAAATAACTAGAAACAAATAAACCGTTATTTATCTAATGGACAAGCAACAACTAAAATTAAAACGATTTACAGGCACAAGTTCGGAAGCTAACTCTCGCGTGGTTCGTAGGCGCAGAACAGCCAAGCCTACCACACAGAGGCAAAATGTCTGCACCGCATGACTCAAGTGGATCGTTTAGTGCTACAGATATCAGTTCGTTATTAAAGAAAGGAACATGCGAAACTACAAAACCAAACAAAGGAAAATCTGAGATTTGGAAATGTTTTTCAGTAGTATGCGACAGCGATGGAAAGCACCTTCCTTTTGCGAGCTGTGACAAATGCAGCAAAATACTCACAGCGGGCACAAGTCTGGAACTTCAGGTCTGAAGCGTCATGTGTGCACCGTTTTGAAAGGCCAAACTTCCCTGACGTTTACGGCAAGTCAGTCGAAAGTGTCAAGAAATCCAGGTTTATTATTATTATATAATTTATTAGGCGATACTATAATTATTATGGTATATTTTTATTTATTTACATTTCTTACTTTTTTTTACTGTATTTCTATGGTCTAAGTTCCTTGTTCATGTTCATCCATTGAATTAAACGCAAATAAAACGAAACGTTTGTTCCATTTCCGTTTCTTTTTTTTTTTATATTCAACAAGGGAGCAAGTGAAAAAATAACAGAGTAGCAGGCAGAATATGCAATGTATTAAAAAAAAAACTTCTTATACGTTTACCCGCGGGATTTTGCGGGCGGGAGCGGGACGAAACTTGATTGTTGCGGGCGGGAGAAAATAACATATATTTTTGCGGGAGCGGGACAAAAATCGGTTAAAATCCGTCCCGCGCAGGTCTCTAGTTGGCATTTTATCACGTAACTTGCCCATTCTTAATCAAATAAGACTTCACATTTGGTAATAACAGCCCATAAGATTGTTCACATGATCAGCTATAGGTGCCTGTACAGAGCTGTTAAGAATTTAAGAGATTAAATGAACATGAACTCAGTGGATGGGGTCTTGTTAGGGATATGGTCTTAAGATTTAGGCTAAGGGGTCTTGGCAGGTGCCTGAAAATCTACACTTTATAATATCACATTAAACACTTTAAGTTAGCGTGTTTTAATGGAGGTTTAGTGGAGTATATATATATATATATATATATATATATATATATATATATATATATATATATATATATATATATATATATATTTGTGCATAAAAAGCCTATGGTCTATTCCAGGTGACTGGTTTTAGTAATTATTCCCATGTTCAAGCCCAAAAAATCAGGTCAGGTATTTAGTGTTTATATAACTAGCCTTGAACATTCAGTTACCATGTGTATTCAGTGTAAAATCTCTATATTTAGGCTATGTAGTACTAAAATGCACATACAAAGCCTTAAGTCTCGACTTTTACTTCCTTCCTAAATTTTGGAGCAAAGTGTGGCAACGTCATATAATGTAACGTTAGTCATCATGTTAATTCTGATAAAGGGACTTTCAGAGATTTCCATGATTGAGTTTGCTCATATCTTAAGTCTTGAACATCTGCATTAGCATGCGTGCATATTGTGCCAAGATGTTACCATTTAACTAGGTGCTTAACAGGACACATTTAAGATGCTCAATTCTCCATGTGATGTCATGTCCTTTTCTTAAGGAATAAGCTGTTCTTAAGCATAGCTTTACGAGTTTGGTGTGATGATTTGTGATCATTAACATTGCATTGGGCCTATAGAAAGGTATTTGAATGTTTTATGAATTCTCATTGCAGTCAAATAGAGATGGAAAAAGTATTCGTGGCTTAATCAGTATTGGCAGATAGCCTATTTAAGCTGATAAATTGTAGCCATATGATCATGGGACTTTCTATTTCTAGATGGATCATTTGTAAAAACATTTTGTGGAATGTAGGGCTGAAACGATTAGTGGACATTATCGACAACGTAGGGCTGGGCGATAAGACGATTACGATAATTATTGCGATATATTTTTTTTTCTCAATAAAACGATATCAAGAGTACGAGTTCGATAAATATTCGATAGTGTTTATGCGCCAAAAGCGGAACGAAACTCATATGAACCGCTCGCCACACAGACCATTTATCCTCTCGGCTCAAAGTCCAAACGGCAGCGCAGCGCGAGCTCACTAGAGCAGATGTGTTTACTCTGATCGGTCACGAGATCCAGTGAGAAGCGCTTGAATTCACCGATGAACACAAATGTCTCAGTTATTTAAACCAGTTTAAAGGCAGATGAAACAGCACTGAGAAACACTGTGCGCAACGATACAGTCAGAATCCCTTTCCGTCTACAAATTCCCATCATTTACCATGGATTTACTGTAACGTTAGCCTAGTAATATTAACTGCACCATGAAATGTGGGATATACATATTGAATTGTATTATATAATTAATGTAGACAAATTAGACAATGTATTAAAGGACTAATGGAATATAATTACAGTATTTAATTAATAATGTATTTATGCAACTGTTTTTCATACAAATACCATAGAAACCATAAAGTTACATTTTGCCATGATAGTGAGGTGCTATAGGCTATGCCTGGTTTTATCTGTGGTTATCATGATCTAAATGCATGATACTGGATGACCAATGGTTAATTTTAATAAAATTCAAACAGTCAGAATATTAAATTTTACCATATGAAATTGAGGTCATTACATTTTTTTTTTAAACGGATGTTACTGTTTTTGCTAATGAACATAAATTTAACAGTAAATCTGCATCCTAACTCAAGCTAATACTACTGTCATCTCACTGTCAAATATGCGTTTCGAGACAAAACATGTAATATTAATATTGCAGCCTGCACTGCAAACTGTGCTGAAGATACGTGCCATCAAAGTCAGGCAACACAAACCTGTTTCAAGACTTGAAACAATATCCCCCATTAGCACATGCAGAAATTAAATTTTCTATTAAGATATTTATTTTAAGGAAAAATGACAAATGTTTGAATGTTCTATCTCAGATTTGTGAAATGGTCACCTGTTTGGCAAGTGTTTGTCATGATATGTTCTGACAATAAAGAGTAGTTTAAAACCAGCAGTTTTTTTTGGCCATATCACCCAGCCCTACGACAACGTCGACAATAACAAATTGACAAATATTTTTGTTTTTGAATAGTCTTTTGGTCTCATATGACCTATTTTAAGGGCCTGCAATATTGAGGTTTGAGCAGTGGGGCGCTGTAGTGCAGCCCTCCTGGATGCAATTCAATTGAAGACACGGTGCTTTGGAGTGCAAACGAAGCCAAACCAGTTTGTGCCAGCCGAACCAGTGTGGGAAAGTTAAACAACTGGGGAAAAAAAGCAATTGAATCGAATTATATCTATATTGGAATCGAATTACAAGGTTATGAATAGAAAATTTGTGTCAATGCCCAGCCTCAAAGGTACAGTATGTAATATTGACAGCTAGTGGTTGAAATTGGTACTGCAGTCCAAATATAAAATTTAAAATATTTGAGAGGGTTGTTTCTCTTTTTTTAAATGATTTCCTTGTTTGTTTATTAGTTAGAATAGGTCAACATCAATATTTTTACTAATTGCAAAAGCTGAATAATCGATCAAAGTTGGCCTGCACGATAAATCGAAATTATACCGCTGTGATTATTTTATGCACAGCTTGTCAGTGCAGCACTGGTCTGTGATCAGTAGAAAATGTTGCTCCCTATGAAAGCCAGAGGGCGCTCTCACGCAGAGACTCCAAACATGCTCCGCAGAAGTACGATAACGCACATCATTCCAGGAAATCCCTATGGACATCATACTATCGCAGTAGCTGAATAAACGGATTAAAAAGCACTTTTAATTAAAAATTACTAATAAACACACGACTACGACAATAAATGGTGTATCCGAGTTCTTCAAGCCTTCTTGGGTATTTTCATGATAATAAAGTATAGGCCTATTATACTTCAATGCTAATCGACATAGCTTTTATCACTGTATAGAATCTATGAAATATGTTGTGTGCCTTATTCTGTATCAGAATCCACATCATCTCTCAGGAGGATGCTCAACTATTGTTATGAAGTGAGTTTGGAGTAAAAACATGTTATTAAATGTTGTCTTTTGTCAAACTCGTAGTGCTTTCAGATAAAGCAACATTTACTACTGATCACAGAGCCGTGCGTCACTGACAAGCTGCGCATAAAAAGTAATCGCAGCCTTTGCGAATTCATAATCGTAATAAGCCAAATTGGTTGAAGCGTGATTGATTTCAATGAATCGTGCAGCCCTAAATCAAAGGCTACTGATTAATCTGTGAAATAATTGACAATTAATCATTCTAATAATCATTAAATGAATCAATGATCAAAATAATAATTTGTTGCAGTTCTAGTGGGATGCACCTATTTTAAAACCGAAAGAAGAGTGTCAGTGTACATTGTTTTGTGTCATTTGAAGCACATCGAGATCTGGACTTTTTATTTTGTAAAGTTGTTTTATTATTAGTATTATTTTATTGTGTCTCCCAAAATATAGAATGATATCTTATTTGGGTGTATTTGTTTGGGTTATATTATCGTATCAGTCAAAGTTTCTGTATTGGTGCATTTGTCAGATTTTGCTGTATTTGGCCGAGCAGTGGTTTGGGTGGCTCGCCAATGTATTAGATTTCTCCAATACATAAAATAAGTAAGCTTGACCAGAGTTCTTGTGGGGAGAAGAATTTATTGAAGGTAGTAGTATAACACAGTTCTTCAGCAGCGATGTTAGCATGTCATCCTTCAACAATCTTAACCCAAAGTTCTGTCTGTGAGACAGAACTTTATACATGAAGACAAATGGGCTACAAACAATAGAAAACTGTTAGGGTCTCCCACAGGAGATCGATCTATCCTGCAATCTACTCTGAGCAATGCTGTTTCTTTGTCATTCACACCAATCAGCTGTTTCTATAGGCCATACATCTGTATGGGCCATTTGGTTCACACCTTTACAGACAGAGATAGTTGATTACATCTGAGGCACAGTAACAATGCAAATCCATCTGACTAAAGTTAAAGGAGCTGTATGTAAGAAATGTATTTAAATTAATCATAAAATGGCCCTGATATGTCACTAGACATTAATAAATCATGTTCATTTCAAATACTTATATCACTGACAACAGTAGTCCGGCCAGGATATTGTCATTTAAAAAGTGAAGTTGCAGCCCTCAACTGATGTTGATGTTGTCATGTTGTGTTTTGGTCTGATGCGCCACTTAGTAAATTTTTCTTAGTAAACTAATCGCCATTAGTACATTTTTGCGATATATAATTACTTTGCAAAACATCTCTCATTTGAAGCATAAACATAATTAACAGAAAAAAAACAGCCTACTGTGTAGGACTCGTCACTTGCCATTGGAAGCTTCTGTAGCAGCCTACGTTCCTGCTGTATCCTGCTGTATCCTATCTGGCAACCTCGAGTCACGGAGGAGGGGAAGGGGATACACCGCTCTACAGTAATTTGAAGGTGATTGCAGTACCAGTTTTGGCCTACATACTGCTCCTTTAACTGAAAATACACATAATCTTTCAGTGCATTCCTTCAATAAAGGATCCTACCTATGTTTCTCAGTGGTTTCTCTCTAATACGTCTCCCCTGTTGACTCCTCAATCGACCTGACAAGCGTTAAAAATCCCTCTGATTAGTATCTAGCCTTCTCTTTGATAATCACCTCTCTTGTCTGGATAATAGCCCTCTGGTGTCTTGGACATCACAGACTGAAGTCTCACAGGGAAAAACTACACGCATCAAAGTATTCACTTCTGCATTGTCTGTGAAAACGCTGGACCATTACTTATGGTGCAGGATTCTTCCTTCGGATATTTAAGCTCTACAGCTGACCTTTGAAACAAATTTACAGAAGTTGTGCTGAATCACACAAAGTTACAATAATGTAACTAGAAAGATCTCATAAGTGGTGAGATTTCCTTGGATATATGGATTTCAAGATGCTCATACTGTTCAAATTAGTGGTTGACTGATATTGTTTTTTTTATGGCTGATGCCGATATTAATTTTACATACAGCACACAGTTAAAATGACATGAATTTGACATATTGGGCAACTGAATATAGCGCAGCATAATGTGAAGTTTGTCGATCGTGCGTCTCGCAGTGAAGCTGTACTCTCCTGTCTGCCTTCAATTCACACAGACCGACCGTTACACACAGAGTAACACGTTCATGCAGGCTACAAATGTGCACTTCAGAAGATCTCACTGCTGGATTCAAGGTTTGTGAAATTAAATCTTTATTAGATATTCATAGATTTGTTTAAATGATAAACGCGTATACTGAATGCTGACTGTAAATGAGAAAGTATAATAGTGTTTGCCTTTCTTTTACTAATAATATAAAAGCAAAAGCTATAGTACTTTTCGTATAGAGTTTCCTTTCTTTGTGTAACCGTTCTATGTAATTACGTATTAGACAAAACTGTTAAACAGAGACCATAACTAATGACGATGCCATTCTCTTCTCAGCGGCGTCAAAATAAAAGTCCTGCTTCCAACACGGCCAATCAGAAAAACTCATCGGCCGATGCGATATTTAAAAAATGCCAAATATCAGCCGATATACCGGCCTTGGCAATACATTGGTCGACCTCTAGTACAAATTGCCTTAAACTGCTTTTTTTCTGCATTTGATGTCTACTTCATGGTTGATTAGCGCAAATCTCTCCCTCAACCCACTCCTACACACCCACCTACCAACCCTTACAAACACACACGTCCAGTACACCCTCCCCTCTGCACTAAATCAGCACACTTGAAGAGTTCAAAACATCAGATCTCGTTCCATATTGCTGTAGAGCATTCCCTGCCCGAGTCTGACGACGTATGACTTGTTCCTCCACCCCGTTGAGACAGAAAGAGGTAAGCTGTCGGATGCACCTGCAGGCAGATCTGCAGATCCTAAACTAATCTGTATGCCACGTTTTTACGCTGGATAGACTGTGGAAAGAAGATCCTAGTAGTGTGAAGATCCGCAGTTCAGCAAGGTGACAACAACACTAACTTATTTTGGACTTGGTGGTTTCAAAGGTTGCCACTGGTTTAGCTTGCGATATGTTGGATTGATTGTATCTGACTTTGTTATGTTGTCAGAGTTAGCCTAAACCACTCTATAAATATGTCTAGGTTAATCCAGGTCACTCAGCTGATGGTGGAATGTATTTTATTTGCTCTCTTCATGTGATCTGAGCAGTTCTGCTTGCTTTTATGAGATGTAAACCAAGTAAGTTTATGGACTGATTAGCTTACAGTTTAAGTACTTGTGGTTTGAGTGGAAAACCTTTCTGTTTGTCAGCAGTTTCTCTAGGTAATCTTACATTTAGTCTCAACAAACTTTAACCGTGTTGCTACTGCTACCATGCATCAGGATGCAGTTCCTCCACATGAACCGAATGACATGCTGTTCTGGACCTTCTGGAGAGTTTGTTTATTTTAAAGGTGTGTGTGTGTGTTTGGAGTCAAGAGGTCATGCTTTAATTCTTGACTCCACCTAGACACACAAACAGGCCCGTTTAACCACCTGGACCATCTTATTGGACCGTCTTCTATATTCTTCTATAAAGATCTTTTAGATGTCTTTGTTAGGTAGTCTACATTCACTGGACTCAAACTGTTCCTTGTGCACTGCAGCTATGTATTGCTGTCATTTCCCAGAATTCCTTGTGCTGGCAAAACGTGTAGTTCCCATCTGTTGTGTGGCATCTGCTCATCTCTCAAGCCTCGAGGCTTCTCCTGACATGCAATTTTTTTGTGTGTGTTGCAGTTGAAATATGACTGATTGAATGCGTAGATACACCAAGGATGGATCATATATCTGGAGTTATTGGTTGGAGAGATGTGATCCCACATTGCTTGGCTAAGCTGCAGCTTATAGAATGTTCTGTGGCCTGCTAAAATTCACACTGATCACAAAATGGGTTGGCACAGGCATGAATTGGAGAGGATTATTGGCCGCCATGGCCGGATCGCCACAAAGTTGATCGCCTGTGTTGTAAAAGCTGCTTTATTTGATCCAGACAAGTCCCACTGTAACCCTGCTCAGCCTCTTACAGTAAGCTAGATTGTAAACAGGAATTCACCAGCGGTGGACTCGTGCGTGACTTGCGAGAGATGCTCGGTCTAGGCAGAAGCCTTGTGAGAGTCATATGATGCATCTTAAGAGCTCTCTTTTTCTCTCTCTTCCTCCATTGCTCAGAGGCTCAGTTTAATGTATCATGACAGGACTTGGGCTAGCCCAACAGCTTATTACAGGAATGGATTCTACAAAGGGTGATGTTTGGTACAACTTACATTCGTAGATGTAGTAAAAAAAATGTTTTAAGTTTAGTTAAAGATGGTTACATAATTCTAAATTCATCATGTAGCTGCCCATGTCATTTGGAGTTCACCCAATGTTTTCTTTTGAACTTTTGCCATGTCATGGTTTGGTTTGGGGTCATGTTGAAGCATAGCACTGTTCAGAGCGGCTCGATCACAGTTAATGCTGCTCCATCTCTGCAAGCGCTGTGAGATTGACATGCATTTATTTGAAAAAGGAACACATGACAAACATTGTTTCAAACTTGTAATGAGAGGCATTTACAAGCCTGTTTTCCAAAAGAGAACATTAAGTGATGGTTTTACTCCACTCACTCACAAATGTAACTTAACTTTGATTTCATTTTATTACTTAAAATTGTCAATAAAAACTACTAGCCTAACTAATAAAGTTAAAACATTATGAGGCAAGTGAAGTCAGTAAAAAATAAGATCAAATAGTCAAGTTTTCTGACAAAGATTTATCAAAATATTTTAATATTTTATAATAAACCCTAGACCTTTCTAATGATGCTTATTTTGGCTGCACTGTTAGGAAAGACATCATTAATACTGTAATCAGTTTTGTTTTCTGCTCAGAGTTTTAAAGCCAAAAGTTGATCTGTAATAACATAATGGGATATTAGAGAGACTAGTTAAAAATAAATACAAGTAAATATTATGTGGTAGAATCATCTGTATTTTGGGCTGTTCACTGGAAGGCTTTTGACTAAGATCATTACAGACATAGTAGTAACATGAATCTCACTTATGAGAAAGTCAACTATCATCTATATCTCTATCTTTTCAGCAGACGGCTTCAGTACTCTGGTTGTGATTGTGCGTCTGCTTGAGGCTTAAAGTTCCTGAGACTGTTCTGATCCCAGCCTATGTGTGTGAGGACACTATAAACACGCCTCAGTAAATGGCACACTGCTCGTCTCATTCATATCTTAGTTAAAACAGGTGCCCATGGAAACATAAGTGTTCAGTTTATCCTTCCGTGTTACCATTCAAACTGAAAACAGTATGTAGAACGCATGGCTCTGGCTCTGCACAGATAGTGGCCCTGCAGACAAGAACAGGTGTAGGAGTGTAACAATATATTGTCACAATATATCGCAATACAAACATGCAACAATATGTATTGTGGATAGTGTCAATATAAATTGTGTATAGTTCACCCAAAATGAAAATTACTGTGTGTGAAAAGTCAAGTTTACAGAGTTTCAGTGAAAACTACTATGTGTTGAATATAATGTATAATAATGCAATGGGGGAATATTTGTGGGTCCTGATAATGCCAAATGTCTTATATTACCAGTAAAAAGTGGCCTTCATTATTTTAAATGTATGTAGTCAGTGAAAGAGTGCAAGCATATTCGTCTAACATAATTCTGTATTTTCAGCTTCCGAATCATGAATATTTTTATTCTGGTGTCACCATTGTCCTGTGCATTGGCTTACCAGCACCAAATACAAGCCTGTTCATTTTCTTGCAACCAATGTAATACCAAATTTAGCATTTTAATCAACAGTTAGTTTTTTGCTAACCTTTTACCATATGTCTTTGAGTATCGCAATAATATCGTACCGTGAGTTCAGTATCGTGATATGCATCGAATTGTGACATGAGGGTATCATTACACCCCTACTAGAGTGTCTGTTTTGCATTTGTTCAGAATTGCTTTACATTTTCTGCCAGGATTGCTGGTACAACACCGAATGGTTCTGATATTTCCTTTATATTTCATCTTGATATATTCATCTTGATTCAGATTTACTAGTACATTTTAAAGGCATCACATTTTTCACGCTTTAACTTTTAAAATCTGGAAATTTGATAGTTTTATAACACTCCCTGCAATGATGTATGAGGATGCTATAATTGGCATATTTCACATGAAAATTCAAATGATCATTTGCAAACAGTGGAGTGGTGTTGAAGAGCCCCTCTGAATTTCACATGTCTTTTCACTTCACTTGATCACAAGTATTTTCCAGCTGAATAAATTCAAGTCCACTAGTATTTGTCTTATGATATCTCTGCAGCACATGACTGCTGATTTTAAGGATTTTTTCCCCCAAAAAAATTATCAGCCATTTTTGGGATGTCATAACCAACAAAGAGTGTATTGAGCCAGCACAATGAGGCAGGGTTATCTTTATACAGGCTGTGCTCCTGGCCTATCCTTTCTTCTGAAGGGTTCAGAGGTCACTCCACTCTCATGGTTATAAACACTGTGTTGTTGAGGGGAAGGATCATAACTATACTATGTTTTGACCATCTTTACGCTTTAATACGAATTCATAAGCTTTAACAGGCTGGAGCGCAGGCTGTCGTAAGTACTGCTCACAGGATATTTTGGCTTAAACAACCATTTAATAAATTTAGTTATTTTGTATTCTATGCATAGATACTTTTTAGTCTGTAGGTTTTCTTCCCTTGAGTTTATCAGAATTTTTTTTTTTTCAGTAAATTAAGTGCAAGCTAAAAAGCTTAACACATCTGTTACAGCAAATTGTTTTTGCAGATATGAAAAAGCAAACTTTTTTTTACGGTGATCTCTATGTACTTTCAACCTTGCATTTACTATTTTTGGCAGACTTATGATTCCTTCCGATAGGGAAGTTAAGTTTGATAAATGATTATCTGATGGTTAAACACCCTGCTGCATATAAATGTCTTTTAATGTTAGGTATACAGATTTTTTTTCTGTAAACACAGTTCACAGTAGGTGTCATATTTCCTTAACATAAATAGCCCATGAAAAAAGTTAGAAATGAAAGAAATTAGTTAGCTGCAGCTAACTAAAAACCTAAGCATGTTGTTGTTTTTGCATATTCTTTTTCAGATTTCTAGAAAATTTAATATTGGCGTAATCTGGTTATAGCAATCGGGTCAATGTGTTTACATGATGCTTTCATAATCATACTGTAACCAAATTCTTAATATTAGAGTATTCCTATGCATGTAAAGTGCACTCTCTGCTCAGATACATTTGGAGAGATTTGTTTGTGAGATTTGCTAGTGTGCAAATACTATTAGAGAATAAATGGAAATGCATTTGGAATAAAGTTTTTGGAAACACTTGCACCCATATCCATTTCACAAACATGTTTCTTATTTGTGGCTCTTGTATGCAGATTTAAGCAAAGACTCTTTCTCATGCTGAGATCTCTTGACTCTGTTTTGTTTAATAACAGATTGATCACACTTTCCCCTCCAAGGCTCACAGTAGTTGCTGTAGTGGGACCATTAAAGCTCTTCAGTGCTTTTCCAGCTGGGAATCTATCAGCCCCCTGGAAAAGGGGATAGATCTAGATGTCCCCCCTCCATCCTTTTCCATATAATAAGGCTCTCAAGATGAAAAGCCATTTCAAATTTTTTTTTTTTAAATAATCAGATTTGTGGGTTGTCAATTTCTGTTCTATTGCACTTTCACTTTAAAGGGTTAGTTCACCCAAAAATTTAAATTCTGTCATTACTCACCCTTGTGTCGTCCCAAACCCGTAAGACCTTTGTTCATCTTCAGAACACAAATGAAGATGTTTTTATAAAAAAATTGAGAGCTTTCTGTCCCTCCATTGAACGCTACGCAACTACCACTTTTACGCCAACAAAAAGTTCATAAAGAGATTGAAAAACTAATCCATATGAATTGAGCGGTTTAGTCCAAATTTTCTCATAAGACTCGATCGCTTTATAGGGTGAACAGATTTAATTTAGTGTTTTATTTATTTATGTTCTGACAATGAACATAAACTACGATATATCACGATAATGAACATGCACAATATTGTTATCGTGGGCACTTCAAAATACTGTACGAGTTATTCAGATTTTTTTTAATGCGTTTTAAGAATACTTTTCCCATCAACTGGTTAAAATACTGCTGTATGCTGCGCCAAAGAGCCACATTTTTGGGTGAACTATCCCTTTAACCCTTTGTGCACAGATCTATTTTGACATTGCTGATTTTTTTTTTTTTAACATCGGAATCTCAGATTCAATCCACACATTTTAATATGGTTGTTATTCACGAAACTTTGCAGTGTGAACTTGTCAGCATGAAAAATAAAACTTTCACTTAAATTATGAATGGTTTCAGCGTTTGAAAGCACCACCTATCAGTAGGTACCAGATTGACCTGATACTCAGTACTACCAGAAAGACTTACCGTTATGTTTTTAAAATTTAAGTATCCACTTGATACCGAAGTATCGGTACTTTTGACAATCCCCTAAATCATATAAGGCATTAATGGAGGTTATGTGCAACAAACCTCATATTCTGTAAAGCAGGTCGCATCGCTTCCGGTTCCAGTCATTTTTACATGCTACGTTAAATATGGAGCTGTTTAACTCAAGATGCCTAAAAAGAAGCTACCAAAGATGAGCATAAGCGATGTCCATAACGTGCATTAAAAAAAAAAAAATCTTATTGTTGCCATTTTATTTGATTTTAATATCCAAATGTTTGTGAGAAGAACTAATTATGATAGCTGATTACCTTAAAAGTCCATACACATCATCATCAGTTCATACTGCTGTTAACACTTTCTCTGACAAGCGTATGCAATAACGTGTGTGTTATTGTGACGTTCGGCATACAGCCTATTGCCTTTTGTAGAACAACTTGGGTGTATTTCTGGTGTACTGAGTTGTTGGATTTTCATTTCTTCACAGAGGTTTCTAAGCGAGGAGATAATGAGAGTTCACACACATACCAGATTCTGCTTTCTCTGCGTGCTGACCCTGCTGTACCATCAGTGCAGTCACTGCCATGAAGGAGGGTCCCACCATCACCACGGGCACAACCACGGTGACCATGACCATGTCCACAGCGACCTGCAGATTTCAGAATTGTCCTGCGATAGCTTATCGGACCGGTTAGTACACGGCAGCAATGGCGAACCTGCAGAGAACGAGCAACGTTACTACATTCACCAGTTGTTCTGTAGGTATGGCCAGAAGGATCGTCTGGATTTTAAAGGCTTCCAGAGTTTGCTGTTGAGTTTAGGGCTGGGTGAGGTGCGGGTGGTTGGGCTGGAGCACGAGGATCTTGGCCACGATCATGTGGCACACTTGGATATTCTCGAGGTTCAGGAAGGACGGCACTCGCATTCGGCCAGTCATCCGCACCCTCACCAGAAGTCTCACAAGAACCACCACGAGAATGAAGAACATGGCCCTGACGAGGAGCTACCGTGCAGCAAAACAGCGAGCACCACTCACAGTGGATCTGAGAAACATAACCATGAGAAAGACAGTGATCATGAACACATCCACAGACATGTCACGGACAGTCCTCAAACTCAAGATCATGACGATGACCACACACATTCACACACACACAGTCAACAACAACTGGAACATGATCATGACCAAAAGAGTAGTGAACATACACAAGAAAACAATGATCTCAGTGACAAAAGCCACCATCATCATGACCACCATCACCGCAAGCACCCCCACCCTCATCTCCATGGTCCAGACAGTGTGGAGCACACCTCAGCAACGCCTCAGCTCACACCCCGAATCCAGCCTTCTTCACCTACTGAGCTTCCCACCACACAACCCAGAAGAAACGGGAGACCACCTAAAGTCAGAGCCCATCAAGGCCACAACAAGACCAGCATCACTGTTACTCAGGCCGTGGAGCTGGAGACCATCGGAGATGACCAGGATCACAGCCCTATTCAGCCGCAGAGGGGCAGGAGAGAAGTGCCAGGAGAAGATGTGTCTGTCAAATCACATGCACACAGTGCTTTTCACCAACATGAGGAGGTACATCTCAGCATCTGTCTTACCATATGGTTGTTAATAAATGGTAGTGCTCTTCAGATGTGCCTCAAGAGTCTGATCAGGGATTGGTTATTAGTTGTTTAGCGTAGTTCAATTTTGGCATCATAAAAGCACTTCGTAACAAAAATGACAGTTGCAGAAGATAGTTACAGTTGGACGACTTCAAGCTAGGCATATAAATTATTATGCATTATTCAGTTTATTTTTGTGAGGACTATGACAGATTTGTGGAATTAACAGTGGTAGACAGTAATAAAGTATTTTTTTACGTTTAACGTTAAAATAATGCAAATTATTGTCCAAGCACTACTTTTGTATTTTGTTTTTAGCATTTAATGTCTTCATCCATCTTTCTTATTATAGGATGACATATAAAATTGAAAAATACTATAACTGGCACTAATATTATATATATTTGATATGTGATTTTTATTCCTTGTATTTGTTGAGAAATTAGTCATGTATGAATGCAAAGTAAAAATCTCCGTCTCTCTCTTTCCGTCAGTGCCTGAATTTAACAGAGCTGCTACACCAGTATGGACTGAGCTCAGATTCTCTCATATCTCCAGTGCAGTTCACCTATTTATGTCCAGCACTGCTCTACCAGATAGACAGACGCTTCTGCATCCTTCATTATCACCACGTTGAGTCTGAGGCACAAGATGCAACATCTGCAGGTAAAAGTGATCCTGTACTAGTATGATTTTGTATCGACAAAGTATAGACACTCATCTACAGTTCTCTCTATACCGGTCTAGTTTGCTAGCTAATAGAGAGAGTGAACAGACTTAGTAAATGGTAAAGCTTTGTAAAGTTTAACAACCAGTTGGGAACCAATCCCTAAACCATATTAAAACTGTTCTATTATGTTTACATTAGACATTTCCTACCTTATGCTGATTTCAGACTACACAATATCAATCATTTCATCTCGTATAGTGTGTCATAGACTAGCATGTTTCATTTTTTTTTCCGTCCTTCGGTCATTCTAAACCCCGGGTAAACGGATTCCTGGGTTATCTTTATTCACGTTTCACACTGCTCATACAATACCTGGGGATAACAGTTAATCCTGGGTATTTATAAACTGCCGTTTCACACTGAACAATCCTAAACCCCAGGTTAAAGTCCTTATTTGCATATTTGCAGTGTCAGTGTTACTGACTGGACAAGCGCAGCACATGACATGCACAGCACTGTTTACATAAAGGCTCTAGCATTGCGCATCCTAATATTACACATTGCTGACTGTAATATCAAGTTTTTTATAAAAGTAAGAATGAAACTGTCTCTTCTTCTCTCCAATTGACACGTTTTCCAACGCTGTTTGGCATTTTTCCTATATATGCAGAAACAACTGTTTATATACATCGTGCGGTGTTTCCGTGACTGCCCAAAGCGAGTGAATATAAGGCACGCCATTGGTTGTCGGTTGCTAGCATCTAGTTGTAACATTTTAACACCGCATCGTTTTACACTGTATAGGTTTGTTACCGCAATGCGGAGTTAACACTGCAAAAGCGGTGCAACGCTTTTTAACCCCGTATCTAAATTACAAGTATGAATTGCTCCTTTACCCGGTGTTAAAAGCCGTTTTTAGAACGACGATAACCCGGGGTTCCCTTTCGAGAGGTCTCTCCTATTGCGTAAGTAGCTTACGCTATGGGAAAACTCCTTTTCTCGAGAATATTGAAGTCTTTATGTAAAACGTATTGCGGCTGCACTTGCACTTGCACAACTTGCTCGAACCAATGACGGGGCGACACTGAATGCGCGACCAATGAGCGCGCTTCGCGCCCGTGCGCGTCAGAGCCCGCCAAGATGGGCGTGGCCAAGAGCTATATATTGGGCGCCCGGTCATGAGAGTTCTTTAGATTTAATCTCCTTCAGCGAACACCTTCTTCGCTGGATCCTCCGGATTATTGGAAGCCTTCGCCGCCGTGGAAAAGCATACCAGCGTGATTGCTACGAGGACGTCGGCACCTTCAGCCGCCTTCAAGCACCTCCTACTGAGCCATCCGGCGCGCCATATACGCAAGTATTTTACATCTGTCCGCCCCGTGACATTTGTGAAAGAGCAATTTTCCAATAAGGCGTTGTTTCAAATGCCTTCCTGCGCGTCGTGCAGAGACCTTCTCCCGGACGGGGATCGTCACATCATCTGCGCTCGCTGCCTGGGCCGGGACCACGCAGAAGCTGCATTGACCAAGGGCGGATGCCCGGAATGTGATGACCTGGGTCTCTCCGCACTACGGGCTCGCCTCACCGCTTTCGCCGTGAGCGAGCCCATCGCCACCCCTCTGTTTGAGCCGCGCACTAAGAAAAAGCGCCGCTCACAGAGGCTTCCTGAACCTGAGCTCAGTGACGTCACGCCGAGCCAGTCTCCGCGTGCTTCACCGCCGTTCTTGCCTTCCCCACCACCGGTTCAGTTCACCCAGCCGGACCCACACCCCTCTAGAAGAGCGGTGGGCCTTGTGACTTTCGGCGCGTCCGAGGACGACGGGGGAATGGACGACAGCTTGTCCATCGACGCTGCATCGGACGACTGGCCGGGCTCCACTCTCGACCCCGCCCCGTCGACGCTAGCTAGCACGAGCGGGGGCTCCACTATGGATACTGAGATTATCCGTGTCCTCTCTAAGGCCGTGGAAGACCTCGGGCTCGATTGGTCTTCTCCCGAAGAACCAACCCGGAGCCGACTGGATGAGTGGTTTCTGCAGGGGCGCCAGCAGGCCCCTCGGCAAAGGCCCTTCTTCCCGGAAGTTCACGACGAACTCACTAAGTCGTGGAAAGCCCCCCACTCTGCGCGCCTAAAGCCTTCTTTTTCTTCTTCGCTCTCCTCAGTGGACGGCGCGAAGGAAAGAGGCTACGAGGGAACGGCGCCCCTCGAGGAGGCCGTGGCCAATCATCTCTGCCCGCCCTCCACCACCGGATGGAAAGCCAAAGCTTCCCACCCCTCGAAGCCCTGCCGCACTACCTCTGCTCTCGCCAGTCGCGCCTACGCCGCCGCCGGCCAAGCTGCATCGGCGCTTAACTCAATGGCGGTACTTCAAGTGTTCCAAGCCAAGCTTCTCCGCTCTATGGACGAGTCTGGCCCCGAACCCGAAGCCTTCAGGGACCTACGCAGCGCGACTGATATAGCTCTGCGAGCCACGAAGGCCACCGCCCAGTCCATCGGCCGTGCTACGGCTAATTTGACTGTTCTCGAGCGCCATCTGTGGCTGACTCTGACTGAAATGAAGGACGCAGATAAGGCGCCATTTCTCGATGCGCCTATCTCCACCAGCGGGCTGTTTGGACCGGCGGTTAAAGGTTTCGTCGAATGCTTCACTGAGGCCCAGAACGCTTCACAAGCTATGCGTCATTTCCTGCCAAAGCGCTCCAGCTCATCGCAGAGCAGACAGAGACAGCCGCAGCGGGCTAGAACAGCTCCCACCGCCTCTCAGCCCGCGCCTCAGGCTGACGCTCGACGCCGCTCGCGCTCTCACAACCGCAAGCCGCCCCCTGAGCGACGGTGTCCTCGGCCCAAGATTGTGCTGAACCCTGAGCCTCGAAAGCCGTCCTAGCCACAGAAATGAGAAGAGAGAGTGCGTGTCTCGCAAAAGCCGGACCACTCTCTCTGCAAAAGCTCAAACATTACCCAGTCCCCTTACAGGTGGCTGGATATGTCCATACAGCAGTCAATGGGCCAGTCACAGAGCTCGCTCACCTGCAAACAAACGCCGTTTTTACAGAAAACACAAAAAGAGTCTTTTTCTGCCTGCATCACTAAGGGTTCACATGTCCACAAAGTGTGCATTCCCAGATACTGTCAAAACAGTGCCAAATTCATTCCCAGCTCAGGCTGCGCTTCCCATGAATGTAGATCACGTGCCTACGGTCATGTACGCACCACTACACACAAGCACTGTTCACACAGTTATAAATTCATCCCCAGTAAAAGCGGGAAACATTATAAAAGTGACGCGTGTGCCTACCACTGTTTATGCACCCCCACTTATAAACACTGCCCTTATAGTGTCAAACACAACCTCAGCTCAGGCTGCGAGTTTTACAAACACAGCGCGCGCTGTTGTAATCACACACGCGCCCATTCACTCAGCTGCTCAGCGCGCGCCCGCGCCTCTGAGAGCTACGAGCTCAGGCGATTCGCTGGCCGGGTCCCTACGTCACAGCGGCCCGCCCCTAGCCTGTATTCAGCCCATATCTGTACACGCAGCGGCATGGGAAAACGTTCCAGATATGCCGAAATGGGTATTGAATATAGTAAAGCACGGATACTCGCTCCAGTTCGCTCGCAGACCACTACGTTTTACGACTGTGGTCGAGACGAAAGTGAGAAAGGAGTGTTCACATGTTCTACGCACCGAGGTGCGCAAACTAATAGAAAAGGGCGCTGTGGAAACTGTTTCCCCCTCTCTGAGCGGGACAGGTTTTTACAGCCGCTATTTTCTCGTCCCGAAAAAGGATGGCGGTCTCCGCCCCATCCTAGATCTCAGACACCTGAACAAAGCACTAATGATTCGCTCGTTCAGAATGTTAACAACCAAGCATATCCTCGCGCAAGTACGCCCAGGAGATTGGTTTCTCTCAGTGGATCTGAAAGATGCTTACTTTCACATTCCAATAGCGCCTCATCACAGGCCGTTTCTGAGATTCGCTTTCGAGGGACAGTCATACCACTACACAGTATTCCCGTTCGGCCTGTCCCTGGCTCCCCGTACATTCACGAAATGTATGGATGCAGCACTTTCCCCCCTAAGACGAAGGGGAGTGCGAATACTGAATTATCTCGACGATTGGCTGGTTCTAGCACAGAGAGTCAGTTAATAACACACAGATCTTGGATTATCAGCCATTTAGAATGCCTGGGTCTAAGAATCAATTTTGCAAAAAGCATACTATCTCCCAGCCAGAGGATTTCTTTCCTGGGAATAGTTCTAGACTCGATGCAAATGACAGCGCGTCTCTCATCGGAGCGCGCGCTCACCATCCGGCGCCTTGCAACATCATTCAGGGCGGGCGCGCGCGCCCCCGTCAAACGGTTTCAGAGGATGCTCGGTCTCATGGCCTCAGCATCGGCCGTACTCCAGCTAGGATTGTTGCATATGCGCCCTCTCCAACGCTGGCTCAAGAGCCGCGTCCCTACTCACGCGTGGCGTTCGGGCCACTTTTTAATCAGAGCGAACCACGGCTGTATAAAAGCCCTGACGCACTGGAAAGCCGCCGACTGGTACCAGTCAGGCGTGAGTCTGGGTGTGAACACAAGGAGAAAGATGATAACGACAGATGCCTCCAAAATAGGTTGGGGGGCCCTTTACGAGGGCAGGCCTGTCTCCGGCTTTTGGTCAAACCCGGAGAAGCGCCTACACATAAACTGTCTGGAATTGAAAGCGGTCGCTTTGGCTCTCAGAGCCCTGCTCCCACATCTAAAAAACGAACACGTCCTGGTCCGAACGGACAACATGACGGTAGTGTCGTACATAAATCGCCAGGGTGGACTCAGGTCGAGCTCCATGCATTCAATGGCCAGGAGACTCATTTTATGGTCCCAGCACAACTTGCGCTCGCTGAGAGCAGCGCATGTGCCAGGCGCCCTGAACCAGGGGGCAGACATGCTATCCAGAGACAAGATTCTCCCAGGAGAATGGGCTCTCAACCCGCTGACGATTCAGTGGTTATGGAAAACCTTTGGCAAAGCGGAGATCGACCTCTTCGCCTCCAAGGAGAACGCGCACTGCTCTCTTTTCTTCACGAAAAGCACGGACGCGCTCGCCCAGAGCTGGCCGAGCCGCCCCTTACATGCCTTTCCCCCGATCGCGATGCTGCCAAAGGTCATCAGTTGGGTCAGAGAGGAGGAAAACGCAGTGCTGCTGATAGCCCCACTCTGGAAGAACCAAACATGGTTTCCAGATCTGATGCAAATGCAATCTGCACCACGGCTGATTCTACTGAGGCCAGACCTCCTCAGTCAGGCCAGCGGGATGATATTTCATCCCCGCCCCGATCTGTGGGCCCTTCATGCATGGCCCCTCAACGGGTTCCCAGGAACCTCGCGAGCGGAGCACTAAAAACCATCGCTGAGGCGCGGGCGCCCTCCACGAGACGCTTATATGCCCAGAAATGGAAAGTGTTCAGTGACTGGTGTAATACCAAGGGCCTGAACCCTGTAACATGCGAGATTACGAGTGTACTCGCTTTCCTACAAGGGCTTCTGGAGGCGGGCCGCACCCCCTCCACGCTCAAAGTATATGTGGCTGCCATCACAGCGTCACACGACCTTGTAATGGAACGTCCATTGGGAAGAAACGACCTAATTATTCGTTTCCTAAGGGGCGCCAGGAGGATGAACCCTTCACGCCCCCCCTCAGTGCCGATCTGGGACCTAGCTACGGTCCTAGACGCTCTTAAAGGGCCCCCGTTCGAACCACTCCGAACCGTGCACCTTAAACAGCTCTCGCTCAAGACGGCGCTCTTGCTGGCACTCGCCTCGGTCAAGAGAGTGGGCGACCTGCACGCGCTTTCAACAAGCGCTGCCTGCCTAGAATTCAGACCTAACGACTGCAGGGTCGTCCTTAGACCGAAACATGGGTATATTCCTAAAGTGCTCACCACTCCCTTCAGAGCACAGGTTATCTCCCTAACTGCGCTTTCGTCTCCAGCATACGAACACGACGCTAATCTACTCTGCCCCGTTAGGGCTCTCAGAGTGTATTTGGAGCGTTCTGCCCTATTCAGACAGACAGAACAACTGTTTGTATGCTTTGGCGGCCGTACGAAAGGTTCCGCCGTTTCAAAGCAGAGAATCTCTCACTGGATAGTCGAAGCTATAGTGCTGGCTTATGAAGCTAAGGGACTTCAATGCCCCTGGGGAGTCAAAGCACACTCCACCAGGAGTGTGGCTTCTTCCTGGGCATGGTCGAGCGGGATACCGATCGAGGATATTTGTGCGGCGGCAGGCTGGGCCTCACCGTCCACATTTATCAGGTTCTACAACCTACAGGTCCCGACAGTGCATTCCAATGTGCTATCAGCATAATGCTAGTTGAACTGCGAGTTCGTATCTAGATTATGTATGTGCTTGTGTCACACTGAGCGCCTTCTAGCCGCTCTGTATTTTTTCCCACATATAAAGCTCGCCTCTGCCGGCTAGTTGGATGATAACTTTGCTTTTCAGCTTAGGCACCTGCCTCTGGCTATTATAAGGCGAAGTTCAGCACGCACGGTGTTTTGCATGGTGTTCCCATAGCGTAAGCTACTTACGCAATAGGAGAGACCTCTCGAAAGGGAACGACTCGGTTACTAACGTAACCTCGGTTCCCTGAGAGGAGGGAACGAGTATTGCGTAAGCTGCCGTGCTTGTGCTTGGTTAAAGAACCTAAAGAACTCTCATGATGGGGCGCCCAATATATAGCTCTTGGCCACGCCCATCTTGGCGGGCTCTGATGCGCGCGGGCGCGAAGCGCGCTCATTGGTCGCACATTCAGAGTCGCCCCGTCATTGGTTCGAGCAAGTTGCCGCAGCACAGCCAATGACCGAGCTCCTTCGTTCATTGCTGTCAGCTGTGCAGCCGCAATGCGTTTTACATAAAGACTTCAATATTCTCGAGAAAAGGAGTTTTCCCATAGCGTAAGCTACTTACGCAATACTCGTTCCCTCCTCTCAGGGAACCGAGGTTACGTTAGTAACCGAGTCGTTAAGTGCAGTGTGAAAAGCCCTTATACGTCCAGTGACCGCTTATCCACTGCTGCTGGTTATGTTTTTGCAGTGTGGGTCTGGATGTGGGGCTTTGTGTCTATCACTATCATCAGTCTGCTGTCTCTGCTGGGTGTTATTCTGGTGCCCATTCTCAACCAGTCCTGCTTCAAGTTTCTCTTGACCTTCCTGGTGGCACTGGCGGTGGGAACCCTCAGTGGGGATGCCTTACTGCATCTACTCCCTCATGTAAGTTCATTTTCTAAGTTTTCATTTTCTAAGTTAATTTCATTTTGTAAGTTCAATGGGGGCAGTCATGGCCTAATGGTAACAGAGTTGGACTGGTGACCCAAAGGTTGCTGGTTCGATTCCAGTACCGGCAGGAATATGACTGAGGTGTCCTTGAGCAAGGCACCTAACCCCCAATCGCTCCCCGGGCGCCACTCAAGGCTGCCTGCTGCTCCGGGTGTGTGTATCCACGTTTGCAGTGTGTGTGTTCACTACTCACTACTCTGCTCCTAATGTGTGTGCACTTACTTGGATGGGTTAAATGCAGAGGTCAAATTCCAAGTATGGGTTACTATACTTGGCCATCACGTGTCACTTTCACTTTCTGGGACAAACAAAGATTTAACCATTGCAAGGTGCAAACGATCAAACTTTTCAGCTGTTTCCCTATATTTTGCAGTCTCAAGGGGGCCATAATCACAGTTTTGAAGGACAGACGGAGGAAGAACCTGTAGAGGATTATCTGACAAAGTTTGATGGAGTTTGGAAAGGACTGACTGCATTAGCAGGAATCTACCTCCTCTTCATTATTGAACATTGCATTGGCATGTTCAAACACTACAGCGACCAAAGGGTATGAGACATCACAATACCTTCGAGTTTAAACGGAGAAAAAAAAAAAATTGAAATCTTGCAAAAAGGTCAAGAAAACCAGTCACACGTGGTTGTTTAAGAATGACAGGGTTGAGGCAGACTAAAATAAAATCCATAATTGCTGCAGATAGTGGGGCACAGCGAAACAACCTTCTCAGAACCTAGTGCTTATAAACACTTATCTGTTCATGCTTTCCACAGGGAGGCCTCTGCCAGAGAAAGAAAAAGGGAGAGCAGGCAGAGATCGGGAGGAAATTGTCAGACCACAAACTCAACAGGCGTTCAGATGCTGAGTGGCTCCATCTGAAGCCTCTAACAGAAGGTGGGTTGTTCATTTCTTCATCAAATCCCAACACAATTTATTTTTGCTTTTAATTAAAGTTGTATGTGTTGATATCCTGAAGATCCTTTTGAGTCTCTTCCTATAAACTGATCTTATAAGAATGAACTCAAGCTGTGTAACACACCAAGCTTGGTGCAGTAAAATTTAAGAGGTAACTCAGCATTTGAGTCAAGAGCAGCTCATTGAAGTCTGAGCCCAGGCCGAGAGCTGAGTAGGTTGAGTCTCAGTCTGAACAATTGAGACAGCATAAATATACTTTCTTTTGGATTGAATAAAACCTGTTTTTGCATCAGTGTTATCCTTCCCTTTTTTTTCATGCAGGAGACGGTACGACTTGTGAAGCCGGACACAATGACACTCAGATGACGGAGTTGCAGTCTCTGGATTTACCCAGCAAGATGCCGCTAGCCATCTCTGTTTCAGAACACCACTATAAGGAAGCTGTAAAAACGGAAGAGGACAGTGGGCCAAAGGCCAAGTCAAAAAAGCATGGACATGGACATGGTCATGGACATGGTCACTCCCACCATGGGCACTGTCACTCTGACCAGGAAATGAAAGATGCAGGCATTGCCAGCATAGCATGGATGGTCATTATGGGAGATGGCATGCATAACTTTAGTGATGGACTCGCTATAGGTCAGTTTGTGTACATTGAAACTAGTAGCAGATTAATTTGTCTTTAATCAAAAGGGTGTCTGCATCTGAGGAACTTTGTTTGTCACCTACAGGTGCTGCTTTCAGTGCTAATATTACGGGTGGCATTAGTACTTCAGTAGCTGTGTTCTGTCACGAACTGCCCCATGAACTAGGTAAGTGGCTTAACCAGCTGCAGTGTCAAGAGACATAATATTTGAATAGCAGATCCATTTTCTTTCATTTGACCTCTAGGTGTGCAGTAAAATGATTAGTGTCCATATCAAACATTAACATTCTGTTTATTATGAGCTTGTGCTGCAGTTATGATGTCTTCTGCTATTTTAAATGATCAAGCTTAAAGTTGAGTGGATTCTCATTTTCTGAAAGGGAATCCAACAATATTGTTCCTTTGTGCTGTTAATGTTATAGCTGTAGCGTGCCCATAATAATACAATTAGAATGATTATTATAACTTTATAGTTATTGTCCTTGGTGTGAACAGGCCATAACCCTGAAAAAAAAAGACATCAACATGTCAATGAGTGAGGTCATGTTTAGCTTTAGGGTAATGCGGCGATCCTGGTGCAAGCTTTGAGTTTTTAGCGCCAATGAGGTGTCCTTTATCCATTTTCGATTGACACAAACTCAGGAACATCAAGGCAAAGAGCCCCAGCTGTTTTTCTGTGCTCTCTTTATCATGTTTGAATGAATCAAAAACACTGGACTAAAGCAACACTGCGGCACATATTATGGGTTTAAAGACTGCAAAGCTTTTATGAAGTTTGAGGTAGCTGTCTAGAGGGCCACTCTTTTTAAAATTCCCCTTTTTTTGTTTGAACTGAACCAGACATTACAATACCACAGAAGTAACAAACAGTATGCCTTTGATGTATTAATTATGTTTTGTATTTGATGTTTACATTTACTGTTTGCAATTCAGTGGAGGTGACGGGACTCTAACAATTTTTATATTTTTTTTACTGAGAATCTAGACTCCCCATATTGTGGCTTAAAGGGTCATGAAACCCCCCTCTTTCAGCTCAAGTCCAACTCACAATTTAAACAAATTTAAACTTAAATGGGCGTGGATGGCTGTGAGAAGAAGGGAGGGAGTGGGTGTGGTATGGCACGGCAGGGGAGAGGGGGGAACGGTCATCGCCAGTGGCCCATGCATATCGACCAAGCGGCAACATTCTAATCTAGGGGCATTCTTAAAATCCGCTAGGGGCAGGTCCCAAAAGGGAGAAAATGTCCATAGACTCCATGTTAAAATGTCCGTTTTCACAGCATAAATTCATGTTTTTACAGGTTGGTCCCATGGACTTTTATTGTATTTTTCGATAGGTCCCGAGTGCCTGACAACTGTGAGGGGGGTGAATTTTTTTCTAACTCGTTAGTTTAGATCGTATTTAGATATAAAATGTATGACAAATAAGGGCGTGGTTAACTTTGATTGACAGCTTGATTGACAGCTGATAACGTGCTGCGCCTAGTGGAATTCCTGAAATTTGACGTCTCGGCCATGATCTGACACAACACATCATACCACCTCTGTATCCTTTCTGAACATTTGTATTGAAATATCGTACATAAAATTGGTTGCTCTGCTATAAACTACACTAACCGACGCTGTAGGAGGACTTCGCTTCATTTTTTCCGGTAACGTTAAGTGACATTCCACTACTATTTCACGTAGTTGGCACTATTTAGCGTCAATGTTTGTGGGCAGTGGCACTGCAACAGTTAGCATTAAATCTCCTCAGATAAGATAGCGTCCGAGGTAACTTACTTTACCTATGGTTATAACTGACGTTTGAAACACTGTAAATGCGTCTGCCAAATGAATAAATGTAACATAACATTTAAAATATTCCTACATAGGCTTTATAAAATAAAATGTCACAACCCTGTCTCTTTTTGTGAGACCAAAGATCGCCCGTTAGATATACACAAGACGAATTATATCTCATGTTCAACCACTAGACTAGAGACATCAGAGCCAGCGGCAAACGTCAGAAGCACTAGCCGAGGTAAGCCTGTTCCAGGCGGGGTAACGTTACATGAGCGCCGAGCGCGCGCTGATCCCTGGATCTCAACTCCGAAAACGTCAGATCAAATTTTTAAATAGGCGCTATCTTTATAAATAAACCACAGATTTTAGCTTTAAACAACTACATTGTCGACTGAAAAACTATTAAAACTACATTTCGTGACACAATAACAGTAGTATTTTTAAATTTCGTGGCTTTTCTCCACTGAACGTTACTATTACTATTTATATCATGACCAAATACAACCAGAAACAAATGTTCAGTCTTGCTTGTAAAAGATAATTCATCGAGACTTGTTTTCAATTGTGTGGCGATTTGTACAGCCCCAAGCAGGCACGAAACTCATATGGGTTGGCCAGAAGGTGGGCGGGGTTAGGATTTCCCAAGATTTTCCAAGATGGTGCCGCCCATACCCCCCATAAACGGCTTCAAAACCGTTCTTCAGAAATAGGGATGCACCGATCCGATACTCAGTATCGGTATCGGCTCCGATACTGCCATTTTTGCCGGATCGGGTATCGGTCAGACGAGGCCGATCCAAATCCGATATTGTGCGTTTACTATTCAGTGGTGTTGTTAAGCCCCACAAAACGCACACAAACATTATAAAACACCATAAGTTTTCGTGCACAATATTATAAGTGTTCTGAAGCCATTATATAGTATCATGTGAGATAGAAATTAATATTTAAGTCGTTAAATTCAAGCTCACGTAAACGTTTCCCTCAGCTGTGGCTGTCAATCATTCTCCATTCAGCATTTAAACAGCGCGTCGCGTTCGGTTACGACAGTTAACACTATGAAACTCTCTCTAAGATGATTCAATGTTACTATTATTATACTTGATCTGTAGATAAAGGTCTATGGTTTCGCATAAAACAACTTTATCTTGCTGGACTTTATTGCCGTACCTTAATCATGTTACTTTCTACCGGGTGTCTAGATCACAACACTGCAGTAAAGTCAGAGCACTATTTGTTCTTCACGTGCACAGTTACTGAAATTTAAAACTGTTAAAAGAAATTGCTGAAAAATTTGCATAGATGGATACTGTATAATAGACTACGCATCAATATGTATTTTCTTTGTGCTTTAAACTTTTCAATGCGGACTCGACGCGCTGCGCGCTGTGACTCATGTTGCTTCAAGCGCACCATTCTGCTCGCGGGATGCGCATAAGCGCTTTGAGCCGCACTGTATTGGAGCCTTTCATATCATAATACAGTGACGCAATGAAAGATTATTAATAGCCGTTCTTGTTCTGTCCTATCTATCATATTTTGCTACCTCATTAAACAGCTGTGCTATACATTTAAAAAATGTATTTAAAAAAAAATATATACAGTATAGTAGGCTATATATAAAATAATTGATATTTTTGATTTTTGTTATCTTGTTTTTCATGAATGTATTTTACAACAATACAAAGAGCAATGTGCAGAGTTTTACCAGATTTAGTGTTACACTTAATGTCTCTAATATTTTCCCCACTAAACGTTTTTTTTTTCACTAAATCTTCAGATTTTATACAATTATTGTGATTTTCCTAGACTAAATTTTACTGCTGAATTATCCACTAATCTAGTTTATAATAGCATTTATGTCAGATTATCATCATATATATTTTTTGTTGTTGTTGATTTTCTTTATAATGAAGTTGTCTGTATTAAGTAGATTGTGTTTAACACACAAAATAGTGATTATCAGTTCAACACAGAGTTATAGAAATTCTACTTGATTTAAAAAAAAAAACTGCACTGGTATCGGTATCGGATCGATATCGGCCGATACTCAGAATTTTTGGTATCGGATCGGATCGATTCTGAAAAAATGGTATCGTTGCATCCCTATTCAGAAAGTCTATGGGTGACGTCACAGACGCTTTGTCCATATTTTTTACAGTCTATAAAAATCAGTGGTAAAACGTGAGGAAATGCTAGATTTTTTTTATAGCTGGCAAAGTTCAAGTCTAATGAAATACACTGACACTTTATTATTGTCCTTTCAAAAGTAACTGAATACCCTGCTACATATATTAGCCTACAGTAATCATAATTCTATTTAAAACATATTAATGTACATGTATAATTATAATGTCATTATAAAATATATAGTTGTTTATATACACACTATAAATGCATATATTTGAAAATAATTAATTACATGAATTAAGCATACAATTGTGGTATTATCGAAATATAAAATGTTTTAATAACGAGTGCTTATTTAATAGTGCTGCACGATTAATCATATCGCAATCGTAATCGCAATGTCAAGCCTATGCGATTATATGACGCAAAATGCTGCGATTTTATGTAAAATAAACAAATTAGGGCTGTTAACGCAATTAACGCAGCATCTGTTATTTTTTGTCATCCTTTGGCTAGTGTTACATGATCCCGCTCTTATTCGTGCGAATGCTTTAAAGTTCAAACCATTAATGCGCGACAAATCAAAAGAGAGCGCGCAGCCTGTGAATGTCCGACTGTGACTCACAGAACAGAAAGACGCACGCCCATGCGCATGCACAGACCGGAATAGTTATCTTTCCGCTTGACATAAGAGCAGTCTTATGATGGACGTAAAGAGTTGTGAGAGAATGAGGCGCGTGTGAGATCCGCGTCTCTACAACGGCTGCTCTTAAAGGGCCAGCAGCCAAAGCTTTCTGTCAGTAAAGTTAATCAAAGAACAAAGAAAATTACTCACTGCTCTTGACTAAAGAACTTGTGTAGCTTTAATAAGGATAAGTCTATATATAATTTATAATTTATGCAGTGCAGACTGTTTGATAACTTAAATTTCTGTATATGTCCTACATGACAGGAAGGGCACAGGTAAATAATACTTTTTTATGGGTTTATGTGAGTATTATTAAGTTCACTTAAATTAAAAGCTGTTATATTTTTTGAAGCCTAATAAATGTTTTTGAAAAAATTATAGCTTTCAATTGTGGAATCACTGTAATGGTGGATGGCTATAATTAATGTTTTAAATGGGGGTGGATTCATTTTTATCCAGACCTCAATGGCTTATTGATCATTATAGATGTTATCAATTATTTAGTTGTTGTTGCTAGTTTGAGTTGAGAAATACACATTTCAGAATTATCACTAATCTGTGTGTGCATTTTGCTTTAGAATCAAGCAAGTTGACTCATGAAACCATTTTTTTATTAAATCGCAATCGCAATATTGACCTCAATAATCGCAATATGACATTTTCCCCAAATCGTGCAGCCCTATTATTTAACAATAGGCAAATAAAACGATCTGGGTTACATTATAGATACACACATACCTCTAAAAGGATAGAAAAGTCCTCGGGACTTGGTACCGCATTACTCGCAAGACGTAACTTGCATTGGTCGTCAACAAGGCCGAAGTCCACCATTCTCCAGTTCTCGAAGCTCTCTCTCGAAAAATGTTTGCTGCACACATATAATTTAGATGTGTCTGTGGTTGATGGCCAACCAACCGCCCAGAGCCAGAGTCTAGCCCTGGCAGCACCGCGAGGAAACATATTCAACGGACTTGAACTTTTGCACCACGAAAACAAACACTTGTGTCCCATGATTGGCTCTCTCCTCTACTACGCGATATCACAGTTTGACATGTCTGTCATTGGAAAGATCCACGTGGTGTCATGAATAATTAAGAGACAGTGTCTTCTCATATGACATGAAAACTCAGTCTCATTAATAATTATGAGACACCGATGAGTCATCAAAGCAAATGAAGATTTTAAACCCGGAAGATGAAAATAGCGGGAAAAAACTAAAATGTAACCATTTTCACCCTACTATTAAAGCTAACAGATGCTAACATTGTCTTCAATGGTGTTCAACACACATACCTCTGTTAAAATCTCAGAAAATTTGGTTTAGGGTTTCATGACCCTTTAAGAAACACGGCTATAATACAGGGTTTCTTACCAGCCTGAAGTGTTTTTAATTGCTTTTGACTGATTTCATTGGGCCTGATGACACAGACTAAAAGTCCAGAGTGTAGTTTAGAAAGGACTGATGGATGTGAAGGCTCCTCGCATATATTTTTAGTAATTAGGAAGAAATGAGTGGCAGCAGGAAAGTCCTCTTAAGTTTTTTCTGACAGATTAAGAAGGACAGCCTTTTCTCACAGCAGTTATTGTCAGGTTTAGCATGGGTTAACTACATGCACAGTATTGTACTTTAATAGTGCACATTTGTGTTTTTTCTTTCAGGTGACTTTGCTGTTTTATTGAAGGCTGGGATGTCCGTGAAGCAAGCCATTGTGTACAACGTCCTCTCTGCCCTGATGGCTTACGCTGGCATGGTGATCGGCACGGCCGTGGGACAGTACACGCACAACGTCACCAGCTGGATCTTTGCTGTCACTGCTGGCATGTTTCTCTATGTGGCATTAGTGGATATGGTAAGAGAACCAAAATGCAGATGATCTTAGCTTGCCAGTTACAGTGCGATCTTGCACATCCCTTGCACAACCCGACAACCATTTCTGAATTAATATTTGGCGGTCAACTTCATACTGGGCTTTTTAGCAGCAGTTCTTATACTTACCAAGGCTGCATTTATTTAATGAAAAATACAGTAAAAACAGTAATATCGTAAAATATTATTAAAATTTAAAATAACTGTTTTCAGTTTTAATACATTTTAAAATGTAATTTATTCCTGTGATGGAAAAGCTGAGTTTTTACCATCAATTACTCCAGTCTTCAGTGTCACATGATCCTTCATAAATCATTATAATATGGTGATTTGCTATTATTTATTTATAATCAATGTTTAAATAGTTTTTAGGATTCTTTGATGAATAAAGTTAAAATAATATTTATTTGAAATATAATTCTTGCAACAATGTACAAGTCTTTACTGTCACTTTTGATCAATTTAATGCATAAAAAACCCCTCACAGTTAGTTAATATTTTGCCATATATATCAACATTATAGTAACCTGTGTAATATAAACTTGTAATATGGTATCAGTATTTTTCTGTTAAGATATGCAGCATACCATTTTTTTTTTTTTTTGTCCTGTAAATGTATTTGTTCTGAGTTACCGGTGCTAGAATGTTATCTTCTATCTAACAATATACATTTCTCTACATCTTCAGTTGCCAGAGATGCTTCATGGTGACAGCGAAGAGCACAAACGCTGTGAGATGGGTCACTTCGTCCTGCAGAACTTGGGCATGCTCACGGGATTCGGCCTCATGCTGCTGATCGCCATCTTCGAGGATCACATTGTGATTGATTTTGGCTTCTAGCTGGAGGCATCATTCAGCTACATTCACACTCGTGCTTTGCCCTAAAGTGGCTTTGTTTTGTGATGGTACAGTCTTGCAAGCATGTCTCAGAAGACTGCATCAATAGCTTACAGTGGACATGGACATGCACACAAACATGTTTACATTTCATCATCTCTCATCTCCTCCTCTCTAGGCCACTCAAAGAGGTTACTTGTCATTTTCAAGCTCTTTTTTAGATGTAGCTTCTGGACCGTTCTCTTCTGTTGTTATTGTTTTTTTTGGAGTATGTATGTCCAGTCAGACATATGCACAGCACACAAGAAACACTCCCATTATTTGGGTTATCCCTTTAATACTTTAGTGTTGTTTAGGACTGTGTCCTAGAGAGAAGCAGCTATTCATCAGTCACCCATTTAGTGTCATGTTTAGCTCTTTCATTCATATATATTGTAACTCATAGTCCATTCATTTGTAACTGGCGTGTTGTGCTGTGTATGTCTAGTGTGTCACACCATCGCTGTGTCAGGCACTAAAATGGTGCAACAGAGCCCAACTGGCATCAACTCTGTATATTCTTTTAATTTATTGAAAAGTACTGGTCAGTATTGTGTGCCAGGGTCATGTGATTCTCTTTAAAGAGCTCCTTTCTTTACTGGTTTACACTTTGCTGTCAGCATTGACTACTTGTTTGTTTCTTACACTATATTTACTGTTCATGGTGATGGGAGTGTCCTCAGTCTTAGAATTTCAATTTTTTTTTTCTGTCATTATTGGCTAAGATTGTACTAATGTTTTGGCCAATTTTGAGTATTTGAAGAAAAAGGTATGCAACAGTGTTATGAATAACCTGTGACGCAGTGCTGCCGAAACACCGATCGCATTCAGAAGGTCAGATGAATAGTGACTGAACAAGTCCAGTATTAAAGCTAGTGCTAAATCACTGTGATTTTAAATGAAGAACAATTAGCTGAGCATATCTGTACATCAAGGAATACATTATTTTTCTTTGGGGAGTCTATTTGTTCACTGATAACTTTTATCATGACCTAGACTACTTTCTGAATATAAATCCAAGTTGATTTTCATATCCAAGTGTTGTAAATAATGATCTTGTTACAGTTGAAGTTCATGACATAATTATGTTCCCAAAGGAGATTTGCTACTGAAGACTAATTTTTGTTAAACATGCTGGCATTTTGTTACTTTTTTTATTTTAGCTATAGGAGATGTTTGGTATTTCTGGATAGTTTGCGCAAAATTCTGAATATTTTGTGAGAAATCGGTACCTTTTATTCACTGACCATCTAAACTTACTTCCATTCAAAGTTTGGGAGAACCATTCCTTTTTTTAACCTAAAGATTAAGAAATATTTGTTTTCTTTTGACAATCTTAAACACACATTTCAATTATTGGCCTTATGTGAACCTGTATAAAAGCCTGACTACAATCAAATTTATAGAGCAACTGTTAATCTCTCCCCTGTTGATGTGATTGTGCCAAATATGGGCTGTTTCTGAATTTGCGCACAAGCGCTGCCTGTGCCTGCAGTCGCCTCTACACATTCCACTTGCTGTGTTTCGCTGCTTGAATTCTCTATCATCATGAGTTGGTGGGGCATGTTATGTGATTCATGCTTATCCTGTCACCATGTGACATCCATTTATTTGTTGTCGTGGGTGTGTATCATTATTAATTGCATTCATCAAATGTACTTGATTGGATGGAAACATGCATGAAGCAAACTGTCTAGTGTTTCATTTCTTTCAAGAAATTAAGAGATGAAAACATACTGTTGACTTTCCTCTTTCCCTGAAGTACTTAATTTTTACAGCTTGAATGTGAAGCCAATTCATTTTGGGGGTCATCTGAGCAGTCATCAGAGATTAGATCTAAATCCTGTGTATGTGTCTGTGAAATGAAGTTGTAACAGCTCTAAAGTTCAAATGAAACACCTTGGTTACGTGGTGCAAAGAAACAAACTCGATAAATAAAAATGATGCACACCAATTTTCTTCATGCTTTAGATTGTATTTTTAAGTAAAGACCATCCAGAAATTTACTTATTTTAGTTTCAGGTTTGGCAGATTTTTTTTTTTTCTTTTTGTAAAAAATCGGTTGATTACACAGCTTGGATGTTAAAGCGTTTTCAATACATTTGCCATTCTTGCTGATTGTCTGTGCATTTCTTTGTCAGAAGTGGAAAATAAAGTTTGCAAAGCCTACTTTGAGTTTCGGCTTATTAAAAATCTCTCTTATTAAAATGCTCCACTCTATGAAAATATATTTGTAAAAGCTGTAATTTATCTACTAAAAATCTATAAATCTTTATAAATGTATTATTATTGCTATTGATCATCGTTTAGATGTTGACTTTACAGATAGGAAGACTTTTATTTAGGTGGTGTTAAATGGTATAATTTGTTTTTTTACTGAACTCATATTTAATGGTATATCTAAATAAACATTAGCCACGGATTGTTCTCTAAAGAGTCAAGTGAAGGATACTAGAAGCAGAGCAGAATATCTAGGAGTTAAGCTGACACAGTAAGGCCACTCCACGTCGGATCCAGTGCTCTGGAGGCACGTCTGAATTCAGGCTCATTGCAATGACGTAGTTGGTGGAGTGTCCAGTGGTGGAAAGGGTTCCGCGTCTCTCACTGGTCTTGTAGACAGGAGAAATGTAGCACAGGCGCTCTGGAACATCCTGCTTCTTCATGGGCTTCAGCCAGATCTGCAGACAGACAGGATGATGTGTAGTTGAGAAACAGTTTCATTGCTCTTCCTCGCTTCCTACAATCTGCTTTGATTACTATGGAAATATGAAATTTCAGTGTAATGGGATGTGGTTGGTTATTTCATCATTTCGAACAGAATGAGAGGAGGGGGGTTTTTGTTCAACTCTGTAAAAAAAATAAAAAGTAATTCACTAAAAATATGGCGGTGAATCAACATTAATTTTTTCCCTTGTTGATAATCTAACCCATTTTCCTTGGCTTGGTATCCAAGATAAGTGTAAAACAAAGAAAGTTGTCACTAAAAACAAATTCAAATCCCTTTATCAGAAACTCTTAATATACCTCAGAAACAAAGGGGTACATTAAAAGTTGGCAGTTTTAATGTGGGTGTATTTATGCTCAGTGTTTCAGATGAAATACTTTCAGCTGAAATTAATAATGGCCTTTAAAAGAAATTAGCATTTCAAAGTTTAACTGTAAGTAACAAATGCATGTTTAATTAAGTTTAGCTCTTGTCAAAAAATTATTTTGGTAATGAGTTTTCCTGAAATGGCTGAATATTAAACAGGCAGTGAATGCATTATTTATTGTGGCAATGTCCATTGTGCAGAATAAATAGGACAAAACTAACAGAAGTTTTTTTCTCTTCTCTTCCCATTCCGTTACATTTAACAAACTATTTGAATATATCACCTGTCGTATATAAATAGTCAGAACTCCCTTCTCGTACTGTATTTAAACATGAAATAACATTTTTAATGTTGAGATGTTCTTAAACTTTCTTCAAGAGGCCCCAAGATGATTTGTTTGAATTAAATGGTGATGAAAAGAGCCATCTTCAAGGAAATCTGAAAATTGGGGTGTCTGTGCAGACCCTCTGCTGGATATAAGGCTGCCGAAGTTCTCATTTTCCTTCAAGTGTATTATGCATGTGTTTTTATTTGGCACTGAAGAGATTTATTTGGCTGCGCTGAAATTGAAGTCAACATATTTACTTTCTTAATACATTCTCATTAATTAAAAAAAAAAAGTCCTTGTTGAATATCCGGTTTCACTCTGAAATATGTAACATTATGGTCAATTTGGAAATGCTGTTTCATGTAGACTTTAAATGCTTCCAGTGGATTCAACAGAAGAAATGCATTTTATTTGTGGATTAACTTTTTCACACATGGAACCTAATAACAACCAAACATTTCATGCTTTTATAACTAGACTAATCTGAAGACTGAAGAACTTGAAAGTCTGCACATATGATTTAGCCGCTCTGTGCAGGAAATTATTTTTTTTTTAGCATTATGTCCCTTGGTTCACATTTTTGGGTGAAAAAAAAGTATTTTTCTCTCATGATTGCTTCTTGTTTCCATAGTTACTGTTATAGTTTGCCTGCAAGCAAACATTTTTTGAATTGCACTGAAACTTTTGAATTGCACTGAAACAAGTTTTTGCAAGTTTAATACATTTTCCATCATTACAGTGGAATGACTTTCTTGTGACTTAAATCTCAGTTTGTAATATCTACCCACATCAGAGGATATGCATGATATCATCAGCCTTATTTGAATGAGATAAGACATTTTACAGTCTCTCACCACAGGCATGGCGTCATGCAGTATTTTGGGGAAAGACTCTGCCAAGCGTTTTGTTCGCCGATCCCAGCGGGCACCATCTAAGAAAAGGCCACGAATGTAAACACCTGACAGAAGCACAAATACAAAAAGTACAGAGGATTAATTATTAGAAAAAGTATGGGTACTGCATGAGAAGTCACAGTATCTAACAAAAATAGATCATGAGATCCACATTTAAAAGTACAAAGTAAAGTTTTTTTCAACAGGTATATACTGTCATTTTAAGACCTGACGCATGGACCTATTATACTGTTGCACAGGCGTTTTCTTTCTCAACTGTTTACGTTCACTTAAAACATAACCGACTGTGTTTATGTGAATACTCGCCAAGACCGGCATTTTTTACATTATTTGATGTGGATTTGACTGTTTAAGTGCAATAAGCAGCGAAAAATAACTCAATTTAGTACTGAGAGGCAGCTTTATGTGCGTGCACTTTGGGTGTGAGCACAAAATTTGCGTGAATGAGTAAAATTATGCACAATGCGCGCAATCCCACGGCGAAAATCAAGCCCTGAGCTCATAAAGATTTAAAACATGCATACATGCAGAAACATACTTTAAGGATAATTTTTGCATTGAAAATGTAAGACTATTCAGTTCAAATTCCTTGAAATAATGAAGTACTTTACACCCCTGCACACATGCACGCTAACTAAAAACTCTCCCCATTTTATACACTGACTGACTGAACTATAAAAAAAAAGTAGACACAAAGCATCTGTTGAAGTCAAACACACACATAACCAGCCTCATGCAGTGTGTGATGGCCTCAGAGAGATGGGTTCCTCTGGAGAGATGCTCATCATGTACTGATGAAAGAGCAGCAGGGGTCTGATGTCACAGCACTGTAATGTTGACTCTGATTGATGGCACTCAGCCGCAGTGAGGGGTTAATGAAACTGTGCGTCTCTCTTTCCTTTTGTCACTTGTAACCTATTTCCCTTTCATATATTTTACATTGCATGCTTGTCAATAGTCTTTTTCTTTTCCTTCTCTCTCTTTATCTTTCTCACCATCCTCTGGGGGTTTTTTGTATTCCTTGTCCTCCATGACTTCAAAGTCGAAGCTGAGCAGGTCAATGGGGGTGGTGTATTTTCGGGCAAAATTCTGCTGGCTTCCAGTGAGGAAGGCCTGAGTGAAAAAGAAGCCGGACATCCAGAACACTGCAGGTGTGCCGTCCATGTACCAGCACTGTGTGGATGATACAGATGATACTATTATTAAACACCAAAATCAAATAAATCACAAACAAAATCAAATGATTCTAAAGGCATAACTTGAATGCTAAAAGGAGTCTTTGGAATGTAACAGACTCAAAGTATTTTTTTTGCTTTTATTGAATGGAAGGGCACTTGTATAATGTATTTACAATACAGTCTTTTGCAGAAGCACTTTTTTAATCTGAGCTCACTGAATGAGACAGTGAGTCAGTTGCATTTCATGTGATTTTCCCGTGCCTCACAATGCACACTAGAATCCTTTCTGCTTCATCTGCTGTATGAATGTGCACTTGAGTATCCCAAGGTAAGTAAAGACTTGAATTGATCACTAGAAATTCTTATTATGTACAGAACTGTGGTTATCAAATCCAAATATGTAACAGTATTACTAAAAGTAAGAAAGGAAAGGTTTTTTTCTCTCATACACTCCCGTTCAAAATTTTTAGGAACTCATTCTAATATGTTGATTTGGGGCTCAAGAAACATTTCTTATTACTATCAACATTGAAAACAGTTGTGTTGCTTAATACTTTTGTGGAAATTATTTTTAGGATTCTTTGATGAATAGAAAGTTCAAAAGAACAACATTTATTTGAAAGACATTTTTTGTAAAATTATAAATGCCTTCAACTTTTGATCAATTGAATGCATCCTTGTGCAATAAAATAATTTGTTTCTTTAAAAAAAAAAAAAAATCTTACTGACCCCACACTTTGAACAGTAGTGTGATTGTAGTCTTTGATACTTAGTTTGACTAAGCAAATGCTGCAAACATGCCATTTCCATGCCAAATAAAGTGTGATGGGCTGTGGTGGAATGAAAAGTACTGTATATGCTTTATCACTGAAGAGTTTACCTGTAAAAACTTGAGTCTTTCAAGAAAGTCACTGATGTAGCTTCCCAGTGGTTTGAGACTGGGATATGACTTCTTCATCCACATGGCAGGGATGCGGCCCTTCAGAATGCTGCTCACTACTTCCTCAAGTTCAGCAGACATAACCACCAGTCCCTATGTCAAGATGCACACATGCATTCAATCATTGCTTTGTCTTTCTATCTTGATTGTTTTATTTATAATTGTCAAAATTGCATGAAAATTGCCATCACATGTCACCTGTGTAAATTCCTCATAGGGGTCATATTTATAGTATATTGACATTTTCTGTTCTAAGGAAAAATTATGTTGTCGTTTTCTTTCTAAGGGTTGGTTTCAAACTTTATTTGCATTTGATGTTGTATAGAGATGAATGATCATGAATGATAATGAAAGGATAAAGGATAGGTTCCTCAGAGCAGAAATCAAGCTGTAGTCAGAAGAGATAAAGGGATTATTTTAGGGTTAGATTATAGGATAAGGGTTCACAATGTGTAAATGAAAGCCAGGGTTGTGATCAGATCTTAGCATATGCATCCCTCTCACCCTGCGGGGTGGTAATGCTAACTGGGATCAGAGCTGTCAGTCAAACTAAAGGACAAGGAGGCTCAGCTGGAGTGAACAGCATTAGGACATGCCCTGGGGTACGATGAATTTTCCTTGTATCTTTCAGCAGGGAGTGAATGTTCAAATACTATTTTTTTAGTTTGCATTGCTTCCATATAAAGGTTTTGCAGAAAAACTAGCACAATTCAGAAATTTTGCTTATTTAAACTAAGGAACAATGCAAACAGAAGAATTATGCTCATTAGAATAATCATTTTAAACTGAACTTTTTAAATAAAAAAACTAATTTATTAATAAAATATATACATTTTATAATTTATACATTTATTATGTCATTGAGATCTCATGAGATTATTTTATATTAATTTCAAGCGTAGCATTAGTTCTGGCAGGTGATTCTTAATTTATGTTGTCACATTAAATTATTATCAAAAACATTAATGATATCTGCAATACAATTATGTTGGTTCTGTTCCGGGCGAACTCCCTGCCCATCCATGCAGCCTAGCATGGATAAGAGCAGGGAGAGCAGTAAACAGAACAGAACCAATATAAATGTATTGCAGATATTAATAATCCTATATCATTTCTATCATCCCTCAACAAGCTTTCTTGAATCATTTACATTATGAATAAATGTATTTAGACAATAATGAATACTTTGTGCATTAGCGTGATATGAAATGCCATCATAAACTCATGAAAGCTAAATGAATGTTGCTAACTGGGCCATGCTATGAGCAAATGGAGAGAAAACATCCACAAACTAACAGCTGACTTTGTCAGAAGCCTCACATGGGAGTATTCTATAGTTGAAAACAATGCTTCCATTAGACAGCAAATTCCCACTGGAGCTCAATTTGTGCTCAGACCAGAAAGAATAAGAACCTGAAAACATGATCGATTGAAGTACTGAACCTTCACAGAGGTTTTGCCAATGTTCTGACCTTGATGGCCTTCTGGATGTTGACACATGAATCCCGGATGGTCTTGAGGAGTTTATTGAATCGTCCCATCTCCTGCACCAGCACTGTGTTCATGCTTTGATTGTAGCTGGTAGGGTACTTGCGCATGGCAGCATCTATATCGAAATCCTGAGGAAGTTTATTAAGAATGTCTGCAGCCACCTCGTACACCATGTCATCAGTAGATGTAGCACTCCCACCTGAAGAACGAGACTGTGAGGGCAAAATCAAGCAAAACTAACCGTTACAAAAATCACTCAGGTCATTGATAGTACTACTAGTGCTACTTTATACTAGCTAGTTTGCATCAATAATCAAAATGTGTTTGCGCACCTGAGTAAGAAGAATGCTATCAAACAGCAGCTGCGTTTCCACTTGGTCCTTAGTAATATCAGCATTGGCATTCATGCCAAAGATTTCAGGTGAGGGATTTAGAGGAAGTGTCTTGGTGTACTCAATGTAGCTGTTATACTGGAAAGGAAACAATCAGCTTTTTAATGCAACACTAAATCCAAGATGGTGACGCTAGATAATGGCATGCACTTAAAATAAAACAGGCTACCCTTGAGATTACTGACATTTATAATAATGGCTATGCAAATGACATTCATGAATAAAAGATTTTGAGAGAAAATGCCAAATAAAATTGGGCATAGATTATACATGTGCTTACAAATAAATCAGACATCACCACTGGCTGCAACCCGCTGTGTTTAGTTATTGAACTTATAGCTCATAATCCCTTTTTCAGAAATTTCAGAAAGAGCCAGACTGATGCATCTCCAAAAGACTCATGTTTTTTTGTTTGTTTACTAAGTCAATTATATCTGTAGTCATTTTAAACAGTCAAATAATATGGGAGGGATTCTGACCCACTGAGCTCACTAACACCTTGACTGAGCTTGTACAAAGAAAATAATAGTTGTTTTCTCTTATAATTGCTTTCTCTTAGGCTTTGTTTTGGATGAGAAACCTCGGCCTGCATAGGTGCATACGGTCTTCATTTAAAAGAAATATGATCAAGGAAGGAAAAGGATGTCATTCAGTTTGTTTTCCAGCGAGATCTGTGTAGAGAATCTCTTTGAATTTTGTATGACAGAAATATTGAACTAACTTTAATGTCAGCTGCAGAAATTCTGTCTGACATAACACCTCTTAAACTGGACAAGGTTTTGGACGTCTATACAATTAATTCTTTAAAGGTTGATAAGGTACAATAACTATATTTATTGTATTCTCTGTATTTTATCTTTAAGTAATACTCTTAAAATAAAATTAATATTTTATAATGAATAATTTACTTGATTTTATATCAAATCACTCTGGGGAAATGAGCCAAAAATCACTTTCAAATAAATGCTGTTCTTTTGAACTTACTATATCCATTCTAGAATCCTGGAAAAAAGTATACCATTGATTTCACAAAAATAAAATGCAGCAGCACACCTGTTTTCAACATTGATAATAATAAAAAAGGTTTCTTGGTTATTTCTGAAGGATCATGTGACACTAAAGACTAGAGAAATTGATTCTGAAAATTCAGCTTTACAATCGTTTATTTTAAATTGTAATAACATTTTAATGATTTCATTGTTAAACGATTCTAGATCTATCACAATGCATATTCTCCTTCAATTGCTTTATTAATGATAATTATATTATTAATCACAATATAGTTCTTTGTTATTTTATCTTTGTTATTAAAAACAAGAATGAAGATGCAAATAACAAACAGTACAAAAATACAATATAAGAAACAAACAAATGAAATTAACAGTGCTTTACTTTTTACTTTTTTTAACAGAAGCATTTAAGTAATTTAAGAAATAATACAGAAATGTAATAATCAAATGTAAAAATAATCACTGCATGGTCTTTAGTGCATTTATTACAAATAAATTGATTATTATTAAAGCTAAAAAAGTTATTTAGTCAAGAGGAGTGATTTCCTCTTCTCTTTAGTTGCTTGATTAACATTAATGACAGACAGCAGCAGGTTTATTATATTATAGATATATTCAAATATTTAATAAGATTTTTTTTTAAATGTATTCTTTTGTTTTTAAGCATTGATGCAGAATCGTTCAAATCAGCATAGCGATGCATCGAAAAAACAATTATATTCCACAGCTCTAATTACTGTTTTTAGTGATCAAATAAATGCAGCTTTTGACGAGCATAAAAGACTTTAAATCTTACCAACCAAAATACTTTAGAATGGTGGTGTATATGACAGACTGAATATGTTGTTCATCAGTTTTTTTCATTTAACTTTTTGGCATTTTGTCATTGTGTCTTACATCTCCTTCAGGTGGTGAGTAATACAGGCCACTGGGGTCGAACTTGTAATCGGCATCATCAATGATCTTGGGAGTGTAGAATATGGAAACTATTGTGCGCAGGGTCCTGCGATCCCAGTCATCTGTGACCCGACCTCCGTAGTTACACTCTCCTGTCATGTAGCAAAGAGCATCAAAGGGGATCTCCTAGTAAGGACACAGAGAGAAATCGCCATATAAGCAAGACTAAACTTAATAAGATGACCTATACATAAGATGGTGGATGAAAATTGTCTGGGGATGGTAATCAGATGAGAATGATGAGTTGAATTAATACGTTTAATTATCTGAAGCATTTTAAGGGAGCAGATGACAAATCCATTTCCATGATGAATCGTTTTTGCAGCTCAGTTTCAATAAACTCTCTTTTTGGACTGAGGTGAAGCTATTTTATCTCAAAAGATTAAGGAAAGTTTGATTTCTCATGATTATGACTTACCTTTTTTATCATATGAGCTATTTATTTTAATTTTGAATAGTGTGGCTACATGTGTGAACACTACTTTGATCATGACTCTAACAAAGACGTTTAAGGTGAGGGCTGTGTCCCAATTTTTCCACCCTATTGTTCAGATTGCTTTAAAAAGACAACAACAAAAAACAAAGAAAACAAAAAAAAAAAAAACAGACAGCAACCTCCTCATCTGTTTTAAAAGCAGGGCCGCTCAACAAAGACTTTTTTTTAATTGGAGATGCATGTCAGGTTTGTGGGTTCGATATAACGATCTTCAGGGGGGATATGAAAAGATGGACAGAGGAGTGGCAGGATTGTGACATTTCCTGTTGAAATTTCCCTTGCTAATGCAGTGGGTGGCACTCCGTAGCAATGGAGAAATGTCAGAGGATTGAGGGAAACCCTTGATCAGTTGGTGCAGTCTGCTTGTTTTGAAAGGAGGAAGGGAAGTATGAGGAGTGCTTCTCTGAAGTTGGGAAAATGTCAAGAACGTTCTTTTTTTAGGGGTGGTTTAAGGGGCATGCTGGAAAGCATGAAAAGGAAGAGGGTGATGAGGAGAGTCTGTGTGTCTGTTGTAAGAACAGTGAAAGAAAATTTGTTTGTATGTGAATATAAAGAAAAGACACGTGTGATCTCACCTCATACTGGTCCAAGAACATGTGTAACTGCTGGACAGAGATCCGCAGATCTGTCTCGTTAAACTCATAGGGGATGTTCCAGCCAAGAGGACCAAATTTCCTCCTCTCTTGGGCCAGGGCATGGAAGAAGCACAAGCTAAACAGCAGCTTCTTAAAGACAGCCTAAAACACACACAGAAGCCTCTTTTTACATTTATTTGAAACAATTAATAGGTAGTTTGATTATGAAGGACTCCAAAAATAAACATTACAACCATCAAAAGATATGCATTATGTTGAGAGCGCTTCAAAAACCTTGAATTCCCTGTGACCTACCGGCTTTGAGCTGCTCTCAAAGAACTCAGGGTCAGATATAGGGTCCATGTAGAAAGAACGGATGATGTTGGAGCGCAGACCTTTGGGAGCCTCATTGGTCATTTTGACTCCGTTTTGCAGTACAGCCACAGGAAAGTTGGGAGAGGGGTAACTGGTCAGCCACAAGCGGAAGTCTGGGTGAACGGTATCTGGATTCAGCTCCTGTCAGAAATTCAAAGTGCACACTGTTTTGTGTTGTACACCTGCATACACTGGACGTGCAATGCATGCATTTAAATGATAAAGAGTATTTTACATTGAAAATAATAGTCTACATAAAGTAGCAAATGTGGGTGTGAAAATAATATTATTAAAAGCTACTGTTCCATCATGTTTGGATCATCAAATCTTTATGTACTACCTCACAAACACGCTCAAGGGTGGACATCCAAGAGGTGGCCAGGTGGCAGTTCTGTAAAACCACCCAGGTTCCCTCCTTCACACCAGTCTCAATCATGCTCATGGCGATGGGGCCCTGACCCTGTCCCAGAGACAGGGAGGTCAGTCTGTTACCTGTGAAACCCTGAACAACAAGCCAAACACAGTGTTAATAATAAAAGAGCATCACCCATCACAAACCAAAACAGCATTCCAGATGTTACAAAATGAATCTTTCTACTAATACAGAATAATTAAATCTGAAAATGATGGCGATTAAAAGCCTATAATTGTTTGTACCTGCTCTTCGCCAAACTTGAGCAGTGCTGCCATGGGGTCTGATCCTGGGGACAGGATAAAGATGAGCGGAGAGCAGCAGTGACTGTCCGCAAAAGCTGTGGCTAAATTAAAGGGTGGGACCTCAATAAACTGCTGCCCCAAGTTCTCTGACACAAACTCTTGAACCATGGGAACAATCTGGGATGGGTAGACACAAGAAAAGAAGTCCAAATGTGAGGTTTTTACTGATACTCCACATTATATCATACATAAGATTTTGTTATGTGTTTTTTAAAGAAGCCTCTCATGCTCACCAAGGCTGCATTTATTTGATAAAAAAAAAAATATATTGTGAAATAATACAAACATTTAAAATGACTTACATTCAGCAGCCATTACGGTGCTGATTCATTTTGAATCTTCTTTAATGAATAGGAAGTTCAAAAGAGCAACATTTATTTGAAATAGAAATCTTTTGTAACATTAAAATTGTCTTTAGTTTCACTTTTGATCAATTTGATGCATCCTTGCTGAATAAAAGTATTAATTTTCTTACAATCCAATCCGAGGTATATTAAAACGCAATAAAAAGAGCCTTACCTTGTCTGGCCGTAAGCATCTTATGACCAACATCCTTTGGAAATGTCCCAGTTTCTCCTGCCACTCCGAAGGGAATGCAGCGTGATGGGGGTCCTGCAGAACACACACACAGACCATAAAATGAAAAATCTGGTGTTCCTTTCATACTTCCCCTGTCCATTTCATACCACTGAGCAGGAAAGAAATGGTGTGTGCTTAATCTCAATGGCACCTTGCTATCGTAAACCTCTTTCCAGCCGTCCCGGAGTCGAGCCAGGTCTTTCCGCAGGCCTTTAAAGCGCTTCATCTCATCTAATCGACAGATCTCATCCCAGGATGCTTTAGGCAACCAGGTGCAGGGGTTTGAATGAGGGTTATCCAGACCCACACCACCTGTCAGGAGAAAACGCCATTCATTGTCATCCACCTGAAAGAGAGGGGAACAGAAGGTGGTAGGGAAAAGTTGTCAATGCATTACCTCATTCAGTTATATCTGCAATGAAAATTCTCCTTCACTGAGTTTAGACACGATTTGTTTTTCAGCAGCTATGCTTGATTAAACATCCAACTCAAAAGAACAGAGCTACAGCGAATGAGTCTTAAAGTCACCGACAGAAAAGCAGCAGTCTATGAAAATAAATGTACTGGTGCATCACCCCCACACCACATGATTCAGGAGCTGACAAAACTACTGACAGTACAATAAATAGATGATAGACAGTTGCAACTTGAGTAACAGCTCAGGCATGGAGAGCCAGTGTGTTAAACATGGATCACAAATCACTTAAACTTCTATTAAATCGGTTAAACTAGTGTTTATGTGGACGAATGTTGCAGGACCATTTAAACAGTCATGATATAAACATCATCAGACTGATGCATGCAAGTCATTAACTTAAAGATGACTTGTGTGAGGGTAACCTCTTCATTCTTACTAATATTTATCAGATGAAGCACTGTCTTTCCCAAGTTTATTGATTCAATAAATCACAGCTGTGTGCAAGTGGTGGCAGTTACTCACAAGCTTGTTGTGTTTGAGCAGATTGACATTGAGGCAGAAGGAGAAGAGGAGTTTGTCCTTCTCAAACAGAGAGCGACATACGTTGATGTAAAGCGAGTACGTAAAATGGTCCTTCAGAATGTGGAGTCTAAATACACAGAGAAAGCATTGTGGCTGAAATCAGTTCAACAAGAAGCATTTTAAAAACGGTTTAGAGAAAAAAAAGTGTACGAGTGATGTGATGTACATTAAACATAATACACAAACCTCTGAAATGTTATTAGACCACACTTGTTTTTAGGACTAGATTTAGTTGTATTTGTATGTTTGCTATAAAAGTGTTCTTCTCGTTTTCATCATCATTGGAATTTATCAATATCCTTATAGCTTTAACATTAATGATCATCATATTTGTGTTCAATGACTAGACCAGTGGTTCTCAACCTTTTTTTGGACTTTGTCCAAATCATTACCTTCTAATCTGAGCTGATATGCATCTCTGGGAATAATAATAACAACAACAATAACAATAATAATAAACAATCTAAAATAATAATAAACAATCTAAACATTATATTTTCAGTGTTTTTTTTGTTTTTTGTTTTACATTTTAATCAAGATTATGTTATTATAAGATATGAATATTTCTCATTTATATTTTAATCAAGATATTTTAATTCACCCCTCAAATGTATTTTTTTCTTTGAAGAACCAGGATTTATATATGAGAAAGCCTCATTTTAAAAAAGTGTGATTTCTAGACCTGAAAAAGTCACCTAAATTAAGAAAGACTTGTAATGGTCATTTTCTGTAATGAATATATATTTTTCTGGTTATACAAAGTTCTGAAATTGTATCAGGTACACATTTGTAAAAATCAGTATCCTTAATCTCTATTTAGTAAATCACAAAAAAAAAAAACAACAACAAAAAACTGGAAAAGTCATGGGTCCTTCGAATATTGTTGTGGAAAATGGGGGGCCCTGGAGTCAAATAGTTTCAGAACCACTGTCTGATTGGGTCTTGGAGACCAGGTTGATAACCACTGGACTAGACATTACATCTTTTTAAATGTCACTTTAGATAAACACACTTTACAAATATTAAATAAACACCTGCTGCTAGCTTTAAGAGCACTCTCATAAGTTTTAGAGATCTGGTTTTGGTGTCTCTGTCCTAGAGAGAATTGGGAATGTGTTCTTTTAACCAGAGGATTCTTTCTGCCCTGGGCTGAAGTGTCATAATATTCCCACAGCTCTAAGATATCAAACTCACATCAGAACGCCATACTGGCCGAGTAAGACAGTGCTGACACTAAATAGTCATACAGGGAAACAAATTCTTTTGTTTAAAAAACCTCCCCACGCTACACGTCCATATTTACAACAGAATCCATGTCAGAGATACTCTCTCAGGAAACTGTGGTGCCTTTAAAAGGGAATGTTCTGTCATCATTTTTGTCATTCCAAAACCTGTATGACTTTCTTTCTTTTGTGGAACATACTTTCACTGAATGGACAAAAAACAAACCAAAGCAAAAAATATTTTTCAAAATGACACGAGGCATGAGGGTAAGTAAATAATTATATAACTTGAACTATCCTATTAAGTATCTATATATGCTAGATATTCATAGTGTCTTATAGCTGCAACTTTACTTTTCAAAGCATGCCATAATTAAGATGAAACAACTTAAATTACTGTATAGACAATGCTTTAAAAATAACATCCGAAGGGACATAGCACCTTTGTTCAAGAAGGTCACTTTTTGTAGAATTATCAATGGACATGATGAAGAGGTTGATGAACCAGGTTAGAGAGTACTGATACATGGGCTCAATGTTGGCCAGGTCAGCGATGGAGAAAAACAAAATTGCAGAGTGGATGGCGATGGGGGTGTAGCCCAAGCGTGTCTGATCAATCTTCTGCTCAGTAACCTCAGCAATAGCCTGTTTCTCAGAGATCTCATTGGCCAGAACCTTAGAAGATGAGAGGATCTGAACAGCAGACTCATCTTCCAAAATGTTCCCCTCGGAGGCAGAGAGCACTTCTAGGATTTTATCCTCTATTTCTTTCAGCTGTCTACAAAGAAAAGAGAGAGAGAGTACATGGATAAACACACAAATGTACAATACCTGTTTGGTTTGTTTTTGACATGACTACACTGAGAGGGCACGTTGCACTTTGCCCTGACTTCATAAGGAGATCATTATTTACCCAAGGATTCAACTTGTCTTGCTTTTAGACACAATACTTGAAGTAAGGAACCCATAGGACTAAACTGTCAGGTCAATTGTGTTTCTGGGTGATACCTCTTGTTCTCAGCCCCCTGTACGATAAGGGCTTGTTTCTCCTCCTCAAGGTCAGGTCTCTCTCTGGCCACCACAATGCCCAGCAGCTGGTCTTGCATCCCCTCTGGGGTGATCATGAAGTTCAGCAGGGTCACCTGAACAGAACAGGAGAAAAACACTGACAGTGCTGGGGGCGGCTGTTCTTAGAATCCTATTTTTAATGAGAGCAGATCCTTGTATTTATTTTTTTACAAGAGCCTCAGATGGCCACAGATTCGCTTTATGGATTTGGCATAACCGATCACAAATCTAGAAAATTATATCCTCCAAGGTTTTGTGACTGCTTGCTTGCTATTATCAGACCTAATATTTCTTTAATTACCGGCTATGATACATGTGAGTCTTTGGTGGAACATATTTTGTGATGAAGAATTGTAATCCTGATGTTCCACAACAATATCATTTGTTTTATCCTGCTGTGAACACCACATGCTCCTACATCATCCTAAATTGAAATGATATCTCAGACTCATTAAGGAGTCTAGGTGGTTGTTAAGAAATCAAGTCCAGAGTCCAGGTATTTCAAGCGGGTATTTTTTATTTTTTAAAGTTAAAAATTGTGTTCAAGTATGCAGACCAGCCTGACACAGCAAAACTGACTCATCCAATGAGTTTAGGGCAGATGACTGTTCAGCATATTGTTTGCAAATCCTTTAGGTGGCCCTAGTGGCACAGAAATGACACACCTGCTCTTTTAATTTAATTTTAAACAATGGTCATAAAGACTGTCTGTAACACTTTAAGACAAAGTTTAACAGTAAAACTTGTTTTCTATGTGCATGTTTATGATTTTATGGCAGAAGAGGTAGAATAAGTTATGTTCCAAAAACATAACTAGATGTTTGTTTTAAGTGTCATGAAAAAAACTCAACTGGCCAATGGTTTAATTATTTATCAGTTTCTGGTTGCAGTATAACTGCATAATTAAAGAAAATTTAAACCAAGAAGATTTAATGTAGAAGACGGCAAGGCTCAAAGCTCCTTTGAATGAGACTAAAAACCATGTTATTAAAACACTTCTCAGGGGAGAAAGATTCACTAAATACCATTTTAAAAGATCTTAATTTTTAACTTTGATGCTTTCAAAGACTGTACACTTAATGACACTGACTCAGTCCCCATCACAGACCAAAACACTAGAGTGTTTCAAAACCAAAGATTAATTCAAGGACAAGAGAAGTAATTTAAAGTATATTAAAATCAATGTACTCTACCGTTCAAAAGTTTGTGGTCAGGAAGATTTATTTTTGAAAGGAATTAATAGTTTTATTCAGAAAGAATGAAATAAATTGATTAAGACATTTATAATGACATTTATAAATGCCATCTGCAATGTCAAATGATTCCCATTTCAAATAAATGCTGTTATTTCTATACATTAAAGAATCCTAAAAAATGTATAATGTATATATTTCCACAAAAACTATTAAGAGGCACAACTGTTTTCAACAGTGATAATAATAATAATAATAATAATAATAATAATAATAGGACATGTTTTGAGCACCAAAGCAGCAGAGTGGTGCAGGGATGACATCAAAACCCTGAAGACTAATTCGCCACTGGTTCCCTCGAGATTTTCCTATGGGGTTTTATAATGTTTTTATAAAATAAGGTCTAAAATAAGGTAAGAGTGAAATAAGGTCTGCGGTAAACATAACTTTGCTCTACAACGTGAACTGCGCACACTTACACAGCCCAAATGTTCTTATCTAGTTACTTATTTCAAACATATGTTTATTAAAATAAAATTAAAGTTTTTGATATGGGTGTGTTGTAATTTATGTTGTAGAGCAAAACGTTCAAGAATCGTCAAGTTATGTTTACCACAGTCCATGTTTTACTCATAAATATAAAAACCCTATAATAAAACACCATAGGAACATCTTGAGGGAACAAGTGAAGTGGCGAATTAGACCTCTGGGTTTTGACCTCATCCCTGCACCACTCTATTAGAATGATTTCTGAAGTATCATGTGACACTAAAGCCTGGAGTAATGGCTGCTAAAAATTCAGCTTTGCCATCACAGGAATAAAATATGTTAAAATAAAAACACTTATTTTAATTTGTAATAATAATACTAATTCACAATATTCCTGTTTTTACAGTATTTTTGATCAAATAAATGCTGTCTTGTTGAGCATAAGAGACAGTTATTAGACGACAAGGTTTACACAATCTTGTTTAGAAGCAAGACATTAGTTTGTGTGTATGCCTGTGCGCATTCGTGTGTGACTTTACATGTAAAGAAGACTCACCTTGACTGAGATCTCAGGTAGATAATGTGGGTTTCGAAGCTTTGTTGTTATGTAAAACCGGAAATCTGGAGCATATTCAATAGTGGAGTCGCCCAGCCGGATGCAGACACTGCCACCCTGTTTAAAAGTCTGTTTCAGCAGCAGGGGCTCAAGTATGGGGTCCAGTTCTTCCCCAACATTCTCCAGCAATACTACAATACACCATAGATGAATGATTACAGTTAAGCTAAAACAGAACAAAAGCTGCAGAAGCATTTATTTGATCTACTCACAAGAAAAATAGGTAGAAGTGGGAATTGAAGGAATGCAACAGGAAAAGAAAGAAAGAAATTAATAAATAAATGAACTCAATGCAAATTCTAGAGGTGAACGGTAACAAAAAAACAATCCACACAAGACAGCTAAACACCGGCCTGCCTACGCAGCTGCCTTTCATCCCAGAGCAACACCGATGAGGAGGAGCTGAGGATGGAAGACAGAGGCACCTAAGGCGAGATTACTTGGCTCATTTGTGTATCTCGTGTTGCGGTTTGGGTCCACCCCTGGGTCTCCTTTGCATTCAAGAGTGTAAAATTAGATGGAATTTGTGCTTTCAGGCTTTATACGTTATGTACAAGACACAACTATGCTGCTCGAGGGGAAGAGAGAGAATGAGTACATTTATCAACAGGTAATATGCACTGGTTTGGATCTAACTGTGATGTGTGCTTGTTTTTGATGGTGGAGGGGGACCCCTGGGGAGAAATACTGGTATTGCACCTGTGAGAACAGATTATTTTATTTATTATATTTGTTGTTGTTTATATCTTTGATTTTTGCATTTGATAAGACCAAAACGAATACTCTTAAATTTGATTGTTTCCTTGGCAAAAAACAAAACAAAAATGACCTCTCCGAGCAGTGATAGGAGCATTATAAAATTAAGCTTGAAATTCATTTTCTGAATTCTGTTTCTCCTCGTGTTTAAAAGCTGTCACCTCTCACCTGGAGTGCCAAACTGGATGCAGTTTTCTAGTGTGCGCACAAAGTCGCCATCACTGAGCTTGATGACATGGAGACTGTTGGATTTCTCCATGTTCTTCAGCCACTTGTTGGCCTGGCCCTGAGGATCTATCATCAGTGGCCACCTCCTGGCATTACTGCAGAGAACAAACATCTCACTAATACTACACAAACAAGAGTTTCCTGTCCATGACAAATCATCTCCATCTTATCCAAAATTGACAGTTTTCTAATAACTTCCAGGTCACATATTTAAGAATATTATCACAAAATGTTTCAAAAAAAAAAATCTGCTTTTGTTGTATTATTCCTCAACTTACTTACTGTTAAATAGTAGTATTTACCATGTGTCTAAAAGTTGTATTTTCTGTATTGATGCGTTACAGCAATACAGTACATCCATGCACATTTGTGTCCACTGTGGTATTGCTACAGAACGCAAATCTATATCTCCTGCACATCTAGTATGTACTATATTTCATTTTTAATTAAATACGTGCAATCCAGTGTGAAGTGTGAAATAGATTAAATATGTTTACAGTGACTGACTAGTGAGAATAGTGAGAATGTTGTTGTTGCGCTTCATCAAAGCTGCATTTTTATGCTGCTGGAAGGAATCTCATAAAACATGAAAATGGCTTGGTTTCCTAAACCTGAAACTTCCTAAAATAAGTCTGATATCATATCTAATACAAATGGCACTCTAAAATGGTCAAATTTAAAGTAACATATATTGGCAAAAAAACTCACGAGATGATGATTCCGTTGTCAACGGAGAAGCTGTCTGAAGGGAGGCCGGCAATGGTCCAGCTACGAATTTTTACCGGCTCACCCAAGGAGTTCATAAGTGACATGTTCTTGGAGCAAGGAATTCCTCTTGTCTTACATGTGTCAATCCACTCCTCTGTAGCTCGCTGTAGAGATCAGACACAGAAACACACACACGGTTCAAGAAAGGCAACATGATCACAGCTGCTTTAGACAGTTTAATCCAGAAACATACACTGATGACTGGTTAGTCTACTAATACATGTAAGAAGTTTTAATCCTATTTGAAAACACAGATCCATAGATTCAACCTTATCTGTTAGTTTCAACTTAATAATAGTACTGTGGACTGTACTATTATTGCTTCTATATCTTTGTTTTCTGTTTAAATCCAATAAAGACATACTGCACACAAAGGTAATAAGCTGTGCGTCATGTACCTGCACGAAAGCTTATATAAAAAACCCTCTGTTGGGAGAAAAGATATTGCTTTCACAGAGGGGGAAATATTAAAGTTAAACTACTCCCTGCTCCCCGAGTGCTTTAAACTCACCATAGCAATCCCTGTTATTGTACAAAGTGTTTTCACTGAATTCATTCATTTTTTATGGACTCTGCTTTGTTGTTAAGAGTAACCAGCTGACAGGGGCAAATATGTACAAATAATGTCTATAGAAGGATATCAAAAACACTTTAATAACGCTCCACCTGAGACATAAACTGCACTGAAAATGAATATGAATTTCACTCACGTTATAGTGCATAGACTGAAAAGTGATGGAAAACTAAACAAGACAAATACATTTCAGCCAGACAAACCCTGTCCCAGATGTCTTTCAATGTACAATAGACTCTCCTGCACTGTAAAATATTGTTAGGATTTTAATTTGGACAATAAAACATTATATTCAAATTTTTACTATGAAATCAGTGTTAGCTAAGTAATTTCTCACTAACAGCAAATGAAAATATTTCGTTAAATTGTGCAATCTTACAAATAAGGGAATAAAGGTGTGGTCACTAGCAAAAAATGTCTTCTGTCAATAGAGTATCGATGTTCAGTATGAAGCACAGCTCACAGAGTCACTTTCAACTAAGCAGCTTTCTGTTGATCAATCTGGCGAATCTGAATGACCAACTTGAACCTAAATTTTGTCTAAAATGACTGGATTTCCCCCATAAAAATGTGCACGACAACGGTAAATGTGACTGCATCTCAAGTCCTTGTGCTTGAAGATTTTAATTATGTGTGCTTACGAACTTATGGATGCATTTACATAGTTGATCCAAGTAATGGATTTTAGCTTATGTTGATATTGATATTTTATTGATATGAACAATGTGGGTTGATAAGCACTTGGATTAGCAAGAGAAATGGATTGTTTTATGTGTTGGCACACCTGTCTAAAACTGGAGGTAAAGGCACCCAGGTAGGCCACTATAGCAGCAGAGATGAGAATGTCTCCAGTGAGGTTGTTGTAGAGTTCGCCTAAGTTACAGGCAGTCTCACTCCAGCGGGTCTTCTCGCCGCCTAACCCACCAATGAGCTGCTCCGCACGCTCTAGCTTTTTACTGCACAACTCCACCTACAGAAAAAGAACAAAAGGAAAATAAGGAGACTAAAAGGATGCATAGGAGAGGGGAAATGTACAGACAGTTAAACAGACATACACTACTGTTAAAAAATTTGGGGTCAGAATTTTTTTTTTAAAACATTCATACATTTTTTCAGCAGGGACACAGTAAACTGATCAAATGTGACAGTGACAGTAAATACATTTATAATGTTACAGAAGATTTCTATTTGAAATAAATTAGGTTATTTTGAACTTTCTATTCATCAAAGAACCCTGACAAAAAAGTCACAATTTCCACAGAAATATCAAGCAGCACAACAGTTTTTAACAATATTATAACACACTTCTTCCCTGATATGTACCATAACAACTAAAGGCCAGTTCTAAAGGCCAGTCACCATTTTAAAAACCGGCAGAAACATGTGTTGGCATCAAAGATACAGCAGGCTAAGTGTGGTCATCTGTATTCAAAGAGAATCAGCTACTCACATGGTTTAGAAAAGGCTGATCAGATATGACTGCATTTATATAAAAAATGTGTGACCAGAAATGAATGTTTACTACACAAACATCCTTCCAAATAAAGCATCTAATAGAATGTCTGATCCACTAGTGCATGTCCTCTTTCATCATCACAGATAAATGGATCTTAGAAACCCCAGTTTGGCACTAGAGAAACATCATCTTTGTTTGAAATGACAGAGTGAGCTTGCACAGCTACTGCAGATTGATAGAAGCTCAGTGCTAGGGCATGAAGCTGACAGCAATCCAAACATCTTACTAGCTTCCTGTGATGATACTTCACTAATTCTATGTGACATTGGTGCATCAGGCATCATGGCACTTTATTGTCTTTGAGATGAATTCCTCCATAATTCCTGTTCTTTCCAACTCATATCCCAAGTGAGAAAACAGTTTAAAAGAGGCCGTTCCAGTGGAGCTTCAGGAACAGCATAACAGGTTTTCCTCAGTGCATTCAAGTGCCTTGATTCTGGCCATGCTTGAGAGAGCATGGCATAAACAATTTCTACCCTCCAATAGGGAAAACAGACAACCTGAATTACAAACATGGAGAGAAGAGGGGGAAAAAGAAGAAGGGACATGAAAGGAAGTGAAATAGGGCAGAAAACGGCAGCAGGGCCTTGGTGATGCTTGGTTTACCCAAACGCGCTAAACTGACAGGCAGTCTCCACAGACAAATGAGAACAGTACATGTGCGTGTGTGTGTGTGTGCACCCCTGTGTGTTTTTGTGTGGTTTTAGAAACAAAGGCTTCACTCATTCAACTTCAAAGTTCGAACATAAAAATGATCTGAAGGAAAGTAAACAAAGAAGAAAAGGAAAACATTCCCTCAACTCCTCTTGATGTAAAAACACAAACTAAATTCCTAAATAAACAAACTTCCTGCAAGGAGCGGACATTTTCAACAGGGTTGGGCTGCACTGGAGGAGAGGTTTCAAAGAATGTCAGAAAAATAGTTGAACATTGTGTAATACACAAAGGTTCAGGAACAGTAGCGAACCGCTTGTTGATTGTGAGAACCTTGCGTAGCCTCTTTTTTGTGACTACTATCCTCTGCCTACCTGATTCTCAAGGTCAGCCTTTTTGTTCTTATTGGCTTCCAGGGTCTCCTGTAGTTTGGCCAGTTTGTCCTGGACCTCCTTCAAAGCAGCCTGTTTCTTTTGGAGGCTCTCCATGGCCACCTTAAGCTTCTCTTCTGCATGTTTCAACTTCTCTTTCTTTGGGGCCACTACCTTTGCTACTCTGTGAAAGGGAAAAATAAAAAATATTTTTTAAAATAAAATTTTCTTGGAGACCCATATAAAATCCTCTTGAATTATGAATTAAGGTCTGGTCACATTTACAATTGTTTAGTGAATGTTTTGATGATGTAATTCAATTATTTCAATAGGAATCCTTGTGATCATGAATTTTTTATAATATTTTGCAACATGTTTGTAGCTAATTCTCTGCATTGATAAACAGAAAGCTGTATTATTTGAAAGTGACTTTCACTATCACTCATCACTACACTATTGACAATAAACAATGGACATTTATTGCCTGCAAAATTCGGCTAATGTGACCGCACCTTTAGTTTAGCTATAACTCACTTATCATAGGAGTCCATGGCACAAACCCATTTACAGAGCCCCTCTGCAGCAGCGGAGGCCGTACGGATCTTCTCCGGAACAAAGTCTGGGTTGGTGATGTATTTGTTGCGGATGACGCTCATATAGTTGACTGGAATATTGTCTTTATTGTACTCGTGAAGGCTCTGGAGAAACTTCATATCTCCTAGCAGTTTCTTCGCTGGGCCCCAGAAGTCCTCCACCTTCTTGCCAGAGCCTGAGGGGTCTGGGATACGGTCTGGTTTTATGCCTTTCAGGATGCAGATGGCTTCCATCACCACCTTGACACCAGCTGGGGGATTCTTCATGGCTTTAACCACAGTTATATCCTACAGAGGGTGGTACAGATTGATTAATTGAAAATCGATGGTATGCAATATTTTAAAAAGTACAAATTAAAGGAGTCATGACATGAGAAATCAAATTTGCCTTGATCTTTTGACATATTAGAGGTCTTTGTACTATCAAAACATCCTGCAAGTTTCATAGCTTAAATGTCCTCCTCATAATAAACAAAGCATTTATTTTTAATCAAAAATAGCTTGTTCTGATATTGGGTGACTTGTGACGTCACACGGACAAATACATTTGCATATGGCTGCCTCCAGAGCAAGACATGGACAAATAGTTACACATCATCGCACAACAGGCCCCGCCCACTGGCATTCAGTCGGTTGACTTAATGGCTGACATTTGCCTACACTGGATGTGAGCGTCGCGTCAAAAGCAAATAGAACCCATTATAATCACTGATGTTGTCTACATTGGATACAGTATACAGATGCGTGTTCAGTTTCTGACATAGTCCACGCACTTGAGTCTGTCAACAGGACAAATGGAAGAGTGAAAGAGCGTTTGCTTTGATACGTCTAGTTTAAACAGCTCGTTTGCATTTCTGTACAGACTTTAGAAGTATCCCAGCATCGGAAACAAGTGGATGGTTTATTTTAATGCCGTCCTGGATCTCGTTGTAGGATTATGTTTGTTTGGAGCATTTTGTTTCGTCAGCGAGACACAGTGTAATGGAGAGTTCACAAAGAATCTTGTTGAAAGATGAAGCAGCCAACAGTATTGGATCTGACAGCATCTGCATCACAACCCGTAAGTAAATGAATTCATAATAATGTATATGATGGTTTTATATGGATAATGTTTTGGCGATGATACTCATTAGTTAATATGTTATAATATTCAGGGAAAAAATCTCGTAATAATGAGAACCTTTCTCATAATAATGACCCCTTGTGAAAAAAACCTACACCCAAACAGTATTTAAAATACATTTATTTCATACTAAGTATACTACAAATTCATTAACATATTTACTGACATATCACTTGAGACTTACTGGTATAAATATAATTAAACTTTATTTGGAGTACTTTTTCATTGCACAATGCATATTTCTTAATATAAAGCCTTAAAATGTGTTTAATATCACTATTAGTAAGGATAGTATGATCACTGTATATCAGTCTTTAAATTAAAGAAATGTAAAGTGTACATAAAGTTTACTTGCAATAGATCCACTTTAGCACAATCAAATATACTTAAGTATAGCTTTAGTTGAACTTCAGCACTATTTCCGGATAACTAAAGTGCATGAAGTACAAATTTAGCAGACTTTAAGTATACCAATTTAGAATACTAAAAGCACAATTGCAGGGTATTTATATTAAGTACATAAATATGTAAATGTATTTGTAGTATATAGCATACAAATTTAGTATATTTATTTTTCACTAGGGATGAATTTTCTCATAATAATGACTTAGTTTCTCATAATAATGAGAAACTTTCTCGTAATAATGAGAAACTGTAAAGTGACACGTTAGCGACATCCGCTGGTCAAAGCGGTGTAAATGCGAGAATACAGCAAGCATGGCACGTTCTGCAAAAGTCAAGTCAACTATTTATTTGGCGCTTTATACAATACTGATTGTACAACTACAGCACACCTACATATCCACGCCTGTTAAAGAACGCTTCATCTGGAAAGCTGGGTCAGTTCACACAGAATGTGCTTTTCCATTCCACTGCGCTACTTTTCCATGGTTTTTCTATGCAAACATGCGCTAGTATGCAATTTGTATGCAACATAAAGTAAGAATAATTATTCAATTATAGTTTCCTCCAACCTGCTGTGTGAGTGTGTTCAAAGCAGCCAATGCGGATTCCAGAATGGGCACAGCAACCGCCAGATCGGCATCACATTCATCTTTAATAGCCTTGGCAGCCATCGCCTGCTCATTAGCCTCTGCTTCATCCACACGGACCACTTTCTCTGTCTTGGATACCTCCACAGACTCTCGCTCGATGACCGCCATCATCTCTTCCACCTCTTTACTGGCCACACGCAGCTGAGGCTGAAGTGCCTCCAGCTCTACCTGCATTGTGCACACCTGAGTGGCGGCCGATTCCAGCTTCTGGAGACCAACCTCATAACGACTCTTCAGCTTCATGATCTCACTGTAACAACAGATACCATCAATATCATCATCAGTGCCATAAATAATGCTTATCATACAAATAATTTGCATGCCAAAATGTGACACAACCTAATCAGAATCAGAAAGAGCTTTATTATAGGTTTTAATTATTAAAACCTAATCAGTCCATAATTCTAATGTAAAGCCTCCTAGACCAGAATGACTTACGATCTTTTGCGCTGGAGTAAGTGCTTAAACATAGATATGAGCTCCAAATAGGAAGTTGGTGTGACATAGTTGTAGCGTTGCAGCTCCGAAAGAAAACTTGCAGAGAGATTTATGGTGGATGTGTGGAAGCTCTTGCACATGCTAATACAGCCTTCACGAGTAGTGTCCGTCATTTCAACGTCTTCCAGGAAACGAGACGCCACAGCCTGCAGCGCATCTGCTGGCCAGCTCTTTTGGAACATAAGGATTCATTACACTTTAATCTCATATCGTAGATTTTATCTCATATTTGATTAAGTTTGCACGCATCATTAATTCTGTTACTTTTCTGTTTAAATCTGTTAAGCTGCTTTGAAACAATTTCAGTAGCACTTTATTTTACAGTCATGTTCCGCATGTACTGTACATACTATGTACTTATTAAAGTAAATACAGTAACTGGGTAATAACTAGGTACTAACCCTGAACCTATGCCTAAATCTAACCTTAAACCATTTAGTTACCTAAGAAACTAAATACCCAGTATTATCTTAGGTAAGTAAGAAAGATATGGTAAGTACTTACAAGTGTACGTACTGTAAAATAAAGTGCAACCACAATTTCTATTGTGTAAAGCGTTATAAAAATAAAGGTGATTTTACATATTTAAATATATAATAAATAAATAAAATTACTCTTTTTAAAATATGAATATGTATAAAAATTTAAATATGTATAAAAACTAAAATAGTAAATCAATTACATTAAAATAACACTTTACATACTTTACATTGACACCAACCTGAAACCAGTCAATAGTGCAGCAGTTAATGAGAGCCGGGAAACGTCTCAGGCGGCTTCTGAAGGTGTCACCAATAGGACTCATGGCCAGTACCACGTGTAACTGGCTGCGACAGCGTTCCAAAAACATGTTAAAAAGAGACAGTGGGCTGCCGTCTGTCTGCTTATCACGTTCACGCTGACGGTCCAAGACACGCATGCGCTCACAAATCTCCTGCTTCTCATCTACGGCAAAGAGATTGGGAACCTCTCCAGTGTTTAACAAGTTACTCACATCCTCCAAAAATGACTCCAACTTAATCTGGGTGTCGGTGAAAAGGAAGACTCCGTGAGTTTCCCCAGATGTCGATTTTTGCATGATGAGTTTGAGGTCATCACGCCACTCTGTAACCCCATAACTCTTCGAGATCTCCACCTGGAAGAGTTCGGCTTCAGCCATATGGGCGGCCAAGCGTGTCAACGACTGACGGCCACTCCCTCCGACTCCCACTAAGAGAGCATGACCTCGGGGCTGTTTGAGAATTCGGGAGATGCGACAAACATGTTCGATGGCGAACCGGAAAAGTACAAGATTCATGGGAGCCTTGCTTATATTGTTGTACTCTTCAAGATGGGTCTCCACCACCTGACGGAGCTTCTCGGGATTACCCACCTCCCGGTAGTTGCGGTCCTCACCCTTGGGGTCGTGAAAATCACAGAACATGAGGCTCCGAAGGTCATCTTCGGTTACAAGCCCATCTGCATCACTGTCCAAATGCTTGAAGAGCTGATGGAAGTCTTCTTTCAGATGAGACTTAGAAACTTCCTGCAGGAAGCCCACCATCCATGCACAATCAGATGGATGCACTAAGCGGTCATAATACACCCTCAGAACCTGCATGAGAGGATATTTCAACATCAGTTAAGCTTTCTTACTATGATATGGCCTATAAAACTGTGTTTGCAGTTACCTCATGCACCCATAAGCGTTTGATGGCCATAGGGTCGTCTGCAGTCTCCGGCCGTGATAAGCAGATCCCCTGGATGACGCGTGAAAAATCTCGAAGGTTGAAGAGGTAGTGGGACTTGGTTGGGGTTGGCAGGAGGTTTTTAGTGGCCTCCTGGTACACAGACATGGTAGCATTGATGATCTGAGAGGTGACGCTGGCGAACGGTTTGGGAAATGGAAATCTGAAAGCAGGTAAAAACAGGAAATGTATTAAAAATTTAATTTATTTATTACTCACATTGGTATGAAGCACCATTACCTTATGGTTAAGTGCCAGTCCAGAATTTTTGAGAAGATAGTGAACATGGTTTTGTCATCAAATTCATTAATGGTCACAGTGTTGAAGTGGCGTAAAAAGCGAGGAGTCACAGGATTCCTACCTCCACCTGCACATGACAATGGACATGTCAAATAATTTAGCAGACCAGTATACACTGTTCAAAACATTAGACTTGTTGCTTCCTTTGCTGCAATCTCAAAGTTGCATGCAAGTACTATTGGCCTCCTAAAGTTTGATAGATTTGTTTTACTGTGACTTAGTTGCCATTTCTAATTTTCATGTAATATATATTTTATTTTATTTCTGCTTTATTTCCATTGCTGAAAAACTATTTTGAATAGCTTTTGCTTTAGTTTTAGTTAACTATAACAACCCTGCTGAACACTGCTCTTTGAACTGCATTTGCCTTGAATAAAAACGATATTAGCATGCAGTGACATGAACTCACCAGGCGGACCCATGGCACACATGATTTGGATGTCCACTAAGCTGATCATGGAGCAGTCTTTCATGTCATACCAGTTCCAATGGTCGAGCCACTGCCGTAAGAGCTCCACTGGAGGCTGGGCTCCATAGGTCTCTCTTGCTGGCATGTTCACATCATCCACAAACACCACCTGATCAAAGTAATCAAAAGGCAAATTAAAGTCAAAATAACTAAAAAATGACAGGACTAAAATGTTTTTAACACTGATGTCAATGTCATTTTGAATGTTGGAAGATAATGTGCCATTTTAAACATCCCATTTTAAATACAGGTGAACTTGTGAATCAGGAACACATTTTTTCTCACTTAATTTAGAGGCAATTAAGAAATAATTTTCAAGTTACAGTCAGACTTTTAGTCACAAACTAAAATTTTAAAGAATTGTTTAGTAAAAATTAACAGATTTAATCATATCCTCTCCAGTGACAAAAAGGTTAATAAAAATATGCTTAAAGTATACCATTTTCTTTCCCAGGGGAGGACCAAACACTCCTTTCCTTCTCTTATCAAGTTTAGACATAATAATGTTTTGAGTCTGCGCTGCTGTTGTTTGGGCTGAGAAGTTGATCAACAGAGGACTGTACACATCCTTCTCCAGACGATTCAGCAAAAAGTCCTGTGGGGGATTTAGAGACACTTAACTAGCTCTAGTTAGCACAGACGTTGCATGCATGTTTTCATGAACACTTTCAACCTGTGTTAGAAGTGATAAGAAAACAGTATTTCTATTCTTAGCCTGTCACTACCATTATAGAAGATGCTGTAAGTAAATTAGTCTAGGAAATGGTTAAATATAACTTTCACACCTGACATAATTATTCTTGTGTCTCATATAATAACTTAATACAAGCTAAAAAACCAAAGAAATATGGATCTCTTTAAATTCAAATAAATTTAACAGTTAACCTAAAAGATGAAAATCAACAACATGCACAACCAACATAAAAGCTCTTATTATGGATCAGCCATGTGTCAACTAATTAATGTAAATCTATGCACATTTCAGAGAGACCTCATTCATTATAGCTTGAGGAGAACGTGAGTTGCACCACTTATGCATGACACATACAATCTCTTTCATTCCTTACAATTCTGTGAAAGAGCCATGTGGCAGAGTGTGAAAAATGATTATTTAATATTCGTGTGCTAAATGAGGGTGATGAAGTCATTGGCACCTGCAGGCATTTCACACTCACAACATGGAGACTTTTAGAGTCCTTCAAATTTTTGACAAAGATTCATGAAGGGAAAAAAAGGAAGAGGAGAAGAGGAAAGAAGAGGCAGAGGGACCTATGAGGTGAGTGCGTAAGTGAGTATAAAGAATGAATAATCCTATCAATTTTACTGAAATAACTGGTGATTCAGATTATATTGATTTTTTAAGAGTTTTAAACAAACATTACTCATTACACAAACATATGATGTCTAAATTGATCCCACAGGTGTATTTAAAACAAAAGCATAATGATGCAGGTAACAGATGAGGCTGTTTGACTGATGGATCTTCAGTCGAGTCACTTTCTAACCATACCACCGACCAAAATATGAGTCTGGAAAGGGGTTGGGGTGCATGTATAGTGGGCCACAGTTGGTCTCGAACAATTGACTCATCACAATCTGATGATATGTCGTCCCTTAGTGTGCAGACGTACAAAATCATGGAAGAGGTTTTATGCTCAGCTGTGGGTAGAGACAGTTGTGCTGTCCACCTAATTATTTTTTTTTCCCCTTTTTGAGCAGTGGCACGAGCGGAAGTCCTGACTCACTTGGTGTCATAGGTGAGATTATAAGACAAAAGACACATTTATGTAAGTTTATAAAACGGATAGTTCCGATCCTTGATTCTGATTGGTTGAGCCGTGTTCGAAGCCGTTGTAAATTACTCGACAAACATACACCTGTGACCGCATTAAATTAGTATTTTAGCCGTTTGTGATTCTTTGTTGCTGCCGGTTGCTGCATGTGTTGTTTGGCAACCTATTTGGAACTGCATTGCTTAGCGGAGAAATAAAAGTGTTATAATGTTATATTTTGTGTTGCTGGTGTTTAATTTATGAATAAAATTCATAAAATAAAGTATACAGCTCCGCGTTGTGCCTAACAACGCCCCTTAGCTGTTCTAAATCCGGCTTCGCGGGGCTTATTGCTTTAGTAAGACATGTTAGTACAGAGGTACAGTTTTCAGTCAGTCAAGGCAGGGGACAAGAGTTCAAATGCTGACTAAATATATCATACTTTTAAGTAAACTTATTTTATGTTCCCAAAAAGTCTCAAGCAGCAAGTCTCAGTTTCGAGTGGCAGGACTGTGGAAAGATGATGACAGAATATTCTGTTTAAAGCAAATTATCTGTTGAAGGTAAGACTCAATTCAACGGATGAGTTTTAGTCTTAGGTAAAACTTTTGTTTACCTATGAATACAAATAATTTCAATCTGTTGAAGAGTCACAATTCATTAAAAAGTGTACTAATTATATTAGTGTGAACTGATTAATACTAAACTGAGTTTTAATCACTACACCATTCTAAATTGCAGTAAACTCTCCTCATTAAATGGCACAACCAGAAAAATCAGAATTATGCAGGAAATATAAAGTATATTACCAAACACACAAAATATTCTTAATTAGGAGTGCCAATTTAATGTGTTAATTTAGTACAATTAAATATAAAAACAAACAGTCTTAAAGGTGAAATAAAGCAGTCAGTCATTATTTAGTAAATGGATTTCCACTCCAATTAAAAATTATTTATCAAACGATAGCCTATATAACACGATATAAAACACGATTAATGTAACCATTTAAAAGAAAAAAATATGTTTTGTTATAAGTAAAATAGGCGAACAAAAATAATTCAGGACTCATGAAGTTGGTTAAAAACTTTATTGCATGGAATGCAAATGGATAAAAAAAAAAGATGGCAAGGAAGATGATGGAATTGGGGATAACATTCGGAGATTATTCATCGTATGGAGTACTGATTGGTAAAAGTAAAGTCATGGTAAGAAATATTTATTTAGCGATTTACATTAGCTTTTAACTACCCCTGTATGTTGTGGAATGACAAACGGTTAATTAAATTGATTGTGGTTCATTTTCATTTCTGACAGTCATTTTTGCAACATATTCTATATCCAAGTATTGGAAATCTTGAGGCAGTGGGACTTCTGTCTGAATGTGTTTTAGGAAGTGAGACCGTACTGTTCTCCGTTTCAGCGGCAGTTTATGAAAATTGACTCTTTTGTCATTTGCTTTAACATGTAAAACTCATTTTTACATTCAGGAGCAATGCAATAGTGACCTCCTTTTTGTCTTCTGATGCGCTGTGGCTTTCCCGTTTCCATCTTTAACTATCTTAATCTTTCACTATCTGTCCTCTACTGTTGTATCTGTTGAACTCAGGCAAGACAACCAACCCAGTGACGTCCCAGGCTGTAGTACTGCAAAATGGCGGTGCCCCTACTACAAAAGCTATAGCAAAAAATCTTTTTGTCTCTTAAATGGTTACATTTATCGTGTTTGTAATATAATTTTTGAATAGAGTGGAAATCCATTTACTAAATAATGTTAACTTGACTGACTGCTTCATTTCCACTGTAATTGATTGACAATCCTATTCTAAATATAGTGGGAGACTGGTATTCATTGTGGTAAAAACTGCACTGACACACTCACTAGAATGTAGACGCTCTTGCCAGTCCCAGTGGGGCCAACAAAGACGGTGGGCTTCTGATGAGTGATGAGCAGCTTCATGAGAGCAGTGTAGCGTATAGTGTTCTCCGTAGGCACAATTATTTCGTTGAACTGCACATCTTTGGGGATAGGGGGAAAATCCTTCAGCTCCTCAGTCCACAACTCCCATCTGCCTGGACCCTGTTAGAGTATCATTGCTAATGTAAACCATTTTTATGAAAAACAATTTCAATAAATATTCTTGTAAACTTTTTGGTTTGGAGTTTTGTTTTTCTGTCCTTCAATGCTGTCTGAAATTACAGTGTGTATTAATGCTGCAGTGTTTCTAATTCCACCATCATGGCACCCTTAACAATTTCATGATGCACTCTTTGTAGAAGCCTTATATACACCACAAAATAATTATTGGCTTCATGTTCCTGTCTGTTCAGAAAAAAAAGGCTTTTGTCTACAGCAGAAAAATGTAAGCAATGGATAATCAATTTATTCTCTAATAAATGACATTTTCAGCATTTAATGAGGCATGAAATTGGCAAATTAGTCCAGGTTATGCCTGAAGTTTTATTACACAGAGATAAAGCTTGTGATTTCTAAGAAATAACAAGACAGATTAGCTCATTCGGGATGAGGAGAGTGTGCTTCCTGAGCAGAGAGTGGATTTGCTTATTAGTATTTCAGGATGAAAAAGAGAAATCATCAAATCCACATGCCTCAAGCTCCAGAAATTAAGAGAATGGTTTTACACTTTGTATGTATTCTAAATATTGATCAAGCCAAGATGACATTTTTAATACCAAATCATGCTGAATATTAGAATTGCACAATTGCTTTGTAGAAAGCCAGACTGAGAAACATCTCTGAGAAGGAATAAGAAGCTGCAGGAAAGTGAAGATAATATAGATAAAACAAAAGATTATCACATTTTGTCCTCAATAAATACTTTTTTAGATGGTTCTTTAATTTTTTTAAATGATCAGAAAGATGTTAAAATGGATTTAGATGGAGTAGAGGAGTTTTCAAAAAGTATTTCATGGCAGCTACCTAATCACCCCCAACAAATTGGAACAGGAAAAAACTTCCCAAAAGAGCCCAATCTGTTTCTCTCAACATATCCACTCAAATGTGTTGAAGAAACTTCCTGACCTCTTTGAGGAAGCGGTATTCATAGAGCGTGCCCTCAGTTGGTAAAGGCACTGTCAGCTGCTTGGCGGGAGGCTCCACATGCTCCAAGATTCCATGTTGTGTGCGCGTCTCCTCACTGAGGCCACCTGCCATAATCTCCTTTACCAAACCATCAAACTTTACCCGTCCAGCCTCAGTGCAGCTGGCCCCGACTGACCACAAGAGGCAGAAAACAAAGATGCCCTATACAGGAAGAGAGAAAAAGTATGTTTTCATGCAGTAAGAGAAGTCAAAGCTAGTAGTGTATTTTGACTAACAAACAGCTCAGTAACATCTTACTGTTAACGTCTGATAAGTCCATTTTTAGGTATCATATATTGAGTTTTTCCATAAATAATATAAATATTTACTTCCTCAATTGCTGTGTAATTGCTGTGTTCACTGCTGACCTTCCCACAGCTACTAATCCAATCAATTATTCATAAATATTTCTTTACAAACTTAATTCCACCTTAAGATCAATCTGCTGCAGCAATGACAATCAATACAAACATTGCCATCATTGATTTGAGACAAAATGCTTTGTGCTCCTTTGGCACAAAAAAAAAAAAAAAGCTTCAAGATTGTGCAATACTCTGATGACCAACTGAGAGGCGGCAAATAAAGTAATTCCTATCTGGGAGGAGGGAGATTTTCTAAGCATTGATCCTGTACTAGCAGCTAATCAATGAGACTCCCAGTCTAAGTTGCCACTTTTTGATCCACTGATATGATCTCCGTCTCAGAGGAGCAGGTGGAGAAAGATTATTACCTTTAGAGGAGAAATGCAGACAGTATTGACAGGCTTCAGAGTCAGACACAAACACAAAAAAAAATGGCAGAAGTTGGCTTAAGATATGACCTTCCGGGGCAGTAAAGCGAAGACATTTGTGAGAAGCAATTAATATCATGAATTTGCAGTCAAACACTCAAACTGGAAAAAAAAAGTCCCTAGTATGCTTTGAGGACTAAGTGAAACTAAACTTTCATCGCCATGAAAGCTGATTAATCAAACAATTTAAAAGATCATTGAGATACACTATATCCATCCAGTATAAGGCATCTCTGCTGGGTATTCATAACCTTTTGAACCCTCTCTATGCGTCAGATATATTGTATAAACAATTAATTAATGTAAAATATTGCACATAACGATTTATCACAATTAGATCAAATGGTGAAAATGTGAGTGGTGCCTATGTGAAACGTACCGCCATGATGCTAATGCGTTGTGGATTATTGCTAGGACATTGTTATGTGGTTGCTAAGATATTTTGCTTGGTTTTTAGCCAACTGCCTCAGTGTGGGCTCAGCAGAAGTGCGGATCAGTTTCGGCTTCATAGGCAAAGCTGTGAGCATTGAGTGCATTAAGTGTCCAACATTCTACATTGTATCTTTTTTTCACATTTTATCTCCTCACCTCAAGCCAGGAGCAGACATCTCTCTCATTCACCCCTTTCATCTGGCTCTCCTCTCTGAACTCATCCATCATGCAGTCCATCAGATTCATCAGAGACCTCACCAGGCTCGTGTTGGACGTGGGAGATAATTCCTGAATGCCCACACAAAACACACTCCATTAGTCCGGACCAAGAACCCATGGCAAGATATATGGTGGTGTGCTATTATACTGGACAAAACTATCTTAAAGGTACGAAGTGAAATAATAAATAATAGGTCAATCAATAATGGCTAGACAAAATGATTAACAAGAGAAGAAATATAGCAGCAAATGAGTGGCAGAAGAAAGTTCTACTCTGTCTGACAAAAACTGTATAACCAAAGTGCACTGTTAGCAATAGACAAAACAGGACTGTCAGAAAAGTGTTTAAAAAAAAAAAAAGAAAGGACATAATTAGTGCTTTATCCCATTCTGAGCACAATGCAAGCATGTAAGCACAAAAGAACCCTTAACTGCAGAAGCCTGTGATTATTGGGAAAGGAAATTCTGTATGTAATGCCTTACTTCCAGACTTTTAGAGTAATAATTATGTTTCATATAAAAAACCAATGTCTTTGTTTAAGTGTCTTTTTTGTAGTATCAGTGCATTTCTATGACAAGAGGTCACAAGTTGACATTTGTTTTTATAACTCTTGTTAAAAAAACTAGTGATGGAAATTATATGGAGGAAAAAATATATTTCAATGCTTTTGCAAGTTTCTTGGAGGAACGCAAAACTTTTGCGAGAGAATGCAAAAGTGTTGAAATAAAAATTTTCTTCCCAGCTCATATTTTTTCCAGCACCATGTCCCCTAAAGTGCTCAATAATTTATAAATAAATGAACACAAACGATTGATTTGAGATTGAGATTTGAAAAATATTTAACATAAAAGAAGATGATGAAAAGCGTGCCGTACCGAGCCGTACCGTACCATGCAGTGGAAAAGCGCCATAAGAGAGATACAACTTGGAAAGTTGTCAATTAGCATCATTATGCAAATATATTTGAGTAAAAAATTCTGCAACTGACCAACTAAATTCCAGTATTTTGGCTGTGCAATAATGGACACTTTGAATTGTAACTTTGAAAAAGAACACCATTCATGGTATGACTGCACTCATGTTGGTATGTTTAAAGCAAAAATCATTCAAACTAACAAACATACAGTATTCAATCATGTCCCAAATTGGGTGTCCTGTTTAGCTTGAGAGAATAGGGAACGGGTTGAAATAATTTATCAGTGCTTTACAGGAGGAGAATATCAATTTAATGAGTGTGCAATTGTTTCTCTTAATATAAAGATGGCTTTAATTCAGAGGGAAAGCACTCGCTCATTATCTGCAGCACAGTTACAGTTGTACCTTAGTGCCTTTGCGGATGAGCTGAAGAGATGCAGGCAGTATGCGGTCGAAGAGGCCAGTAATGAGGTCTTTGTGCATGGAGCTCAGAGTTGATGGCAAAGTGTTGAGCCAGGACAGCATCAGAGGCCGCCATCCCAGCATGTGAGGCTCCATGTAGATCATACCACACCGAGATACCTGCACAGAAAGCGGTTCTTGATAAAGAATATGTTCAAATGTTTAAATATGTATTGCAGTCTTCACTCGATATGATCCTTTAGAAATAAATGTGGATTTGGTGCTCAAAAAACATTTCTTTATCAATGTTGAAAATAGTTTTTTAATTTTTTTGTGGAAAATATTTTTCAGGATTCTTTGAAAGTTCAAAAGAACAGCATTTATTTTAATTTGTCTGTAATCACTTTTGATCAATTTAATGCAGCAACAATGCTGACATTTGACTAGATGATGGCAATGAAATGACCATCTACTTTTGTAAATATCAAAAAGTTTTATTCATTTTATTCATCTGCATGGCAGCTGCACTGGGTTACTCATAAAGATAAAGGTCTTTTGTGCTTAATGGTTTGATGAATAGCACATCATCAAGGTTACGTGATGGAAACAGCTGTCAGAAACCGGCTCCCACGGAAGGCCCATGCAAATGGTAGAGGTGTACGTGAATTGCGAACTGGGTGCTTTTGCACAGGTGTTAAGCCCGAGGAGACATCTGGGCCAAGCATGACCTCGAGGAGATGTTAGCTTGTTCAACTGAATTCTCATTGAACTTTGCTCTAGTTTTCAGCAGGCCATATGAGTCATGCATCTATATATGAAAAGGAGGTGAGCTAGAGAGAAACTGCAAGAGACAGATTTGAGCCAAAGGGAGATGGTTTATGCTTATGCTATAGCCAGACCTCTTTATTTTTCTGTCAAAGCAAGACACGATATTCACACAGATTTGATCTCGGTCTCACTCTTTCTCTCTGGCTCTATCTCCGGCATCTACTTTGATCTGGTGCCGGTCGCAAACAACACAAAAACACACAGATATTCACAAACACTTTGATATTCTCACAAGCTTTCTGTCTCCATAACACGCTTGTTTAATCTGTCATCATCACCCATTCTTTTGAATCATAGTCTTCTACCCACACTGGGCCAAAAAAGGCTGCGATTCATAACTATAAGAGCCTTTCCTCAGGCTAGGATGTGTGAGGCAGAAGCTTTGTCAGATACAAAGCCATCTTAGGAGAACACTGAGATAAATAAGGGTAGGAAATCGCGTTGGTGTTTCTGAAAAAAAATTATTTCAGCAGCGACATATCATTATGTCATTCTTGAGTAGGCTGGGTGAGGGGAAATCGTAGTGTGGGTGTGTTATTGTGACACTGCCAGTGAATTGGAAAGTCCTCTTTTGACAGGTTTGCCGAATGACAACGACAATCCCATTTGATGGTCTACTTTTTTTTGCAAGCCAAAACATCAAAGGCAGTTTGAGAGATGTCTCCTCTGATAAAGATATAACAAAATGCGTTGGGAAATGTGAGGATATATTTTCATAAAATTTCATCACATTTTTAGACTGTACTGTATTTAAAAGAAATATATATGTGCAGTGTATGCCTGCCATTGTAGGTGGAATATATTACAGGAATATATTATTGGAATATATTGCAAATGCTTGCTGAAGCGATCCCAAAGTTAGAAACAAGTGACTGAAGTTTATTTTCGTCAAAATCCACATCCATATGGGATTCAGAACAAAGATAAAAAAAACAGATGGAGTCTATCGAGTCCATCAACACCCCCAAAGCTTCACAGTCGTTTCCTCTTCATGGGTCAATGGAGGGGAAAGAGTAAATTAGATCATAAATAAATCAGAAATAAATTCCTATGTACACTACCAGTGGACTAGCCTACACAAAAATTTAGATACTCAGAATTAGGAAAATATCTGTTTTCTTTATAAATCAATATTTTCAAACAATGTAAGTTTATAAGATGCATGGTGTAAAACTATGTGATAAAGTATTTAATAGGCTACTCAATCAAAAGAGTAAACACAACTACAAGCCAAGTATACGTAGAATACTTAATTATACTTTTATACTATCTCGATCAAAATACTTTTCTGTCAGTATAAGTCAAGTATACTTAAGTGACATTTTAAGTATATTTCTGAGAAGTACATAAAAAGTAGACTGAAAGTATACTTTCTTATTTTTAGTTTAAAAGAAGTATACTAATTGCTAACCCTGCACCCTCTGCACCGGACTAAGATCAGACTGGCGAGTTTGTGTCCGTGAAGATCCACGTAATGAACATGGATGAACGTCTGAACGTCTAATGAATGAACGTCTAATGAGCGAATAATTTAATGTATGGGACACCCAGAATAATCAAAAGATCTAAATTAATACATAACCAATATTTATGATTAGTTCCTAATTAGAAACACTGTCTAAATTTAATAATCATTTGAAATTGGAGTCAGATTAAGCACGGAACTAAAGTTAGATTGAAATTACATTCTAATAAATTAAGTAAACTTCACATAAGCGCTTGTTAAATGACCTACACGCATTATACCTTCTTCGCCCACGCCGTTGGATTCAGTCGTTGGGCCGACCGGTGGTACTTACAACTGCGCATGGTTTGGTGGTGTTGATCGATGTGATCTACTCCATCTACTGTATATGTTTTGATTATCATTCTGAATCCGATCCGGACATACATAGTCTTTGACAAAAACGCAATTTTCTCAGTTTTTTTTTTTTCAAAATGTCGCTTTTTTTAATGAAACTTACCAACAGTCAAGTGTTGATAAAAAAAAGAATGCACGAAGCAAGAATGAAAAGGTTTTTTTTTTCTTTTTCGTTTTTACAGCAGAGGCTCTGTTCCTTCTTTTGAAATATTGCATGTTAACATATTCATACAACAAATTATTCTGGGGGCCATGAACGTTTTGTAATAAATGTGCTTAAGAGTGTGCAGTTATTTTTTCTATGCAAAAAGATAAATATACAATGTGTGAATTGAAAATACCCCTTTAAAAGAATATTAAAAAATATCCTCTTTAGAATATAACTACAGTATAATCATATGGTTTTCTGAACAACAAAATAATTGAAAAATCTAAATTTGTGTTCACACTACAATTATCGTTCCAGTGACTTCCATTCAAAGGCATGCGAATGCAGGAGACCGGAAATGCAAGCTCATGTAACTTTGGCTGCATTCCAAAGTTCAAGTTTGGAAAAATCTTCTATAAATAGAAGACCAATAGAAGAATAAATGCAAGAATAAATGATGAACGGTTCATGAAATAACCTTTTCAAGCTTTTTCCATTCCTCATTTTACAAAAATCAAATAAATGCTCTAAAAATGAGTTCCAAACTCAAAATGATAGAACTACAGAAAAGTTTTGAATTGAAACACCTTGCATTATTTGTGTTTAATTTCATCTCACCGTAGCCGGTGAAGCCACCTCCAAGTCCATGGGTTCAAAGATAAGGCTCATCTGCGGGGACATCTGGATGATCTCTCCACTCATGAGACAGAGCTTCTTGTTGTCATCCAGTACAGTGTTCATGTTCTCAATCCACACTGCGTCCACAGGCCCATCGAAAATTAGCCACTTTCTGTCAGGACTCTGTTGGGGAGGCAGCGGACAGTCAGACAGTTCAGTCATTGAACAATCTAACTTTAACTTTTCTGTTTGTGCTATGGCTATTTCACAATAAAATAGGTATTATTGTAAATGGTGATCTTTTATTTTAGCATTTTGTAGATAGGAGCTACCCAGCACAAGATGTTTTTCTGCAGAACAAATAATGACTGTTTTTTCCTAGCATTTTCTAAAAGTTTTTAAGTGAAAATATTTTTACGTGTAGCCTAACTCTGACAAACCATGGATGCTTTGATTGAAAAATTAGGCTAACTAACATTTTCTCATGAAAGTTTCTCTTGTAAAACACTTTGACATTTGTTTAACATATCACAAGCTTGTATTGCTTGCATTGTTTTGGCTTAGTTCTCTCCACTGAAACAGGCTTTTTCTACGATTCTGTAACATGCATGCAATGCCTCAAGAAAAAGCAGTGGCAATCAAATATAAACCTAAGTGTGAGGCAAACATTTGACACCCGTCTCCTCTTATTATGTTGTTTTTTATTCCTCAATTACAGCTATTAGAGGATCTAGGTTTGTTCCTCACTTTCTTTCTGCACCAAAGAGACTGATGTACCATATCTTCCGCCAACAAAGGTTTTAACAAAAACATTTCTATCGTAAGCCAGGGGGAAACAAAGCTTCAAAGTGTAATCCCTTGGGAATGTGGGTATGACTGAACTCTGAATAACATTAAAGTTAGTGGGTAAAAGATGTCAGTTTTAGGCTTAGTGTTACCATGGTGAAATAAATATAAGAGCTGCATGTTTCAGGCAGACACCACTGTGGGAATTTAAGTACTCTGTTTTGAGATGTCTTTAACTTGATGGCAGAGAATTCAACATTCATTGCCATTTATGTATCTAGTAGTGACTTAAAAAAAAAATTTTTCTGTACATGCAGAGCCATTATTACTGTTTACAAAATCTTATACAATGTGTGCAATGCTGAGAAGCAATAAATGATGGTGCGAGGGAAGGATGGATAGACAGTCTAGAGAAGTAGAAGGGGGATGTATGGATGGATGGATAGAAGGAGAGAGGTATGGGTGGATCAATGAAGGCAGGGAGGGCAGAAGGATGGATGGATGGATGGATGGATGGATGGATGGATGAGGGAATAAGGAATGGGTGGATGGGGGGTAAACGGATGGAAAGGAGGGGATTGGATGAAAGGAAGAAAGGAATGGATGTAAGGGGGGATGGAATGGAGAGATGGATGGATGAGAGGATAGAGGTATAGATAGATGAATAAATGTATGAACGGGCACGAGTAAGTGCAGTGGCAAGTTTGAGGTTGTTTGGATTAGAAATGCAAAAGATATCGTTAAATATATCGGTAAAAGAAGCACTTAGGGCCTGTTCACATATGGCGTCTTTTGCGCGCTCAAGTTTGTTATTTCAAATGTAGGCGCACGGTATGCGCGCTCATAATGGAAGCGATGCGGGCGCTGTGCGACGCGCTCGTTTTTTCCAAGCGCGTCCGCGCCGCATCGAGATAAAAACATCTCAACTTTTCAGAATGCCGCAAGCGTTTTCCTTGCTGTAACGGAGAGCGCAGCTGATGGTTGCGCTTACCAACGACAGACGCCTCCGGAGCGCAACCGCCCTAGCGCTTTGGAAAAAGGAGAACGCTGCGTGCCTAGCGTTTTCTACGCGTTTTTAGGCACTATATGTGAATGGCACCTTAAGCCTTGTGTATACTCGACGCGTCCGCACGAGCGCGAGTCTCCGCTGACTGCGCGCGCACCTCTCCAAACGGACGAGGCGTTTATACTTGACGCGCTCGCCGTTGTGCTATTCTGTGAAACGACAGGGGGCGACTCGGAGTAATTCTCCTCTAAACCACAAGGAATCAGCAGTGAAGAAGTAGTTTGCCGTTTATTAGTAGGTTTATTAATTGCAAATTCATAAAAGAGTAAATGCAATAGGTTTATTGTAGCCTACTTTCACTGCATGTAAACTAGTTAAACAACTGAAGCCTTATTGAAGAGTGTTTAAACCTTAATTTCATCAGCAGGGCTTACTTCTGCTATTGTAGGCTTATTTTGTAAATGTAACCAATTAACTGTAGACAAGTGCAAACTGGGTGCTTAATGCAAATGTTTTTCTGTTCACAAAATGAGATTTTATGGTCGCCCATCAATGCAAATGTCTCTGTGTATAGAAGGATCATAAACATGCGGGTACAGATCGTACCAGTTCGGCCAGATTCGGCTCGAAGTCGTTCATCTTCGGATGTGGCGGCGCCGCGCGAGATGTTATAAAAAGTGCCGTGCACACCGCCAGGCGAAATAGGGTCTTGCGCACCCAACGCGCACGACCGCCCACACCGCAATGACGTCATTTTTGCCGCGCGCACCTTCGCGCTCTTGGGGGCGTCGAGTATACACAAGGCTTTAGAAGGCTGTGGTTTAAAAATAAACATTCTGACATTAGAGAGTTGTGGTTTAAAAATAAACATTCTGACATAAACACTCTGTCAGCTAAACATTAAGTCAGCTACACTGTTTACTTCTGAATATTATATTTTATTCACGGCCATCATTTGTAGTAGCCTATTCACAAACTGTTTGCTCAAGCGTAGCGTTTATAAGAATTATTTTATTCACAAACTGTTTGCTCAAGCGTAGCGTTTTCTCGGAGTTCACACTGTAGCCTCCTCCCTGAATCGTGTAGTTCAATTTTCCATATTTATTGTATGTCATTATGTCAGAATCAGTATTTGCTTTCTACCATGCACAAATAAAAATGTCACTGAACTTTTGCTGTTTAATTGTAACAATGAGCACTCAAACACACCAAACCAACAATTACTAAAAAACACACACAAAAACTGATTTTGCACGGGCACTTTGCACTAGTTGAATAAATGGAGGGAGAGAGGAGTGAAATAGATGTGGGATGGATGGACAAGTAAGATAAATGAAATGGTAATTGTACCTGGGAAATGGCAAAAGCTCTATAGCTGACAGCCAAGATGCCATCTGACCATTCATGGGAGACGGGATCAAACTGGCCATACAGCTGGCCCATGGTGATAGACTTTGGGTTGATAACAGTGATCTGAACCCTGTTCTCCTCCATCAGACCCTGCATTCAAAACAGGTTAAGTTCTGTTGATATTATAATACAACACTTACACACGTTTTTGCAGCAGTGTTTTCAATCGTGTCATATTAGCATGTGTATGAATGTGCTTCAGTGCAGTGATTTATAGCAGTACCATCACTAAATGTGTTGTCTGTTCTTTGGAAACACAAAAAATCACATTTCCTTTTATGAAAACATTTTGCAGACTTTTTAAGCGTTTTATTATGCAAAAAGAGCAGTTTGTATTGTGGTATTGTGATACAAATTCACATCCACTTAGAACTGCTTGAGAACTGTGGGAGTATTTGAGACTTTGGGAGTTCACATCCTCTGGGTACAAGAAAAAAGTACTCAAAAAAGTCAATAAGGAGGATAAAAGAACAAAAGTTTAAAGCCCTATCTTATGTAACAGATGTACAATGTTGAATGCAGAAAGCTCTACTCCCACTGTGACTATTTGAGCAGCACTAGTTTTTGTGAACAGTTGTCAATTTCCAGCACCTTCTCACAGATGTCATGCAGGGCAGCAGAGAGCACACGGTAGGCCGATGTCTTCCCACCGAAGGGCTCTCCCACCAACATGAAGCCGTGACGCACAATCATCATTTCATAGATCTGCAGGATCTTCTCAGCAAAGAAGTCAGTGACCTGCAGGTTCATCTTGGCACTGTTTTCCTTAATAGCCTCAAGCAGCACACTATAGTCTGGTTTCGGAAGCTTGACCCCAGGGAATAGATCAGAAGTGATGCCCTGGACAGATTCACAACGACTGAGAAGTTAGTGAATTAGTTCATATTAATTTGAGCATTACATATACATTTTAATGAATGCATAATTTGTGGTATATTTAGAATATATTGGTGTGTGGTCCTAGATGTTGTACCTCAAATAATGGAAGGTCATGAGCCAGAAATTTTGGAAGGTTAACATCAATAATAGATCTCAGCAACAGAATATCTTCGTTCTCCTCTGGAAACTTCAGCTGTGACATGTTAAACACAGGGAGAGAAAGAGGTTTGACACTCAATAAAAGAATTGCTTGTGCTGTCACTTTTCCGGGATCTCCAGGGGAAAGTGGCATTCAGCCACATTGTCTTTGCTCATTCTTTACCATCACAGTGATTTGCAACTCAGACCTGAGGGGTTTAGAGCATGCCTTTGTCTCCAGAAGTAATTTCAAGATGGCAAAAGAGTGCGGTCTCGGGTGTGATGGTGCAAAGATTGCTGTGAAAATGACACAGGCATATTCATTTCTGAGAACAGCAGAGATGACACAAGCAGACACTATTCAAATTTGGCAAAATGAGAAAAGTGAGTGGGAGCTGTCAAGGTCAGGGTCCTCCTCTGCCTATTTCAGTTGTGTGACATCGCAAATGACAATGCAAACATTTTTTGTGGCTTTGCTATTCCAGGATTCTTATTGTCACATGACAGACATATTAAGAAGAGCAATGGTCACATTCTAGTAAATTACAAGTTGTCACTACTGTCTTGAGTGCTTGTCCTGATATATACACACTATTTGGTTATTTAGGTCAATGACTGCATTCTACGAGAAAATTCACACCCTTAAAATTCAGGTAATGACCATATTTTTATTAAAGAGGCCATATCATGCAAAAATCTATTTTTCTTAATAATTTGAATGTCAAACAGTTAAATCAGCTGCACACTTCCCAGTGTAAAAAGACAGTATGTGTACTAAAAAGATGCGACTTTTTCAAAACTATTCACACCCAGTGACAGTGAGAAATAAGGAAAAACTAGTATGGATACTTTTATCCTACACACCAGAGCATCAAACAGCAGAGGACCCAACAGAAATGTCAAACAAATGTATGAGTAACAATGTTTTTACCATGTGTCACGATTGCTTGATATGTAAGTATTTATACAGTAGTGCCACAGTTAAACTGTGAAGTTGTGATTTGCTGTTTTTAATTTTGCAGAGGATTTTTGGATACGGAAGAAAGCACAAAGAGAACACTGCTTTTGCTATTGTTATTATACAATTATCGCTATAGTCCTGAATAAAAGCTTCAGTGAGAGAGATCTTCTGTTTTGTCATCAGTAAGATATTACAGTACGTTTCATTTTATTTAAAACACAACATTGCGAATGACAATACATTTTTCACTTTATCGAAAAGGATGAACAATGAATAGCCTATATAAGAAGGACAGAGTAAAAAACAATGGTACATTCATTCATAGTTTTGTTTCCACAAAACACTAAGTTATCATTAGTCAACTATAACTGTGATAAATCCAAGTACTTAAACTTTATTTGCCACAACCAAGACTTGTAATATGTAATACGCATAAATGTTACAACTATGTAACAAGATATTTTTCAACATCGGAAGTTTTCAAACAATAATGTGGGGATGCTGAAAATTATTTTAATATGAAAAACTGTGACCGTTCAGTGACCGTTACAATGTTCAGATAATGATAGAAAGAGCTATTCTGAACTGTAATGTCATGTGTCATGCAAAGAAAATAGATTAATTCAAACTACAGTTTCACAAAGTCTACGGTCTCAAATATACTTTATAATCAAACTATCATAACGGTGTAATTTTAATCACATCATCTGTTTTGACATTATGCTGGTGCAAACATTACACATCGCTATAATCAGATTCTTTCTCAACGATGTCATTTTTGTTGTGTTTATTTTGTCATTGAGAGGAAAGCGTGCTGCACATATTTACATATTAATCTAAACATCCTCTTAGGATAGCATCTGGGTGTTTAACAGCACAGTATATGACAGCAAATATATTTCCAACTTATTTTTACTTCTAAACTAAGAATAAAAAATAACTTTGCTGTGAGTATATCGGCACATTGAATTACGTTCAGTGCGTTGTGTATGAGCTGGTTGCAGTTCACTTAACGGCCACCGGTGTTGCTAATAACAAGGGTTTCTGAATTCTACAAATAGCCCCTTAGCACCACTTAGGGGTGGTGATGGCGCAGTGGATAAGACACATGCCTTTGGTGTGAGACACCCGGGTTCTAATCCACTGTGAGACACCACTGTCTCCGTGAGCAAGACACCTAACCCCTAGTTGCTCCAGAGGCGTGCGGCCTCTGACATATATAGCAATTGTAAGTCGCTTTGGATAAAAGCGTCAGCTAAATGAATAAATGTAAAATGTAAATGTAAAAGCGAGTGGGGGATATGGTAGACATTTCGCTGAATAGTACAATATAGACGTATTGACAGTCTCTAAAATGTAAAGTGCATTTACATATGCACAACTTTACAAATCTAAAATCTTCAAGAATCCTTTATAAGTAAAATTACAAATATATTTGAATAATTAAATTTTACTAATGCATCGATTTGAGAAGGCCACAGTGGTAAAAAATGTTATTTATTATTTCAATTGTATTCATTTTCGTATATAATGGATTTACAAAATCCAAACTGAGCAACTAGTATTAATGCAGTGACGTGACTAGAAGCACAAGACAGTGTATGAACAGTTCCCTGTTTACTAACAATTGCTGGACATTAAAACGTCTTTGGTCACAAACATCAGTTTGGTCAATAGCGGTTGGCATCTTCCTTGTTTGCAGCCACAAGATGCAAAACTACTGCCGGGTTTACTATGTCAACCATTGTCAGTTTGATGTAGTAGAAGTTAATCCTTTATTCGGCACAAACACAAAACACGATGGGATTCACTCCTCCAAATAAATGCAACTGCCACTCCTAAAAGTTTGTAGGGAGTGAGTGGCCTATGTGGCTCTGACAAGGGACATGGGAGATGGCTTTTATTCAGGTGGCGCAGTAGTATCAGAACAGCAGATTAAATGGGAAGACAGTATTCATCTTGCTTGAGGCGCATTGTGTAAGCGCTGCAGTTGTTTCTTTGACCTGTCTTCTCTGATGCCCAATTGCTGCACTACTACTCTCAGTGTCTCAGTGTATGAGGATAGTCCCTTGTGCATACTAAATAAGCTTTTAGATGAAATGAGTGCAACAGTAATAAATCAAAGATCAAGGAATGAGCTCAGGTAGGGCCATCTATGAACATGAAAGTCACCATGTTCTGGCCTTGCTTCAGGGGATCTGATCATGCTGAAATGAGCATATTCTACGGTGCTCTGCACAAAAGCCTCGACTGCCTGTCTAGCAATCAAATAGAATTATAGTATAACACATGACAACTGCAGATTTGTATTGACATTTTAATCTGAAATGCATGCTTTCTTACATTCTGTGCTTTTACACGACAGAGAGAGTTGTACTGATTGGAGCCCAGAATTCTTTCGGGTCACGCAGGTTTTTTTAACGCTCTTCTTAATTTCAATAGTTCGTGTTTTTCAAAGATTTGCAATTCTCCGTGCTGCTGAATTGAGTGTGAACACTATTTATATTCAATGTCAGATTCATTTGGCTTTGATCCACAGGCGAAAAGTGGTGAGAGGGAGAGAGGAGAAGGAGCATGCAATGGGAAATGAGATGAAGTGGAAATGTTTCACTTCTCTGACCTTTGGTAACTCTATGCTAATAACAGTGGCAGGCAAAGAGGAACTGGGACAACTGCAGTAGGGAGTCATTCAGAATTGCTTTAACAAGTTTATGAAGTACTCAGAAATAGGTGGCTAAGCAGAAGCCAAAACATATAGCTACTAAATGAAATGAGATGTTAAATCAAAACAACAAAGGCCTTCACATTTAAATACAAAATGAAAGCTGATTCTTCAAATCACATCATTATAGATTCAGGCCACGGAAGTCGCAAATAAAAAGCCATTAATTGAACTGCAATGGTAAACACCAGAGAATGTTTTTTAGACAGTAGTTCTCTTGTGACTTTAATCAGTTAGGCTAAAGCAACAGATTATAGCTTTTGTAATAAATATTATCAAGGGGATATAATTATTATAAAGGGGATATCTCATGAAAATCTGACTTTTTCCATGTTTAAGTGCTATAATCTGGTCCCCGGTGCATCTACCAACCCAGAAAATGTGAAAAGTGACAGCCCAGTAATTTCGTTTTGGTAAGCCTTTCTCTGAAAGCATGTCAAAAAATAAGCCAATCAGATTTCGCTCCCCTTCTGATGAAGAAAGGGGATCTTATTATAATATTACCGCGCCTTAGGCTATGTTTACACGGAAGCGATCTGAAGAGAAAACGCAAAAGTTATCACTTTTTATTCTGCGTTTAGACAAGCGTTTTGGGGGGGGTGCATATGGTGCATCCGCGTGCATATGGTGACGCAAAATTGTGTGAAATTCGATGTAGTATGCACTCCAGGCGGCTAGGTGGCAATGTGAAGCACTGCCACACAACACCACCAATATCTGAGAATATTTTGTACAACTGATGAAAAGACTCTCGTACGTTTATCAGAGCTGCTAGGGCAACTTGAAGGTCCGACGTATGGAAATAATCCGACAAGTTGATTGTTATTTTCCTGTACTGGCGCATGCCTGTAACGTAAACGTGTACGCGACGAGAGCCACCGTGAGCAGATTTGCGTTTTTACCCTTTAGACGGGAACGCGGCGGTGGAGCGTTTTTAAGATTTCCACTCTGGAGGGTGGTTTCACTTTTTTGCATTTTTAAGCCCCCAAAACGCCGTCGCCGTGTAAACGAAAGGCACATTTCCACCTCCGGCACCACCATTGGTTTTCTCAAGCGACAACAGTGTAACCAGTTCTAACACAATGGCAAAAGTTTGAGCAAAGCTGCAAACTGTTTTGTCGTTGGCTGCACAGAACAAAAAAATAACCAAAAAATGTCACAGCTGTCTTATAAAGACCTCAGGGAACTGTGTCAATTTTTGTAAAAGTTAAACATGCAAGTCGATGAGATCAATGTAACTCCACAACAACTTCATAAATGTATCCACTAACCATTCAGAAACATCCAGGTGCAGTCTAAAAGTTGTAACCTCTTTCTGGGTCTCTTCCTGCACTGCGCTACTGGTTATTACTGAGATTTTGGATGATTCGTGTGTTATGTTTCTTGTGTTTCTTGTTTCTCGTGCTCACACCCAAATAGGGGCAAATTTGACCAGCTATAATAAATGATATGGGGGGTATTTTGAGCTGAAATTTCACAGACACATTCTGGGGACACCATAGATTTATATTACATCTTGTGAAAAGGGGCATAATATGTCACCTTTAAGAATATAAGACCAAATAAAATCAAATATAAAACCAAAATATAAAATTAAAATATTATACTTATATGTGTCCCTGCAAAGTGAAAGCATATTATTTTTAATTGAAACATTTAAATCATATTGTTGTCAAAAGTGCAACATGTGGGGATTTTTTGTAGATACAGGTCCTACCTTCAGGTTCCCTGCGGCAGTCAGAACAGATTTGACAGCCCTCATGCCGTAATCATAATGGTGTTGAGAAGAGAGCTGCTCAGAGCACAGTCTATATGTAGCTACAATCTTCACTGAGAGCGGTCGTGCTCTGACAAATCCACAGGAGTACAGCACAATCTCAGCTATCAGAGCATAGTCTGGCACCATCATAGCTACTGTCCGGAACAGAGCCTGCAGCAGAAAATTACACAACATTCACAATTATAGAACAAGCTAAATGAACTACTCCAATAAAACGGAATGAAAACACATATTGAAAAGTGACAAGAACATTACAGAAACATCACCAATATACAATGTCATATTAAAAATAATAATCAATGGATATTACACTCATACATAACACTCTACATGAAATCGTTTTTTGGTAAATTTGCATATTAAATACCCACTGTTATTATTCGCTAACTTATGTTAACATTAACAAAGTTTCTTATAGTAGTTTCAGTGAAGCACTTTTTTTCTGGGGAAAAAAAAATAATATAGGGCATGTGATTAAAGTATGACCAGAGCCGGACAGTAACGGAGTACATTTACTTGAGTACAGTACTTGAGTACAATTTTGAGGGATCTGTACTTTACTCGAGTATCATTTTTGGGGATTACTCATGACTTTACTCAAGTACATTTGAGAGGCAAATATTGTACTCTTTACTCCACTACATTTCTATCCATAACCGTGAGTACCCGTTACTTCAAAAAAAAAAAAAGGAAAAAAAAAATCTCGGAAACCCTCAATTTGTTGTTTCCCTCTCAAACGTGATTGGATTGTGCAGGCGCCACTGATTGGGACAGCCTATCAGCAAATCACCTTCACCTTCAGCTCTGAACTGACGCCAAAGTAAACTCCATGGTCAGATTTATGTGGGTTCAAATGTGGATGCAAAAAATCCATTAAAACTCTAGCAGAGGTTTGTCAGAGCGTTGCCATTGTGCATTGCATTGTGGGAAAGTGAGAAATGTTAAATAAAGCAACATGGTAAAAATATGAAAATGACTTGAATTAACTTTCAATTCCTTTTAGATTATCAAAGGTATTAACATTAACATTTTTCATAACTCCATGTAGGACGTTTCTGTACATAAATGTAAGCACGGTTCGCGTACCTACCCCGAAGTGATAAAATAAAATTCTGTATCAAATTTATAGGCAAAGACAAGTAGTTTGTTTGGCATGGTTTGGAGGGAATTAAAAACCTGCACACATATATTCGAACACACATAACTATAGAATCAATTCTTAATGCGCATGTGAACACCATCAGCGTTTATCACAGGTTCAGTTTAAAGTCTGTTTAGAGAGAACGGTGTCATCTTAGTGGCCCCTAATTTAATAACAAATGATTATTTCGACGGAAGTGAATCAATCAAAACTAACTTTAGCTGGAAAATAACATCATTCAAGAACCGCTATAAAACCAAACCAATCTCTGTTACCTTAAATTATATGTTTATCTCTGAAAAGCCGCTTTGAAACAATCTATATTGTTAAAAGCGCTATATAAATGAAGATGACTTGACACTGTGGCAGTAGTAATGCAATATTTAGAAAATTTACTCTTGTACTCTTGATACTCAAGTACTTTTAAAAACAAGTACTTCAGTACTTTTACTTAAGTAGACATCTGACTGTAGTACTTTTACTTGTACTTGAGTAAAATTTAGCAAGGGGTGTTTTTAGCAAGGGGTCTTTTACTCAAGTAACGAAGCTGTGTACTCTGTCCGCCTCTGAGTATGACACTCGAAAATTAAGCATATTCCATTTACTCTGCACATTTTGGTTCTCCACATGCCTTCAGGTTGTCAGGTAGTTCAGAGCGTCCAGCATAGCCAGGGTTCATGGTGATAAAGACAGCACAGGTAGGGTTCAGTTTCAGCTCTGTCCCCTCAAACAGCAGCATCTCAACGTGTGCAGAAATACCTGCAGAGAAAAATTATTATGCATCCAACCCCAAACCCAGAAATCTCATTATATTGATAGATTTATGCAATGTAAGCATCCTAATGCTTGATTTGACTGGACTCGACTCATCAAATTCAGATGTAAGCATCTATTAAGTTTGATAGTATAGGATGTTTGGAAAAATAAATTCTGTAGCTCCATTGATTGAACCTTAAAATCCACTCAAGTTGCTGTGAACATCCTTACTCAAAATGTGCACACAAACACGCACCTCTCTGGATGGTTAGAATTTGCTGAGCCACCACTGAAAGCACTTCCAGATCAATACGGTTGAACTCGTCAAAGCAGGCCCAGGCACCGGCCGACAACAAGCCCTGGAAGAGACCAAGTATCTTTACCATGACTTACAGCAAATGTAGTCTGAACACACCTGTGCTGCAAGATAACTGACAAAGGGTGAGCAGGATGACATTAAAACGCAAACTCTTTGCAATTCTATGCCCTCAGATTAAGATACAGCTGTGGTTTCCTGATAGTACTGAGGCTGTATAGCAAAAAGCATTGCAATCTTTTCTAGCATACCAAACTAAAAGGAAAACTGACATGCCTGTATTAATTATAAGATATAAGGTCTAAAAGTCAAAGGCCACTAGAAAAAAATAATTCTATACTTTTGCTATTATCTAACATCGATATAAACTTTTAACATTTTATTCTGAAAGGTTTAACTGGAAATTAATATTAATTTTGAAATCTCTTAGTTTTTGTTATGTTCCTCTTTTGCTTTAATGACAACAGAACCCAAAAGGACATGAACTCCAGAAGTTTGATGGTCATGTTCTCCAACATGATCTGAGAAAAATAATTTATTCATTCATTCATTTTTTTTTTTTTAAAATAAAATTAACATGGTCATTTCTCATAATGAATTAGAAAAAAAAATAATTATTCTACTTTTTTTTAAAAAAATTCAAAATAATACAACTTTTAGTTTATTTCCAGGTTTAAATAAAACTTTGACTCCACTGTATTTCCCCCAGAGTAATGTCTAATTGAACTCTGGATTTAGAAAAGACTCAAATAAGTAATATTTAGTGGGATTAGTAATCTATAAAACAACACAAGACAAGACGAGACAAGACAAATCTCATTATGTGGTATTATTGTACTTGGTGTAGTGAAAAGCATGATGCAGACGGAGAAAAGGAATAACAGTACTTAATATAAAAACTCAGGAGACACTCACTTAAACACAACATAACATAAACGAGAATGGACGAAGATTAAGGGAGAACTGATGAGTGAATGACAAGGAACAGGTGAATGAAATGACTAATCAAACAGACTGGGGAAAACTAGGTCACAGGACTAAACCAAAATGAAACATAATGAAGGGGACAACACAGAACATACATGTTACAATTATTTAGAATTATTTCTGTTCCAGTAAGCCAATGCCAAATACTGTTATATTATTATATGTTCATATATATATATATATATATATATATATATATATATATATATATATATATATATATATATATATATATAATATTTTTTTTTGCTGTGAGCTGAATAAAAGAAACTTTAAATAACTTGGCTTAAGCACAACTTGTGAAAAAGTGTAAAATACCTATTCATGCATCATAACTTTGTAAAACTTACCTTAAAGAATTTTCCCAGTGCAATGTAGTCCAGGCCATCGGAACAGTTGAAGACTACACACTGCTTAGCTACAGCTTTAGCCAGATCTTTGGTGGTTTCGGTCTTGCCGGTACCTGCAGGACCCTCTGGGGCTCCACCAAGATGTAAATGTAAAGCTCCAAATAGAGTTCTGGTAAAGAAAAGGTGCAGCCAGAGGTTGTGTTAACTGAATTAAATAATTTACTGAATTTAATAACAAACAGATAGTTCCAAATATTTTCAGTCGTTTTGAAAGATTAAAAAAAATACACTAATATTCAAAAGCTTGGGGTTTGTATAGTTTTTTTTATATATTTTTCCTCACTAAGGCTAGATTTATTTGATCAGAAATACAGTAAAAATAGTATTGTAAAATTGTACTATACTGTCATTTAAAAGAGCTGTTTTCTATTTTAATTTATAAGTAATTTATTATTGTGATGGCAAAAATTAATTTTCAGCATTCAGCATTACTCCAGTTTTTAGTGTCACATGATCCTTCAGAAATCATTTGAATATGCTGATTTGGTGTTCAAGACGATTTCTTAGTATTATCAAAGTTGAAAACTGTTTTGTTGCTTGTGATTATTTGATTAATAGAAAGTAAAAAAAAAATAGCATTTATATAAAAGTCTTTAGCATCATATTTGATCAGTTTAATTCATCCTTGCTGAATTCCTGAGTATCAATTTCTTAAAAAAAATAAAAAAAATTTTAATGTGTATGGGGCCGGTTGTATAAACATAGCCATTATGTTAAGACAATGTCTTAAGTTCTAGTGTGACCCACTAGCAGTTAGTCTGTGGATGTCAGTTTTACTTTTCGGTATCAAATCAGGCTAATCTACGTTTTTATGTAACTGATTTAAAAAAGCTATGAACAGTCTTAAAGAAAAAAAATTTGTGTCTAACTTGTAAGACTAGTCTTATCGGTTAATGCAACCGGCCCCTGTGGTCTATTGCATTTCCCTAAACAAGAAACATCGCCACTAAAGGATGCTAAATAAAGTTTTAAAGTGCTCCAACGAAAATAGACTATATAGACTATATCTTTTTAACATTTAGGAAAAAGAAAACGATGGATAAAAAATACAGAATGACGTAATATTTACAATCCAATTAGTAAATTATTATTTGTAGAGCATCCTCTGGGTGGAGCTACACTGAAAATGATTGCTTTTGATCATTTTGTGTAATGTAAAGCATTCTGACCTATAGCAGCGATCAGTGAGAGGGGTGATGACCAGTCGTGGTGTGTTTCCAAGATACTCATAGCCATATGCCAAGCCTGCATTGATCATCTTTGTCTGAAGCTGGTTTTCCTTCATAGACAGGGTCGAATCAAAGCAGATCATCTGGTGTCCAAAACAATATCTGGACATACTATTCACAAATAAGGTCGCAATAATTTTCAATCACGTTTACAGACAATCAAACTGACTTACAATCCAATAGTAGCGTAGCTGGCTGAGCCACTCAAAATTGGTCTCATCATCCACACCCTTCTGTACCAAAGAGGCCAACACGTCCCGGGCGTGAACGTCAAGCACCACCAATGCTCCAAGTGTGACTCGGTTCTGTTTGGACAGCTTGCCACGCACCAGAGTCACAATGTCATCTATCTGAGTATTGTTCTGATCCAGATAGGTCTGAAGAGCCTGATTGAGAAATAACCCAGTCATATAATAAGATATTATGTAAGTGATAATGTACAGTAAGACAGCCGTTATTGCAAAATAAACCCAACTCAAATGAGGCAGATAATGACTACACGTCATTATCTTGCTTATAATATGGCTAATTGGCTAATAAGTAAATAAATAAAAAAATTATATTCTGATTTGAGTTTAATTATTTTATATATGAGAAAAAAGAAGACATGAAAACAGCACAGCTACAGTCATGGTCAGAATTAATGGCACCCCTGGTAAATATGATCAAAACTGGCAGTAAAAAATAAATCTGCATCGTTTATCCTTTAGATCTTTCATCTCTCCAGATCCTTCAGATTCCCAGATCCATGTTGGTGCTTCTTCTCTTCAGTTCACTCCACTCATCAGGTCAGGGACTGGGACGGTCATGGCAGAAGCTTCATTTTGTGCTCCGTAACACATTTTTGTGTTGATTTTGATGTTTGTTTTGGATCGTTGTCTTGATGGAAGATCCAACCACGGCCCATTATAAGATTTCTAGCAGAAGGCGTCAGGTTTTGATTTTTTATCTGTTGATATTTGATAGAATCCACGATGCCATGTATCTGAACAAGAAGTCCAGGACCTCCAGCAGAAAAATATGCCCACAACATTAAAGATCCAGCGGTATATTAAATTGTACACATGGGTTACTCTTTATCCTTGTGTGCACCAAACTCATCTAGCGTGTTCGCTGCCAAAAAGCTCTTTTTTTAGTTTCATCTGACCACAGAAGCCTGTGCCGTTTGAAGTTCCAGTCGTGTCTGACAACTGAATTTGTTTTTGGATGAGCGAGGAAGATTTTTCTTGAAACCCTCCCAAACAACATGAGGTGATGTAGGTTTTTTTTTTTTGTTTGTTTTTTTTGGCTTTCTGACCCCCAAGACTCAACTAATCTCTGCAATTCTCCATCTGTGTTCCTTGAAGAGTTGTTGGCCACTCAAACTCTCCTCCTCACTGTGCATTAAGGCAATATAGACACACGTCCTCTTCCTGGCAGATTCATAACATCTTTAGTTGATTGGAACTTCTTAATTATTGCCCTGATGGTCAAAATGGGGATTTTCAATTCTTTAGCTATTTTCTTACAGTCACATTTTATTTTGTGATGGTCAACAATCTTTTAATGCACATCAGAACTATATTCTTTGGTTTTACTCATTGTGATGAATGATTAAGGGGATTTGGCATTTGTGTTTCCTCATATTTAAACTCCTGTGAAACAAGAAGTCATGGCTGGACAATGTCATGTTCCTAGTCACCCTGGTGTGCTAAAAACTGTAAATATTAATTGTGAATATACTTCAGACATATTTTACTCGTAAAAAAATGATAGGGGTGCCAATAATTGTAGCCAACGTGTTTTGGAGAAAAACATTTATTAAATAACGTGATTTCCCCCCCACTTTCAATTCTTTTACTTCAATGAAAGGTTAGAATTTTGCAAATGTTTTGAATGAAAGAGCAAAAGGATAAACAATGCAGATTTATTTTTTATCATATTTACCAGGGGTGCCATTAATTCTGACCATGACTGTATGTGGACAACAGTATGGGAGTTAGTTTTACAGTTTAGCACGTAACTATGCACAAATATCGAGTAGAATGCCATGAATAACCAAAGGACCCTTTTCAAATTCCCAGGGTTCTCAGAAGCGGAAGATCATAGTTGGGTATACTTCTATAGTGGTGAATGGGAGATGACAGCAAATATAATGTGTTCCCATTTGCTTCAATAGAAAAAGAAAAAAAAAAGAGGGAAAAAATATAGAGAGACTGAAGCAGTCAGAAGAGTGAAAGATGTCAAATTTGCCATCACTCCCACAGCCGTATTATTAGAAACACCCTTGCAGAAGTGTTAATATTTTTTTTGTAATTTATTGCCACGGTAATACAACACAAAGTATAGTATTACAATAATAATTTGAAAAAATATATATTTTTGATGTTGATTACTGTGGAAATGTGCCACAAGGAGGGTACACAAGAATGAAGTATTCTTGAGAGCTGTGCAATAAAAGATTATATTGCTATGAATAAAATACCTCTGGTCCCTTTGCAATGGCTTCATGAATGTCCTTTGTCCAGTAAACCTGTGAGACACAGAGCACTGTCTGACCTGGCCAGGCCCTGACCCAGTTGATTCTTAGGTCTTTCGGATATGCTTCAAGTGCCTCTCCAATCACCTGGCAGCCAGGAGACAAGAGGCAGTTTGCATTATTTTACATTTCTTAGAATGCCACAGACATATATAATGCTGATATGATATGAAATTCATTCACTCAGACTTTTTCAGATGTTTTGCCGTTATTGCTTGTAAATGTGATATTCCAAATTTAAATGACCATTTCACCTCTATCCATAATGTTTAAGGTAAATAGAGTTGAGATTTGACATCCATTTAAGTAACTCTGGTGAGAAGAGTGTGTGAAAAGGTGGTAAATATATTTTAATTCATTATGCATGTTTCTTTAATGTCTGGATTTTCTTCTGGTGTATTGTATTCTTCATTGTATTATTATCTCTCAAAATAAAAAAAAAATAAAAACATTGTACAACCACAAGCAATTACCTGTGTGTAGGATTTGTCAACAGAACCAATTAAAGTACAAGTCAGGCTAAACTAAATCTAATCCAATTACAGAGTTTCCATTTCTGTTACTTAGAAATCCACTGACTCAAAGAAAGTTTATTCATTTCTGTACCTTGTGTATAGAGTGCAGCATGCCAATCTCCAGCTCCAGGAGCCATTTTTCCACCTGCCCACGAGCTTTAGATGTAGAGATGATATCCAGCAGTTCCACCACCTCTCCTTCGCTGCTCCTCATATGAGTGATGTCCAAAATGTCAGTGAACACAACGCTAGCAATACCTTCAAAACACTTCTTCAGGTGAGGCTGCACCCTGAAACATAATGATAAAGGTGGCGGTGAACTGATGCCCCTTTCCAACGCATATCTGATATTTCATTTAAGGTGACATGCAAAATCAACTGCACCGTAATTTTGTTTCAGCAACACCGAGATGTTTAAAAAATCTCTCTTTTAGAGAAAAAGCAATACTCGAATGTGTAACCCTATGAGACAATAGCATGGACAACTTTTATGTCGTACCACCTGGAGTCAGTGACTCTATTAACTTTTATCTTCATTTATTATCACTTCAACAATCTGGTTGTTTGTGAGTGTGACCCACACCTCCGCAAAACAGCTGCTACATTTTGCTTCTTTTTTTTTCTTCTGTAAAGCTAGAATGTCAGATTAAACTAGACTCATGTATAAGAAATGGGGGAGACACAAAGGATGAGGGAGAATGAAAAAGGGAGAGCAAGAGACCAAGAGAGAGGTGGTCAGAACTTCCAGAAGAGCAGAAACAAGAGGCAAGCTAAGGCCAACATTCCTAGTTTTATGAAACCAAAAGTACAATTTGAACTTGCATTTGAGGCATCATCATTCATCATTAAACAGATACCTGGGGTGAAATATATTTGCTTATACGTTAAGGGCCTGCACAGGGGAGCCACAGCAGAGAAAGTAGGCCAGTGTCACAGGGAGAAGAAAAAGCACTATAATTAAATTCCCTTAGTAAATAAGGGGTTCAAATTTGGTTTTCCGAGGCAGAGAGAAGCTAAATTGCTTTTCATTTGTCCTTCATGTCCCTTTTGAGGCCTCACATGCTAAATGTTCATGTAGGCAAGAGTGGTAAGGTACAGTAGGCGGCGTAACATTATTTGGATATGCCCTGAGAGACATGCCAAAATAGGCTATGTGAGAACATAAGACATAGTCATAAATATCACAGGCTTGAGATTTAAGCTCAGCAGAGTGAATGTTGTGTTTCTTATTTCATGTTACAGTAAATTACATCTAGCCTACATTCTTGCTTATACCAAACACTCTTTGTAGCAGTTCATAACAATTGATATTCAATAGTGATTTTTTTTCACAGCTAGTATATGATAAAAAAGACCATGTTTAAACTGCATTTCAGAGCATGAGTTGTAACAATACAGTTTTAATCCCTTTTATTCTTCATGAAAATTCAGAAAAAGAAAGCATAGCAGCAATTGACCAAAACTTGCATCATCTTATGTTTTTTTTTTATATAATTGATATAGAACTGACAGATCTACCGTAGTTCTTTCCGACATGCAGTCATGCAGCCTGCCCTTATTATAAAGCAATCTATCAACACAGCGGATTCCAAACAGAAAGAATATTGAAAACAGAAGCCTTCAAAGTCAGATCCCCTTAACTGCTGACAAACAATATTCCTCAAGCCTATAAATCATATTGTTTCCAGAAATATCTTCTTTAAGCCTCTTTTCCTTTGAGGATGTGGAGAAAGTGTAAATTACTGTAACTCACTACACTAAAAGGGGCAAACCCACAGAAAGTGTGACACTTCATATAGCTCCAGGAACAGCTGTAACTGAAACAGTGGATATGATTTAACTGTGGATCCAACAGAATGACCAACAGTGGTCGCCATTGTGGGCTTTTCGACGGTCAATACCTACACTGACGAGCCAACCCTTACGAAAAATAAGTTTTTCAGTCTACATTGTATATACTTCTCAAAAAAATATACTTTATGTACTTCTCAGAAATATACTTAAAATTACCCTTAAGTGTACTTGACTTATACTGAGAGAAAAGTCCAAGTATATGTGGCCTGTACTTGTACTCAACCTTTTGATTGAGATATTCTTAAAAGTATAATGAAGTATTCAAAGTATACTTGGCTTGTAGATGTGTTAACTCTTTTGATCGAGTAGCCTATTAAATATACTCTTTTACATAGTTTTTCATACAGTCTTAGGAGACTTACACTGTTTGAAAATATTGATTAGAATATTGATATAAAACAGATATGTTTCTAATCTGCGTATCTGAATTTTTGTGTAGGTTAGTCCACTGGTGTAGGAATTTACTTTAATTCTACTTTACTCTTTCCTCACCCTTGACTGAATTTTTCAGATATCTATGTTTTCACTGTTATACGGTAGGGGGCGCTATGACACATCTTCTAGTACAGAATATCAAAACCAATCAAAACACAGGAGAAGAAGCATACATATAAACACTAGATGTCGCCTTGGCTACGGCAGTTCATTGGAACGAATCAAGGGGGTAATCCATCAGCCGGAAGTTGAAGCCTCGCGGGAGCCGCCATTGTAGCAGAACTTCACCTGCTGTTAGCATTCCATTGACTCCCATTCATTTTGGCGTCACTTTGACAGCGAATAACATTACATCTGAGGCGTCCAAAGACTTAATTTGTCCATGTATTTCTAAATAAACACGACAATGTATAAAAGGCTCCATTACTTTGTATCTTACGTTATGGCCCCGTAGAAGCCGTTTTTGTTAAAAACAGGCTAACGATTGCGTCATAACCACGCGACTTTTTGTCGCACAATAGAGACATTACCGTATAGACAGGAGGAGAAGCTCGCAGGCAATCGGGTGGACGTCCCGTCAAGGGAGAAGCCCATAGATAATGAGTCCATAAAAGCAACGGGACAAAATATTTCAACAACGTTTTTGGGGAATTGGAAATAATTCGGTATGTGGCAAGTGAATACATATGAAGTGATTAACGTTGGCAATTTTCACGCACAGCTACTAGAAGATTTACGTCTGTCAGACAGGTTGCTCACATCATCAAGCTTAGTTTGATTCGGTTTGAGTCTGCGCGTCAGGAACGGAAGTGCTCAAAAATCGCTAAAAATGGGCTTCAACTGTCTCAACTGAGTTCCAATGAGATTGCTCTGTCCACTTCTTATACTGTCTATGGAACGAATGCGTCAATAGAGCCGCCATCTTGAAACAGGGGAACCCCTCATCAGCGTCAATGTAGGAAAAGATCTAACGGAAATAAAATCACCATAAAACGTCATGAATGCGATTTTCTAGTTGTTTTGGTTCGTTCCAACGGCCAGACATGTATTTATTATAGAGTCCAGAGAAATAAATTTTTTTTTACAAAATTTCACAATCTTGTGAAATGTAATCCCTTACTGTCTGGTTTTTAGATTTGGTTCGTGTGAACATCCATACGCAGCACAAAAGTCCGGCATCATCCATGAATTCAGCGTTACCCAGCTACTTCCTATGACAAGACCTGTTCCAATATGGCGGCGGTTTTGACGCATGTTTAGAACCCCAAGGCAACATCTAGTGTTTATATCTATGGAGAAGAAGAAGCTGAAACAAGTGATAGAAGATTGCTCACGCAAATGTAAAATAACGTGATCATCATGTCGAAACCAAGAGAAAACAGCTGTGAAGCTTTGGGGGTGTTGGACTCGATCTACTCCATCTGTGTTTTGATCATCGTTCTGAATCTGATCAAGGCGTGTAGTCTGACAAAAATGTGATTTTCTCATCTTTTTTGTTTAAAGGACACCTATTATGGAATTTTGAAAATTACCTTTCATGTAGTATTTAACATAGATCTGAGTGAACAAAAACATCCTGCAAAGTTTTATATATGAAAGTTCACCGTAAAAAAAGTTATTGTCTCTCAAAAGTATGAGTCGACTCTGAGTCAATTTAATGAATCGTTTTTCCAATGAGTCATTTTCCTTTTCGCTGTGACGTCAAGACGAAAAATTATCAAATTGGCCGCGCCCACTTATTCCGCGCGCAGACACCAGGGTAAACTTGAAAACATCCGCTGTGTCCCAATGTGAAGGCTGCATCCTCCGAAGGCCGCGGACTTCGAAGGATGCAGCCTATTCGTCCGTCGAAGGACGCACCATGTAGCCTTCGCAGGATTTCCTAATTGCGCAACCAGGTGTTCCCGATTACCGCTCCTGGCGCCTAGCGAGAGTACAGCTGCCATTCTGATAATTAATTTTATACAATTGAATAAACAGCTATGGATCCAGAATTGGCTATTGTCATTTTTTTTGTTTATATTTTACTGGAAGACATGGTGAGGATGTTTCAGTCATGTATTTTCGGCTTTAATAGCCAAGATCATGGCCAGAGCTGGTTTGTTGTGTCCCAATTCAGAAGCTGCGTCATGAATTGCCCGATTACACTTCAAACTGTTCAAGTATTGGGTGTTAACTTACGTAAATAATGTAATGAAAAGAAAAGAAAACATACATAGGCATATGGTTCAAATGTTCACTTATATCTTACCTTGATGCGATTTTGTAGGCTAGTGTATTCTTTTTATTATGTGGCATAAATGGACCATATAAATGATGAATAGGGTAAATATATATTTCAACCCCGTATTATGGAGGGAAAAAACCCTCAATCCGTGGCGACGGTTGTGCACTCCGTCCCTTCAGTTTATAAACTGTACTCACAATATTTTTTATGTGTAAACATAAATGTATAAAAATACACAATTTTATTTGTGTAAACTCACAATAACAAGAAAACTTTGTGCTTTTGTAAAATAAAATAAAACAATCAGGCGTGCTTTCATGATCGTCGTGAACTGAGCGCGCCTCAAAAATGAACTAAAACAAAATATAGCCTACCTATACAAAGCTTGAAATGTCCACTTTTAAATGAACAAATTCGAATATAATTTCCAGGTTCTAATTTGGCCTTAGAAAACCAGTAAAATCGATTTTTTTCCATATTAATTTGTGAATATTTCAAATATTTAATAAAGGGGAAAAAAGTCATAAACAAAAATCTGAAAATACATCTATTTATTTATTTTTTTGCGCAGCATTTGGTGTGCAATTCAAAGTCAAATTTTGGTGCTCAACTTTGCGTTTTAAAAATAGCCTAACAAGTTAATTTTTAATTACGGGTTAAAAAAAGAAAAACGAGTGGACGCAAAGGTACACGTCGACCTTATATTATTATATTTCAAATAATGTAGGCTATTTGTAGAAAAAGTTAGTCTTGGGTCCGTGTACTTTTGCATCCATTCGTTTTTGCACAAATAAAAGTAGTTGCGAATGATGTATATTATTCTTTTCTGTATGACCAGACATGATAGTATTCCACTGATATACAAATGCAAGTGTCCGCGCCCGCGCCTCCACAGCCACACAAACACTTGGATATGCGTCAAAATCTTGTGTTATTTTTGATAATCTTAGCCCTGTATTATTATTGTCTAACCATTTATTATGACTGACATTTGACGAATTGCTTTGTTCCTTTTTTTGATAAAAGCGCTTCTCAATATGTAGCCTAAATGTAGGCTACTAATAATAATAATGATAATTATTATTATTTGTGTTTATAATTATAACTATAAATGAATTCACTGAAGACAGTAATATGTTAATCATAAAATAATTTATGAATGTTTTATTTTTATATAATAAAACCTAAACCTTGTGTTTGTGTTATATTTCTTTTTTATATGTGAAGTCTTTTTTTTGCTTATTCCATTATACTGAGCTTTCTTCTCCCATAAAATGGAGTTTTAGAAAATTGAAGAAATTATCTATTTTAAAAAATGAAGTTTATGCAAAGCATCCCTCATAAACAGGTGGCCTGGTTGAATCATCGTGGGCACGATTTGTTAATCCAAGGGAACAGTTTAAGAATTCGTGAGTACAGTTTATAAACTGAGGGGACGGACTGCACAACCGTGGCCACGGATTGTTTTTTTCCCCCCACAAGAGACTTTCCGGGCTCCGTACTACGGGAATATAAAAACCCAGTTGAATATAAAAAAGTGCAGTTCAAATGTTACTCCCGCTCTTCATCGCTAGCTGTCACAGTTGCTAGGCGACAAGAACAATCATCCGTCATTTTTTTTAAATAAAAATGCTGTCGTCACCGGCCCGCAATGACTTATGGGGTAGGATCGGGTAGGATAGACCGCGAATAGTCTCGCGTAGCCAGACCTTCAGACTGACGGCAGAAGGTCTGGACTCTATCGCAGCTTTTCTTGGTCGAGAGGACGTTTGACTGACATGTAACGCAACCAATCACAGGTCGTTTTGTTCCGCTTCATGTTTAGGGACGTGCCAATATAATGTCGATGTCACTACAATAACAGACCGGCATGCGTCTTAATAAATTATTCATTCAAGAACGTTGTGCAAGTTTACTGCAACAATGGAGCCGCGAACTTCACATACATTTGAAAAAACAGCGTTTAGTTGATCCTGGTAAGCGCTCATTTGTCACAGTTGTAAACACAACGGCTTTCATCTTCCACGAGGGGTTTTGGCGTCACGGCATTTGTTTCCAGGCGGACTGTTAAAGAACGCGACACACATGTCTCGCGGACATCCTGTAGAATTCAACCAATCAGGTTGCGACTTCGAAACTCCTGAAGTGTTTCCAGAAAAGTGTGCCATATGCATCAGACGTTTAGCCAACGTTCCGTGGGCGTGACGTCTGAGGCTGAGACTAGACCGCGAAGGATCCATTTATGTATCCTTCCTTTCACGGGGAAACGAAGGGTGCATTTGGCATCGCTTTTGAATCAGGGTAGCCTTCGTCGCGCCGCGATGACGCAACCGGCCTTTGAATACGGCCTTCCAAGGATGCGAAATTAGGCTTGTTTGAGATGAGCAAAATCTGCGCAGAACCGATCACCGGTGATCAGCGCGTAATGCATGCCGGTTAGAAATGTGTCCGAGTGCGGTCCGCCTTGCTCTGATGTCATGCTTACGTGTGTCAAAAAGCTCTCGCGAGCGCAAGGCGCACATGTCGGATTCTGTAGTCGCGCGCAGTTGCTCTCCACCGACTGTGCTGATCAAAAGCATGATGGGAAACGACTTGCTGACGACACAGCTTAATGTTGATTGGTTTAAACAACCGTGATGTCTTGTTCTCTTTTAAAATGTTTGATTTTAAAACTCGGATATCATGTTTTATGTGTATATGTTATGTGTGAATATTCCCAAACTCTCGGACAGTGCAATCTCTATGGTTATGCAATTTCATTCTATTATATATATAAAAAAAACACATAGGCTATGTCTGTATTAAAGAAAAAAATGATTGATAAACACTTATTTGGAATGGAAATAAATAACAAGTACTTTGGGTGTCTTGTTCATTATATTTATTTTCATATAAAAGCAACAGAACTTAAATTACATCCAGTTTATTAGCAACACTGTGCACGAGCGTGAATCCCGCGACATCCATCATTGATCTCACAGGTGTCAGATCCACTGCGAGAAGCGAGAACTGTCCGGCTTGCCTGCGCTTTTTCACTCCTCCTTTCACTGCAGCCGCCTACTCTCGCCTACATTTCAGGCGAGGCAAGGCGCATCTCAAACAAGCCTATTGAATTGGTAGAGCCTTCATCGCGCCGCGGTGACGCAATCGGCCTTCAAATGCGGCCTTCAAAGATGCAGCCTTTGAATTGGGACATCCTTCGTCGCGCCGCTGTGACGCAATCGGCCTTCAAATGCGGCCAACCAGCCTTCAAATACGGCCTTCGGAGGACGCAGCCTTCACATTGGGACATAGCTAAAGTGTCGACAACTATGGTCGACAACAAGACGCTGTGTTCTGAAGTGCGAATCAAAAGCGACCTTTTTTTCAATGCCCAGGGATGAACATGTGAAGAATCAGTGGCTAGAGTTTATATTTACAACTATACCACACAAGTATAGCCCGAACCTTGTGCTGTGTTCGCGTGATTTTAATGACGATTGCTTTACAAACATAAATGCTTTCAAGTGTGGATTCGCGAGCCGGTTAATACTGAAGGAAGGTTCAGTACCAATTTTATTTGGATCAGCTTCCTCCTTCGAATCACAACCTGTAAGTATTATTAATAATTGTTGCTCTTATGTGTTTTGTAGCATGCTACAAAACACACACACATATACATATATATATATATATATATATATATATATATATATATATATATATATATTCGCGCACTAAGTATTTGCGTGTGTTGTGTAAGTTACGCTCAGCGCAGCTTCTAGGTCCCCAATGTCATTTTTTTTTAAATATGTGAAATGTTTGTCGTTGTTATTGGAGTTGTCATAAAGAATAGAGCAATACCTTGTAGTACTGCAGTGCTTTATCAATATGTTTAAGCGTTGGGCTAACGCAAACAATAACTGATTGGGTCATCTGACCAATCACCGCAGATTAGCGTCACGCAAAGGAGGGGTTTGTAAAAATGAGCCTTTGAACGAATCATTTGGGAGTCGGTGAGCAAATCAGGTAAAAATAAATGCATATTATAAGACAACAAAAGTGTTTTTTGTCATTGCATGCATGTAAAACTGTTGTTGGGGACTCCCAAAACAATATTAGGAACATTTTAAATGCCATAATAGGTCCCCCTTAAAATGTTGCCTTTTTTAATGAAACTTACCGACATTCAAGTGTTGATAAAAAAGGATGCATGAAGCTAATGAAATGTTTTTAAATTTAAAGTAGCCTACAATTAAAGGTATTTTTCAAGTATAAAAAAAAAATCTACATTTGATCATAGTAGTATACAGCAAGTGCAAAAATAATATATAAATAGTAAACTATAAGTATAATGTTATGTATGTATGCTTGAAGTATAAACTACTAAAATAGTAGTTTACTGAGAGTACACTTCAGTGTGTAACGTTACTTTCATAAACTAAAAAATGTGCTACTTGTATTAAAATAGTAAACTACTAGTATACTTATAAGTTCACTTGAATTACAGATTCATTACAAATGAGAAACATAGTTGTGTACTTAGTTTACTACTGTTACACTTATAGTACACTTAAACGTATACTTTTATATACTAAATTTTATATACTATAATAAAAACTTTTATATACTTAAAAGTCCCAAGCAGTATTGAAATAGTACACTTACATGTTTACTACATGTATACATTGATATTAGTAAGTATACTTACTATAAAGTATACTTAAAAATATACTTGAACATTACTTAAGTATACGTCATAAAATTAACTTGAAGTATGCTTCTTTTTCGTAAGGGAAAACATAACCAGTCACAGGTGAAGTGAATATCATTCAACATCTCCTAACAAGGCAACATAAGGTCTGGGTAGATTAGATGGTAAGCAAATAATCAGTTCTTGTAATCAACATGTTGGATGCCGGTGATAAAGATATTAGCGAGGGCCAAATTGTTATGGCAAGGCGATGGGTCACAGTATCTCTAAAACGGCATCTGGTCTGAGCCAACAGAAGGTCTACGGTGGCACAAGGAATGTGTCAGAACACACAGTGCATCACACTTTTCTGCGTAGCTGCAGACCAATCAGAGTGCCTATGATGACCCGTCCACTGTCAGAAGCACCTTTATAGATTGGAGCAGTGGAAGAAGGTCGCCTGGTCTGATGAGTCCCGGTTTCTTTAATATCACATGGACGACCATTTACATGCATTGTTTACCTGGGGAATTGATGGCACCAGGATGCAAAGTGGGAAAATGACAAGCCGGTGGAAGGAGTGTGATGCTCTGGGCAATGTTCTGCTAGGAAATCCTGGGTCTGCCCATTCATGTGGACACAAATGACACGTGCCACCTACCTAAACATCACTGCAGACCAGGTACTCCCCTTCAATGGTGTTCTTGAGTGGAATTGGCCTTTTTCAGCAGTATAATGCACCCTGCCCCACTGCACACATTGTTCAGGAATGATTTGAGGAACATAATGAAGAGTTCAAGCAAGGTGTTGCCCTGGCCTCCAAATATCCAAAATCTCAATCCAAATATGCATATGTTGGATGTGCTAGAACAACAAGTTCGATCCACGGTGGCTCCACCTCGCAACCCACAGGACTCGAAGGTAACGACCTTTAGGGGTTTTGTAGAGTCTTGACCTTGGTGGGTTGGCACTGTTTTGGCAGTACGCAGAGGACCAACAGCAAATTAGGCAGGTGATAATGTTTTGGCTCATCAGTGTATATTGATATTTAGAAAGCACGGTCAGCAATGAGATTTATAATGCCAATATATACACTTCCATTTAAAAGTTTGGGGTCAGTAAGATATTTTTGTAAAGTTTTTTTTTTTAAGCAAAAGACTTCAAATAAATGCTGTTCTTTTGAACAGAATCCTGAAACAAATGATCACGATTTCAACAAAATATTTCTGTTTTCAACAATGATAACAATAAATGTTTCTTGAGCACCAAATCAGCATATTAAAATGATTTTTGAAAGATCATGTAACACTGCAGTAATGAAAACGCTGGCTGTTGAAAATTTTAAAATAGGATAAAACAGAAAACATTTCAATTTAAATTGTAATAATATTTCACAATATTACGGTTTTACTGTATTTTTGTTTAAAAAATGCAGCCTTGGTGAGCATAAAAGATAACTTTCAAAAACATTTAAAAAATATTACCAATCCCAAACCTTTGAACATTAGTGTGTATAAAACAATTCAGTGATAGTAAATGACATGCTCCAATATTGCTAAAAGAAAAATAAATGTTGTGGCAAGCAAGACGAGTAAGACGGTGGCGTGATTGATGATAAGCGCCACCTGCGTGCTGCACCGGTCTCGTATCTCTCACGGAGGAGCTTTAGAAGCATAATAGGAGGAGCGACGAGAGCACCAGGCCTGGAATTTTACGTTATGTTTTGTTAATGTGTGTGCGGCAGTCGTTCGTGAGGGGCTGCCGCCTTTACTTTTGTTTTGTGTTTGTTTATTTTTGGATTATTAAAGTATGTTGAATGTTCGCCGGTTCCTGCCTCCTTCCCATAACAACTAACCTTTGTTACAAATTAACACAACATTCACTTAAAATTCACAAAAAAAAAAAATCATTACCCACTGACAAAGCCATCAGTAAAATTGCCAAATGCCAGCCGATCTATCAGACGGTCACTATACTGAATACTTTCGAAAGTTCCTCTATACCTGGTTGGATCTTTAGTCTCGGAGAGGATCTCTAGCAGCTCATCATTGGACAGGAAGAAAAAGCGGGGGAAATAGAGTCTCTTCTTCTCCAGGTATTCATTTAGACCCTTCAGAATGAGTTCCAGCAAATCGTTACTGCTTTTCATCTTGTCTAGCATCTTTTCAATGGCCACCACTGCCAGGACATGCTTGTCCTAAGAGAGAAACACATGTGATGCACACAATGAATATCACAAAGGGAAACATTTAGACCGTTTGCAAGACATTTAGCCATGTCTTATAAAATTTTAATAAATAAAGGGATAACTAGATTTTTACATTGTCTTCAGAAAATATGAGTGTTGCTTATAAAACATATTGCTGTGATGCTAGGTTTGCAAGTCATTGTTATGCAGTTATTAGGCGTTCTAAGTAGTTGCTAGGGTGTTCTAGGTGGTTGCTTACAGCCCCAAGCTAAAAGAGACCACCCACAAGTCTCTACAATATTCTAGTCCTTAGATATGGCTTGGGTTCTTCCTTCAATGCACTGTCTATGGGATTCAACCATTTTCAACACCTCTCCTTAACAAGCCCCATGGTATTATTCATGTCAGCCAGTGCGAGCTACAAGCTTAAGTTTAATACTTAGGAGTTTGTTCAAATCGCATACCATATGTATGAGAAAAAGCTTCTATAGCAAGAACCACTAATACTTTTGACCAAAGCCGGTCATTTTAGACCGATGTCAAAGGAAGCCTCTGGACCGTGTGAGCTGTTTTCAAGTTTAGCTGCACTTCAGTAGAGAAACAAGAATGAAAATCATGGGTAATGAAACACCATCACACTCCTTTTAATTCTCTGCCCCCAAAGTTCAGACAAATCCAGTGATGAAAAGATGATATTCATAGCCATATTTCCCTGCTCTCACAAAAGAGTTCATTTATGAAAGGTGTCTCCCACTAGGAAAACTCATCCCATCTTTTGCTGTCTGATTTTCAAACGCTCCTCCAAAGGTTGTATGAAGGCCAAGTCCTTCATTAAAGAGAGGAAACAATTGGGTACCCCGCCCCTCCTTTTCCACCTCACAGATGCTGCTCACCTGTAAAGAGATAATAATTGCTTTTTCCCCTTTTCGGATTGCTATTGATTTTCTATTACCTACGGTGACTAGACTTCACGTTCACGAAGAGATTGAAGTTTAACGATCACTTTTGGATGACAAAAAAAGCCTGAGTTTTCTGACAGGGACTGAGAGGAAGTAATGAGGGGTTGTTAATAACCAAAGCCTACACAAAATATCCCTTTTAAAACATGAAAAACATCATTGCATGACTCTAATGAAAGAGAGAGGGGATGTTTTATGCCAATTACTCTTTTTAATTATGCTCCCTCTCCGTCACACTGAATTACTTAGAGTAAGAGGGTGAGTGCTGCCGGAATGCGCCTGAATGAAGAGATGCTGAAAATCATCCGCTTCCTTTCACAGGGTGCAGAAACATGCAGGTGGGCTGTTCAACAAATCCAGATATTCAGTTACTGATTGTTTCCTTCATGAATGCAATACCTTTCATTTACAGTAGCAGTATGCCTTGGGTTCCAGATCAGCTTCACATGTCCCTACTTGTGCTGTAAGCTAAATAAGAACTGGGCTCCTCTGATCTGCATCTGCAACGCTGATGTTTCTCCAAAACACCCCACTGATATTGTAAGCATGTCTTTCTTTATGTACTGCTGTTCATGAAACCAGCACTCCTGTAAAGCAGCAACAGGCAAGAGCACCTGACTTGCAGCTGAAATAATATATGTTTGCTTTTCCGAAAAGAGCCATTTATGGCTTCTAGCCTAATGTGGAAATCGTGGAGTGGTGTAGGAATTATTCAAAAGGAAAACATCCTTAAAGAAGCCCAGAATTTTGAATTCAATTACAGAATGTTTATCTCTGTTTCTGTCAAATGGGGAAAGTTAGAAACGCATTAGAAAAGAGTAAATAAAATCTGGAGGTGACGAACAGCTCTGTGGGTTCCATAGATGAAGAGAGACACCTAGTGGACATTCTGGTATTGCAGTCCATAGTATCATCTGATTATGGCTTAGGCACAAAGCTGTTTTTTCAAAAACATGCTTTCACAGAATTGCTTTAGATTCATGTATAAAGAAATTCTACATGACAAAGCTTATATATGACTATAGTGAGTTTCTCTTTCAGAGTGTCTGTCAACTGTCAGGAAAAGGTATGTTTTAAAAGTGTTTTTAAACTCCCTTAAAAGGTGCCGAGGTTTTTTTTAATCTATGGACACATATTTTCTTAAACCTTGTGGAGGGAAGCAGCGTGCCTCGTGCTGCACGATGACCTTGTTTTCTGTACACTCCCAGATTTGAGTCCCTCCAGACAAAATCCATAATTCCTATTTGATGGTACAGCCAGGCGACTTTTTTCCATTTAGAGGAGGACAACAGATATTGATGTCTCTCATAGCACTGAGATGAGTGACTGTTTGGGCGTGTCTGAAAGCTCTTTCATTTGTCATGAACACACTACAGTTTTACACACATATGTTCTATGTCAGAAAGTTCTCCAAAGAGTTATTCTCAACTCTAGATTTAAACAAACTCAAATTCATGTTTATATTTTGGGCTTTCTGACTCACCAAGCTGACTTGTTTCATAGAGTCCCTCCAGGTTTTGTCCACAGCAGTAAAGCGACGTCCCTCCTCGGGCATCTGGGCCATGATGTCTGGGGAACTGAAGATCGGCTCAAGGTAGAGCCATGTGCCCTGAACCTTCAGCCACTCATCCATAATTTCCTGCAGCAAAAGCAGCTTACCCTCCCATTCCCTGAGATACATGCATACAGACACATTCATATTCAATGTATGTATGCTAGACGAATAGCTAAAACCTAGCGCCTTTCCACCATCAGGCTGAAGGGTTATCATTGCTGAACCATGTCGTTCTGTACAAATCTGTCCTCACTGACATGGTTAGGGTCTCTTTTTCCATTTTTGTGCTGCTAAATCAAGATTACAAAGTATGTGACCAATCGTGAGTCACTAAAGCCATTTAACCAGCAATTTAGTCCATACAGGTTTTAATGGAAATGATAATGTCAACATTACTTAGATTGCTTAGAATGTTTCGGCTCGATGGTGGGATAAAATACCTTGTTTCACATGCAGATTTAGAGGAAGCAAGGCAGGGCGTAATTAAAAAGTTGCGCCCCAGTAAAATTTTCCTGATAAATCATTTTCTGATGAGGTCGATTACAGTAGATATGGCTGAAAATAGGATGTAAACTTTTTATACCTAAATTCTATACCCAATTTTAGCAATACTCCATGCAGAAAATTCAGATGTAAAATTAAACTAATTAGATGATCTGCAGGACTTCACTTACATTACTGTTTGTCATAAAATGAATGAATGAACAAATGAATGAATATAATCAAATATGACAGTCACAATACCATATATGTGTATAAGTATGGCATGTTTGTAGAATAAACACTTATGAGGCATTATTGTTCATACTGACTAAGGGTACGTTTACAAGACAACAATGTGCTAAAAATGGAAAAGTTTTTTTTTTGTACAGATGACAACGTTATCAAAACGTTATCCGTTCACACGGATCCGTGAAAAATAATAACGCTGAGTTATACATGCCAGACAAGTAGTTGGCAATGTCACTTTGTAAATAAAGACTACGCGCCCGCGCACATATGTATTCTTTAACTACAGTGCACTCGAACTGAACACACGTCTATAGACACAAATTACATAATCTATAATTTTTTTTGTCCGATTTTCATTCTAAGGATGTTAATCTTTATAATACAATATTATTGCTCTGTCTTCTGGGTAAATTTAATCTTCACAAAAACAGAAACATTCACTGTAATCCCAATTTTAGAATGATCTCCTCTGATATAAAGTCATTTTTTTACTTCCTTTAAGAAAATGTCAAAACCTTTAAACACAAAAGTTTAGAAAACATATCCTTGAGTCTGTTGTAAGGAACCTTTAATTTTTCATGATGACAAAATGTTATATTGTGTTGATTTGTGTAATTCTTATAACCACTTGTGATGATGTCCGTATTTCTTACTGTTAATATCTGTATCCTTTCATTTGCAAAAAAAATCTTATAAACTAAACACGTAATAGCTTACGCATGTGCACGACGTCACCGTTTTCACTGATCTGCATTTTTGTAGTTTACATGAAGATGATAAGGGTGTCGTTTTCAAAAACGTCCACTTTGAAACCTGTTTTTAAAAGCATAAAAATCATAAAAAGTCTTCCGTTTTTAGTTGAAAATGGTGTTGTGTAAATAGCCCCAAAAATGTGATACTGGAGATGTTTAAAACTATACCCAATTCTCACCGTATCTCGGCCTCAAATGGCTTGATGAATGGTGAGCCCCTCATGGTCTGGGTCTTGACAATATGATCATCCAGCAGCATTTGAATCTCATCCAACGAGGATAGAATGGAGGTTCCCGTTTCACGATAGGGCAAGAGGGTGAACTCCATCCCTGCCCATTCACTGGCCATGCGCTCCATGGCCTTTTCAAGACCGTGTTCCTTACTGGCCCCTTCGCTGATGGTTTCAAAGGCAGGGAGGTGAGCCTCCAGATGCAGGGGAAGAAACTGGGCCACACAGGAATCCTCCTCTGAGGGCTTGAGGGGGAAGCCGACAACTGAAGACATGGCCTCCCAGTGGCGTTCACGGAGACCAGGGTTGCAAAGCACCTGCCGAAACAAATCATCCCCATAATTAATAAGCACGCCGGCACAAAATCTGCACTCAGAATTCCCTAGAAAGCATAGCAGATTTCAGCCCCTTGCATGCTCATTTATTAAATAGTGGTGGTGGCGCCGTGGATAAGACACATGCATCTGGTGTCAGAGACCCGGGTTCGAATCCACTGTGAGACACCAATGTGTCCCTGAGCAAGACACTTAACCCCTAGTTGCTCCAGAGGCGTGCGACCTCTGACATATATAGCAATTGTAAGTCGCTTTGGATAAAAGCGTCAGCTAAATGTAAATATGTAAATGTAAATATTTTTGCTAATTTATAATGCGTTGAGCTACCAAGAGTAAGGTACTCTAAGTTTTATTTAACACATTTTACCCTTTTTAAATCATACCACAAATTTCCCCCATACCGTAAAAAAGGTGACTCAAATGAAAAGAATCATCTCTGTACCTGTACTAGAGGAATGTGTTCCTTAAAAGTTTCCACTTCCGCTTTCACAGAGGTAGCGATTTGAAGAGCTTTGGGTGAGTCCTGGAAGCTTTTTTCAAGCTTGTACAAGGAGCGGATGTAGTTACCCACATCCCCTTCCACTTTGTCCGGGTTGACGGCTGCAAGCGGGCCGGTCACCCACTGATGGTGCTGGCTCTGAAACTCAGCCGCCATCTCATACAGCTGCAGATAAGGGAGCAGACGGTCTTGAACCGTTTTGCGTTGTGGGTACTGAGAGACAGGCCAGCCAAATGCCTCCTCCTCCTGGTTGAAGCCTCTGATCTGATGGATAAAAGAGTGTACGAGTTTGATTGTGCAGGTGCAATGGTGAGAGCAGCCATTCTCACAGGCACTCTAAAACTCTTTGACAAATCCAATTGACAAATGTGCTAAACATCTATTTTGTCTGCACTTGTGTGTGAATAGGCTTTGGCTCAAGCATTTCAGAATGACAAGAACATCAGGTTTTCTTTTCATCTCTGAATGATTTTTTTAATCAGTAAATCAAAATACAGTATTCAGTAAATGAGTTTACATCATAGTTTATCTGCAAGTATTCTTATTAAATAAAAAATGTATCCGCCTAAGTGAGCTGTGAGGGGTTTTTATGTGCATTTTGGAAATATTATTTACAAATATGGAAAAAAAATGTAATTTAGTTTCAATCCAGCATTTTTTATGCAATATCACAAGAACATGTGTATGAAAAACCAGCTAAAATAAGCAGTGAAACAACCATCATTTTTCCATATTTTTTACCTTTTCCATAACCAAGTCCAGTTTGGAATTGAGGGTCTGGGCTTTTTTCAGATACTTGCTGAGCTCAGAGAGGTCACCAAACGTCATAAACTCCTCCACTTGCTGTTCATAGCTCTCAAGATCCTCCAAAACCCTCTCACACCTCAACTATGATTGAAAAACACACATTATTACATGCACTAGTGTAACAGTATCGGAGTGAACATAAAAGTGCAGTTTTTCTACATGTATGTATTGTGTTTTTGGTGATTTTATAAATTTGTATCTTGTAAGTTTGGAATTTTTTTTAGAGCTCTTGTGTTTTTGGTGATTCTACGTACAAAATAAAAGCTTGATTCTTATGCATGGAGGTCTCTTGTTTTCCCTAATTGTTGTTCTTATTTATCTACTATACAGTTTAATGTACAAATTGTTGAATAATGTGAAGGTCTGTTGTGTGTCTAAAGATCTGTTGCCATGTTGACATTGTCTATATGCTTCCGTGTTTGGTTTGACCAATTGTTTTTAAAGTTGCCTATGCTGATTGGCCAGCATGTGGCATCTCTAGTACCTTGAGGCCGTCCTGGAACTGGCCGGTGTTCTCTTTGATAATCTGGCGGTGCTTATCAAAGACAGAAGGCATTTGTGCATGACGCTGGAAGGTCATGCTGTTCAGCTGAATGTCTGTGAGCAAGAATGTGACATAATCCACTAAGAAACACAACCTGCTATTGGACTCCTGGAGCTTAATTTCCAACTGAGGCATCTCCTCTGCCTCAATCTTCATCACATATTCCTACAGCATAAATGACAAACAGGAAATGACATACTGAAAGGTCTTTGTTTTTTGTCAACAGTAATTTAACAAATATGGTTCAAAAATAGAGCTGGTCAGTATTACCTTAAGCTCCATGAGTTCCTGTGTGTTTGATGGATTTCTGAGGGCTTTTTTTGATATTGTATCATATTCCTCGCACAACCTAGAGATCAATGACACAGATTACTAACAGGTTACTGACAAGAATTTTCAGAAATTCCTCAGTGTCTCACTTGTTATTGAGCTCCTGATGACCCTGCAACATATGAGTGACCAGTTTCTCCAGGAGATCCTCCGCTCGCTTTACGAGGGCACGGACCAGATCATTGGAGTGCACTTCAAACATGCCCAAACGCACCACCTAAACATAAGAAATGAAGATTCTCAGTCAATCATAATTCTGTGGTCAAAAGCTAGTAGAATGTAAACAGTTGAACTCAATGTAACTAAAGATCAACCTTCAGGGTGATGTATTGGATTTCTTCAGCCAATTGCTGGTAGCGGGTCACCTCCATCATCAGCTCCTGGAAGGAGTGCTGCTCCTGCAGGAACTGGGTAACATCATCCTCAGCTTGCTGGGACACCAGCGGAGCATACTTATCATAGAGACGGATATGCTTCAAAGGTTCAGCGCATTCTGCATGAATTACCCGTCTGACCTTCTCCTGCTGGGCCTTCAGGATCTCTGGCAGGATGATGGGCTTCAGAGTAGGGTGTGTTTCTGGGCCAGGCTAGAATTAGCAAAGTGTTAAATGTGTAAATACATGAAATATTAATGACAATTTTCAGAGTAAAGACTGCTTTTTAAAGGAATGACATTTGAGTTTGGTTATAGCAGCTGATAATATTTACTAGAGGTAATCTTTGTAGGAGGTTTGATAATGGAAGACCAACTATAATATATACAGTTTCTGTGCCAAAAACATTCAGACTTTGCTAAAAATGTGCATACAAACTAAGTTAACAGAGTTCTGTTTCAGAAAGAAAAATCTTTGTGACTCAGTTAAAAAAAAAAAGGTTTGTTTTCACTGGGGAGGATATTTTGAATTCTAAAACATACAGTCTTTTATCTCAAAAGATCAGAAAAAATTGGATTCCTCATGATATGATCCCTTTAATATTTCAGCTATCAAACCACATAGCACAAGCCAGATGTAAAATAAAATGTAAAAAACATATGTTTACCCATTCTTGGTACAGCTTCATCTCCACTCGGGGGATCAAAGTTAAGGATTTCAGCATCATGTCATAGATGTTTAGCAGGATGACTTCAAAGTCTTTGAAATCAGGTTCAAATTTGATAGTATTTTTGTCCAGAACCAGCCTTAGGACAAACCCTGGATGCTCATAGGCTCGCACTGAATGCTTCAATGGGGGGAAAAACATATTACTTTATAGGCCATGTGGATTTATAAGGATTTTTAGTCAAAAAAATAAAACATAAAAGATGCATTGAAGCAAAAAAGTGATATACTACAGCAATATAATAATTAAATGTTCTCAAAAGGGTTCAGAGTTTCAGACGCAGTGGTACAGGAGATCTTACAGGGTCCTGGGCGATGAGGTGCGTGTAGTCCTGAATGGACTCCAGTGCCAGGCTTTGGAGCTGGGAGGTCATAAGCGTAGCCGCACAGTTGTAGAAAGACTGCAGTTGAGCAACACTAGTGTTGCTAGGGATCCGTTTGCGCTTCTTACCAAGATGGAAGATTTGCTGCACTTCTGGTATCCACCTGTTTGTTTGATTAAATAAAAAGAAAGAAAAAAGAAACAAGAAACAATCATAATTGCATTGTTTTTGCAGGGTACAGTCTGTGATTGTCAAGTTACTGTCCTCTTCCATAAAAAATCAACAGATAATGATTAATGTGCTCAATTATTATTTGACAAGCATATAAAAACAGCTTAGTGTGCTCACTTTATGAGAAGAATCTCTATGGCACATTCAATGTCTTTTATGACTAACTGCTGAAAGGTGGACAACTCCACAGCCTCCTGCTTATCATGGAAGACCTCCACATCAATAAGGCGCAACTTCCTGCAGAAGTGAACAAGACAATGTGGACATAATGGAAAAGGAGGGGAGAACAGAGGCAAGCACAATGATGGAATGGAGAATAACATCTCTGTGACATAAACCATGGCCCATTCTGATTTAAAGTATTGTGCTTAAAGTATTGAATGCGCACTTGCAGAGCACTTCAAATCTTAAAAGTATCTAAAAAACTCTACAGATAATATGATATTAATGAATTAAAGGGCAATTAAGTGTACAAATAGAGTACACTTTCATAACTATGTTAGAAACTACACAGTTAAAGTGTGCTTTGTAATAATGCCAAATTTTAAAAAAAGTTTTACTTTAAAGTACATTTTAAATCATAAAGAGCAATAAAGAGTTCGAAAAAAGTATCATCAGTTCATAGGCTATTCTAGATATATATATCAATATATTCTAGCACTTCTAGTATAATCTTTTTAAGTATATTATTTCTGTAACTCTTTTAAAAAGAACTGCATGCTAAAGTGTACTTATTTTTCACAAGGGGCTTTATTACTACAATGCAAGTAATGTAGTAAAATGCTTGTAGTATATTCAAAGTAATTTGTCACTTACTTGTAAGACACTTGCCAAAGATCCAGTACTGCGAGCATAGAGGGATTGATGGAGTGAAGCTGGGTTCTCATTCTTTTCTGGGCCTGAAGAAATGTTTTTTTCCATGGCTTTGGAATAATTTCCATTCTACAATAAAAAATAAATAAATAAATAAACACGATTGACAGAATATTGACACCGATGCTGATATTATAGGTGATTTTACATGTTTTTTTTTTTCTCCACAGTGAAGTACTTTTCTATTTTGCATCATTGAATTTAATAGTATTAACATAATTCAAAATACTTTCCATCATTTTGGTAGAAGTGAAAGGGAATAAAATAAAGTTTTAAAGTACTCATGCCACAGAAGTTGATATATCAACATCACATTACCATGTATCACAAAACAAATACTTTCATACTCATGAATCTATATTATTTTGAGAAATATAAACCAACTAGAATAACTAAAATGCGCTATGGTCCATTTTATGCCTATTATTTTTGTCTTGTAAACTGTACCACTAAAAGGAATTTAGCAGGACTCACTCGTGTCTGTATGGGGGGAGATCTATGGCCTTGAGCTCTTGATTCTCTCTGGGGTCCCGCAGCACAAAATCCACTACAATAGAGGAATAGACAGAATAAAGGACAACAACACACACAATACTTGGTCATAGCAAACACTGTCATAGAATGGAGACAGTGTGAATGCTGTTAAAATTAATATGAGGGGGAAAAAAACTAAAAACATTAACAGTTAAAAATTATTGTTTATTAGAAATGACAAGAAGAAATATCTTGTAGAAACAAGCACCTTGACTAAAAACAACAGATTTTTTATATCTGCATTGGGGAAAAAGTTCCACCAAAATCTCAATGCTTTATACTACCGAAATATATTATGTAACTTTGTGTCTACATTGCAAATAGCAAGATCTGCCAAACAGAAGACCGTACCAATGGCTTTTTTGACGCTGAACAGATAGTCTTCTTTTATCTCATCTGAGACAGCCTCAATGGTTCCGCTTAAACTTTTCAGGTGCTCTGGGACTAAAGCAAGAACATTCTCAAGCCAGGAATTCTCCATGGCTGCCACGTCCTCTGTGCTTATCCCACTGCGGATGTAATGGTAGTACCTCTGAAAGACATAAGACAAGACACAATGTTTGTGACAAAACAGCATGAGGACATACTATATTTTTAATTAAGCAGAAATTATCTAGAAACTGAACCTAAATGAATCTGCAGATAAAAGGTCATCCTTTACCAAAATGTCCTTCTCTGCAGCAGTAGGTGCTCCTGAAGTGGATGGGGAGCTGTCTTCTGTGATGGCTGTAGGAGTGGCATCTTCACAGTGCCTAAAATCATATTGTTATTTTAGTGATTATATGTGACAGGTACAATTTGTCATCAAGAACTCATCTTTATGGAAATTATACCCACATAATAATGCTGACAAGAGTACAACGAAACTGCTCACGATCCCTCTTGGGCTGGTCACTGCCACGATGCCTGTAAGATACTTTTGAAATCCCTCCAGATTTAGTTTGTACATGCTGCAGACCTTGATGACGAGTCTGACTCCATTGTACCCCTGCTCCTTGCACGTCTCCTAAAGGGAATTTTGAAGTATGTTCACATCAATAATATAGTCTGGGTTGCAAATCAAAGTATATTGTATTTCTTACTGGAGAGCAAAGAGCCAAGGGGGTCTTCCTGAGCTGGTCCCTGAAGTCTAAAGCTTGGGCTAGCTTCATGCCAACGCGGTTTTGACCGAACCTGAAAGTCACAAGCCATCAATACTGTTGTTGAATGAGAAGACATAATCTTAATTAAAACAGATGTGGTGGATCAGTGCCAGGCTTTACCTTCTGGATCTGTGGTAAAAGACTCACAGTTTTCTCTGGTTTCATCGGGGGCATCCTTTTTTCAAATGACCCCTGGAAGATGTTCAGTGTTAGTATTAGTATTAGGCCTATTATTATAATTCGGAAATTGTGCAGTTAGCAACACTCAGTGACTGTCATCTTAAGATAAGTTATTTAAAAGAACGTAAACAAACTCTATAGCCTGAAATAAAATACACGTTTTACTCACCGGCATCTCTGTGTTCTGCACTTTGGTTTTCGTATTTGTATTTAATAAACTGGTCGTTTTTACTTTTCAATATGAAGAAGCTTTGGCAACGCCGTATCTTCTTGCAGATGTCGAGACATCAGTGTTTGGTAAATTTATGTAAAAACGTCACCTGGCCACCTACGCAATAGCTTAAACACAATTAATTTCTTCGGAAATATAAAAGTTATTGTTAAGTTTAATCTAAAAACAAGTTTTTTTTTAAGTTGTTACCAGTGTTTGTTTGGTGAGAGTGTTCGCTTGTGAAAGTGTCTGGCGTTGCTAGCCCGGTAACCAAGGAAGCGCGAGGACCAGAGGAATGGCCTTTGATTGGTTTACATTTGACGTAAGGAGACAGTGGCTGTGTCCGAAATCTCCCACTACTCACTATATAGTGGACTATATAGTGAGCTCGCCATTTTGTAGTGCTGTCCGAATGTATAGTGATGATTATTATACCCTATATAGTCCACTCAATGTATCCCAGAATGTATTTTGAAAAGTAGCGTACAAGCGATGGTCACTAACCCAAGCCCTACATACCATCATGCATTGCGCTGATCGTAAAAATTGCGGATGGACGTCAAGGAGAGCAGCGCGACAATACGAATTTGTCATACAAATGTAAGTTATGTTCTTTCTCGTTTAACTTATGATATGTAGTAGTTCTACAATTTTGTCAGACATGTATAAATTGTTTGTAAGCACGTATTGCCCCATTACGGCACAAATCATGCCTAACGACCGACATTAGCCCTCTACTGTACAGTAACGTTATTAACAAATGTGTCACGCCGCTAAACTAACATATTTGAACACAAGTAAAAGCAAGAATGGATTGTCAATTTATTTTGATCTCGTCAGGGACCGACGATGATGTGGCCACATTTATTCGCCTGAGGAGGGAGAAGGACCACCTCTTCTCAGGGAAGCGTTTTGCCTCGGCAGCTGGATGGGAGTGAGTTGTGTCAAATTCTTGCGAAGGAGTATTTTGAGTATTCATATACGTGAAATTCTACCTTTTATTATTTGACTACATTGCCATCACCGTTAATAATACTGACAGATTTGTTTGTTGTTTGTCAAAATGCATATTTCGTTTTGTATAGTGTGTGCAGAATTATTAGGCACGTTGATTTTCTGAACATATTTTATTCCCAGGCACATTTTGGGAATAAATAAATAAATGATTAAATACAACATTAATAGTAGTTTTTAAGAGTAGTATGGTTTGGAATTGCCCAAATGTGCCTGGGAATAAAATATGGGAATAAAAGCTGTTTTATTAAGAGTATTATGAGCAAGGTATTTGATAACGTAGATCTGTTTTTTTCCTAATGTCGACAGGCAAGAGAAAACGGTGTGGCGCGAAAATGAAAATATATGAAATATGTGTATTAATTTTATTTATGTTTATAAGTTATAATCATGTGTGGAGTAACGCATTATAACAGAAACGGCCAGAAATGACTTTTAATTTTACTATTTTGGAGAAATAAGCTCAATATAATGTAATGTATTTATAAAAAAAAAATCTATTTAGCCCAGAGCTGGCTCTGCTCCAGCTGACAGATGATGGCGCATTTAAATAGTGCGACAGTAATGACGTAATCAACGGCGCCGAGAGACGATCGAGTAGTGTCCGAAAGTAGTGTTTCTATTATGCTGGTGAGCTCACTATATAGTGCTCTACTCCCTACCCCCTACATAGGGGTTAGGGAGTAGTGGTTTGAATGGAGATTTCGGACACAGCCAGTGCCTGCCCCACTGATCTATATAGAATGTCATTATATAGATCAGTGGCCTGCCCCCAGCATTCGCACAGAGCAATTGTGTGTGTTTAGCGTTTTCTCTGCGTCCCGTTATCATTTTATAGCCGGTTAATTGTTGGTAAAATACTAGAAATACAGTTTCTCCTTAGAAAACAGTGTGAAACAGTTATATTTGATCTAAGGAGAATCACTCGGGCTCTAGAGATTTCGTAGCCTACTTGCAGTCAGCCAAAAAAGCAACAGGTGCACGCGAGCGAAGATAAAGGACCATTCGACAGAAAGTAACGACTTTGTAAACTTGTTAAGCAAATTAAGTCATTTAAGTCACATATACAGTCTCGTTAGAAAAGAGCTGATGACAGTAGCCTATGTTGATATATTGTAGACACAATGGTTTTTCATTTATAGCTATATATACATATACAGTGTTACACCAGCTGCTAAACAAACAGCTTGTGTCATAAGAATGGAGAGTGCCATGCCCTTCTTTAGTCGGACATATTTAAACCCTAACTGACACAGGGATGGTAGGATGTCCCGTTTCTTTTTCATTTAGTCCTCCCTCAATTGCAAATGCCCAGTCACTCAATAAAAAAAAATAAAAAAGGAAGCTAAATCATGAAGGACATGGATTACAGAAACCCTCCAGATGATGGAGAGAGTGATAAATGAAAGAAACTATTGACAAGCATGAAATGCTGGGAATAAAGGGATATGCAAGACGGTGACTTGGCAAGAGAGGAAAGAAAGGAAAGAGAGACGCACAGTTTCATTAACCCCTCACTGCGGCTGAGTGCCATCAATCAGAGTCAACATTACAGTGCTGTGACATCAGACCCCTGCTGCTCTTTCATCAGTACATGATGAGCATCTCTCCAGAGGAACCCATCTCTCTGAGGCCATCACACACTGCATGAGGCTGGTTATGTGTGTGTTTGACTTCAACAGATTTTTTTGGGGGGTTGGGTTGGAGGGTCGGGGGGTCCTACTCGGTCGGCCCGTTCATGGTCGCTTTCCGGGGAGGGGGGGTCCCCCTCTGTCCGTTCACCACGGGGCCCCCTAAAGTGCGGGCCCAGAACCAATTGCACTGCCCTAATGAAAGCCCTGCCTGTAACGAGAAACTTTAAAAGCCACGGTCAAGTATTGCCATAAAAATAAAAGATGGACAACTGCACTTCCTCCCCTTTTGTCATACTCTGGGGTTTACTATAACTGTATACTTTATTTGCATGTTTTGTTTAAGGTCGTCACCCAGGTGCTTTGTCTCCATTTAGCACCCCTAAAATGTATATAAACTGCAATGCATCACGGCCTTAGTTGAACTTGATTACTACAGCGAGTCAGCGACCAACAGCTTGTTCTCAATAAAGAATCTTCAAGAGTCTTCATGGGCTCCGTTTGAGTTTCCTTCAAAATCAGTATTGTTTTAGGTGTTGCTCAACTTCTGTCTTTAAAAGCAAAGGCTTATTTCTTCCAAATGTACTTTTACGAATAGTAAATTTAGTTAAGTAGCAGATTAATTAAATAATATTCCTTATGAAAAGACATGTCATACAGTAGGAGAAAAAAAAACTGTAACACATTTTCAAAACATTTGAATGATGTGAGCCTTAGAAAAATGAACAAAAACAAGCTGAATGAGGACAACTCGAAAATAAATGAAATGTTTAACAAATGTTTCTGCATCAAAACCACAAAACGTACAAAATGTTTCTGCATCAAAACCACAAAACGTACAAAATATACCAACATCACAATTAAATCTGTTTACAAGATTGCAAGGTATTTATAAATGAGTTTAAGATAAATATCTTTGATTCTATTTGTGATTAAATATTTATGAGAAAGTTTCCAAATTTTACTTCACAATAGACCATCAACACAACCATTCCAAAATGATATAATAGCAGAATTAGAGACTATATTTCTTTGAAACAAACCCCAAACACCTATTATTGGGGGAAAGAGAGAAACAGATTCAACCAACTATCAGCAGGATCCAGAGAGAGCTGAGGACAGGCATTTTTAAGAAGCATTTTTAGACAGCATCCACAACTACATGCAGCATAATCTTTAAGAGTGACTGGAATTATATAGAGAGAAATTCAGAATAGGTCAACATGTAAGTCCTTCATGATTACATTTTTTCTCACACAAACTATATTACAAAACTATTTATCAAGGAAAAAATACTTATATGTATACAAAAATGCTTATTATTCCAAATAAAACCCATGTTTGGTGAGAAGTTGTAGCCTGACTAGAGAATTTGTGCTTGTTGATTAAACCCCGTTTTTATAGCATCAAATAACTAACTGATACTGTGACACTGTTACACTGACACGGAGGGGGATTTGACCTATACTGCAGCCAGCCACCAGGAGGCGATCGAATGTAAACATTTAAGAGAATATCATAGACTGTTGTAAGAGTTAAGATAACTTTTATTATTTTAGAAATGCTCAATGTTTTGTTGTTGTTTTTTTATTTTGTGAATTAAACATTTCTCTTGATAAATGATTTATTATAATCATAAAACAGTGCCATATGAACGAAAATGCTAAATGGTCTTTGAATTATGTATTTAAAAATGAATCATTGTAGAATGTTTATAATCCCAAACTAAGAAGTAACGCAGATTTACAATGAAAATCCAAGAACACAAAATGTTCATGTTGTCTGTGTTGTCACTTGCCAGCTGTTTGTGGGAGCTGTAACGTTAAGTTAACGTAAATTTCGCCAAAGACTTGACTTTGGTTTCGCACACATATAGGCCTACCGCTGTATCTGTCACAGATCACAGATCTTGCGGTCCGCGTCGTCGCGACGTGTAGTTACATTTTTGAGGAGGTGCGCGTCAGGTTACGGCGAAGGGTACGGCGTATGGTACGCGTCTGTGCGTATGCTACGCCGTACCTACTGCGCGCACCCGACGCAGAAGTATAAATTGGCCTTAACGTTAGCTGCACGTCTGTTTCTGAATACAGTAACGTTACTGTCTGGTTTCGTAAAGGATAAAGCATTTGAATTAAGCAACAATAACCGAGATTTATATCGCTTAATAAAGTAGCCGTTTTAATGTGAGCACGAGAAGGCGTCGTAAAAGATTACAAAAAATAATTACTGATATTCTGAACAATCAGAGTAATTCGTATGATATGGGAAAAACACGGCAACGTACCGATTTTAATAATGTTTGAGTTATTCTAAGAATAATGAAGTCAGAAAGACTTTAGTGCAGTGGGTGACGTATGTCAGGATGGCCGAGCGGTCTAAGGCGCCAGACTCAAGGTTCAGTCCTTCCTGTGAAGCGGGATTTCTGGTCTCCGAATGGAGGCGTGGGTTCGAATCCCACTTCTGACAATACTTTTATGTCATTTAAAAAATAATAGGATGTTTGTCTCAATAAATTTCTATAGATTGTTTTACCCTTTATCCAGACTTTAATTCTTAAACATATATAAAGCTGAAAAATATTAATTCAATTAATATTAGCCTTAATAATATGAATTAGTAGGCCTACATGTTAAAAACTGACAACGACTAAAATTAACCTAAACCATTTTAATATTTACACATTAAATACATTTTGTGAAAATAACATATCAATAACAGTCTTTCAAAAAATGATGACTGCCCCACAGTTGACCTTTAATTTTGGCAATTAAGTTGCCCCTCAGTAAAGCTTTATAAAATAAGGTAGTGTGCTTGTTTGCCAAGGAGAATCAGTGTCAAATCAGCATTCGCAAGTCTGCAATTTCATTTAAAAATGTAAAAAAAATATACTATATTTTCACCACAGAATGCATTTAAATACAATACCCAATTGTAGATTGAAATTTGACTAAAAGATCAACTCAAGGAATGTTGTGTGAGAACATTTTGTATCCTGTGAGGGAAGAAAAATAAATGTGCACAGATTAATTTTAATGTCCAAATTTAAAAAAACCATAAAACCATAAAAAAATATGAACATATCAGAGGTGGTCTCTGTGTAAAGCTTGTTACTTAATGGATATGTAAAACATCAACAACACAGATATGAAAAAGCCATTAATATGTTATTTACACAATGATGTCAGTAGTCTTTCAAGTAGGCTTTTAACAGTTCAAGAACTCTGAAGACCTGAACATTTTTGCATGCAGCTTTAAAATGCAGCAAGGGACATGTAGATTTCATAAACTGATCTCTTCCTGGATTTTCTTTCGTTTCTGGAGTCTGGCACATTTGGGACACGGTTCATCACGGACACATGAGATGTGGAAACAGGCTCTGCAATCTAAAAAAAATCCAAGGTACAAGGCAACTGTAATATCATGAAATACAGGAATGGCCTTATACAGCTTGTATTATTGAGTTATCTTTTTACACTGACTGGTAAAGCATATTAACCCAAGTTGGACAGAAACATTGTTTTGAGTTATTTTGAAAACAGAGTGTTGGAAATGCTTTTAGTTTGTTGATGTCTGACCTGGGCAGCGTGTGCAGGTGTCTCTCTGAAAAGGGAAAAGCACTTCTTTCCCATGACAGAACTCACAGATAAAACCTTTGGCCTGACACAGCTGTAGATTGTAAGAGAGATGGTGACTGTTGAGATTTATACAAAGATAGTACATAACAGTAAATGCGTAATGATCTACATTGTTCATTGTAAAACGTTTTTTTCCGTTTTTTCCTGTTCCACAGTTAGACCACGACTGTGATCATACAATCCTATAATCACGCATTAACACATTTACATCAATTGACTTTGCAGGCATCTAGGCCTAAATGATAGCTGGACACACCTCACAAAGGTCTGTGTGAGCAACTGCAGACTGCAGCACGGCTTTTGCAATGGTACAGAGCTGACCCTTTTTCACCCTGATGAGTTCATCCATGGAAAAGAGGTGGAGTTCCTGCATCAGGTGAGCAGGAAGTTGTTCAAACTCGTCAAGGACTCTGGTTAGAGAAACAGGTGTCAACTAAGAAAACCTACTCACTACATACCCAGCTTTTGTTTAAAGAAACATCATATCCTGATTGTTTATGGCACTGCCAAGAATGTCCATTATGAATTCTCTATACCGAAACTGGCCAGAAACAAGAGAGACGAGACAAATCACCCAGCTGATAGTCTGCATGTACTCAGAAGCTTTTTGATGGATATTAGTTGCTCCTGTAGTTCCTAAAGTAAACGAGAGAACATAATTAATATTATCATGAGATAACAGTCCATGCAACCTGATTGACTTGATATCACCCCAGCAAAAGACATACAGATACTCTACAAAAACAGGGCAGAATGAAACACTCACTCTGAAACGCTGTAGCTCTTTGGCCTGGCTGTACAGGTTTTTGGCCATACTTGTGAGTTTGAAAAGCGGTTTCTGCCATATAGAGTCCAGTAATTGTCTGGAAAAATGGCAAACCGGATACCGTGCAAAATCCCAGTTATTTAGAACCCGACCTGGAATCACTGATTCCAAACCACCGTGGCAGCCATCACAAAAGTATCTTCCCAGGTAGTCACAATACCGCAATTTCTTCATATACCCTTGGGAGAGAGGAATATTCAAGGTTTAATGTCACAGAACTAAACGTTTTGGATCACATGAATCATATTAAGAGCAGCTTCATTACTCACTGGGCTCGACTTCAGTACCACAACCTGCACACAGAAAGTACTGGGAAGTGATGACATCACTGCGTCTGAAAACATTTATATGAACACCCTTGTAAAAAAGAAATCCGCTTAATTCTATTGAATGTTCACTTTTAGTCTACTTCAAATCTTAAAAGTGTATATTAAGTTGCAGATAATATAACAATAGTGAAAGACCACTTAATTGTACTAAAATAGAGTACACTTTCATGACTGTTTCACACTTTTAAATAAGTGTACTTTTATAATAATTTAAATAACTAAATCACATGAAAAGTATAGATTTTATTTTAACTGTATGTATGTCATTCAGTATAGGCTACGTGCACAAGCGTAGTTTCGAACTTCCGCTATTGTCAGAAGTCGGCATATCAGTTTCCGGTTTACGACTGTTCATCCGCTGTAAACAAACAAGATGAGTGCTGCTGTTGTACGAAAAAAAGAGTTCTTAAACACATCTAAGTTTCTAAGAACTGTAGGTGGATCTAACGGCCGTTTCACACATAGCCTACTCCGTTTGCAGTGCAGGAGCAGCGCCTGCTATAGTGCTTCTTTTCATATGATGCGTTTGCAGAGAATAACTGATCCGCGGCTGTACCGCAAACACATACTTACTTTTTTAATTTCAAATCCAGAAGTTATGCTGCAACTTTTATTTAAAAAAAAGCGATTCTCTTGTATACACTCTTTAATGGACGTATGCACGTTTAAACAACGTAAGTTAGGGCTATTATTCCATGCATTACTTAGGCTATTAAGTTGCTCAAGCAAGTGGTCAAATATTTACTATATTAAAATCGCAAATATTTTAAATAAAAACTTAAAATTGACAAAAACAGCCAACTCACATGACTTTTCTTTTGCATTTAAATTTTATTACAATAGATAATGGGGAAAAAAATGACATTGTAGCCAGTTATGTAGTTGGGGATATAGTGGTCCTGTACATGAGAGCGACGTAGGTGTTGTGGTAGATGGTTCACTTGAATTCCACACACATATTTCTGTAAAAGTAAAAAAAAACATCTATGATTGCAATAATAAGAAGAACTTTTGAAAATTTAGGCAAGGACATATTTTTACCATCCATTTGTATAAATCCCTGGTAAGGGATAAAAATGTACCATTTGTATAAATCCCTGGTAAGATCACATCTTGAATATGCGAGCTCAGTCTGGTGTCCATATAAATTAAAATATGTGGAAAAAGTTGAAAGGGTTCAGAGAAGAGCTACTAAATTAATTCCAGGAATGAAAAATATGTCGTATGAAGATTGAGGAAATTATGTTTGCCGACTCTTAAATTTAGGAGATATAGAGGAGATATGATTCAAGTATATAAACTTGTACAGGGAATATACGATGTAACAGTTGAACCTATCGTTCAGTTCTGGAAAAATAGGTACGAGACACGAGGGAATTCGTTAAAACTTTACCCTAGAACATGCATGTCCGAAAAGAGAAAGAACTTTTTTACACTACGTGTGGGAAAATCATGGAATGAGCTTCCAGAAGAAGTTGTGTTCCCCTTCTATTAATTCCTTTAAGAACAGGCTGGATGCATTTTGCCTGTCAAAAGGTGTTATGTATAATTATAAAGTTTGTCTGTAACTAATGTAATTAACTTTATGTAATTTATTTAGGATGTTAGGAAAACTTCAATTATGAAATTAATGTGTTTTTTATAAAATCAAAATGTGAATTTATATGTATATATATTTAGTTTGTGTCTTTTAGAGTCTGGAATAGAGGATTGTATTATCCTGTACCAGAAATCTTTTCAATAAATTTCAATAGATCTTGCGTATCACAAAGAACTTGTTTTTCCACCTCCACGAATGAGACGAGTGTTGTTCATGTCGCCTTGTTGAAGTTTTCCTTGATTTACCCCGGTCTTCACAGTCTTCAGATGACTGTGAAAAATAGTAGTACCGGTATATAATTAATGCATTTATGGTGAGATTACTAAATTTTATTTAAACGCATTTATGGTGAAATTACTACATTTTCAGGCATGTGAGTCAGCTGTTTTTTTAGGTTTTTTTTAAGTTTTTATTTAAAATATTTGCGATTTTAATATAGTAAATATTTGACCACGTGCTTGAGCAACTTAATATAAGTATAGCCTAAGTAATGCATGGAATAATAGCCCTAACTTACGTTGTTTAAATTGTGTTTAAACGTGCATACGTCCATTAAAGAGTGTATACAAGAGAATCGCTTTTTTTTTAAATAAAAGTTGCAGCATAACTTCTGGATTTTAAATTAAAAAAGTATGTCTTTGTGGTACAGCCACGGATCAGTTATTCACTGCAAACGCATCATATGATAAAGAAGCACTATAGCAGGCGCTGCTCCTGCACTGCAAACGGAGTAGGCTATGTGTGAAACGGGCGTTAGATCCACCTACAGTTCTTAGAAACTTAGATGTGTTTAAGAACTCTTTTTTTCGTACAACAGCAGCACTCATCTTGTTTGTTTATAGCGGATGCGGATGAACAGTCGTAAACCGGAAACTGATATGCCGACTTCTGACAATAGCGGAATTTCGAAACTACGCTTGTGCACGTAGCCCATTACATTTACAGTATTTTAAATGTACTAACTTCATCAATTACAAATATATTTAAATGCATAACAATCACGTTTCAATAGAAATGACATCAAATTCTAGTTTACCATAAATGCTATTATATTTAAAAGAAAATAGAATTAACTATGAAACTACATATAAAGATGTACTTGAATCTTACTACAAAATATTTGTTGCAGTTGAAGGAATAGTTCATCCAAAAATTAAAATTCTGTCATCATTTAACCACCTTAAAGTGTATAGACAATAGAAGTAACTATGAAACTACATATAAAGATGTACTTGAATCTTACTACAAAATATTTGTTGCAGTTGAAGGAATAGTTCATCCAAAAATGAAAATTCTGTCATCATTTAACCACCTTCAAGTTGTTCCAAAGCTGTATAAATTTCTTTTTTCTGCTGAACACAAAAGAAGATTGTGGCGAGGGGGGCGTGGTTTTGTGAAGTCTGTAGCCGGAGAGAAAAGAGGGAGCCGCGCGGTGAGTAAGTAGGTCAAGTGCAAATGATGAACACCTGTGTCTGATTGCAGTAATTGGCGTGGAGAGACTGCATATAAGCCGGCGGGAACAAGAGAGCGAGAAGGACTCGGGACTCGTACACAACACGTGAACTGAGAGCTGGTACAGCGGGAAGAGTGTTTGTCTAAAGCGATCTGAGAGCTGGTACAGCGGGAAGAGAATTCGTCTAAGTGAACTGAAAGCTGACTCAGCGGGAGGAGTGTTCTGTGAACGTTGCTGTAACCGAGTTTACGGTGAATGCGCATGTGGTGCGACTTTTGTTTTCTTTTTACATTTTAAGTTAATAAAGTACGAGTCTCAGTCTCGCCGACCCTGTCTTCTTCCTTCCACACATTGAACCTTACCAAACTGGTGCCGAAACCCGAGAAGGGAGAAGATCGCCACCGCCATGCAGTCTCCGCCAGGAACGCCATTTGCAGACATCATACAATCGCTCGCCGGTCTTCACCAGGAGCAACATCGAGCCCTGCTGGCCATTAAGGAGGAGCAAGACCAACGCCTTTCTCCGAGGCCAGCAGGAAGACGGCAAGCTGTTCTGGAGCTGGATAGATCGGGAGATTTGGGCCGTCCCCTCTCCAGCTACGGCCTCGGCCCCGCCCCTACCTCTCAACAAGATGGGCCCCCAGGACAATTCGGAGGCCTTCCTGGATTTGTTCGAGAGGTCTGCCGAGGCCCGGGGATGACCCCCTACGGACTGGCCAATGCGGCTCATTCCCCTGTTATCCGGAGAAGCACAGGTGGCCGCACACCAGCTGCCAGTCCAGAATCTCCTGGTCTATGAAGACCTCAAGTATGCCATCCTCCAGCGGGTCGGCCGGTCCCCAGAGCAACCGCCTGGCTGGCCTGTACCAGATACCAGTGAGTATCAAGGGGGTACATATCAGGCTTTGGTGGATTCAGGCCTCTTGGGCAAAAAGAGATAAGGGAAGGACAGCGGTTGTTCAGGTGGGAGAGGCTGAGCCGGGACCACTGGGTACTGTTGCAGGTGAACGGAGAGAACCATCCTCACAGAGCGCGATGATTTTCCTCTGGAGCAGTCCCATTACGAAACGCTGAAACATGCTTTTGACCAGGTCCGCTCTATCGACGGCCAGCTGCTCCACCCAGACCAGCCGCTCTCCTATCCCTATTTTGCTATTTTAAAAGATAAGTTGTATCGGGTGACCCAAGACGCCCAGTCAAAACAGGATACAACTCAGTTGTTGGTACCCAAAAGCCACCGGGAAATGCTTTTTCAGGCGGCTCACTGTAATCCAATGGCCGGGCATTTAGGACAAACGGCAACACTAAATCGTCTCATGGCCCGGTTCTTCTGGCCGGGCATTCACAAGAACGTGTAAGTGGTGCACGTCTTGTCGTGAATGTCAGTTGGTGAATCCACCGGCGAACACAAAAGCACCCCGAGGGGTGTTAGTCGTCCTTAGAGAGACTTGGGTGGACAGACCTTCGACTAGCAAGAACGAAATTCAGTATGTCCTGGACCTGAGAACAAAACTCCACACTTTGGGGCTATTGATGGAGAATTTGTTACAGGCCCAGGACAGACAGAGTCGGCTGTACAACAGGGGAGCTAGACTTCGTCAATTTGCACCGGGAGATAAAGTGCTTGTATTGCTCCCTACTTCTAGTTCAAAATTACTCGCAAAGTGGCAAGGGCCCTTCGAGGTCACACGGCGAGTTGGAGATCTCAACTTTGAGGTAGTTCGAACAGATAGGGACGGGGCACATCAAATGTATCATCTCAACCTCCTCAAAAAATGGTCTGAGGCTGAATCAGTGATGCTGGTGACGGTAGTGAGCGGAGAGCAGGATCTCGGTCCAGAAGCGAGCCCAAAAACCCAATCTCTCGCTCTGGCCCCTGGTGGAGACCACCTCTCACCCACCCAGCTCACTGATGTAAAAAATCTTCAAGCTGAATTTGCTGATGTGTTCTCGCCTCTGCCTGGTCGGACGGACCTCATTCAGCACCACGTTGAGACGGAGCAGGCGTGGTTGTGCGCAGCCTGCCGTATCGCTCGCCTGAACACAAAAAAAGGTAGTTCAGAGCGAATTAGAGGCAATGCTGGACATGGGAGTAATAGACGAGTCCAACAGTGACTGGGCGAGCCCGATAGTTTTAGTCCCTAAAACCGACGGCTCGATCCGGTTCTGTGTGGACTATCAAAGGGTGGACGCAGTGTCAAAATTTGATGCTTATCCAATGCCAAGGGTTGACGAGTTGCTTGATCGGCTGGGTACTGCTCGCTTTTATTCGACTCCGGACTTCACAAAGGGATATTGGCAGGTCCCCTTGTCTCCCATGTCCAAAGAAAAAACAGCTTTCACAACGGCGTTTGGATTACACCAATTTGTCACCCTTCCTTTCGGCTTGTTCAGGGCTCCAGCAACCTTTCAGCGTCTGATGGACAGAATTCTCTACTTGGATGATATCATCATCTATAGTAATGACTGGCAGCGTCATATGTAGCATTTGCGGGCTGTCCTGAAGACGCTGAGAAGGGCTCATGGCCAACCCGAAGAAGTGTGCGATTGGGCGTGTGGAAGTTAGATATCTGGGCTTCCACTTGGGTCATGGACAGGTGTGTCCCCAAATTGATAAGCAGTTGCGACCTGTCCGAGTCCCAAGACCAAAAAGGAGGTTAGACAGTTCCTGGGGCTGGCGAGATATTACAGAAGGTTTGTGGCTAATTATTCAGACCTCGCTAGCCTGCTGACTGATCTAGCTACAAGGAAACGCCAGATACGGTCCAGTGGACAGAGCAGTGTCAGCAGGCTTTCACCCAGATAAAGGCTGCTCTGTGTGGCGGACCGCTTTTACATGCTCCTGACTTCTCTCTCCCTTTTATTCTACAGACAGACGCGTCGGACAGAGGGCTGGGCGCCGTCCTGTCCCAGGAGGTAGAGGGTGAAGAGCGGCCGGTGCTGTACTTCAGTCGTAAGCTCTCTAAGAGAGAGACGATGTACAGCACCATAGAGAAGGAGTGTCTGGCCATCAGATGGGCCGTTCTCACCCTCCACTATTATCTCTTGGGACGGGAGTTCACCCTCTGTTCACCCTCCGTTGGTATCTAGCTTTACAGCCTTTTAAGTGCCAGGTGATCCACAGGCCGGATGCACAGAGGGAGGGGGGAGGCTGCAGGCCGGATGGCTCCCCGGCCTGAGTCCGGCGGTGGGGGTATGTGGCGAGGGGGGCGTGGTTTTGCGAAGTCTGTAGCCAGAGAGAAAGGAGGGAGCCGCGCGGTGAGTGAGTAGGTCAAGTGCAGATGATGAACACCTGTGTCTGATTGCAGTAATTGGCATGGAGAAACCGCATATAAGCCGGCGGGAACGAGAGAGCGAGAGAGAGAAGGACTCGGGACTCGTACACAACACGTGAACTGAGAGCTGGTATAGCGGGAAGAGTGTTCGTCTAAAGTGAACTGAGAGCTGGTACAGCGGGAAGAGAGTTCGACTAAGTGAACTGAAAGCTGACTCAGCGGGAGGAGTGTTCTGTGAACGTTGCTGTAACCGAGGTTACGCTGAATGCGCATGTGGCGGGACTTTTGTTTTCTTTTTACATTTTGAGTTACAGTTTTTTACAGTCGCTAGGACACATTTCTCAATACTTAGGTCACTTTTTCAAAACTCTTCACACAGTTCTCCAAACCAACTTTCAGCTCGGCACAGCAGTTAATTTCACTTTCAAAATGCACTAAAACTACCAAATCACTTCATACATGTCTCAAATCAACACATTCGTCCAGAACACTAGCAAAGGTTGACAGACAACAAACACACTTTGTCACCCACAAAACAATGACCTAAAAAACACTAACAACAGGTAGCATTATACAATGTTTTCTTCTGTAAAACAAGCACACCTCTCTACTGTTTAGAATTCACTGCAATATATGTTACTGGAATGAATCAGACATGATGCAGTGCTTCAATATATTTTGTCTTTTTTTTTTTTTTCTTTTTTTTTTTCACAGAGTAATTCCAAAATACAATAATTTATATACACACCATCCACCGATACAGATACAATAGGAATCAGATGTGGTTGGTCCAATTGTCCAATTGTTTTTATTGGATTTCATTTTTAGATTCGAAATATATTTCATTACAATATTACTGTGGAAATGTAGCAAATTGCTGTCATATTCAGTTTTGTATTATGTTATTGTTTTGAACATAAGTTTAACAGTTTTGAAAACAGTATGTAAGCATGTGCAAATTGGCCTGTAAACACACAGAGTTTTGGCGGTTGTGTCAAAGTGAGAAAAGAATTAATGTAATTTGAAAGATGTAGTCATTGAGTGCATTTTGTGCCAAAGCAATGATAAATGATCCACAGTTTAGCCCACATATACTTCTGTTGTGCTCACTGTGTGAAGAGTTTTGAAAAAGTGACCTAAGTATTGAGAAATGTGTCCTAGCGACTTTAAAAAACTGTAATAAAGTACGGTGTACTAAAATAATAAAATTAGTCCCAGTCTCGCCGACCCTGTCTTCTTCCTTCAACACATTGAACCTTACCACAAAGATATTTTTAAGAATGTTGGTAACCAAACAGTTGATTGGCCCCATTTTTTCTCTCCATAAGTCAATGGGGCCCATCAACTGTTTGAATACCCATATTCTTCCAAATATCTTCTTTTGTGTTCAGCACAAGATAGAAATTCATACAGGTTTGGAACAACTCGAGGATGAGTATGACCGAATTTTAATTTTGGGTGAACTCCCTTGTGTCTGAAAACGTTACATTCAGTTTGCACTTAAATATATTCTTTTACAGTATATTATTTCTGTAATAAGTAGTCTTTTAAAGTAAAACTTATGAACAGAGTCAAGCTTGCATGAATGTATAAACTCTGTTAATGTGTATGTGGTGGTTTTGCTCACCTGTGTGTTGGCTGGACACAGAAGATGATTTGAAATTTGGGTGGTGCCCAGGTTAATGTTCCTCTCATTCTGGTCTTCTGCATGATCTCTTCAGTTAGACTGATCCTGTCCTCTGCCAAAGGGACCTGCAGAAAAAAACAGTTAGAATTGATCAATTAATTCTGGTGAAAAATATATGTCCTTAAAACAGTTATATGTGTGTATGTGGCAGAGAAAGAGAGGTGTGTGCGTGTGTGTGTGTGTGTGTGTGTGTGTGTGTGTGTGTGTGTGTGTGTGTGTGTCTGTCTGTGTGTGTCTGTGTCTGTCTGTGTGTGTCTGTGTGTGTGTGTGTCTGTGTCTGTGTGTGTCTGCACCTGTGTGTTCTCAGTGCATGAATGTGTGTTTATGCATAACCATTCTCACTTCCTGCAGAGCAGAGTTGAGGTTGACAGGGTTTTGCAGTAGCTCAAAGGGGAACCACTGCTTCCTGAACTCTGACACCAAATGGTGGGCTAAATCTTCAGCAGACCACTGCATTCTATAGCTCTGGAGAGAACTGGGAATAAAACAATTCTGTCTGGAACTTGTGCATAAAAAATGTAAACATGATTACATGAACTTGTGCATGTAGAATTTAGTGCATATACCACTGAAACGAAGCCAGGGAGTATCTGTTTGAAGACATTTGGGAGATGCTGTCATCTGACAGAGAAACAAATAGACAAGATTTTTCTTTGAATTTGCTTCAGAATATGAATTGTTTTTCTTTTAAAACTATTAAAGAATCTGCATGGTGGTGTGACATCCTTTTGCATTATGATTATATAGAAACAATTTATTTGTAACTGGCTAGCGGTTTACAATAGGGTTTTATACTTCAACATTATGTAATAGCTACACAAAACGATGTTTGCACAGCATTTATTAATCTTGATTAATGTTAATTTCTTCATATACTAATTTATTTTTTTTAAACTGAGTTTTGCGATAATGATTGGCTGATTATAAATTATCCTGCTTATTACATGACATGAAATATTGATTTGAGTTTAAATTATTGAATCATTTTACCTTTGTATTATCTTAAGGCTTCCGCTAAGAAATAAGTACAATGTACTAAATAATCAGCCAAACAGGGCAACAGCATACAGTAAATTCTAAATAGTTTTATGGTAAAAGACCTACTAAAATGGAGTCTTCTGAGGTGATTTCCACTACAGTCAATAACTGAGACACAAGACCAGTTGTGTTGTGAAACAAGTGAGAGTATTAATTCACAAGAGACTATAGCGCCAGTTAACATTATTTAACTATAAAACATATTTTTATGTCACTAAATTAATAAATGCTGTGAAAATATTCTTCATTGTTAGTTAAATTACACCTAATGCATTCATTCATGTTAACGTTTGAACATTATTGTAAAATGTTACTTATAATTGTGTTGCAGTAAATACTTATTTCAGCAAAATACAGCCTGCAGAATACAGTACTGATGACCAGCTGTTTTAAAGAGACCAGGTCAGCATTATCTGATCTTTGTCAGGACCACATCACATGCGGATGACACAGGATTTTGTTGCAACACAATCCGATCTTACCCTCAAACCCGCTGTCAAAGGAAGAGATTGAGTCTGTTTTTAAAGTATTGTGTGTTTCACATCTGTCTTGATGTGGATGTGTGTTTTTTAACTGCTGCAGACACACAACCCATTTCACAGCCTCCAGAACTTCCAGCACCATATCCACAACTACAAAATGAGCATTTTCCTGCAGACAAACAACAATAAAATACATTTATGCTATAGGCTCTGAAGATGCAAATGCTCAGGAAGTTTTTGAACGACTTTACCAATAAAACATTTTTATTATTAAGTAATAATAATTAAATGAACAGTATAGTCTTAAAAATGTGTTTTTATATAATCGCCAGAGCATTAAACGGCAGCATTCAAGAAATGTATTATAAGTTACTAAAGTTAATTCAATCAAGAACAGGGAGTAATTTTCTTTTTTTCTTTTGTTGTTTGGTTCATATTAACAGCATGTCATTATAATACACAGATCTAATATGTGATTTCTTCACTTGCTGCTACGTTCACAGACATGACTGTGTTTATGTGGACTTTGTGTGTTTTTGACATAACCTTGTGTGTATTTGACATTTTAAGCGCAATAAGACGTGAAAGAGAACTTAGTTTAACAGCTTTCTGTGCACGTGCTTCGGATGTGTGCGCTCAGAAAACCAATTATCAGTAGTTTAAACTGATGGATTTAAACGCAAGCAGATAATACATTTTCATGATGATAAAGAACTGCAATGTCACGTGAGCGTGACCGCGATAGAGATGATAATAATCAAAACCAAACATATGTTTTAGTTTTTAGTCTCCGAGGCATGAGCTGTACAGCCTCTTCTGGAAAGCAGGGTGGGGAGCAGCATTTAAAGATCCACAAAAACAGTATATTTTTCCTTCCTCTCAAAAATGGGCATTTAGGCTACACCATGGTGTCATAAATTATTTGTGGGGTATTTTGAGATGAAACTTCACAGACAAATAGAGACTTTTATTAGCTACATCTTGTAAAAAGGGGCATGGTCCCATTTAAATTAAATTCAATTAACCATTTTTTACAGCATACCAACCTGGTCCAAACTGTAGATGTCTTTAATGGTGTGTACATCAAAACATGATCCACATTTCTTAGCTTGGTCTGAGCTCCTCTGCCTAGATGCTGGTGGGATGTCAGAGCAGGCTCTTCTTTTAGTCTTTGACTGGAAACCCTCATGTAACCGTCCAGACACTAAAGATTGGTGATGAGTGTCCTGAGAGACATGTGAAATTCCTCGGCCATGATTACCTGCGAGGAACTGTGTCTGTCCTGAAGAGCCCTTGGGTGAATCATTGTGATCAAGGTCTCTCTCTTTCTCTGAGAGACAGAATCTGTGTGCACTTGAATCATTGGATTTCGTCATTGGAGAGATGGATAGTTCCAATATTGGAGGTGTCAAAGACAGATCAGACGGTTTTTCTGTCTCTGTGTTATGTCTCTTGCGGGATATGACAGGGCTGCTTCGGGGTAGATGGTACTGTTCCTCAGGGTCGAGCAGGTCTGAATCCCATTCATCGCACATCTTCAGTCCACTTTCATCTATATCATCATCATCAGTGCTGTCAGAGAGATTCTCAAAATCAAAATCAGCGCGCTTCAGTCCGTTGCGGAGACTCTCTATTCGTTACGGTGAAATCACAAATGCACAAAAAAAGTGTCCCTGCTTGATATACAACCACTAATAAACAATCGGTTTTGATGAGGAAAAATAAATAAGTAAATAAAAACCTTGGGAGAACCCAGGCTCAGTCGGGGGCCAGATCTCCTCTGGCGTTTATGAACACACACACACACACACACACACACACACACCTATCTACCTGTCCGACTCACTTTTTAAAACAAAGTTACGGCACTGCTGCTGCTGCTACTACCAGCAATTGCCTGGAGGAAGAGAGAGGACATGATACTATCAGGGATACAGGGAAAATATTTTTGGCCTAGTTTTGTTTTTTAACATTATTCTAAGTACTGTGCTAATAGAAATTATGACTCACTTTGTTTTATCATCATTTACACACTCTCATGTTGTTCCCAACCTATTAGAGATATTCTGAAAAATATTTTAACTGTTTTTGTCCATAATAGTGAAAGTCAATGTGGTCTGAAACAGCACTGGACCCCATTGACTTTCATTGTACAGACATATATATATATATATATATATATATATATATATATATATATATATATATATATATATATATATATATATATATATGTATATATGTATATGTATATATATATATATGTATATGTATATATATATGTATATATATGTATATACATATATATATATATATATATATATATATATATATATATATATATATATATATCTTCTTGTTTTCCTCAGAAGAAAGAAAGTCATACAGGTTTGGAATGACATGAAGGTCAGTAAATTACAGTCATTTCAAATTTTGGCTGAACTATCAAAACTGTTTGTCTGTAAGCTGTATAGGAGCAAGCATGTTTCTCAATGATTCTTACCGACGGCTTAGAGTGCACAGTCCTATGTGATATTTGACCTAGCAAAGAGATAAAAACCAGTAAAACTCACCATATTTTGTTCGTGAAAATAGGAGAAAAGTTGTTGCTCTCGTTTATGATATGATCTGATTTGTCTCAAGCAGTTTCACTTCCTCGGTCTGTAAATACATTATAAACCAGTGTACTATTTCCTTAGAGAAGCAGAACAGCTTGATTAGATGACTAATCTAATTTTTTTTTTTTTTTTGGGGGGGGGGGGGGGGGATTATAATATGATTGTTTAAATGTGCTTATTTAAAAAAAAAATTGGTGAAACTTTATTTTACAGTGGAATTATACATTTAAGTACTGAGTAATATGAATTAAGTACCTTATGGTTAGGGGGTTAGTATTAGGTTTGGTTTAGGGTTAGTTGCATGTAATTGTGCATAATTTATAGTTATGACTATATTAACTACTGTACATGTAAGATGTGTAACAAGGACACTAAAATAAAGTGTTACCTAAAATTTCCTTTATATGTGTTATTGTAAAGTCAGTCATTAGCCTTAGGACACTTGCATGAAGTCAGGTATTGTTTATTTTTAACATTAAACATAAATTGAAATAAATTAAATATTTTTGAAGTTCATTATACAGACTTACTTGTACAAACACTTTCAGAATGTTAAATCTAAACTACTAAAATCTGGTCTACTACTCATAAAAATGTTAACCTATTTATTTCTATGAGTATCCTTATGACCATATTTTTATTTTTTAACCTGAAGCATCTAAAAATAATTATGGATATAGTGTGTCCTGCATAATGAAATAATATTATAATGTATAATATTATAATATGACACTCATTTTACTGTCCAGTGTTCACTAATTATTTTTTTTCTAATTATGAGTTACAGTATATTTAGAAAAGATAAAGGCCTAGCCTATTTAAACATATATATAGGCTATATACTGAGGGTAACATGCATTTATTTTGTATTTAATAATATTTCATAGTGTTTAAAAATCATGAATTTCAAAAGGTTAAGAGGTTTAATATTTTATAAGAATCTCCATCTAGTACTAGTAACCATCGCTATTTGTGAACATACAGCAGATGGCGCTGTAGTAAAGGCCAGTAAACACGTTATTGGCATGAGCTCAGTTCCATAAACAAACTGCGCAGACGCGTTATGGACAGTCAGATAGCGCACTAGGAGGAAATTCACCCACTGCATGTTGAGATCAGCACATTTTCTTTAGGATATAGCGAACGCAGAGCCTTTCGACGAGCTTTTTTCCCCCGACGGGGCGAATATGGCGACGCTGGGACCGGAGCCCCGTCCTCATTCCCAGCTGACTTCTGCCGCATTACAGACGAACCTGAGCGGACAGGGCTCCAACACGAACCTGCCTCTCAGCAGGGGCTTGGAAAGAGCTCTGGAGGATGCGGCGAACTCTGGATTTATGAACCTCAGCTCAAGAAAACTGAAAGAATTCCCTCGGACAGCAACAAATTACGACTTAACGGATACGGTTGAAGCAGGTAAATTGAAGTGATGCTTTATTTGTGTTCAGCACGCTGTGCGCGCGCCTGCTCAGTCAGATGCTCTTGAGAATATGGTTTCAAACGGGAATGTTGCCCAAAATCTTGTCGCATTTTGACCCATTATATGTTGGCTGTTAAAAAACTTTATACACATATTACTAAACAGAAAGCAGATGAAACGTCTCCATCAGCATGCATATACAATGTTTCAGAGTTGTTGCGGACAGGACAGTGTCCTGGGCCGGGATAAAAATGCGGGCCACTTCAATTGTGTCCAGATGCATTACAAACGCCCAGAAATTAGCTTTGAGGATGTGTAGGATGAAAGTAGAGGATGTTGTTATTGTCGCGCGGGACTGACCATATTATACCTCCTATGACCAGCTTGTCCACATGATTAGGCCTACTATGGAAATTCCCTGACACTTATGACTGAAGATTTCATTTCCATGTTTGGAGATAAGTACACACCAATGCCGAAATTAATGCATTTGTGGCTTATGTTTTGAAACCAGAACTCTGAAGGCTGATGGTCATTGGATCTGTAGGGATTATGCTAGTTCTTTTGTTTACTAGTGTAGGCTATAGTGTACACACTCGTGAGGAGACACTTGCTTCCTATAAAAATGTCCTGAATTAAAAAAAAAAGAATGCTTTGATTTGATGCTTTTATGTCTACTGCTTATGATGATGACTACTTCAGTCATGCATCTTTGCGAGGCGTATGACGTAGGGATCTCATTGAGTCGAATCTTTTGAATCTCTTAAGCAAAATGATTCACTCAGGTATTTCTGTACGGTACATCACTTGGTTTCTTTGTGTGGTGAATCTTTCACTTAACCTATTTGTTAAAGTCACCACGAAATCAAAATCTATCTATTTTTATTGAATATTGCAGTATTTAGTAAAATAGGCTATTTTTCTCTGTGCACATTATTATTTTTATTATTCATGGGCCTCCCTCCTTTACGTGTTTACTAGCATAGCGTCCCATGAGATCACAGCAATAGTAAATGACAACGATTCAATGATCCAGTCAAATCCTCCATTTTAAATGCAACACACATTTTACAATGCAATCAACAACTGATGCATAGAACCAAGTCTCCACCCTACATGTTCGTTACACTTGTATGTTTATCACAATACAGAAGAAAAGATCTATCACTACCTCCATTTCATTGCGACTTTAAGCATCATCACAGCTTTTCCCCACATATGACAAATACATAAATGTATCTTTAGTTATTTATTCATATTTACTACTGGGCATGATTTGTATCTGGTCATAGAAAAATCCCACAATAATAGTCTAAATAAATACACAGTTTCAATAATGCCCTTACAACATTAATTGCCAGTTTAGTCTAGTTAAGAGTCGCTTTGAGTCTCGTTAAGAGTCGCTTTGAGTCTCGTTAACACTGGCTGCATCTGAAATCGCATACTTTCCTACTATATCCAGGTGGATGCTGCACATTGGTGGTGGTTGAGGAGATTTCCCCCTTCTATGTAAAGCGCTTTAAATGTCGAGAAAAGCGCTATATAAATGTAATGAATTTTTATTATTATTGCTAGGTATATAGTAGGTGAAAAACTGTATGTGACTAAAGTCGTAGGCTATGTCCAAATGTACAGTACTCATAAAAGAGTTGGCAAAAAGTACCCAGATGACCTACTTGTCCTGGTAAGATTCTGAAGTGTGCATATGATGGACACTGTACTATCCCATGAGGCCACGGGTGTCACGGAATGGTCAGAACGGAGTTGAGGACACAAGAGCAGGATGAGATGATGTTTATTAAATAATACAAAATAAAACAAGCTATAAACAAAACAACCCCAAGGGGGAAAACAAGCGAGGTTTCAGGCAAAAACAGGTAACACAAGGAAACAGGAAACATTGACAACGAAACAGCACAGGACTACAAACACAGGGAGGCTAAATAGGGGAACAAACAAAGGAGGGTAACGAGCAGGACAGGTGGGACAAATTAACCAATAATCTGATAACGAGATGGGAGGGGCTAGACAATAGACAGGAGAGCACATGGCACAAGGGAAACACATGACAAGCCATGTGCTCACAATAAACAGAACTAGAACACAAGCACATAACAAACCGGGAATGTCAGAGCTCTGTCGCCCACTAAGATAAAACCAGACAGAAGTGACAGAACCCTGACAACGGGAGAGGATTTGTGAATGGCAGTGAAGCGATGCAACTGACGCTGGTAGGTCACATGATAATGACAACATGGCGAATGTAGTATATCCAGATTAGATTCACACTACACACATTCATACTATATAGAACATACTTGTTTAGCGGTTGTGAACTAATTACTTATAGCCTTCTCAAGAGAGTATGGAATTTCAGATGCAGCCAATGACTCATTTAGGTCCAATCAATGATTTGTTCCCTTACAGTGCTATTTTGAGTGCCTTAATGTATGGAGAACAGTTCATTCACTGGAAAGATTTGGTCACCACTAGTCATGAACGGCTGCGGGAAAAGCCAAGATGACAGTCGGGAATGTTCACTGAGCGGGAGATCTGCTTCCGTTCCCCATGAATTCCTCCGCACTCCCCTCAGCTCGGAGGCAGGAGAGCAGCTAAAATAGGAAACAGGAAAGGGTAGACCATGGAAATGGCAAATTCCTAGCATTCTTCGAAGCTCTTCTGAAGTACTTTAATGCAGGAAATTATACTTTCAGTCCATTATGAGATTTGTAATGTAAGAAGTGTTATTTAGTGACTAAACAGCAAATAATTTTAGCTGTTTATGGTGTCACAGCTCACAAAGATGAAGTCATCCTTACCATTAGTAACGGTGAAGTTAGCACAAGATATTATTTACTGTCACTCTGCATCCTTATAGATATTTCAGATATGTTTCAAAGGGCCCCAAGATTTGTTCCCTCAGTAAAAGTGTTGGTTAGGACTGGTTCAGGTGTTCTGTGCCTGACTGTGCCACAGATTATTTCAGCTCCCATTTGTCCCCATAGCTCTGAATTCCTCAGAAGTTATGTTTTTTTTTTTTTTTTCACTGATTCAAGATTTCAAGCTGGGACATGTTGCCCTCACAAACATACACACTCTCTACCATTTTACAAGAAGAAAGCCTCACAGAGTTTCACGGGTGGTGTTGGGTATTTTCCACTGATAAAACCATGTTTGTACATTTTTTTTATGTATTTGTGGCCTTGAGCTCTGTTTTTAGGGAAGAAGATGCCTGTTGTTTGTTGTGATTAGAGTCATCATTTCAAGAAGGAGTTTTCTGTAAATTCCAACCTAACTGAAAGTGAAAGCACACAGTTTAATACCTGTTTTAAATGCACAGTTGTGTGTATATGTAATTGTATACGTTTATCTTTAAAAACACTAATATTTGAATAACATTGTCAAATTTAATCATACTGTACATTATGTTGTTCATACCTAAATTTGTAGCATTAAAGTGTTTTGGGATTAGTAAGATTTTTTTTTTTAAGAAATTTATTTTATTCAGCAAGTGACCAAAGTGACAGTAAAGACATTTATCGTGCTGCTAAATATTCCTAAGCTTTTTTTACAGCTGTCATTTGATTTTTTCTGCAATTAATTATATCTTTTTTTTGCACTACTTTATTTTTTATTTTGCAATTCTTTATTTTTGTTTGTAAAACAACTTTTTTTTGCTCAATACTTTATTTTTCTTTTGCAGAACTTTATTTTCTTTTGCAAACATATGTGGCATTATATTGACTCCATAGAAACGGTCTCTTCTTTACTCAAATTGTTGTTTTCTGTCAGCATTTGACTTTTTCCTCTCAAACGCTGAACTTACTGCTTATGTACAATGTGCAGTGTTTCCATGACTGTACAATGTGCAGTGTTTCCATGACTGTACAAATAGTGCAGCAGATTAATGGCATATTTCAAGAGAATCGTTCAAATTGGTATAGAAGCATGAAATTTGGTACAGATACTCTCCAAGGGTCATTTTTTGGGAAAAAGGCGTTGGCCACCCAAAAATTCTACATGGCGGCCATTTCTTCAAGATGGCCGCTATTTCTGTCAAATGCTCATTATGTCAGTCGTTCAAACAGTAATATCATGTAGGCATAACATTTTGTGAAAATACTCTCTTCAGAATGTTTTTTTGGAAAACAGTGCTTGTCCCTCAAAAATTCAAGATGGCAACCATTTTTCAAGATGGCCGCCATTTTTTTTTTTCAAATGGTGATGCTATCATGAAATTTGGTACAAATATTCATCAAGGAACATTATCATGGAAAAAGGTGTGTGCCACTCAAAAATTCAAGATGGCGACCATTTTCAAGATAGCCATAGAATGTACATTGCCAGAAGAAAATGTGAGTGGGTGCTTGCAGTGGCAAAACTCGCCACTCGGTTGCTAGGGTGTGGTACATGATTGCATACGAGCCAACAAACATGTCTGTACGATGTTCTGGTGCCAAAATATGGCTTATTCATGTGTTCAGGTGGTTGCTAGGTGATTGCTAGAGTGTTCTGGGTCGTTACTATGGTGTTGGTAGGTGGTTGCTAGGTTATTCTGGGTGGTTGCTATGGTGTTGCTAGGTGGTTAGTAGTTGTCACAGATGGTCACTATTGGAGTTCTTAGCATTTTCTTGGCATGATTTAGCATTTACCTAATCGCTATTAGAATGTAGCTGTTCACAGCTAGCATGTGTAGCATGTTGGAACTCCTGTTTGCTAGCATGAGTCAAAAGAGCCAACCCCCATCTCTTTACGATGTTCTGATGCAGAGATATGCTGCCGTGCAAAGGCAAGACACTGCTCACGTCACGTCTGCCGATCCAGAGACTGCTCACGTCACGTCTGCCGATCCAGAGAGTGCTCACGTCACGTCTGCCGGTCCAGAGACTGCTCACGTCACGTCTGCCGATCCAGAGACTGCTCACGTCACGTCTGCCGATCCAGAGACTGCTCACGTCACGTCTGCCGATCCAGAGACTGATCACGTCACGTCTGCCGATCCAGAGACTGCTCACGTCACGTCTGCCGATCCAGAGACTGCTCACGTCACGTCTTCCGATCCAGAGACTGCTCACGTCACGTCTGCCGATCCAGAGACTGCTCACGTCACGTCTGCCGATCCAGAGACTGCTCACGTCACGTCTGCCGGTCCAGAGACTGCTCACGTCACGTCTGCCGATCCAGAGACTGCTCACGTCACGTCTGCCGATCCAGGTACTGTTCAAGTCACGTCTGCCGATCCAGGGACCGTTCACGTCACGTCTGCCGATCCAGTGTCTCCGGACAAGATGGTTGCCACCGAGCCTGTGTCTGTTCCTGTGCCTGAGCCGGTGTCTTTTCCTGTGCCTGAGCCAGGGTCTGTTCCTGTTCCTCCGCCATGGCTGCCCGAGGATAAGTCTCCACCCTGGCCGCCCGATGGACTGTCGTCCCCGCCCTGGCCGCCCGATGGACTGTCGTCCCCGCCCTGGCCGCCCGATGGACTGTCGTCTCCGCCCTGGCAGCCAGATGGACTGTCGTCTCTGTCCTGGCAGCCCGATGGACTGTCGTCTCCGTCCTGGCCGCCCGATGGACTGTCGTCTCCGTCCTGGCCACCCGATGGACTGTCGTCTCCCCCCTGGCCGCCCGATGGGTCGTCTGCTTTAGAGGTGTGAACCTACACTGGTCTCACGGTTCGGTTCGATTACGATTATCATGTCATCGATTCGGTTCAATTCGATATCGCGATGCATTGCGATGCACCGCATCCTCAATTTTCAATTTTACTTCAAAAGTGATGTGTGCGTGGGCGCGCGCGTGTGTGTTCGCCTGTTCGGGAAGTCGCAGTGACAAAAACAGAGACATTCCAGTTTAAGTTTCATGGGACTAAAGCCTGTTTATGCCATTAAGAAAATGAAATTCTGTCAAATCAATTTTGTTTTAAAGAAATGTTCATTTAAAAGCAGCGCTCATTCATCAGTGTATAATGTTACCCTAGAGACGCGCGCATCAACCGTCACTGAGTCCGCTGTTGAAGACGATCATCCATTTATAATCACGCGTAACAACACAATTGTAATTTGACCATCGGGTGCGGAAGGGTTGCCATCTGTCTCGGTTTGTCCCGATTTATCTTTTAATAACCTGTCCCGGGAAATGTATCCACTCTCCCAAAAGGCTACGTGAATGTATGTTCAAACCGTGTAGCGCACGCACAGCAGAGAGGGAGAGAGCGAGACCTTGCGTGTGTGTGCCTCAAGAAGCGCATGTAACTTGCATGCGCATGTAATGTATGTATGTAAATGTAACGTTATGTAAGAAAGAATGTTTAATTCGCACTCGCGTCTCGCCTCCCTCTGCCAGTGTATGCTACCGGCTACCGCGACAAAGCACATGCGCGATAAATGACGTCAGAAAAGCGTCAGTACATTATAACCGGTTATGGTCTATTACTGAACCGATACCGAATCGTCCTCGCCTGCATCGGGGTGCATCGTAGAAATGATTAATTTCGACACCCCTAGTCTGCTTCGCCCTGGCCACCCGATAGGTCGTCTGCTTCGCCCTGGCCACCCAATGGACTATCTGCTTTGCCATGGCTGCCCGAAGGGCCTGCTCCGCCCTGGTAACGTACACAGCCTGCACCACCCTGGACCTCAGCCAGGACTCCTGATAGGCCTGAACCTCCCTGGCTCAACCCTCCCGTCCCTCCCTGGCTCAACCCTCCCGTCCCTCCCTGGTCAATGCTTGGGACTTGATTGACTTTCATTTTTGGTTCTGTTTTGGCTCCCCTTTTCCCCCTTCTTGGTCTCTGTTTTTGGTGTATCTGACTTGTCTATTGTGGTGTTGGGTTGTGTATGGTTTTGTTCTCGTCTCGGTTTTATGTCTCTCTTTAGGGACGCCACGTGGCCTCCCTTTAGAGGGGGGTAATGTCAGGATTCTGTCACCTCTGTCTGGTCTTATCTTAATTGGTGACAGAGGTCTGACATTCCCGGTTTGTCATGTTCTTGTGTTCTAGTTCTGATTATTGTGAGCACATGGCTTGTCATGTGTTTCCTTTGTGCCATGTGCTCTCCTGTCTATTGTCAGCCCCTCCCATATCGTTACCTGTTAATTGTATTATCTCCCTCACCTGTCTTGCTGTTTACCTTCTGTCATTTGTTCCCTATTTAGTCTCCTTGTGTTTGCAGTCCTGTGTTGGTTCGTTATTATCTGTTTCCTGTGTCTGCCTGATAGCTCTCTGGTTTTCCCCTACGGGGCAGTTTTGGTTTTCAGTTTTTATGTTGTTTTGTAGTCATTTAATTAAACTTACCTTCCTGCACTTGAATCCTCGTCTTCCTTATTTTCCTCATCACGTGACAATTTCATGGGCCGTCCTACACCATAGTATGTCAATGGGTCAACTTTGGGCAGCTCCTGCCCCCCAGGGGTGCAACTTTTACCCCGTTGTGAGGTATGTTCTTACAGAGCCTACCAGCCTCTTCAAATGTGGTAAACCACACGTTTCTGCGAAATACTCGCTCGGAGCTATGAATCGTCAAAGTTTGTCGCAATGTTAAGTCTATGGGATTTTTTTCGGCCGCTTTTTCGCCCCTGGGGCGAACATCGTACCCCTGATCACTTATAAAAGTCATAGCACACCATTTCCGAATAATCCGAACGATTTGATGCCTCATTCGTGGGTCTGTGACAAAAGCTGCGGGAGGAGATGCGGTTGGGGACAAAAGTTGGGGCTTTGCCTTTGGCAATGGCGGCCATCTTGAAAATTGGCCGCCACATTGAATTTGAGTGGCCAACGCCTTTTTCCAAAATAGTGGCCCTTAGAGAGTATCTGTGCCAAATTTCATGCTTCTATCCCAAAGTGAACGATTTTTTTTACTAATCTGCTGCACTAAAAGCATGCAAATAAGTACGTGATTGGTTGTCCGTTGCTTTTAATATTGGTGAATGCCAAATGAAATGCCAAATGCCAAAAGAGTGACTGAGTTAACCAGCTGAACCGTGCAGTGGGATCTATTGTTCAGTTCAGTTAGATCCTCTAACAGGATGCACTGCAGTTTAGAAAGGCAGCACAGGCCCACTCACAACGTGATGCAGTTTGGTCTGTTTTTGTTGCTTTTTGCAGCATGTGAGGTGGCGTTTGATCCACACACTCCTCTTCACATGCAAACACCTGCATGCAATACATGTAACCTATGATCATCTCTCCTCTCTCTCTCTCTCTCTCTCTCTCTCTCTCTCTCTCTCTCTCTCTCTCTCTCTCTCTCTCTCTCTCTCTCTCTCTCTCTCTCTCTCTCTCTCTCTCACACCTCCTACTTCTTTCTGCTGTCAGCCCACACAGTTACGTTACACATGAGCTCACACAGATACATACTAACCTTGTTACACAATGTACACATTTATGTTTCATTTTTGGGACACACATATACACAGACACACATACACACTCACAACACAAACCTCTTCCACATGATAGCATTTTCATAAATGTGAGCATGCAAGCACAAATCCTCTCTTTGACAAGCTCTCTGAGTCATGTATTTTGTTGCGGATGGTCAGGGTTTAATTTTAGCGCGACAACTGCTAATAGGATCGAAGTATAGAGAGATAGTCTTAGAAAAGCATTTTGGCAGATAATCTCACATCCAGAATTCTTTCTCTGTGGTACATGTATGTTAATATTTTGGTGGGTGTATTATGAGATAAAACCCACACACATGTACACACAAATAGGCTACTCCAACCCCCAAATATTGGAGTGCGTCTTATCTCTGGGCAACAACACTTTGGATAAACATTAGGCCCTATGCATTAAAAAATGCATTACATCAACACCTTTCAGAGTGTTTGCTAATGCACCATGGCAACAACCTGTCACCCATTCCAAAACTCAAACACTCACTGATAGAACCTGAAAGGAAGATGAAAGCCACAAAGGGTCGACTCTTCTCTATTTTCAGGTGTCAGAGTCTCAGAGACTTGCATGCAACACCCCTAACAGAAATATATGAATGAGAAAATATTGTCAGTGTAAGCTAAAGAGGTAATGTTTTACAACAATGCACAGAATGAATTAAAGCTTAATTAAAATGGTTGTAACGGTGGCTGCTACAGTAAACACATGGCAATGGGGTTGCACAACAACAGTCTTTATTCAGAATATTTAACACTTGGAGATATCCAAGGAAACAAGGGCTTATATACACAGACAGAAATAGATCATTAACAAAACTAGAAACGGGTGCACAACTTAAAGGATTAGTTCACCTCAAAATGAAAATTTCCTGATAATTTACTCACCCCAATGCCATCCAAGATGTTCATGTCTTTCTTTCTTCTGTGGAAAACAAATAAAGTTTTTTTAGGAAAACATTTCAGGATTTTTCTCCACACAATGGACTTCAACGGTAACCAAATTGTTGAAGTTCAAATCTATGCAGTTTCAAATGGCTTTGAAGTGCTTCAAAGGGCTCTGCACGATCCCAGCTGAGGAATAGGGTCTTGTCTAGCAAAACGATCAGTCATAAAAAAAAAAAAAAAAATTATATATACTTTTTAACTACAATTGTTCATCTTTTGCTGGTCTGCGACGCGCCAGACATTACGTAATCGCGTTGGAAAGGTCACGCTGGATGTTGGCAGAAGTAACACCCCATTGTTTACAAGCGTAGAGGAGGATCGTTCAAATTTTATTGTTTGTTGAATGACACATTTATGTCTTTGTGTCAGTTTATTGTTTAAAATGGTCCTTTCGTGTGCGTGTCCTGGATGTTTAAATCTTTTGAAACCCAAACGTTTTCTTCCGCCAATGTCCAGCGTGAGCTTTCCAATGTGATTACGTAATGCATGGCGCGTCGCAGACCAGCACAAGACGAATAATTGTGGTTAAAAAGCATATACATTTTTATTTTTTTTAGAAAATGACCAATCGTTTCACTAGATAAGACCCTATTCCTCAGCTGGGATCGTGCAGAGCCCTTTGAAGCACTTCAAAGCCCTTTAAAACGCCATTGATTTGAACTTCAACAATTTGGTTACAATTAAAGTCCATTGTGTGAAGAAAAATCCTGAAATGTTTTCCTCAAAAACTTTATTTCTTTTCCACAGAAGAAAGAAAGACACGAACATCTTGGATGGCATTGGGGTGAGTAAATTATCATGAAATTTTCATTTTGAGGGGAACTAATCCTTTAATCAGGAACCATGGAAACTAACAAAGAAAAAGAACACAGGCAATCAGGATCAGGGTAAACGAAACCAAAACACAATGAAACTAAACATAGCCCTGACATTGGTTAAAAAAATAAAAATAAAAAACACAAAGAAAATCTAGATTCCCACGCAACAACTATTATTTGTATTGAAAAACATACAGAATCAGAATCTTGTATTAAACTATTTATTTTGCGATTCTTTATTAACACTCCTAGTATCTGTTAATAAAAAAGTTTGAAAACAAGCATGGTCATAATTAATTCAGAAATACCTGTGAAAATATCTTACCAATATGAGGGCCCTCGAATTAAAAAGGTTGAGAGCCACTGTTTTCCAGTGAAGTTCAGTGTGTTAACATTAATTAAGGCAGTAAGTATCATGAACTAACAATGAAAAATATTTACAACATTTATTAATCTTGGTTAATGTTATTTTATTACATATATGGTGTTAAGATTTCAAGTTCTGTAATAAAATGAATGATACATATTTAATATTAACCTAAAATAAATGCTGTAAAAATTGTGGTTCATTTTGCATTGCGTTAAATAATGCATTAACAAACATAAAGAAATGTAACCTTATAAAGTATTACAATCTAAATCTTTGCTGTTCTGACACTATTGGGGCCTGTTAATGAGGATTTCTAAAAAAAAAAAAAAAAAAAAAAAAAAACACTTGTGTTGATGTGTGTATGTGACTTAATGGGGGCATCTGTGTCCTGAAGGGTTTTGGCTTAGTACCCTTGAAGGGCTTTCCAACCTACGCCATTTTCTGTAGGTTTGTAAGAGTGTCACAGCATTGCATGATGGTTGTGAATAGATTGTATTGCTGTAAAATCAGATGCTGTGTGACAGTCCTTAAACCAGCTGTTGGAAAGAACAATGTTGTCAGAAAGAAGAGAATGACAGAAACAAGAAATATTGAATGTGTTGTCATTGCATAGACTTCTATTGTTCATAAATTCAGATTAAAATTGCTCATTACACACACGTTTTGTGAGGACAGTTTCAGGAAATGTGGTCTCACGTGAATAGCCAAGCAAGTTCACACTTTTTGGCCACGTCATGCTTATCCTTTAGCTCACTTCTTTCTGTTTTATTTTTGTTTTTACTTCAGTCATTATGGGAATCGTTCCATAGTTCAAGACTAACTTCAGCTCACATTTAGTTTGCTAGCACATTAACTTTTATTGTTTATGGTTTTACAGTTTCTGTAACAAGTGATTGTGATAAGTGACTTTGTAATGATTATAATATTTATTCAAATCTGTTAGCCTGCAAGGTATCTGAAACTTTAGTTGGAATATCAAAAAAAAAAAAAAATCAAATTTAATGTAGTTGTAGTAGGAATTGTCCTAGATACTCTTGAATGACCTTACGGGATGTTTATAAGGTTTATATAGCATGTCTCAGAGTTTTGGACCCCACTGTAGTTGTTAATAAACAGGTCACTGCACATTGGGTCAGGCAAACGCAAACTAGGCCATCTGTCGGAAGTGACTGAAGTGCAAGTCAAGTCAAGTCAAGAAGTCATGAAACGCCACTTCAAGTGTATTTTTGTCAACTTGCTTGCTTGAGTAATTATCACAGATGTCATTTATACTCGGTATACTGTATGTATAAAGCATCTTATTAAAAAAAAATAATTTGAATAATTTAAATGCCCAATCAAAGCATTGTGAGATTTCTTTGCAGGCAGTACCCGAACAGGTTTTCATGTGTTTGGGAAGGGGTGTGTAAATGTGTGTTTCCCATGTTTCTCCTGGAGGAAATGGCCTTTTCTGCACATGTTGTCATACAATGAGCCAGGGAGGAGACAACATCCTGCCTCTGTCTTACAGAATAAACCTGTGTTATGCTGGTATACAGTTAGAAATGTACAGAGGTGGAAAGAGTAATAAAATATTCTACTCAAGTAAAAGTACTACTACTTCAATGAAATTTTACTTAAGTACAAGTAAAATTACCGGTCTAAAAATCTACTCAAGTAAAAGTAAAAAGTAGCTCATTTAAAATTTACTCAAGTAAAAGTTACTGAGTTACTTTTTTCACAGTGGGGGGTGGGTGAACAGTGGGTGGGGTGGGGGGGACTCTCCTGTGTAGGGTTGTAATGGTATGAGATTTTTACAGTATGATAACGTCTCAGAAAATATCACGGTTTACAGTATTAATCAATTATTAAATAAACGGTATTGTTAAATTATGGTTATTATTATTATCATCAGTTAAAATGACAGTTAAATGAAAGAAAACAGGTTTTTTTGAGGTTGAACAAATGCTTTTATTATAACAAACTTGAAACCATTTGTTTGTTTTGTTTATTAAAATTTCAATAGAACATGTCTAATCAATTAAATTCAATAATTGATAATGAATTAGATTAACAACTCATTTTTAACATGAATAATTTATTAAATCTTTTAAGAATAATATAGTCCTATGAAATGTATTTTATTCAGAAAATTAATGTTTCTTTTTATGATTTAATCCAAATATATTATCAAAAACGTGGCAATCAAATGAAAATTTAAACTTGTGTCCTTTTATTTTTTGGGGAAGAGCTGCAAAAAACAGATTTACTAAATTAAACCATGGACAAAAAATATATGCCTTAATTAATGTTCAAAGTGTAAGCCTATTTGACAATGGTTTTTCTCAAATAAAATGATGAAAATGCTCATTAGGCGTTCTCTCAGAGCAGCTCTGAAAATGTTCATGTATTCATCATGTACTCAAATTGTTTGTGAGACGCTGAAAACAGTACGCGTACTTGAGTATGTAGTAGACAAAGCGGAGCAGCTCATTCACACCGATTCACAGAAACGCAGAACAAGCAGATTATATATTTACATAGCAGTATTTTTGCGCTTAAATATTCACAGACCATGTCGCGATTGGATCTATTGCAGTTCTACTTTCCATGTATTCATCCATCCATCGTTTTGCGTGTTTTACGTGACATTTTCTGCGTTATATAAATTCAATTTTCATGACTGGATTCCGGGATTCCCCCTGCATCACGTAAATCATTCGGCCTTACGTTATAATCGGGACATACCTTTATCTGCAGGAGGGATGGTGTCCTATGTATCCTCCTTTTGCAGCCACTTTGTGTCCACATTTTTTGCAAAATGGATATCTATCCTCGAGGACAACCACACTTTTTTCTACATCCAAAGTATTTCCATACTGGCCATAATTAGCTTCATAAAAATTCGAGGGCGCTTCGCTTTCAGGCTTCAGCTGGGTCTGCGTCACCATTTTTGCGTGTTTGTTCTCCCACCCTTCAATCAATGCAGTAGTTTCCGGAGTGTGATTTTTTTTTTTTTTTTCTCCCTTGTATTATTATTTTTTACTCAGTAACGGATATGATTTCAAATGTAGCGAAGTACAATATTTCAAACAAAACGTACTTAAGTAAAAGTAAAATTACAGAGTTTAAAAACTACTTAAAAAAGTAGAAGTACACAAAAAAACGACTCAATTACGTAACGCGAGTAAATGTAATTCGTTACTTTCCACCTCTGGAAATGTACAAATTAAAAAGGGGCATCTGACCAAGGTTAGAAAGAAAAACACATCATCATCAGAACACCATCATCAACATGGTTCATTACCACACCCTGTCTTTTGTTTTTAATATTGTAGGCACAACTACATAAGTGATGTCAGAATATTTCAAACAGTAGCCTATTTAAATGTAATACACTGCTCCTTTTATTTAGGACAGTAAAAAAACTCCTACTACCTTTACATATACCTCGTTCAAAAGTTTGGGTTGGTAATATTTTTTAAAATGTTTTTAACATCTCTTAAGCCCATTGGGCTGCATTTATATGATCAAATTACACAAAAAACTGTAATATTGTAAAATGTTATTACAATTTAAAATAACACTTTTCTATTTAAATATATTTAAATATGTAGTACATTTTCTGGTAGCTGTTACTTCAGTCTTCCTTTAGAAATCATTCTTATGTGCTGATTTGCTGCTCAAGAAACAGTTCTTATTATTATCAAACTGTTAAAACAGTTTTGCTGCTTAATATTTTCTGTGGAAACTGTAATACACTTTTCCACAATTCTTTGATGAATTGGAAGTTCAAAACCACAGTATACTTTTTAAATAATAATCTTTTGTAACATTATGAATTTCTTAAGTTAACTGTCACCTTTGATTAAATGAATGTATCCTTGCTGACCATAGTATTTGCCTGGTAAATGGTGACCCGTTCAGTTTAATATAAGGTAGTATGTACAAACACCAGCTGTTTCTGTCCTTGAGACTGCTATTACCCAGATTCATCTGCCCTACATACAGTCTGAGACACTCGCTTTATCAGAGCTCCACCTCGACACCAGAAAGAGGGTCAAAGTGTGTGTGTGTGTGTGTGTACTGATGAAGGTGATATGTTTGTAGTATATATTTTATTATTGGATAATTCTATTGCTCTTTGAGTTAATCTTTGAATATGTTTATGGCCTTGCTATACAATGCTCATATAATTGACAATGACTTTTAAATATGTGGAAAAATTCCCCTGGCAATGTTATCTAAAGGAAAACGGTTCATAGAGAGACTAAAAAACATCTTAAATCATTTCTACAAATTACTAATCTGTATTACTTGGCACAATTTAAGAACAGTATGCTAACGAGAAGTCCCCAGTCATACAAAAAGGAAAGGGTTGTGTGGGTGTTTTTTTTTTTATATGGATATGTGTGTCTATGTTATGTGGGGTATTGAAATGGCTTTTGAATGCACACTCGCTGTCAAGATCACTCGTACTCTGTGTGTAGGGAGCTGTGGTACTGACTGCACATTTTACATGATAAGATATTTGTCAATGACTCTCGGGATCTGTTGCGCACCCAATCCTCCACCATCGTCTTGTCAGTCATCTCATCTCTCCTTAATCCCGTCACGTGATAAGTGAAATCTGACTCCTGTTGCACTGTGCTTCAACTCTGCAGCTTGTGCTGTATGAAGCTGAGCAGATGCTTTCAGTTAATTGTAGTGTCACTTGTAAGTAAGTACGGTTGAACACCATGTAACACTGGCTACTGCAGCAAGCCTTGTGTGTGTGTGGTGGGGACAGATGGACTGAGTTTGCTAATCAGGTCATCATATGGTAGAATAAATCAGACCTTCTAGCTCTTGGTGTGCAATGCATTGATGGATTGATCTGACAATGAAAATGCATCGATTATGCAATTTAAAAATCAATTATGATAATAATAATAATAATACCAATTGCACTATGATTTCATTCCTTATCCAAAATGCTATTTAACAAATTTAACAAATCAGTTGTGAGTTGTGACCGAAATGAGCAAATCGAATCAAACTGAAATGTGACAGACTGAAATGAATCAGAATCAAAAAATGATTTTTATTTTTACTTATTCTATGCCCTATATACTAGCGTTATAAGCTAATCTGTGGTAAAACTTAAACTAAAGATAAAACTGGGTACATTCGATTATCATGAAAACGCATCCCAGAGAACGGTTGACTCGGTACCCATGTGTTATTTACCCCTAGGTTCATTTTTGGCCGGAATTGTCCTTTAAAGAAGCAATAAGCAAAATCACAATAGGGAAGTATCGCAACTTCCATTTCATGTTAGCTTTAATTATATTTTACTATTATTTTTGGTGGTCCTCTCACTCCATCTGCAGTGGCGGATTTAGCAAATTGAGGGCCCAAAGCGAAGGTACGTATGGGGCCCCCCCATCCCTTCTTTAAAAGAGAACGAAAAAAAAAATGTACCGACTGAAAGCTAATCTACGGGGAAGTAAAGGTTGGAGAGGAGAAAAAAAACTTCCCCTTTAAACCCTGCATACATTTCTTTACTCCAAAATGAAGATGGAAAGGAGAGAACACACAAAGTGTAGAACTACACAAACTAATAGTCATGATGGAACACAACAGAGAATACGGTTTCAGATAACACCTGTCTTTGCCAAAATGCCAGGAAAACCAGCACGGTTTATTCTTTTTTTAAGATCAAATTAATATCAATATAACCAGCAAGACAGGTAGTTATGTTAAACCCCCACAAACAGTCATATAGCCTACTTAGCAAAACATCACAAACAGCAACACATAGCAAATATTGCCAAGATGAATAATTGACTTTGTATGAGTGAGGGAGTTTGCAATTGGCATTGCACTTGAGATTGACATTTCAAACATTCTACAAACAAACATTTTTATAGGTTTATATTAGTTTATATATTTTATAATGTAATAATTTCACAGCTAATCTACAAATGAATGTGGAGACAACATAAAGACAGTATATTTTAAATACTTGTTTAATGGCATCATTTTTATGAATGAAGGTCAGTAGACCTATCACTGATACTAATACAGCTATTGATGTCTGGATAAAAATTATTTTTTCCCCCTAATTTTGAGCATTAATTATGGCCATCCAACATGACAGTGTAATTGAAAGCCGAAAAATTAACATTTATTAGGCTTAAAAAAATATATAACAACTTTTTATTTACGCAAACTTCAAACAATCATCAAATAATCGTTTCATTTTCGCGTTTAGACTCGTCTTGCTTCGTTGTGTACTTTCCAGTCCTCCTGTCATTGTGTTGTGTTTATCTTTCGCCGTTTCGCGCCTCGTCGCGCACCGTTACGGACTAGTCCATTCCATTGAGAAAGTAAGGGGTGTTATGTGTAGGGACAGATAACCTTGAACTGGACATTTTAACTACTACTTCAACATTTCAACGTATTTCTTAAGAATATTAATAACATTTACTATGCTTTTGAAGTAGGGATGGCGAAAACTAAAAAAATTCTTGACCGACCACCGAGCCTCATTAGCCGGTTGAAAACGGTTAACCGATTAGTTTAAAATATGCCACGCTATTTGAAATAACAGCCATTTCGAGCCGCGCCTGCAATTTCGCAACTCTGTCGCATCTATCTCTGCCTCCCGCTCTCTCACACACACACACACACACACACACACACACACACACACACACACACACACACACACTGCCCCGGCGCCGCGCTTCCACTCACGTCACTTTTTTAAATCCCCAACAGCGCGAAACATGAGTCCCGCAAACGCGGCGCCGAGGAGCTTGTATCGCTTGTATGTAATCGGAGGACAAATGGCTCCTTAGTTTTGAAATGGTTTGGGTACAAGGTGATCGCGTTGAAAATAAAGGCATTAGTCTAGCGTTAGAAGCTCATTTGAAACATTGCCGCGGCTCATTTAAGAAAATGACAGCTCCGAAGAGACGCCGCTTTAGTTTGAGGTAACGTTAGTGGTAACAATAATAAAGAAAGATGATGATCATCATCACCTTATCTGTTACCACTGAAATGTAGATGTAATGTATTTCTACAGTATTACTACTGTAAGCACTGTATCACACAAGTTGCAACTTACTGTGTCATTCTTTTTGGTTAAATGGTCCCACACACTACTTTTCTTTGCACGCTTCATCCTGTCGTCTGCCCTGCTAACCTCGAGTGTTTTAGCCTGTAGCCTTTACTTTTCGCAAACCTTGAGCGCGCGAACCCAAACGCTGTGACCTCGCGCCAAATGTTTTTATTGGTTTATTAAGAACAAACAGGCGAGTTATGAAGAATTGAGTGTGAGGGATTTGTTCACTTAACACAAAAATAACTTGGAATGAGATGGCTAACTGTAGTAGCGTTTAGTCCACTGTCTATAATAGCCTAATTTAGAGACTTTTTTCTTTTTTAACCGACTACCGACAACTTTGATCGGTTAACGTTGAGACGGTCAAACGGTCATCGGTTAGCATCCCTATTTTGAAGTGTTCACGATGATAAGAGGCTTTTTCATTTTTTTTCTTTTCTATTTTTCTTTTTTTTTTTTAGGTTGGTTGGGGGCCCCCCTACTACGACCGATGTTAGGGGGCCCCAAGCAGCCGCCTACCTATGCCTCTATGTTAAGACCGCCACTGTCCATCTGTGATGTATGAATGAAAGCACTGCTGTGATTTCTTGTTTGGATTGCCTGCTGCTCCAGAGATCTTTGCTCAAATGTGAGCTTTGATAATCTGTGCCTCCTGAAGTCAGGTGTAATATGAGCATAAGAGGAAAGAAACAAACACACAAACTCCACCCATCCAGTGTGTTTTGCCGCTCTTTGTCAGAGAGAAACTATTTGCTTATTCAGCAGAACTCAAAGAGCACACATACATACACACACACACACACCGTGACGGTGAGAGTGGGCACACAGAGTAATGCTGAGTGGCAGAAAATGCTCAAGCACAAATGCACCGCTCCACGTGTACACGTGCATTTAACTGTTGTGCACACTTGGCATAAATTTAAGTCAGAACCATCTGTTTGATTACATACTGTAAATAAGTGCACAAGCGTGCACACACACATATATGCTCAGCTGATTATTTCAGCTGTACACCGCAGGATGAGGCCACACCCAGAGCAACATAATGACAGACTGTGTTTCTACATCCTTTTCCCACTTCAGAGACACTCTGAGGAGGACAAGAGTGTTTAAGTGAAAGAATAAGGGATTAGAGCTCAAATGAAAGGAGGAGAGATGCAATCAACTTCACTCATTCAGTCAGAAGTATGTCTGTGTCTGTGTATAAGATACTGCTATTTCAAAATTATACCCCAAGTCAAATAATGTAGTTTACAGAATACAACTGTATATGCATGCATCACTGTAGAGGTTTTTTGTAGTTTTTACATTAGTGTTTTAATTAGTGTAGAAATGCTAAACAAAAAAAAGCTGTTCATTGGTTAATACAATATACGGTAAAAAGTTGCCGTTTAAAAAAAAAAGTACATTCCCGTACATCACTGTGTGACATCACAATTATATTTTATATAAAATAATTTGTTTATTTTGTCTAACTATTTCGATCGACTCTAAATGAGTGCTGAGTAATCCTTCTAAAACTGAGTGTAGCGCCCGCGAGTGCCACGTAGCTACGAAAAAATAATCATATTTTTCAAAACTACTACCTTGATCAACACAAAATAGATGTCATTTTAAAGCTTAGAGTCAGAACTTTACAATGCATGTAGCCAATATGATTATCTCCTAAGTAGTGCTGAGTTATTTGCTGATAATTAAAAAAATTATTATAATTGATGTATTACGTCAAAAACATCATACAGCTCATCGATAATCATGTGTCATGTCATTTGAAAGGTCTCACGAAGTAGAATATATCAAGCATAATTGTTTTGGGCTTTGACTAAACTTGAGCATGTTTTTGTACGTGAAGCCCATTTTCGCTCGTAACTTTATGGAACATGCATAGATCAATGGCACATCATTACTTGTGTGGATGCTCCTGATTGAGTCCAAAATCAATATAATCCATTGCACAATCACAAGATATTTCTCATGGAGGAACAACAATTTTAAATATGCCTATTAGGGGGTGTCAAGGGCTAAACAAAAAGGCGACTTGGTTCCAAATGCTGTAAATGATTGATTATTGATCGATTATTGATTACTTTATGCTATCGCTGTAAATTATTGATTATTGATCGATTATTGATATTGATTACTTTATGCTATCACCACAATTTGATCCAGATGCAGGTATTTTTTGATGTAGTGAAACTTCATCAAAAAACAATTTCCCTCCTACCTCATTTCCTTCCTGAGTAATGGCATGTCAAATAAGAAAGCTATGTAAAATTATAATTTAAAAAAAATATATTTTTTTATCTTTTATCAGCAGTTTCTCAGCATGAGAATGTCCAAATGTAATGATTTTCTCCCCCCAAAATAAAACAAAAAGTTTTATATTAAACGATACCTACCTTTTGACTCTCCGTGTCTTTACAAAATGCCTTCAGGAGTTAAGGGGTTAATGTTTATTGTTATTTTACTGTTGTGTGTTATTCTGATGGGGTTTTGTCTTTGTGTACTTGTCCCTATGCACCGTCTATATAAAAGCATTGGTTTTGTTTTATTGACTGGCCACTTAACAACGAACTGATTCATCATATGGCTTTCCATTTAAAACACATTAAATGGAATGTTATTCTTTATTACATTAAAACAACATTAAACATTAAATAACATTAAAGAATAACATTATTACATTATTACATTAAACTTATTCTTTATTACATTAAAGAATAAGTTAGACAGTTAATAGTCATAAAACGCTGAGTTAAACTTTAAAACAATACTGAATGCATGGATCTAATATATCTAATGACACGCATACTATTTCTTTCAAAATTGTTTATTCACTTAAGACATAAGTGACTGTCTTTGAATACTCGCCAAGACCGACATTTTGACATATCTGTGTGTATATTTGACCATTTAGGCGCACACCTGAAAACCCAATACTTTGCTCGTCCGTCTCGCAGCACACACACAGAAAGCGCGTGGGGATCAGTCTCTTACGCAGTTTAATGCACTTTTAATAACTCTTTTTAAAATAAAGAATGTCCCGCAGTAGACTCTATTTCACGACTGTCACTTAGATGATTTGAACAGTCAGCACAGGCATCCAGTAGGCAGTCATTGCTGTATTTTAACATTATTACGAGAGCATAAAAGATCACAATCTCTACGATTCGCTTAAAAAGTAGATCATGGACGTCTTCAAGATTGATCACGATATAAAAACGTCAGATCGCCCACCCCTAATTTAATGCATATCAACCTGTTGTAGGAGACCTCAAAAACCTTTAAAATAGCATAATAGGAGCATTTGGATCCTCTACTAACACTTATTAGTTATCATAGTTCAGTGTTGTTGTGGTGCAGGCTCCCATTACAGACCTACATTTCCCAGAATCCTCTTACATCAGTGTTCCCTTGACAGCCCATGTGTTGACATAGAGCTCCCATTTAGACTCATTCTTTTCTATCCTTCCTTCCTGTTCTATTTCTCATGTGTCTGTCTGTTTACTATCATATTATCTTAATAAACCTACACACACGTACATGCCCTTGCAAATAAGGTGTTTGTGTGTGTGTGCGCGCGCTTTTCATCAGGGTTAGTCTGATAATCCATGCCATCTGTGCCATCTCGATGCCCATTGTGTGCTCTGAACAGAACAAACGGTCTCAACAAACACGGACTCACACAGAGACAGATCGGAGATGAGAGACCGTGAGAGCGACGTCTATGGCTAAGAAAATCAGGAGTCTGTGAAGAGGTTCTGACTGTTGTACTCTAGAAAAAAAGCTTTTCTTCTGGATCCATCCTGCAGCACATCATGCGGGCATGTTTTCTTGTGTTTCCGGGTCTGTGTGTTGTCTTCTGTCTGTCTCTCATTTTCTTGGCTGTACCTTGACAGTAGTGGAAGGAATGTTGTTCAGTAGAACAATGTTATGTAATGTTCACTAGAAAAGCTTTAACAAACTCTGTATAAATGCTTTTTTAAATCCTCATTTTGTTGTTTAGTTGGTCTTATAGGCTTATCTGCAGAGGCTGTAGATTTGACCTCAGGCCTAAAATCATGAAATGATTATTCATCCCTCTGTTTTTTATCTTTGCTCATATAAAGCTGAGAATGGGCTGAGCCGACAGGGCTGTTTGGTGGCACACATAGCTGTCCAATCATATTTTCCTTTCTGTAAACTAATACTCTGATATTTAATTGTAATAAGAACTGGTTGGTTACCCTTTGCCCTTAATGATTGCCTCCAGCACATCAGTTGTTCTGTCAGCCTGTAACTAAGACACATCTAGGTTATCTGCCATGTTCACGTCAGTGTTTGAGGTGAAGAGCTTTATGGGCTGTTTTAAAAGCACTCAAAATGAAATGGCTACAACATACACATCTTTTAAATAATAAAGGTTTGGCCAAATATTTTTAAACCCTTTGTAATTTGTCTGCCCTGACATGAGGAAATTCAGAATCTAGGATATAGATTATAGAATTACACTAAATGGATGAATAAACAGTATTATAGTATGAGGTAAGGCTATTAAATAGCAATCCCAAACTAGCTTTTGTTTGTACAGTAAAGTTAGAAAGTTGTTGGTATGAGCCACCACAATCATCAAACATGTATTATTGGTGGTATTTTGGGTTAAGGTTATGGAAACTAGTTACCATGATACAGTAAATAACCAATACTAACATGTACTGTTAATAAAACATCCTGATAAACATCATACCTGCATGCAAATCCTTCCCAGCTAACACATGACGTGCCACTTGTTTCATTGTTTTTTTTGTTTTTTTACTTTTTTGTAATTTTGGTAATTGACGACTTAACTACAGCGGTGCGTGCTGCATTTTAACCGTTACATTTCGATTTTGACTGCAAAAACACATTCTGTGTGAACTGACTCAAGTTACGAAAAAAACAGTAGAATAATGACACTGATACATAGCCTGACATCATCTCATCTGACTGTAGATACTGAACCATGTCAGGCACAAGATGCTGCAAAAGACACGAGTGCAATGATCAAACACGTCAGCCTAGCATGTTTACATAGTAAAACAATGGAAAAGTAGCACAGTGGAAAGGAAAAATGCATTCTGTCTGACAGTAGAGCAAAGTCTTTGCAGAAGAGTCAACAACTTTCTAGCATGCCTTTTCAAAATGAAAGTCTTCCATCAGAAAAACTTTTAGAATTTTTTGTTGTTTCTTTGACTACACTCTCCGCAACCCACTCAAAACGGTCTTGCGACCCATTTTTATGTAAGTACTCTTTTAAAAGTATGCTAAAGTGTACTTTTTACAAGGGTGTTATCGCACATAGCATTAATAATTATAAGCTAAAAAAAAAAAAAATTATAATAATAATTATTGGCCAGAATGTCAAAATCGGCACCAGTCCAGTTGTTATTACTGCTTTTAATTAGTCAGTTATGGTTTGAGTATCATGTGTGTGTTTTTTTTTATCCTCTGAACTTCGTTAGGACTATTTCTCTAGGTCTGGTCTCATAAAATCGGGTGAGTTTTTTTTTTTCTGTCAAACTTATTTGACTATATGTATACTTAAGTGTATTAAGGGTCCCTTATTCTTGACAGGCTTATTTAATCCATGAAAATTACTGTCTGTGTGTCTGGTTTGCTTTGGACTGTCTTTTGCTTAGCACTTACACAGTCTCTCAAAGATCTGTTTGTACAGTTTCCTTGGAAACACTAATGCCTAGTGACAATCAGTGGTGGAGTTGTCATTTGTTGTATCATAAACACACATAATGTATACAGGAGTTCAGTCACACACTCACAAAGCGAATTCAACTGCTGCACAGTTTCATTAATATTACTATGAATTTTGATATAAAAACATGGCCTGAAAGCAAAACACCAATCACTTTGATAAAATGATCTGGTAGTTAAACCCTTATACACACATTTGTTAAATGTCATCATTTAAACAATGACATCACCTTTAGGCACATGAAATACTAACTGAGCTTGGGCACTACCAATTATGGCTTTCGATGTGTGTGTGTGTGTGTGTGTTCAGGAAGGATACTTAACCTTTGAATCCCCTACTTCACACACTCACAGTTGTTTTTGTTTGTGTTCTCTTCATTGATATCTGTTGTTATGAAAGCACCTCCTTGTGTTTAGTTAGGGTACTACAACAACAAATGTAGCAATAAGTGCAATGTGAAGTCGTGATATTTGCATAACTTCTCTAACCTATTTTTTTTAAAGTGCTAGTGTTAACTGAGCTGTCTTTTTTCTCTCAGATCTGTCGAAGAATCGCTTGATAGACATCCCGTCAGAGGTGTGTCATCTGGTCTCCCTGGAAACACTGAATCTTTATCACAACTGCATCAAAGGCATTCCTGATACCATCATCAGCCTTCAATCCCTTACCTGCCTAAACATCAGGTGAACATCACACACACACACACACACACACGGATTAAAGATAACCATATTTATTGCCAAGATGAAAACTGAACACCACTCACTCAATTTAACATACAACATAAATTCAATAAAATTAATAAATTAAATTTAACCTAAAGGTTTTTTGACAACAATTTAGCATATTACTGTTTAAAACACTTATCAGTCCATATTGCATATTGGTTTATATATAATATTTAAAAACAGAGTAAAAAATATATATGGTACACTATCATTTAAAAAATTTGGGGTCGGTACATTTTGTTGTTAAAGAAATTATTAAGGATGCATTCAATTGATCAAAAGTAACAGTAAAGAATCTGTAATGTTACAAAAGATTTGTATTTCAAATAAATGCTGTTCTTTTGACCGTTCTATTCATCAAAAAAAATCCTGAAATAAAAAGTATCAAGTTTCCACAAAAATAAGCAGCAACATTGTTTTTTACTGTTTTCAACATTGATAATAATAAGAAATGTTTCTTAAGCACCAAATTAGCATATTAGAATGATTCAGAAAGATCAGTGATCAAAGATCAAAGATCAGACAGTGATGCATCAAATAAATGCAACCTTGGAGAGCTTAAGAGACTTCCCCAAACTTTTGACCAGTACTATAATTATTGTGTTAGCATTCTTTTCGGAATATAACACATTGGATTATTACATAACATACAGGACAGGACAACCCAAACTTAAAGTGCATGGCATATAACATACTGCAGTGAAGTGAACCAAATAAACATGTCTTTCCCTCTGTTTGTCCTTCCTGCTTCTGTTCACATGTAATAAATGTAAACACACACACATTCTCTCTCTCTCTCTCTCTCTCTCTCTCTCTCTCTCTCTCTCTCTCTCTCTCTCTCTCTCTCTCTCTCTCTCTCTCTCTCTCTCTCTCTCTCTCTCTCTCTCTCTCTCTCTCTCTCTCTCTCTCTCTGTCTCTCTGTTTGAGTTCTCTCTTTAGCCAAATGTCTCCTGCAGAAGGCCTGATATTCACACTGAGTTAATTAGCAATGGAATTTGTTTTGTAAGAAGTTAATGAAGCACTAAGCTCTTGAATGGTTGAGAAGAGTGAACATAAACTGGAGATGGAAAATCAAGCAGAAAAAGGTCATGAAAAATGGATGGAAGATAATCAAAATACGGAAGCACCAAAAAAAAGTCAAAAGACACTCGCACACAGATTTATAGATTTTTGATCTTTTCACCTTTAACACACACACACACACACACACACACACACACACACACACACACACACACACACACACACACACAGGGTTGTTCCCCTAAACCTACCCATCGCAGAAAACTTTCTGTACTTAGTGTAGGGTTTACCAGGCCACACACACACAAAAAATGTATATTTGTCTGTCATCCTCTAGTCAGATCAGGCAAAGTTTGTCTTCTAATGAACAATTCCCTGAAGTCAGCCTTTTTCCTGTTTAATATCATATAGGCAGAAATTATAGCAGTGTTTCCCCTAGGTTACAGCGTTATGTTATATTGTGTTATAACATAAAAGCAAGCAGATACTGCGTGCATGGTTTGGCATGACTGCGCGATATGACACAGATATTTATAGTTTGAATAAATAATCAAATATAGTTTGAATCGTTTTATTCTCCCGCAACGCGCACACACATAGAGTGAGTGCATTACCGCCCGCGCTCGCACAAGTGTTTGTTTGTGTGTGAGTGTGCGCGTGTGCGCACTCATTGGGATAATTGTAAACGCGCAAACACAGAAAGAAAAGACATGCCATCGTGGAAATAAGATTAATAACATATTACTTAAGGGCTATTTAGTTTGTTTAATAAAATAAATTGTAATCTGGCGCTATAAAGAAAATCAAATCAAATTGAATTGACCTTCAAGGGGGGCGGGGCGAGTCGTTAGGAGGGCGGGGCGCCCTGTGTATAGTGTTTACAGGAAAACAGATTATTTATAATTTTACACTTTGATATCAATCTTTTATGAGTTAGTAATGCACTTAAGCCTCTCTTCAGTGCCACAGCTGTTATATGCAGCTGTAATAATTTTATGATAGTAATTTCACACATATACTGTACATTTATGTTCATATACAATGGGTCTAAAAGTTTAAGAATACCAGTGTATAAGCTTTATCCTTGAATTTCTCCGTTTATTTAATTGTTTTCCCTGTTACAGATTATATTAGCATCTCAATCATTTTAAAAAGTTTAACTTAAATTTAACTTAATTTAATTTTCAGATACACTTCAGGCATACACTTCTAAAAAAAGTGAATTTAAATATACAGAAATATATAAAAATAACAAAGTAATGTAAAAATGTCAAAGAACATATTTTCTTTATATATAAAGAAAATACTAAGAGGGAAGGCGAATTAAAAGATTACAGCTGTTACTGCACATGCATAAAAAAAATCTAAAAAAAGAAAAATTACAAAAATACAACACAAGGTAATCTGATAAAAGCTTCCAGATTTTTCAAAATAAATATAACTTTTCAGTATTGATCTATCGTAATTTCATTATATGTAGTGTTAAGTTCACTAAGTCACCTAACCAAACATCAAATTTTCTTGTTCACAATTTCTTAGTATTTACTATGTCCTTATATGTATTTAATATCTTTAATGTTTCTTTTTCCCATGTTTTTTTTTATGTTTCTTTTAGGTTCAAATTATAATTTGATTCTAACATTTCCCCCCCATTTTGATAAATACATGTTGTCTTTGATCAGTCAGAATGAAGTTTTCCAGATAAATATTTCTGCTTGAGGAGTAGCATTGAGAAAGATGCTGTAACGTGTTTTGTTTAAATGTTGCGGTGCTGTAGCCGGAACCAGCTGTCGGTGCTGCCAGCATGTGTGTGTGGTCTTCCTCTGCGAGTGCTCAATGCCAGCAATAACAAACTCAACGCACTTCCAGAAAGCATTGGCCAGCTCACCAATCTCATGGAGCTGGTAAGTGTGAGCGTGTGTGCTGGACCTCTGATGTCTGCATATGCATGAGATGTTTTCGATACTTTTGATTTCACCCTTGTTGACTCACCCTTTCTCGACTTGGTTCATATCTGCCTATGTTAAACGCACTGCTTTTCACTCTTTCCAGTTTTTATTCTCTGGTAGTTCTTCTCCCTGTCTTTTTTCTCTTGCTCTCTTCCGTAACCATAAATAAGAACATGCACAGACCAGGATTTGTTGGTATGGAAGTAAAATAATGCCTAATGTTTTTGAAACAAAAAGCCTGTTGAATTGTACTACTTGAAAAAAAATATGCATTACATTAACCCTGCTTGTATTTTAATGCATTGTATTTTTAGGGCTTGCATTTTTATGGGCTGGAATTTAGCATGGTTTAATATTTAAGCTGTGAATATTTAAATTCAAAACATTTCAAGCACATTTTCATTAGTAAAATTTCAATAATCCATATTCACCTGTCATATTTCACTTCCAAAATATTCAAACTGATTAAAAATACAACCTATAATATTCAACAGGCGGTTTTCGGTCCATTTTATTTCGCTGTGCAAATTCGCTTCCACAAATTCAGTGGTTCAAATTCGACAGTAAATTCAACGTTGACATCCAGGAACTGCAGGAAAAGCAGTAGATTACCGAGCATAATCTCCATCTGCTGTTAGTCGACCTCAGGCAGGTTAGGTGTCAGGCATAATGCGCAATTTATTCAAATAAATTGAAGTTTGCTATTGAAGTTAGAAACGTTTAGGCCTATAGGACTACCAATGTTACTTTAGAGACGGTCCCTAAATGTGCGAATGTCAAGCCAATTTTAAATTTAATTATTTAGCAGACGCTTTTATCCAAAGCGATTTAAGTTACAGTTAAACTAACAATATAGGACACCAATATGAAAGTGCTATGACCCTTCCCAGATTAATCATGTATGTAGGAATATTAACATGTATGAAGGCATACTTCCCCAATAAGGTGCGAGTTTGGTCTTTTATATCACTGTATTAGTCCATTAAGCTACGTTAAGCGTTTTGTCCTGATGGAAGGGGAATCCTTGAGTATGATGAGGTATTGAGGGAAACCGATTATAATCCCGTTCATGGTAGAAAAAGTTGATAACGTAGCCTAACACAGGGAAAGTAACAATGAAGTTAATAAATGAAACATAAAAACAGCTTTTGTGCCTTTATCATCTTTTCCGCATATATACTGACCCAGATAATCATCACAAAAAACTTAATGCATGCTCAATTGTTGTAAATGAGTTTTTATGAATGAATGGCTTGCTCTAACTGTTGCTCGGGCTTCGTCAACAACACACGCTTGCATTCTCAGGCTGGTGAGGTCGACTAACAGCAGATGGAGATTATGCTCGGTAATCTACTGCATTTCCTGCAGTTCCTGGACGTCAACGTTGAATTTACTGTGGAATTTGAACCACTGAATTTGTGGAAGTGAATTTGCAAAGCAAAATAAAATGGACTGAAAACCGCCATTTCAATATAATAGGTTGTATTTTTAATTAGTTTGAATATTTTGGAAGTGAAGTATGAAAGGTGAATATGGATTATTGAAATTTTACTAATGAAAATGTGTTTGAAATGTTTTGAATTTAAAAATTCGCAGCTTAAAGGGATAGTTCACCCAAAAAGGAAAATTCTGTCCGTATTTACTCACCCTCATGTTGTTCCAACCCCGTAAGACCTTCGTTCATCTTCGGAACACGAATTATGATATTTTTGATGAAATCTGAGAGCTGGATTACTCCTCCATAGGCTTCTTCAGGGATTGAACTTGCAGGCCCCGAAAAGTTATTAAAGACATCGTTAAAATAGTCCAAGTGACTACAGTGGCTCAATCTTAAGTTTATCAAATGACGAGAATACTTTTTGTGCGCAAAAAAAAAAACTAAAATAACAACTTTATTTCAACTGTTCATTTCCTTCTCTGTGGGCCTCGAGTCAACATCACTAGTTTAACAGCGTACGCTTCTGTTGTTGTACGTCACACGCATCACCCACATGACCAGTGTCGGACAATAGTGAGCCTACGTGTGACGTAGCTCTACGCTATTACACTAAGTTAACCCTCTGGGGACTAAGCTCTTTTTGGTCCTTATAAACTATATGTAATGGAGATGGAACACTATGTGTTTGGTATCTATGGATTCAGAAGACCCTAAGCTAACATAAGCACGCATGTAATATGTTTATAAAGGAAGTATGAGTGAAAATGTGCAATAAACTAGAGAATTTCAAAAACGAAAATTCGATTTTTGGCATTTATTTCTGAAAATCACACATCACACAACAATAGTGAACAGTTTTTGAACAAAAAATATATTTGTCAAAGCCTTTGCTTGACAGACATGTGTAATTGTTAAATAAAATGTGTAAAGAACAATGAAAATGGCGTTTTTCTTAGGAATGCTTAGAATTTTCTAAGCAATGCTTTCTCCTCGTCACTCTCCAGTAATTGTTCCAGAGCTTGTTCCACCGTAAATCGTTTACTGCTTGGCATCATAAAAGTGCTAAAACAATAAATAATGCTATAATTGTATGTGTATATATATATATATATATATTATAATTGTTCTGTCTCTCTCTCATATCTCTGTGCGCTCTCGCTCCGTAAAGCCTTGTTTAAACTCGACGGTGCGTCCGTTCGCTTTCTGTCGTCTCTGCCACTTAACGCTGTTTGCGTAATAGTAGTACCACCCTTTGCAAGGCTACAGTCCTCCGATTTGCTAGAATACGTCATGGTAACCTTCCTCTGATTGGGTAAGAAAAATATTCCTCCATTGGCAATTTTTCCATTGGTTGTTGCTCGTGAATCTGCCAAACAACATCGATTTCATTGGCCTTTGACGTAGTGGTATTGCGCAACAAGGAAGTGTGTATACAAGCCGGGTAAGTTTGTTATCAGTGTTTTCAGCGGAATCTGAGGAAGACGGCAAAAAAGACCGCACCTCTCTATCATTAATAGTTTTTAAGATAATTACACATTTGTAAAAGTATGCCATTTTGGGCAGTACCGCCCAATACGTCCCCAGAGGGTTAACTGACTAGAGGCCCATAGAGAAGGAAATGAACAGTTGAAATAAAGTCGTTATTTTTGTTTGTTTTTGCGCACAAAAAGTATTCTCGTCGCTTGATAAACTTAAGATTGAGCCACTGTAGTCACTTGGACTATTTTAACGATGTCTTTAATGACTTTTCGAGGCTGGCAAGTTTCAATCCCTGAAGAAGCCTATGGACTAGTATGGAGGAGTGATCCAGCTCTCAGATTTCATCAAAAATATCTTAATTCGTGTTCCGAAGATGAACGAAGGTCTTACGGGGTTGGAAAAACATGAGGGTGAGTAAATACTGACAGAATTTTCATTTTTGGGTGAACTATCCCTTGAAATATTCAACCATGCTAAATTTCAGCCCATAAAAATGCAAGCCCTAAAAATACAATGCATTAAAATACAAGCAGGGTTAATGCAATACATATTTTTTTCAAGTAGTACAATTCAACAGGCTTTTTGTTTCAAAAACATTTGGCATTATTTTACTTCCATATGTTGGGCTGTGTTAGGTGGGAAATGGCCCCTCATACTTTCCAACCAAATATAGTACAACAAGTGCTTAGTACTTAGTGAAATGAAAGGTTTGTGCGGAAAGTTGTGTTTGAGAAGAAGATAAACATGCAACTCTAAAAAATGTTCTCTATCTTTTTCTCCTCAGGACGTAAGCTGTAATGAAATCACAGCTCTTCCACGCCACATTGGCCAACTCAAAGCTCTGAGGGAACTCAATGTGCACAGAAACCTTCTCTGTGTTCTACCAGAGGGTGAGTCTGCAGTGTGTGTGTGTGTGTGTTTGTGTCCCTCCTCCAACCTTCTTATCTCTGCAGAAAAAATTTCACTACTCATCACATTACCCATAAAAACATCCTCTGGTAGCTCCACAGCTACAGGAAGTCTAGCCCTTGTTTGACCTCTACTCCACCAACCTTCTTATTCACGCCCTCTCAGTGTCATAAATTAAAGGGAGGTTAGTTCACCCACAAATAAAAATTCTGTCATCATTTACTCCCCCTCATGTTGTTCTAAACCCAAAACACTTTAATTCATCTTCTTCAAATCACAAACTAAGATCCCCCCCCCCCCATTGAAAGTCCATGCGAACAAAACTTTGATGCTTCAAAATGTTTATAAAGACATTGTAAATGTAACTGAGGTCTTCTGAAGTGACAAAATTGCTTTATATTTATGAACAGATTAAATTTAGGCTTTTATCAAACGTAAACATTGATTAACACACATACATATAGAGCACATCAAATATGGTAAGCAAATGCTCAAATGTGCTTGCTTGATGCAAATACTTTTATGATGTCTTCTTGTACTTTTTAATGTGCTTAAGTTTCGGTGAAATGGACTTTCAATGGAGGCACAGAAAACGTAATTTGTGTTTCTAAGATGAAATGAATACATACATGTTTGGAATGATAAGAAGGTGGGTGAATGATGACAGATTTGAAAATTTGGGGTAAACCGACATGTTAGTGCAGTTACGACACTCATTGAGCGCATTAAAAATGCTACTTTAGTATTCAAAATACTAAACATCTCATGCTTTTGCTAAAGCCAGTTTTAAACTCTATTGCCCAGTCTGACCACTACATCCCTACTTCCTCCATGTTTTTAAGTAAGCAATAATTTTGGAACAACAGATTCACTACATTGTAACAAAGCCAAATAAAACGCTCAACCTCATGTTGTACTTATATAAACTACCATTAACACACCAATTTTGTAAGTTGTTCTGAAGAAAAGCTGTCTGCCAAGAACATGAACGTAAAGTGTGGGTGTGTTCCTTAAAAAAAATGCTAAAATTATTATGTGAGCCAAGCATTGTCTTAAACGTGGCTGGAGTTACATCAACAGTTTATCTTGGCATAAAAGATCTGTGGCTGAGATTTTGCAGCTCAACTAATTATTCAGCTAAATTATGCTGGCAGGTTATGAAAAATACATAATGGTCTCTTCAAGCACATTGTGCCAAAATGATGGAGCTGAAGCTTTAATCTAGATTGCCTGAGAGATCAACTTTGATTTATTGCTGTTATTTAGTAAAAAACCAGTAAATAACATTTATAAAGGCCTGCTGAAACCCAACAAGATTTTATGTAGCTGGTTAGTTTTTTGTTTTTCTGGATTTAAGATTATATAGTCTGATGTAAGCTTTTTATCATCGATCTTCCAAACACTGAATGTCTCTTATTTGCTTTTCAAGAACTGTTTTAAAGTGCCCCTATTATGCTATTTTAAAGGTTTCTAATTCGTTTTGGAGGCCTCCCCTGGCGTATTATAACACACAGGCTTCCATGGGCTGAAGACCAGATTCCTACACTGGGGAGGGACCTACTGCCTGCAAGAAAATTATATATTTAAAATAATTCTTAGTATATATGGGAGTTTAAAGCAGTGACAAATGCATTCTATAAACAAACTCACACCCGTAAAATTTCAGGACTCGCAACAGCATTTTCGGCGAAGCCCTGCTGTGTGAACGGAACCGGACTAGATATCATACAGTGCAAGAGAGATGCTCTGCGCTGAACGCGGGTTCAGTATCTTACAAAAGCGTGGATATAATCTGCGTGTCATCTAAAGGTGTTAGATCAGGTCAATGTGTTCATCAGTGCTGCTTTATGCCTGCTGCAATCCTATAAGATCATTACAAATCACACTTTATGACATGGATCTAATAAACTTGGGTACGTACGACGTGTATGTAGACTGTACGATGATGACATCTATTGAATCGTAGGCCACGACACAAGTTAGTATAGAAGAATAAAACATCATCAGCATGCGCTAGCAGGATGAATCACACTTTGGCAATTGTGTTTTTTTAATGTGTGCTAAAAAAGAGGAGAATATGGACTAGGGAAAAGAGGCCAACTTGGCATGCCAATTTTGCGAATGGAGCTTGAGGTAAATAGTTTTAAAGTTTTAGTGCCATGACGCGTTGATCAATACGCCATTTCGTGTTGCATTTTTATTGGCTAGTCAGTATACGTAGGTCGTAGCAGAAAACACACTTTAGACATTGTCAGAAAATCATCACAGGCTATCTTTGGTCGCAAGTCCGTGATCACAGCCGTCTTTGAACCTCTGTCACTGTACGATGTAGGACCACCGTTTAGGAGCTTAGTCATCTTTTGTCTGGAACAGAACAAACTCATACAATGTGTACTGGGCATTAAAATCTTAATTTCAGGAAGTTTTAAATCTGGGGACGGAAAAACAAGAATCTCAATTTTGCTTAAATGTAATATAAATTTCAAAAGGCTTTGATTTAATTAAATAAACGTGAGCACTGCATGTTTCCAAGTAAAAACGTGGTGCTGTTGCACATTCTACATGCTTGTGCTTTTAGAGCAGTTTGCAATCCCTAAATAGCCCACATTTATCCCAAGTGATTGTTTTGATCTATTGCTGATGACTAATTAATTAGGGATGCACGATATATCGACCACATATCGATATCGGCCGATAAATGGTCATTTTTAATGTTAGCGTTATCGATCCGATAAGAAAATTAGATCGATATATCAAAACTGATAGATTATTATCTAGATTATTCGCCATGATGATTTTGAATGATTGGAATCACTTCGAAAAGGAAGATACAGTTAAGTGCTACATGTGCAGCACAAATCTGTCACATAGGCTTCATAACTAGGGGTGTCACGATTCTCCAAATCCTCGATTAGATAAAATTTTCGATTCTAAGGTCACGGTTTGATTCGATTCTCGATTTTTACATTTACTTTTTTTAAAGCCGAAACCGGCCAATCAGGATGCTCTCTGTCTTACATGCGCTTCATGAGGCACACACACAAGGTCTCTCGCTTTGTCCCTCTCTGCCGTGCGCGCGCTATACGGTTTGGAGCACAGTTTTTTCTGTCTCGCATGCGCGCTCTTGCTCGCTCACTCTAGATTCCGGGAGATTTTAACTAATTTGCGTGCATCAGGGAGCCGCTATCAATATGCGGGAGACTCCCGGAACTTCCGCGAGACTTGGGATGTCTGCAAACTGTGGCTTTTTTGAAGCGCGAACGTTGTCAACATAACTCACTGGAAATCCAAAAAAGTCCACACCTCCGACTCAATGAAAGAGGAGGGGGTTCAAGTTCTGTCGATGGGTCTCCTGCATCTGCAGTTGCCATGCTATCTTTTGAGTGGCTGTAGCTAAGTCAGAGGAGGTTGACCATAGACTCGACTTTATAGACTTTAGTGTCCGTGACGTCACCCGTAGGTTTCTGAAGAGCGTTTTTGAAGCCTAAAGTGGGCGGGGCCAACCGTCGCCATCTTGGCAGCGCGTCATCTCTCGTCACTCCCGGATAAAAGAAAATGGGCAAAGAGGCGGGACGGGGGTGGAGCTGAAGTGCTAATGCTATGCTACTGGCCTCGCGCTAAAGTGACAGCTGAATGTAGAAGTAAAGCCAATAGTTAAAGTTCATGTTTTTGCCCTTCGAAATACTATAATAATTAAAAGACATAACTAAAAGTGAGACTATGTGTATTGTGATGCATTATTATTCTGCTAGTTAAAGATGTATTATCATGCAGTAACTTACAATATTGCTCTGAGCTTGTGCGTGTGACAGTGATTCATGCGCATGTCAGTCAGCGCGGCATCGCACGTCAAGTTCGTAAAGAGCTTTATTCAGTTCAGTCGATTTTAAAATCTGATTTTGGCCGCCTCTCAATTTCTCAAATGGGTTAAACCAAAAATATTACCTCAGAAGTTCAAGTAACTTAAATGCACTAGAAATCCGCTCTCATTCAAGGGTGTGCATCTATTGCATGGACGGAGAGAAAGCACTGACCTGCAGGATTTCATCTCACGGTACTTTTTATTTAACACTTAAAAGTCAAATAAGCATATCTGTTCCGTGAGAGCAACGGTACCGCATAACGAGTGTAGCCTGTATACTCCAAAAAGCAACGAAATTGTCAGACATCCATTAGTGCATGCAAGGAAAACAACTGGAAATACTGGTTGTTCTCTCCATACTCGACAACGACGGAGTCCAACGGCGTGGGCAAAGGTATAATGCGTGTATTAAATTGTATGAAATGATCCTGAAAAAAGCACAAACACTGCAGAGACGGCAAGTACAGCAGCTGCTGGAATTAGCTGAGGGTGACGTTAACAGACAAATGTCAGCTAGCAGTTACAGCAGCCTCAATCCACCAGTCACTCAAGAGGCCACGCCCTTAATTATGCAGAACTTTAAGGCTTAATATAATTTAAACGGATGAGTTGTAAAAAAAATTCACCCCCCTCACAGTTGTCATGAAGGGCAAAATTAGCTATATAGACCAAAACCACTTTTTGCTCCAGGCTGTAAACATATTTTTTTCTGCTGTAAAGTTGGGGATTTTAACATGGGGGAGATACAGATTTGAATCACTTTTGCAGCCTGCCTCAAGCGGCCAGTCGATGAATTGCAGTTTAATTCACTCCCGTGTTGGTTTCAAGCACAGTCTATGGTTTCAAGAGAGAGACGGGGAGGTTTCCGCTTGACTTCAACACGGGTGTTTTTTTTTATGAGGCGCCGGACTGGACAAAAGCGAAGCGAACTGTGCGAGAGAGACCGAGCGTGTCAGTGCGCGCGAGAGAGACCGAGTGTGTCCGGGCATTAGTTGCCTACTTAATTGGTAAATAGTAATATATACTATATAAGAGGCATGGAAGTTCGATTTCTGGACAACAATAATCAGTACAAACGTCTTGTTTTTAACTATTGTTCAATAAATATAAATAATTTGAGCAGATAAACTTTCATATGGAGGATTAAATAAGATTGAATTTATGTAGTAAGATTTCATAACTAATCACTGTGCCACAACCAGGTTTTACGTTTGTTCAGCGTCAAATAACAATGACTCTGAATTTTATTCACCGAAATCGGGATGTTGTCTGTGCAAGTCGTTACCACGAGAGCTGTGGATAGGATAATGGCATCTGTGAGAAAGATGGTTATATCGGCAGACTGCCTTCGAAGAGAATGCAGCAAAATATCTAACTGGCCTGACTGGTATAGCTACAGGAAATGTTAAAGTGTTTTTGTGTTTTGTTTTTTTGTCAAAGATGTTATAATCTTTAACAAAATGTTTGACACACATACATGCACACAAAAGACACCAATGCACAGAAACACAAACCTATTTAATGAAATACATTTGTTGTGTTGTTGCTATATCACACTAAAGACAACCGTGTCATTTACTGTTAATATAATGATTTCAGCCGAAATTACCTGTGTTGTTCTATTTTTATATTGGCCCTTTACCTGAATGTTGTTCCATGGCTCACGAAGGTACCTGCTGATAAATTATACCTTTTTTGCGCTTAAAAATTAAATATGTTTAAGAGACTCATGCTAATTTATAATAATATCATTAGACGTCATGCATGGTTTGGATGATATTACAAGTGCCAAAACATGGCCCATTTTAGCTGACTTTACCATACTTTGATGGTGTAATTCTGTATTTTAATATATTAAAATGGCAATACTATAGCAATTCTATAGTATTTGGCAATAATATAGTCTACTGGAGTTTGGTTTATTGAATAATAAGATAATATAATAAATATAGCAACAACACAACAAATGTATTTCATTAAATAGGTTTGTGTTTCTGTGCATTGGTGTCTTTTGTGTGCATGTATGTGTGTATGCTTGTCAAATAACGTCAAACATTTTGTTAAAGATTATAACATCTTTGACAAAAAACAAAACACAAAAACACTTTAACATTTCCTGTAGCTATACCAGTCAGGCCAGTTAGATATTTTGCTGCATTCTCTTCGAAGGCAGTCTGCCGATATAACCATCTTTCTCACAGATGCCATTATCCTATCCACAGCTCTCGTGGTAACGACTTGCACAGACAACATCCCGATGTCGGTGGATAAAATTCAGAGTCATTGTTATTTGACGCTCAAGAAACGTAAAACCTGGTTGTGGCACAGTGATTAGTTATGAAATCTTACTACATAAATTCAATCTTATTTAATCCTCCATATGAAAGTTTATCTGCTCAAATTATTTATATTTATTGAACAATAGTTAAAAACAAGACGTTTGTACTGATTATTGTTGTCCATAAATCGAACTTCCATGCCTCTTATATAGTATATATTACTATTTACCAATTAATTAGGCTACTAATGCCCGGACACACTCGGTCTCTCTCGCGCGCACTGACACACTCGTATGGGAAGCCAAACAAACCAAAAGTGGGATGAGACAGCGGGGTTTACAGAGCTCGCGCTGCGCAGATGACGTTCAATGGTCCGAGCCGCGCGGCCGATTAGTCAGCGCCGCGCGGACGTGTTTCCTAGCGACACCCAATGGGCAGCGCGGCGCGAACAATCCTCACCAGCGCTGCGCTGACCAATTTAAACAGCACAGCGCAAACCATACATACATGCAAATAAATGTACAATAAAGAAACCCCTCCTTCCTTACAAAGGTTCTCTGCTGAAGTTTAGGAGTTTTTCCCTACAGAAGACAAAGAAGAAGAAAGACTAGATGAAATGCATACATTTCTTATGTTTATTAGCCTATCTTTAAAAGTGTTAGTAAAGAGTAGTGTTGTGCGTCGATACTTTGAAGAACTGCACATATTTATAGAGGCTACGGAAAGAGCTGTACAAAGCAGAAACTTCAATGACTTTCAATATCATAGTTGTCTTGAGGAGCACGCCAACCTTCTGGTAATTATATCGGACAGTTTACATGTTCAGGTAATGTATTGTATTATTGTAGTAAATTTTGCATTCAGCCATCATTTGTAGACTTTAAGGTTTTTATGTCTGAATTCCATAATTAAAACAATCATTTGTTAATTTTGAATAAAATGTTAAAACTAAAGATCGATTTTATGTTATTGATATTTTGTGATATTGATTTATAGGGTGAATTCAGTGTGATCTGGACACTTTTTGCCATTGAGATTAATTGGAAAAAGTGTCCCTCCCAATCAACCTGAATACATACACACACAGTTTTTTCCGATCAAATAATTTCATAATTATAATTCCGATCAAGTTTTGTAAGGAAGGAAGGGTTTCTTTATTGTACATTTATTTGCATGTATGTAGGCCTATGGTTTGCGCTGCGCTGTTTAAATTGGTCAGCGCAGCGCTGGTGAGGATTGTTCGCGCTGCGCTGCCCATTGGGGGTCGCTAGCAGGGGCGTCACTAGGATTTTCATTTTAGGGGGGCTAAGCCCCCAATGAGGGTATGATTTTGTTTTTAAATTATAAAAAAAAAAGGTAACACTTTAGTTAAGGATCTAATGCTCACTATTAACCAGTTTCATTACCATGCAAAGGCAGGGTTTTATAATCACTGTGGTCCCAAATGTGAGGTAGGGCAGATAGGGGGGTTCTGGGTTTCCCCGAGAACCCCTTGTTTTGAAGGCCAAAAAATTTGGATAACAGCTTTAAAACCATGTCATTGGGCAGCTGATTATTTTTCTCTCCTCATCAGCATCACACTCTTTTTCTCTTTGTTTTTATCTTGCCCTATATCTTCCCCTCCTAAAGCTGAGCTTTGACTGATATAGGCTTTTCATTTTTGTCTATCAGTGAAGAAAGTAAACATAGGGTCAACTGATAGGTTGATTTTTGCCTATGAATCATTTTCTCAGACGCGTTTATTTACTGAAAGCTACTAAAGCTAGGTAATTTAGTTTATTAAATGCATTCACAATATGTAGGCTACACATTCATTATTGATCTTATGCCTAATACAGGGCCGTAGACAGGGCTTTATAATCAAATAGGTCCTAAATTTGAGGTTGGTAGGGGGTTCACATTTTTTATTTCTCTGATGTGCATTTCAAGACGTTTTTAAGACCAAAAAAAGGATAAGAAATAACTTTAAAACCATGTCAGTGGGCAGTAGATTATTTGTCAATACCTGCTCTCTCCTCATCTCCATCACTCTTTCTTTTTTCTCAGTCTCTTCATCCCTTTCTCTTCCCTTCCTAAACCTGAGCTTTTTTAATTTACTAAAGTCTTCAATTTGTATTATATTCTCAATATGTACACATTCATTATTAATCTTGTGCCTAACATGATGAAAACGGCTTTGTTAATGTTTCTTGTCCCCTAACAATGACAGTAAACTAATTATTACATTACATAAGTCACGTTACATAGGCCTATTTTCAGTTCAAAATGGCGAAATTAGACAAACCTATATTAGTTTGCCTGATTATTTTTTGTCATTCGTTTAACATTTATGACCTAAAAAAATGTCAAATATGAAATGTTAAAGGGGTCATGAACTAGCTTTTAAAAAAATGTTATATTGTTGTCTGAGGTCAACTTATGACGTTCGCTTGGTTTTTACATTCAAAAACATCAAAATGAATAAGTAATAGGCTATTTTCTACCCTAGTTTTGAGCCTAGCTCAAAAACGCTCGGTTTTTATGGGCGTCTCGCATTGAAGACTTGGAAGTAAACGCCCACTGCTGTGAGTGGATAACAGTTTTGCATATTATAAGGAGTTTCAACTCACTTGTCAGTAACGATTAGACTGATACACATGTACACATAATTATTAGATATCAAACGATCTGTAACAATGCAATACTAGCCTATCAGATAATTATTATTTTTTAAATAAAAATTTTACTCACATAAGTGTGTTGCACCATTCCTGTCGGATCCAATATAGAAGGCACAGCACCGTTTTCTAATCTTAATCGGTCTGCAAATCCAGTCTCGACCTGTGTCTTGTTTACAAAACAATCGTCAGTGAAATGAAGCGAACAAACGGACAATGTTTTACCCACATCAGCTGGAACGTCATTAAAAATAAAGTTTAACCAAGCATTTCTATTGGAATCCAGAGGAAGCTTATGCAGCGACTGTCTTCTTCCACAACCAGGCACTGCACAATATTTTGTAAATGTCATGTTTATTGCCAGGGGCGTTTCTAGCTTTTAAAAACATCAGGGGCTGAACCCGAAACATCAGGGGCTGGGGTGGGTAATAAGATAACATGATTCGATTGAGAGAATAATGTATATTGCTGGCCTATACGCAGGGGCAGACTGGTTAAAAAAATCCATCCCTGGCACTGTAACCACACCAGCCCACATTACCACACATTCACGCACATTCAAATGTGAGGTAGTTCGGGGGCATACTCCCCCGAGAAAATTTGTATTTCTTAGACCTACATGTGTGCATTTTAAGGTGTTTGAAGGTCAAAAAAATTGGATAACAATAAAATGCAAAAGCATGTCAGTGGGCAGTAGCATCAATTATTGGTCAAGCAGATAACAGATTCTTATAGATGAGAATGAGGATAAATGTTGAAATGAATGGAAATGCAGAATGTTTCTGGTTATTGTTTACAATACACAATCACATAAAATCTTTCAAGGATTATTTTGCATAGATGTTACATTTCAATCAAACACCAGTGCAATCTTTTTGTGTCCAGAGGCAAATGAGCAATTTATATATTGGCATTAAAGATTGGTTTCAGCAACTTGTTTCTTTCTTAAGTTAATCAATGTTTTTGGCACTAATTAGTTCAATTAAAGTTCAAATGTTCACTCATAAAGACAGTCACTTGTCGCCACCTACTGGCTTAATGATGCAAGTTGGGCAAACACAGACAAGCGGAGCGATACAAACGGTGAAAAGGACCATACAATTCGAGGACAATACAAATATATATAGGCTACTTATACATTTTATAAATATATATATTTATACTTATGAATTGTGCTTATAGTTTCTGTAATTAGCAAAGAACATCTGTGTTAAATAGGAATACATTGTATAATGTTAATCAAGCTGACTAAATCACATGACTGCGCAGCAGTTAACAATAAAAATACAAAATAATTTAAAACAAAGACAAGCTCATTATACAAAGGAAATAATATTACAGATCTAGACAAAGGTCATTTAGGCTAGGTGTATTTTTCACATTTTTGGTCACAAAATAAAAAAAATTATGACACAAGTAAGTTTTGATGACTTTGTTGGCAATATTGATAAAATGTTAGAATATTAATAATGAAAAATGAGCCAAAATGTGTAACATGTATGTAGCCTACAAATGAATACCAAAGCCCGACATAGAGTTTTGACGCAGCTTTAATCTCCCTTGTGGTTATTTTTTGAATACTTAACTGACGACAGAACACGACGGCACATGCTCGTAGTTTCTTTTGCGTGATACAGGGCCCGCCGCATTTGCGCGTAGGCCTATTATTGAAGAGTGCGCGCCGCGAGCACACGGCTGACATGAGAGGAAAGTTCGTTTTTCTGAGTTTTACTGACATATAGCCTGACAACACAGAGAACTGTGCGGCGGTGCTGACAGCGTTATTTTTTATTTTATTTTTATTGCTTGTTTGCTGTTGCGCGCAGATCCTGGAGATATTCTAGGATAGGCTGAAATCACACATGTGGTGCGTCTCTGTGTGAGAGACAGATTTCAACAATCATCAGTCAGAGACAGCAGCAAAGCCAAAGCACAATGAAATAAGGCAACTTATGATTTCGGGGGTTTACATAGGCTATTGTCCGGTTTCATATTGTCAGTCGACTTTTCAAAATACATTCGGGGCTGCACTCAAAACATTCGGGGCTGAAGCCCCGGCAAAATCGGCTGATGCCACCCCTATTTATTGCTCGGTAGCTCGATACGGTTTGTCATCACGAGGTAGGCCCATGTTATTTAGCTATGCGTGTAATGCGCGAATCGGTGGGCGGGGCTAAAGTAGCCGTGTTGAAGTAGGCGTTGATCTTCTTCAGCGGGGGTGGTGTTTTATCCTCTTTGACGTCATAGTTCCCCACTTTGAAAAACAAGTCGTTTCCCAGATAGCACACTTCTATTTGATGTGATATTTATATCTGGAAGACGTATTTTTAAGAGTGTTTGCTCATCTGCAATACGTCTATAGGACGTTTCCTGTCAGATGTAAAATAGACGTTTAGAAGATGTCTTCAAGATGTAATGATTTAGAATGCATGTTAAACTGACATCTTCTAAACGTCTATTTGACATCTGACAGGAAACGTCCTATAGACGTATTGCAGATGAGCAAACACTCTTAAAAATACGTTTTCCAGATGTAAATATCACATCAAATATAAGTGTGCTATCTGGGTTGCTGAGCCTGGTGTCAATAAAAGCATTTATTGGACTAACAAGGACGTTTTCAGTTCTGAAATTTACAGGATATTCTTATAATATGATGACCTCTTAGATGTCAAAATCTCAAGGAAAATTTGATTTCTCAGTTCATCACCCCTTTAAGTTTAGCTACTTACATCTTATCTCACACTTGACCGTACGCGTCAAGTCGCACTGTTAAAATGTGCGCTCAGCAGCGCCTGTGAACATAAAGCCCGCCTACTTTGATTTGATTGGTCATCTCAAATATTCTGACATTGACGAGCAGTGACAGACCAATGAGGCTCAGATGAACACACACACACACACCCTGTCCTCTGTGTCTGACGTGCTATGTGCTTGGCGCCGCTGCGGATTGAAGATGAAGAACGCGCTGAATCTGATTATAACAAGACTGAAGCGAACACGAATTTGTGTAGCCTACATTAATCACACATTTTTAGGGGGGCTAGGCAGAAGTTTAGGGGCTAGGCTGAAGCCCCCCTAAAAAGGGCCTAACGACGCCCCTGGTCGCTAGGAAACACGTCCGCGCTGCGCTGACTAATCGGCCGCGCGGCTCGGACCATTGAACCGCTCAGATGACATGTCAGCGCGGCGCGAGCTCTGTAAACCCCCGCTGTGTAGTCCCACTTTTGGTTTGTTTGGCTTCCCATACACTCGGTCTCTCTCGCGCGCACTGACACGCTCGGTCTCTCTCGCACAGTTTGCTTCGCTTTTGTCCAGTCCGGCGCCTCATATTTTTTCACGCTTGGCACGCTGACCGGACGTGACATGGGGCGTGGCAGCATCGACGATTCCATTTTTTAATTCGAAGTTCGAGATTGTGAATTAATTTCGATCGCTTTCGATTTAAAATCGAAAACGTGACACCCTTATTCATAACATTATAATAAGAACACGCCTGTAAAAGAATGTTTAGAATTCTTGTTCGCCAGTGTTTCAGCGTGAGAGCAATAGCCTTTGTTAATGTTAGTTAATAAAATATTTGTGTTCATGTTAGTTCACAGTGCATTAACTAATGTTAACAGATACAACTTTGGATCTTAAAAATATCTTATAAAATGTTGAGCTTAACATTAACTAAGATTAATAAATGCTGTTAGAAGTATTGTTCATTCATTGTTGGTTCATGTTAACTAATGCTAACAAAATTAAACCTTATTATAAAGTGTTACCATTTTTTAATAAAGAAAGTTGGACATAGGAGTGTAAAATTAATTTTAAGTTAAGGAATCTTACACTGGTTCAAACTAGGCTACTGTATTGTATATGTTTGATTTATGTTGAAGTGTTTGGGACATGGCTTTTAATGGTGAGCCTTTTGTTTATGTATACAGGCTATCAAAGTATATCAATATTTGAATTTAGATTTATCGGCCAATATATAGATTATCGGCTTTCAAATGTAAAGAATTACCGGTTATCGGTATCGGCCAAAAATATCAAATCGGTGCATCCCTATAATTAATACTTAGTTTAATTTATGTTTATATCATACCTGTAAACTTGCATTTTAGGCAGGACAGTTTTGATGGCATTTTCTTTTCATATTACCTCCATATGCTTCTAATGCCTGTAATAACGTAGTGTTGCAACTCTGCTTTGTTAATGTAACTGCTATAATTCTGCTGTTACATAAGCAGCACCCACTGGCAAAGAGTGACCTATATTTCACCTATATTTGACCCTTATTTTTACACAGCATACACACAGTGTTGTAAATGTTAAACGGTTTATCGACGAGACAAATTTTGACATGAAGCTAAAATAATATTTTTATCTGGGGTAGGGGGCCTACTATAATTCTGTAGCCCAGGGCCCTCTGGTTATCTTAAGGTGCCCTTGTCTCTTACAATATGTTCACATGCATCCAAGGTCAAAAAACACTTTAATTGACCTCTTTTCTCACAGTGTCTGAAACGGTTCAATAAAGGATCTGCCTCTTTAAACTCTTCCTATCTGATCGCCTACTCTGTTGTGATTGGTCTACCACTTATTGCACGTGTTGGAAACGAAACGCCCATTACCATTTTTGAATTTCAGCTCCAAAGGGTTCCTCAACACTTGTATACACAGTGATGCTAACAGTAACGATGGCGTCGGTTTTACCATATCAATTCGAGGTCGAGGAATTACTGACAACTCGTTTCAAGCGGTTCAAAATCAAGAGACAATAACTCCATTTTTATCATTAACTTTGATCTTTGTAACTTTGCAGACCTTTTACATTCACAAACAGCTAAATTACATACTACATGAAAGGTAATATCTGAAAAAGCATAATAGGGGCACTTTAACTTTTGGCTGCCCCCTAGTTGCAAAATGTATTGACTTTTGTGGTTTTGTTATTTTCTGTATGTGTGTTTTTTAGATTTGGCAGATTTACCCCTGGTCAAGTTTGATTTCTCCTGTAATAAGGTTTCTACTATTCCTGTCTGCTATCGAAAAATGACCCAACTCCAATCACTACAACTGGAGATCAATCCACTTCAGAGCCCTCCTGCACAGGTAACACACACACACACAAACACACACACACACATTTTATACTTCCATGCTCTCACAACTATTTCTGACATTATTTTTGCTGCTTTTAGATCTGCATGAAGGGCAAGATTCATATATTTAAATACCTCGCCATGGAGGCGTGTCGTAGTGACAAGATAGCCGATGCCTTGTACCTTCCTGTCACGGACCGCCTCGGCTTGACAAGGCCGACCAATGGGAGGTCAGTTCTCATGATTATCAAGTAGAATGATATAATTCAATTTTTTAAAGTGTTTAGATAATTTAAATTGTGTTGTGGTGATTGTTAAATTACAAAAGGTGTAATTACACTATGTTCTGTCATCTATATATATATATTTAAAGGAGTCATGACATGAGAAATCAAATTTGCTATGATCTTTTGACATTTAAGAGGTCTTTGTACCATTAAAACATCCTGCATTTTACATTTGCATATAACTGCCTCCAGAGCAAAACATGGACATCCCTGCACCATAGGTCCCACCCACTGTTGTTCAGTCTCTTAACGGCTGACTTTTGCCTACACTCAATGTGAGCGTTGCGTCGCGTCAAAAGCAAATAGAACCCATTATAATCACTGATGTTGTCTACACTGGATACAGTATACAGATCCACGTTCAGTTTCTGACATACTTCACGTACTTGAGTCTGTCGACAACAATACTAATGGAAGAGTGAATGAAAGTTCTCTTTGACGCATCCATTTTAAACTGCTCGTTTGCGTCTCTGTACAGACTTCAAAAGAATTCCAGCGTCAGAAACAAGTGGATGGTTTATTTTAATAGTATGACAAGCCTTAAAGGAGCCACCCCTTAAAAACGGATAATTTAAGACAGAAGGTCAGAATGAAGGTTGAAAATAATTGAGTACGTATATATATAAATGTTTTTTTTTTAAATGTAATGTTATAAGTGAACCTCAAGGTCAAGGAACAAAAAATCTATGTCATGACCCCTTTAATTCAGTTAAAACAATTATCAACAACTGCATTATATTATATTATATTATATTATATTATATTAAATCTTTATATAGTCAGAATAGCTATCATTTTACCAATTCATGCACGTCTAGGTGGGTGTGTAAAAAGATCTGAATGTGGAATCTCAAAAAAATGAAATCCAGGTCGTGTGTGCCTGTGTGTTGGCTGTCATTATCATCCTTATCTCAGGAGAATCCTTTTAATAGACTGCAGGGGGTCACTCTTCTGAGGGAGAGAGAGAGAGAGAGAGAGACCGAAAGATTTCTTTCCCTGTCTCATTGAGAGACATAGGCTACTTCTCTCTTTCTGTCCTACGCGACCCCTAACTTCTAATCCCGCTCTTCTTTTTGTCTCAGCACTGAGGACATTGATCAGCACAAGAAACTTGACAGTGACTCTGGGGTAGGCAGTGATAATGGAGACAAACGCCTTTCTGCTACAGAGGTCAGTGTGTGTGTGTGTGTGTGTGTGTGTGTGTGTGTGTGTGTGTGTGTGTGTGTGTGTGTGTGTGTGTGTGTGTGTGTGTGTGTGTGTGTGTGTGTGTGTGTGTGTGTGTGTTTGAATGGAAGAGAAGGTTGCGACCATCTTGCCTATGTTCTTTGCATGTTTGCATGTCTAATTCCATTTATTTATTTATCTGGTATATAGTGTTTTCTTCAGTGCTGCATATGTTAGGTAATAACACTATTAAAATCATGTGTTAACTTAATGTGTTAATTTGCTTATGGCTGGGTTGTAGTAGAAAACTCTAGCAGATCTGGGCTCATATGATTTGGGAACAAAGGTCTAGCTGGTATCTGACAGTTATCATGTAGCATACAGTGTCACTGTCTGGTCAATTGTGGTTGTAAAACACTGTCCTAGCATCAGGACAGGACCGTATGTCAGTATTTTGTTTTTTCTGTAGTGTCATGCTGGGTAGCCCTGCCCATATGTGAAATCACATTGGTCCAAAAAATTAGCTGTATGTTAAATATCAACTATTCTCTGATTGACTGTTATTGTGTCATTATCATTTCAATAAAATATGAAAGGATGGATAATAAATGTAAAAATAATGCAAATTAAAACTTAAAAAAAAAAAAAATTAAGCCTGAAATTAGTGATTAGTAAAAGTGAATTGAATACAGTGTAGTGTTATGTGTGCTAGTAAGTATTGCACTAATGTGAATTCACTTTGTTCACTTGATTTAGATGTTGTGGTTTTGTGTTCCAGCCTTCAGATGAAGACAGTCTCAGCTTGAATGTGCCCATGACCAACATCACAGAGGAGGAGGGCTTGAGCAAGGATGACTCCAGTGAACACATTAGCGCCCTGACAGGTGCTGCTCGAACACACAAACACACCCTCACATGTGTGGAGAGGATATTAAAGGCCTGTAAAGAAAAACATCCTCTTACAGGGCTGACCATAACATTGCTGTGAGACTTTAGACAGCCTGCGGGTGTGTGCATGAGACCCAAGTTAAGCCCAGGGGAGGGTCCCGGAGAGGAAGTGTGGATAGTGGCTAGGAAGTCAGTGTCAGCACATAAGGAGAATTAAGGGAAGGGGAGATGAAAACCGAGAACATTGCAGGAAGAGTGTGTGTGCTGTACTTTAAGTGTGTGTGACTGCTAAGCTGATGGGACACCAGTAATTTACTCTTTAAGCTTTCAAAAAGATTTACTTGACATGTACACACTGCACACACTTCTATTGACAGCAATAAGGACATGATGTCAGATTTATCTTATTTTTTTAAAACAAAAAATTGAGTTACAGGAAATCATTTACATTGGTAGGTAATTTTAAGTTGTGGACAGTGAATTCTGCACTATAATTCCTTTAAGATTTACATTTAGTGTCTGTAAATAAAAAGTCTTCAGTTCATGCAGTTCATTCCCAGAAGACCCATGCATAATCTGTGTCCTAGTCAATATAATAATTTAGCCATGTTTACGTGTCTTGTAGCAGACAGAAGTCCGTCGGAATCTCTTAAGGAACATCTGGGTTATCGAGACTCTGCACTCAGCTCTCCGTTCGTCAACTATATCAAAGTAAGCATGTTAAAGTTTGTTCTTTTTCATGCTCTGTCAGAAATTCATATCTATAATAACTGATTAACTGATTGGCTCCAGCACTGGCACCAACTAGCGCCTCCCTTTGTCCACAACAATATTCAAAGTCCCAATGACTTTTCTAGTTGTTTGTTACTTCCTGGATAAGTATTAATAAGAAGAATTTGGCATAACTAGAAATATATGTATTCAAACAAAATATAAAAATACCCATGCAGTTTTATTAATATATAAAAAAAATTAACTTTTTCAAGTCTAGAAATAACCAAAATTGGGCTCATATATCCTCATATATACAGGTTTTCCTAGACTGGGAATCATGGTTCTTCAAAGAGTAGTAGTTGTTGATGTGTTGAATTAATTTTTTGCCAGTTTGGCAAATATTTGTTGGCAGTTGTATCTTATTTTAAATCATTTTAAGTCATTTTGAGGCCCCGTTTGAAGTTTGCTGTGACCTGCGGTTGAAAACCAAAAGAGACGTGTGAAACTTAATGTTCATTAAGGTTTTTTTTTTTTTCTCCTGAAAGATTCATGAGTAATTGCCCCACTTTACAAAATATTGTGGGCTGATCTGGTTTAAAACAGGTTTGATCTGTTTTTTTGTTGTTTTTTTTACTTACTTTTTATTTAATGTTGGCTGTTTCTCTTAATAGTTGAAGTGTTCTAGTTTGAGCCCTAGCTGGAGTATATTAAACATCTTTTTCCTGTTTTTATCTGCCCTATTTCCCTTTATTCCATTCTTTTCTTGTCATATTTTTCATCTGCCTCTCTTGGCATACTGTTCTATGTTCCAGTAACTGTTAGTTTATCTGATAACGTCTCATTACATCATAGGATTGGCACTGACAGTGTTTATTTGTGCATTAGCAGTTCCCTTGTGAAGTAATTCACGTCTAGAGGGACATTGTGCGTATGAAGGGATGTGTGTATTCCCATCTGTGTCTACATCACCCTCTCAAACAGCCAGTGCTGGATCTGGTTGAATTTAAATTCAAACAAATTAGGCCTTTAGTTTGCAGTCACATGACTGAGTTTGCAGCTGGAGTTGATGTGTGTGTGTGTGTGTGTGTGTGTGTGTGTGTGTGTGTGTGTGTGTGTGTGTGTGTGTGTGTGTTTGTTTTTTGTGTGTGTGTGTTTGAAGGGTCGAGGTGCTGACTTCGATGAGCCCCTTAGGATAGAGGAAGACACCAACTGGGCTTCAGAACAAACGTATGTTTATATCCGTATATTTATTCTTCTTGTTTTTATGCCTGTATCTCTTCTATCTTTTCTTACTGATTTGCTCACAAGTTAAAACATATCCATATATATCATGTTACTGTGTTCAACAGGTCAAAGGTCAATATGATCAATCAGCTAAAGGAAGCTGTGGAGATGCTACAGGATCCTAACAGGTAGGTCAATAGGTGATGGCTGGGGTGTTACTCATTCTCTTTCATTTTTGTCCTCCTGTTACAAGTCAGCATTTTGTGATTTTCAAATGAGTTCTATATTTAATCAATATTGCAAAGTCACTGTTAAATATCTGATGCATTTCTTTGAGTTGGCTATTTAGCATTGGTAACAAACTATAACTGTCAAAACATGAACTGCCACAACATCCATGGTGGTCTCAGTAGAAATAGTATGTATTGTGAAAAGTGCTATACAGATAAAATTGACTTGACTCTTTTGTTTATGTTAAGGGTTAACATGAACTCGGCTGATCTCTCTGGTATTAAGCTTTACCCCGTGGAAATGGTTACAGTAGACGAGTCGCTCAAGTAAGTGACTTTAGCGTCACAGCTTAAATATTTTACAGTAAATACAAAATAGTAGTAGTAGTACATTAAAATGCTGCTTTGCATGTTTAATTGTTTACCAACGCATCATTCTTGTTTTCGTCTTCCTGCAGTGGCCAAGAGAGTGATGAGAGTCAGGCGACACCTAAGGTAAAACGCCAGTACTTATGTGTCTAAGTTATATAATTGTTAGACAAGTTTCACTTACAGGACCTTACCGGTTCCTCTGAGCATCCTGTTCAGTTCCTCTTTATAGTGGCTCTGTAGACTGCAGTGTTTCTCTAGAGTTCCTCTGAGATCAGTGGGCTATTGTTGAAGGTTGACCCGTTTCCCAGGAGGATTGTCTTTCATACACCTTTTAGAATGTTTATGTGACGTCAGTTATGTGACATCATTTTACGTAGGGTTTATAATATCAAAAGTTGCTAGTTTTTCATTCATTCAAGAACAGCTGTAAAAGTCCTTTACCTAAACTGAACTAAAGAAAATAATGAAGTTCTACACTCACAGTAGCCTCTCTGATTACAAAGCGCTATGTGATTTAAAGTACTATGACTGGACTTCAAATGTTTTGGGTTGGTATGAATTTTTTAAATGCCTCTTATCCTCACCAGGACTGCATTTATTTGTTCACAAATACAGTAAAACAAGTAATAATGTGAAATATTGCTGTTTTCTATTTTAATTTATTTTATTGTCATTTATTCTTAAATTTTCAGCAACAATTACTCCAGTCTTTCGTGTCACCCTCAGAAATGTTTCTAATTTGCTGATTTGGTGCCAAAGAAACGTGTTGAAAACAGTTGTGCTGATTTGGATTTTTGTAGAAACACACTTTTTAAAAATTCTTTGATAAATAGAACATTCAAAAGAACATTTATTTGAAATACTTTTTTGTAACAGTATAAATGTCTTTACTTATCCTTGCTGAATAATATTAATTTCTCTCTCTCTCTCTCAAAAAAAAAAATTGTACTGACCCCAAACTTTTGAACGGTAGTATATGTTGTGCTTTCGGTGTGCAGTGGTCTATCAATGTGGTTTTTTGTGTGTGTTGTTCTTTGTGTGCGTAGTTTCCTGTGTTGTGATCTGATTATTTGGATGAAAAGGCTGTTGACTATTATTAAAGATAAAATTGTAATTTACTGTAGCCATGGTGTGCAAAAGTTCTGGTTAGCCTGGTAGCTTCTATGCTATAGTTACAGGCAGTTAGACTCCAGGGCTGTTTTTACCAGTGTGATGTGTGCTGTGGTTGGTAAGCCGTAGTGTCATGGTCTTAAGAGCAGTGATTGTCATTGAAGGCGGCTCCTGGAGAATGCTGGGAGTTCCAGAGGAAGAGACAGTACATTCTAGAACGGGCCCGGCTCGAGGCCCAGCTCGCATGCCAACAGTATGCCCTGCACATGGCACAACAGGTAATCTGAAAATCCTGCCATCCAGCCTATAGATACACCCTGTTTGACCCTTGAAAATTTGGCCAACTTGTACAAATCAGCTGCTCTCTGAGGAATGATTCATCATTCGGTGCAAATGTGTTTGTCATTCGTATGCAGTTCACTTTGTACCGAATTACCCAAACAAGTGGTTCCAATGTAGCTGCCACATATGTGCTTTTTGTTTGTGCTGTGGTGACTTCATTCTTGTTGTAGTTGTGCTATTGTAAACATGCAGTTCATTCCCAGAAGACCCATGCAGAATCTGTGTCCACTGAACTCATAATAAATCTCTGCAGATTTCGGCAGAATTGGAACGTCTGTCATGCGTTAGTTCTATTTGTCCCCTGCCGCCCTTGCATGTTCGTTCATTAAAATCAATGTGAATTCTCATTCCTGCAACCTTTTTTACTTTTGTAATTTGACACATTTCTGAGTGAAAAAGAAATGTTGGGCTGAACTTGATTTTATCCATCTGGAAGTGACTGGATCTTGAAAAGGGGGTGCTCCACACCAGAATGTGAGATACCAGATTGCTAAGACAGTGCTAAAATAGTTTTTTGCCTATTGGTCAGTGTTATAGTTTATAGTTAAAGAGAGAGTTCAACCAAAAATATAATTTTCTCACTTTGACTCTTGTTGTTCCAAAACTGACTTTCTTTGTTCTGTGGGACATATAGGCCTGGTTTCACAGACCGGGTTTAGATTAAGCTAGGATTAGGCCTTAGTTCAATTAGGACATTTAAGTAGCTTTTATAAACATGCCTTAGAAAAAAAAAAACATTACTGCTGTGCATCTTGAGACAAAACAATGCCACTGACATATTTTAAGAAATGTCAGTGCAAGTTGCTTTTAGTTAAAACAGTTCAAACATGCATTTTAGTCTGAGACTAGCTTAAGCTTTGTCTGTGAAACCGGGGGGGCAAAGAAGATATTTTGAGAAATGTGTTTGGTTACCAACATTCCATGTTTTTTTTTTCAATAATGTCCACTGATGAATCATTCACAATAACACTAGTATTTGATTGTGCTGTCATCTGCTGCAAAGAGTACTCCAAGCTCTGTTTAGCAAATTTTACCATGTTTAAATCCATATATAAAGTGATTTTCACTTAAAGGTCCCATGTTGTCAAAACTGAAATTTCCTGTCTTTTTTCATGATAACAGTGGTCTAGGGGCTATGTAACTACCATATAAGTTTCAAAACAGTCAATCCACAGACAAATGCACACAGCTTGCATAAAGTAGCTGTACCTTTTCACAAGCCGTTGTGACTTCTGTAAAAATACACCGCCCCGAACACTGCCCACCATACTTCCCTCCTTTTGCCCAACCCTCAGACAACATCGCGTCCATGCCATTGATGAGCAACAACAACACAGAAACATGTCGAGAAAACGCTGTTCAGTCGATGGATGTCAGGAAACTACATCATTGCACAGGCTTCTGAACAGAATTAATATAAGAGACCTGTGGCTAATGTTTATTTATTCGGAAATACCACAGCAATTTAGTTCAACCTTAACCGTCTGTTCTGCACATTTCACAAGTGACTGCTTCGTCAGTCAGGCACAGTTCAATGCCGGTTTTTCAAAGAAGCTACTCATCAAAGATGCTGCAGTCCCTACATTGTTGGGTCCGACCTCAAATTCGCAACCTGCAAATAAACTTCTAACACATCTTATGTTCCATTATGGAGCCAGCATAAAAAAAAACGTAAAAAAAAAAAAAAAAAAAACATTACTTACCATTCTGAAACATCCTATTGTAAGTGCGTTTGAGGAGGTGGTTGGTTGTCTCCTCCTCGGGGTCTGAGTCCAGCTCGAACATATAAGGCCGGATAACATTTCCCTCAGCAATGTCCATCATTACAGGTGTTTTATTTACCTTACTTGTGAGCATCACCAAGCCACAGCAGGCTACAGCATACATGAACCTAGTTACCTGTGGTTGGCCTGGTCGTGCGTCACTCAGAAAACAACAGGCCAATCAGAAGAGAGGCTCATGAATATTAATTAATTAGACAGGCCAAAATCGACCTGTTCTTAGCTGAGCTCCTGAGAAAGGAGCTGTAAAAATATATTGAGATGGTTTTTGGTACTTATACTGCAAATATATATTTTCAATGACATCAAAACCTAAAATAAGACTCAAGAAAGTTGTACAATATGAGACCTTTAATATACAGTATTTGTCATATTTGTGGTGCTGGGTGCATTTGTTTTAATTGTGTAGTATTAATTCCAACATATTGGTCCATGTACTTTTAGTCCATAATGTAGCCTGCATGAACTGAATAGAAATTAAAAGTAAATTTACTAGTAAATGGGGTTTGAAAATCATGCAATTATTTAATAAAAGAGGAAAAACAAACAGTTAGAAACAGAGAAAGAAAGACTGAGTCATATCGAATCGAGTCAGAGAACAGTAATGCATTGTCTACAGAGCTTGTTTGTTAACATCTTACATCATCTCAAGAATCTCACAGCCTGTTTTTTCTCACTCATAGGGTGACGTGATTAACCAGGAAGGATCATATGATAGTTGTGAGAACCAAGTTACCGAGGTAAATCTTTTTAATGTTACCATTACCATTTAATGTTACCATGGCTTTGCTCTGATCATAAGGTGCACTTTACACTTATAAAACTGAATTTGAATTGGTTCAGTGCACTTGTGCTGAGTGTGTTTGTGTCATGTACCAGAATGAAGACAAAACCCCAGTTTCCAGCCCCACACTGAGCTCACCTCCCTTTGGTCTGAAGCCCAGATCAGGTGAGAACACTGTTGTTTTACTAACACACATGGTGCCAATGCGCTGGTTGGCATGGGTGGCTTTGCATCTTAGAGGATGGTGCACATTTTGGGCTCTCTCATTATTATCAGCACATTTAAGTAATAAGAGGCAGAAGTGTTTAGTAATAAGAGGTAGAAGTGTTTGTGTATAAAGATCTTTTTGCCTGTGGCAAACACCTGTTATCCTGTCAAGCTCATAACTGTCATGCAACATTAGAGTCAGGCTTTTTTTGCATACCTATACTGCGGTTTATTATTACTCTCTTGGCTTTGGAGGCTAAACTGCATCTGGTTTAGAAAATAATACATGGCAACTGAATATGTCCTATTTTATTTTTATTTACACATACATTTTATATATTCTACACATACTGTATATACCATTAATTACTAATGTGTACAGTTAAATACATAGACAAAACAACTTGCATGACTTCATCTGGATGCAGTTTAATTGATGTAGCTGTTTGTTTAGCTGCCTAGAGGCTTCTTGTTGCTTCCCCCTCTAACTTCTAAGGTAATGTTTGCTTCATTTATGTCTAACATTAAAGGGATAGTTCACTCAAAAATTAAAATTCTGTCATCATTTGCTCACCCTCAGGTTGTTCCAAACCTGTATACATTTATTTCATCTGTTGAACACAAAGAAAGATATTTTGAAGAATGTGGGAAACTGAACAGTTCTAGGGCACCATTGATTTTTTATCCTACTATGGGAGTCAATGGTTCCCCAAAGCAGCCTGGTTTCAAACTTACTTCAAAACATCTTCCTTTGTATTCAGCAGAACAAAGAAATGTATACAGGTTTGGAACAACTTGTGAGTAAATGATAGCAGAATTTTATTTTTGGGTGAACTATCCCTTTAACAGCATTATCATGCCCAGAGGCTGACATAAATAATAGTCATTTGTACCAGGCGCATAACAGCATGCCAACAAACTGGTACTGAAATACTGTTAACATTGACTTCTTTTGTTTTTAATATTTCTCTTTTGTGTTGTGCTGTATTTACGTGTCGCTTTGCATATCTTCCTGTTTCCTTCTCTTCCCTTTTATTTACCTGTTTCCCTGAACTGCTGCTTGCCTGCGTGTGTGCTCTTATTACACAAACTACTGTTGCTCGGCATCCTCCCATTTTCTGACTGATACCTGAAACCCCTGCCTGTTTCCTTTGGTTTTCCAATGAAAATCCCTTGTTTGGCTCCTCCTCCTACTGGCACTGCCCTTTATGTTGATACCTGCACCTAGCTTCGCCCTCTGTGCCATGCTCGACTCGGCCCTGTCCCCTCCCACTTACACAGGCCCTGCCCACCGATAGAGACACGCCCCCTAGCCCAGCTGAAGGAGACATGTCAAGCAGTGGTAGGTCTGCACAATGTATCGTCCTGTACAGTCACATACCTTGCAGTTAGTCTCTTTGTGTTTTCTCGTCTAAGATGAAATGTCAGGTGTTTTTATTCTTCTTTATAATATATTATAATTTGTATATTTTTTATTATTTTTCTTAATTTTTTTCCCCCTTTTTTGTTGAGGCATTGAGTCACTATCATAGAAAAGTGAATACACCTTTAACCCTAAATATTTAATTAGTATGAAACTCATTCTGTAGTCTTTGCAATTCAGGGTGTTAAAGCATCTAGAACACCCTAGCCACCGCCTAGCCATGCCCTAGTACACCCAACTCTTTAGATACCACATAGCAATGCCTAATAACATCCAGAACACTCTAGCAACTGCTTTTCAACACTCAACTGCAACGCTCTGGCAACCTCCCACAGTACCCTAGCATGATAGCAGCAGATTTTTGCTTGGCAAGCATTGCTTTAATTATCCTCAGACAATGTAAAAATCTAGTTTGTCCAACTTTTTGTCTTTTTTAATGCTTGAGTATCAGTTTTTAGAAATGACCAATTGTTTTTCAGAGATGGCTGAATACTCACTGACAAACATTTCACTTTCAATGGGTGTTTGGTTGACTCAGAGAATTTGGCATCTTTTTGAAAGTTCATATGTGGAATAAATTAATTAAATAATTATTTCCTGACAAGATTCACTAGCACCAGCTTTCAATTAAAGGGTTAGTTCACCCAAAAATGAAAATTCTGTCATCATTTACTGGCATCGTTCCAAACATGTATGACTTTCTTTCTTCTGCGGAAGACAAAAGAAGATATTTTGAAGAATATTCGTAACCAAACTGTGGTGGTGACTATTGACTTCCATTGTTTGACAAAAATAACTGAGACATATCTCAAAATATCTTATTTTATGTTACACAGATTTGTCAGTAAATGAGAATAGAATTTTAATTTTTGAGTGAACTATCCCTTTGAGCTTAATAAAATAGTCACTCCTCGTGTACTGACATTTTTTTGTATTAAAGTAAAAAATATTTCTGAGGTTTGTGTAGCATTAAAGGGTCTTTTAAAACACAGGAGTGAAATTTGGGGTGGCCCAGTGGCTTTAAATGGAGATGCGTGTATTTATAGAGATGCTATTTTGAAGCATTAGATAATGGCCCCAGAGGGAAAATCAGACCTCCATTTAAGAGGAAATGCTTTCAGAGGATGAAAAACTGCCAGGAGACATGTGTACTTACTTGCTCATTGTCTTGCGAGAAAGAAAGAGGTAGTGATGGGGGAAAAAGCATTTTATTAATGAATAGCTTTATACTAATGGGTACTATTGAACTTTATATTATCAGGAGACTTGGGTGGAATCTGCTGCCTTTTTACATGATCTAAACCAATTTTAGGGGAAATCTGTGAATAGTCTTTAAACATAAAATGTCTGAACTGAGAGTACTACACTCATTTTGGTAGTTAAAATAATAACCAGAGTAGACAATTATACACTTTGTGAATGATGTGGTGGTCGGATTCTACAGAGGTTTATTTCTGTCCATAAGATGAATAATTTTTAGAGAACTTGGAGAATTTGTAACTTCCTGTTAGATGTCAGAAATTCTCCTGCGTGTTGTTTCTTTCTTTGACCTGTAAGTTTGTTGATAATATTCTGGAATTCTCACTGTCTTAGCACTCTGTAACCACAAATGCGAGAATGAATCCTATTCTTGACAATACTGGGTTGAATTGATATGTGTGTTGCTCTTAGAGAGATGGTGAGATAGAAACTAAAGAAAATGCGGGAGAAAGAATCTTTTATTTTAAAGCTAAAGTTTAATTTGTGTCATTAGCTTAAAAAAAATGTTTTCAAACTTAAACACAGCTCGGTTTGCTATTGGTGAACAAACAGATAGCCCCACCCCAAAACTCACGCCATTGGTTGAGTCAGTGTTTCTGTGTTAGGCTGGCAGAAATAAATAAGTATACATAAACATAATAAATACACACTTTTAAGTAAGTAAATAGGCTGTAGCTTTATGAAATGACTTTTAAGCCATCTCTTTTTTCCCCTGATTCAAGCACACACGTACACACGTCCACACATACACACATGTTTAGCCATCTACATGGGGACATTCTGTAGTCTTCTATTGTTTTTATATACTGTTATCCTCTCTGGATTTTTACAATAAAAAAGAGATTTTGTCAGATTTAGCTCACTTTGGGGTATAAATTTGTCCCAAAATGTTTTAAGTTGGTATACACACACACACACGTTGTTTTTTTGTTTTATGGGGACTGTATATCATATCCCCTTACACTAACCGTACCCCTAAACCTACCCATCACAGAAAACTTTCTGTATTTTTACATTTTCAAAAAACATCACTTAGTATGATTTATAAGCTGTTTTCCTCATAAAGATTTCGGACATTGCCATCTTTGTGGGGACATTTTATTAATGTAGGGTTTACCAGGACCACACACACACACACACACACTTTTTTTATGCTGCCCAGAGAAGTCTGGCATATGCTTGCTGTATTACAGTACATCAATGTCCAAGCACAGAAACATGGCTTCAGGGCTTTAAACTGTGAGACAACAAAAAGAGGGAGGAATGTTCTGGAATAACACCCTTTTAGTGTTCATACTGTCATCTTCCTTTCATTTTTTCACAGGATGAGTAGTTATGCAACTACAGAAGCACACTCAGATGTGTGGAATGAAGTGTTGTGCTCTTGTCTTTCTCAATCCTCCTTTCTCTCATGTCTAGACCAGTGCTCCCCCTTGTGGGGAAATCTCATATAATAAAGGCTGTGAGCTGTCAGATATGGACAGTGTCTTAAAAATTCAGGATGTTCATTGTGATAAAGAATGAAAAGAAAAGCCTTTTGTCCATTAAAAAGCAGCATAATGCCAGAAGTAGTGACATTTAATGTCAAAATCACCATTTGTAACCTAAAGTTTAGAGTGATGGATTTGACTTTAAATTGTGAATTTATGCATGTCGGAATAAGACAAGAGATATAACATGCTCTGTGCAGACTGATGACGGTTCAGTTGTGTGACAGTGTTTTTCAGGACGCAAAAGACTTTAGAATCAGTGGATCCTCAGTTCACCATGAGGAGAAAGATGGAGCAGCTCAGAGAGGAGCTGGAGCTCACAGAGCAACTACGAGAGGTACGAAACACAGAACACAGAAGCGAAGGATATAAACTAACTGTATTAGTTAGTTGGTCAGTTAGCTTCACTGACTAAAAATGAAACCACAAGATTTAATATTTAAATTTAAAAAATGTATTCATTACCAAATCTCATTGATTTTGCCAGAGTATTGAGAGCAGACTGAAAGTAGCTCTTCCTGGAGATCTGGGCTCCTCTCTCATGGATGGGGTTGTGCTTTGTCACTTAGTCAATCACATTCAGCCGCGTTCAGTGGCCAGTATCCACGTACCATCCCCTGCAGTGGTGAGTCATCTCTGAATGATCCTCACATTCACACAAACACTATACACTACCTTTCAAATGTTTATTTTTTTTTAAGTTTTAATTTTTGAATTTTCTTATTCTACATTTAGTAAAAACGGTAATATTGAGAAATGTTATTACAATTTAAAATAACTGTTTTCTATTTTTAATATATTTAAAAATGTTTTTTATACCTTTGAAAGCTGAATCACTCCAGTGTTCAGTGTCACATGATCCTTCAGAAATCATTCTAATATGCTGATTTGATGCTCAATAAACATTTCTTATTACTATCGATGTTGAAAACAGTTGTGCTGCTTATCACCGTGATACTTATTTTGTTCAGAAATTCTTTGAGTCGAAAGTTCAAAAGAACAGCATGTATATGAAATGGAAATCTTTTGTAACTTTTTAAATCTCTATACTTTCCATTTAGATTAATGCATCCTTGATGAATAAGAGTACAAATTCTTTTTAAAAAATCTTACTGACCCCAAACGTTTGAACAGTAGTGTATGTTGACTGAAGTTTGTTAACCTGTTTTTTTCTCTCTTTTTTGATATCTGCACATGGACACGTTAATCCTTCAGCCCAAGCTTAGCATGGCTAAATGTCGCAGAAACGTTGAAAACTTTTTGGACGCCTGCAGGAAAATGGGAGTCCCTCAGGTGAATATGTAATTATTTTTTGTGAATGCCAAATTAACTAGATCTGTTTTTCAAGGGCCACTGTTTGTACGGGTTTTGCTGTACTAGTCTCTCATGTTCTGTTCTAAATTAAAAGCATTCATTTACTGGTATTGGTGGGGTAAAATGATGTCTTCTCAGTATAACAAGTCAATTACAGATTCAATATATTGTTAGTGTTACTGAACGAAAAGAAGCACAATTTATTATACTACATTTTGTCTGATTCGGTTGCTTATTTGAAATGTATTATTACTGACAAACATTTTCCTAACAGTTTCAGTCTTTCCCCATTAAAGTAAATAGGAGCTCTTCTTGTATTCATATTTCTTATAGGAAATAGCTGCTGGTATTACTGCCAACTGAGCTGTTTAAGAGACTGTCGTCTAATTTGTATTTGGTGAAAAATTCACCCTGTGACTCAGATTATAACTTGTCTGTCATTGAAGTGAACTGTTAATGGGGATTTCCACTGAATTTCCTGACTTATCTAAATCTCTTTCTGGGAAACCTGCCCGATTAGTTCAAATGAGTTTTTGTGAAAATGAACCTGTACACCCAGGGCTTCTTAAAAACAGGTTCTGGTTAAAACATGTCATTACTTGATGACATAACTGATTTTGATCATCAGCCACCCTTAATCTGATTGGTTGAAGCAGACGAGATTGCCTCAAACTGGCCTATGATCAGTCATGCCTTTAAACGTTTTGGAGCCTTGTGTTTAGCAGCTTCAAAAACCTCCTAGACCTTCTCTATTCAATAGATTTTGGGGAAAACTGATCATAGAACAGCAGTAACAGGCACTTTCTCACAACCTCATACTAGAGCTGCATCATGCCCTTGTATTAAGATGTTATCATCATGGCTTTAGGCTTCATCCATTTCCAGAGCTTCATTCCATCCTGTTACTGGCTCTGACCTGCTCTCTGATAAATGATCGTGTTTCTTCGAGCTGTGACAGAGTGATAAACAGACGATGGAATATTGACACACAAGTGGAATGAATTTCTGTGTAAATCGTCGATAAAAACATTATTTCAGTGTAACAACTTGCGTAATACATTATCCTGAACCCAAAACTAGAAGCAATTAGTTTTTGTCCAAAGTAGTGACAATGAGCACAACGACCATGTTCCTTTGAAACATGGACGAAATGTTTGTTGTTGATATCTCTTTTTGTGTGTATGTGGTCAATTTTGGGTCCACTTTTTACATTCTTGCTCAAACTGTGCAAAAGTTTATTGGTTGTGTGCCATCCTACCCTCCAAAAAATGGTTATTCTACCATATCAGTGGCCTTTCTAGTAGAAGCCCAGATGTTGTCTTCATGTCTTTATGGGTTGAGCTTGGTCCAAGCCATTCATAACAGGCTGTTCTGATGAGCAGAACCTTGTAGTTGTCATAGCTTGTGTCTGTAGTAGCAGTAGCTACTACAAGTCTGCATGGCAGCTAGCTTTGTCATTATGTGTCTTTTGTGTTTGCTACCCTGTTACGTGTAGCTGATACTGTTTAACAGGTTAGTTTAGGGATAATGTGGCAAGCCTAGTTTGTTTGGTAACTTCTGGTCTTATATAGGTTTACACAGTATATCATTGTTTTTATTATTAACTTACTAGGGGTGTAATTGTTGAGTTACGCACTTGTGTAGCTTGACCGGCTCTGCTCTTTACTGGCTTTTGCAGCTCTCTTGCTTTATACAGTTTTTAACGCTGTAGCTTGACTTGTGCCTGGCATATGCTCACTACTCACTACTTCACATGCTCTGCTAACCACCATGCTAACAGCATCTGTCCCAGCCGCAGCTGCCCTCTGAAACAGAGACAATGACTTATAACGTTCAACCTCTCTCTCTCTCTCGGAAAACTCTCTTTTTCAGAAGGCAGTTAAGAGGGTCCTTCTCGGGAAATGGTGCCATTTGTGTTTGAAAATTTGAGAATTGTTTCCTACTTTGTTTTACATGGTTAAAAAGATGATTTAGAAAAAAAAGCCATACTTTATTATCCCCTCATATTTCTCATTTATATTATTCAGGAGAAATAGTCTTTTTTTTTTAATGGTCACTGAAAGTTTGTAATTTGTGCATTTCAAACATTATTATATATGCTATTGTTCAAAAGTTTGGAGTCAGTATGATTTTATTTTTAAAGAAATTAATGCTTATTCAGAAAAGGACACATTAAACGGTTTAAAAGTGACAAAGTCATTTATATTTACATTTTTAAATGTAAGCAGCACAACAGTTTTCAACTCTGATAAAAATATTTCTTGAGCACCAAATCATCATATTAGAATGATTTCTGAAGAAAAACAAATGTATTTGCACCACACCACATTATTTAATCAATGTTCTTTCCCTTTGTGCCAAGAATTATTTGGAAAAAAAAATGAACCACCAATTTTGTTTCTAACTATTGAGATTGATGTGTGAGCAAATAGAAATACTGTAATATATACTGTATATTGTATATTATACTGTAATTGTTTGAACCATGTGGTCAACAAAAACGCATATTATGATGTCATTTCTTTAAATAGGTCAGAAAAATGAAGTAATTTATAAAGAGGTAATTGTCACAGTGAAACAGGTTGAACAGAACACTATTTATAACCCATGTAATGGAGATGAATGAGATTTTGATGAAAAACTTTTTGGTTAACAATATTTCAAACTGTATTTAGCTGTACATACTAAATCGAGTGAAATGTATCAAACAATGTGATTTAGTCCAGTATCTTGTTAACTAAAATAAGTCATGGGAACACACATTTTTTACACATATGGCACTGTTTCCTGAGAATGATCCAGAATTCTTACCGTTTATTGAGCTCAAAGCATTTTACCTTTGACCTTTATCACTGTCTAATCACCTTCCTTATCTTTCTCTGGTGCCGAACGGATGATCCCTCCTCTTCTCATTTTCCCTGTTATTTGGTTTTATTTTCCCTTTGTTTCTCCCTCCATCTATACTTCATTCTTACTCTATTCTCTTCTCTTCTTCCTCTTCCTGGTTCTCTTTGTCATCCCCTCCATGTTTTGAATCTCTCTCAGTCCTCTCTCTGTTCGGCTTATGACGTTCTGCAGTGTAACCTGCGTCCACTCTGGGCCGTGGTCGCGGCCTTGCTCATGTTGGAGAGCACAGGAACAAGGCAGAAGGAAGGAAAGGTGGAGAGTGGCAGGGAGAAAGAGACAGAGGTCAAGAAGCTTATCCCCGAGTCCACTCAGACTCCACCTCCTTCCTGGCAAATATGGGATCTGATTGGCTCAAGTCTGCTACACGTTTTCTGTCTGGTGATGCTGTTTGTGGCCTACAGCTGGAGTGAATTTAAATAACATGCATCCACTAAAACACACAAATAACACATTATATCATTTATTGTCTTAGAAAGCACATTGAACGTCTTAAAATGGACACTTATATAAAACACTTATGGACACTTAAGTAAAAACTTATATCTTAACTTGGCTATGGTAAAACCATACATAACACAAAACATTTTTGTAACACAACATGTGCTCCTTAATACAGGAACTTGATGCTTTCATGTTTGAGGAAGTATTATTTATTAGTTGGCGAATATAATATTTATTAGTCTTTGCAAAATGCTAAGGAAACCATCTTTAAACAGACTTTTTGCAAACATTTACGCTAGAGGTGCACTGAGCACTTTAATAAGGAATGAAATATGGCCACGTTCTCACTCACTTTCAGTCTCTCTAAATCTTGTTGCAGAAACACTTAAAAATGAAGGTTCTTTATTAATTCCATGAAGAACCTTTACATCCATAGAATTCCACAAATAAATGTTATTTATGGTGGACAAAGGTTCTTTAGATTATATAAAATGTTCTTCACACTGAAAAAAAGGTACTTTTTTTTAAAAAGAATTGATAATGGAACCCAAAATGGTTCTATGGCATCACTGCCCAAAACCCCCTTTTGGAACCTTTATTTTTAAGAGTGAAGTTGAATTTCAACAGTCATAACGCTGAACATTTTGGTGGTCCTCTTGAAAATCTCACATATAAACAATGTAAGTGGGATAGTTACTAGCATTTGCATGACAAAACTAAAATAATAGAAACGGATATGGAGGTTTTGCCTCATGCTAATCATGCCAATGACTAGCAATGTATCTACAGGAATCAAGGTCTGCTTCAAAGAAACAATTTATAGATGATAATATGAGGACACTTGAGTAAGTGAAGGCCCAGATGTCATTAAAGCAAAACAATAGCTTTGCTTTGCACAGAAGTCTTGTATGGTGAGGTTAAAAATGTTAATCATTAGCATAAGGGCTAATTAATCTGTTGGATGTAAAAAGCAGCATATTTTGGTTAACAGTGTTTTTAAAAGCAGCAGTCAAGGACTGATCTTTTCAAGTTGATGTGTTATTGAAAATTATTAAATATCATGCACATTCATACATGATTAGTGTTATTTTATCCAAAACACCATCAATAGCATTTTCTTTCTCCTAATGAGAGAGATCCGAATAGGACTAATGGATCGTTTCTTTAATTTCCTGTTAATCAGAAAAGCAAAATGACACACAGAGTGAACCAAATCTATTTTTTAATTAATGTAATATGCGTAATTCCACAGAGAGTTGACTAATCCAAACCAAACAATGAGGAATAATGGGCTCTTCGTGAAGATTTTCTTTATGCATTCTATCAGTGATCTGTAATAAAGGGCTGAGTCAGGTTTTTAAATTATGAAATATCAGATTAACACAATTTAAATGAGTTCAGTAATTAAGTGCAATCTCTGTTGTATATAATTACCTGCTGTGAAGGTCTGTCCACAGTTTCTCTTGATTCTAATTGGTCTCTTTTCTAATTGGATCCTCTGATTCTATTTTAGGTTCTGATCTTTATCTCACATAATAGAATGACCATGTTCATCTCATCACAGATAAAAGGAATCATTGAACGGAGCTGTTAGCAAATGAGCAGACAGTGATGTCACTATGGGCCTCTTGACATCATTTCCTTAAAATATAAAACACTTTGAACCTTATCTGTACAATCACATCAGTTATTATTGGTACTGCTTTCATCATCCAGTTTGACACAAATAAAAGGCAATATTGACTCTTCAGGACCTTTTGTTTGGTATAATTTCCCAGTTGTTTGCTCATTTCTCAAAAAAGCTACAAAAATGCAAAAAGTGTTTGTAAAAGGGTTAAACGAGACTGCATGGGATTCTCTGACGGATCAGCTGCTTCTGTTTGTCCAGATCTAGACTCTTTGACTCCTCTCAGTGTTGAATTATGTGCAGTGCTGCTGCTGCTGCTTATGGACTTTGTACGGCATTGGTTTTTATGATCCTGTATATGAAAAGGAATAAATGTACAGTTTGGGTTTTTCTCCTCTTTGTGGTTGTTTCTTTAAGACATTTTTGTCTTACAATTTTTAGCTCCTGTTAATGTTCAAAGGTTTGGAGTCAGTAATATTTGTTTTGTTTTTGAAAGAAATGAATGTATTCAGCAAGGGCTCAATAATGTATTGAGTGACAGTAAAGAGTTTTATAATTTAACAAAAGATTTGTATTTCAAATCAATTCTATTTCAAATAAATGCTGTTCTTTTGATAAAAGAATCCTGAAAAAAAAATGAATCACAATTTCCACAAAAATATAAAGCAGCACAACTGTTTGTGTAACATTGATAAAAAATAAGAAATGTTCTTGAGCAGCAAATGAGCATATTAGATTGATTTCTGCTTAAATTCAGCTTTGCCATCACAGGAATAAATTACATTTTTAAATATATGAAAGTTATTTTATTTGTAAAAAATATTTTACAATATTATTGTTTTCACTGTATTTGGGATCAAATTAATGCAGCCTTGGTGAGCAGAAGAGACTTCTTCCCTCTAAAAAAAATTTTATTGATGCCAAATCTTTGAACAGTATGTTTGTTTAGGGTTTAATATTTTATATATATAATAGAGTATGTATATATATATATATATATATATATATATATATATATATATATATATATATATATATATATATATATATATATATATAGTTAGAGAGAGAACATTTTTGATTGTTTGAATAACTGATATCATACTGAGCATCACTGCTAAATGAGGTGAGTCTTTATGAGTTTAAATAACTGCATTTAGTAATAAGTGCATTCAGTTTTAATGAAGCTTTTTTGTCATTTTATTTCTCTTCATGGTTTCCACTCCTTTTGACCAGTCAAATTTACAGTTGTTGTAAATACTAGATAAGGATGTTTAAAAATGTGTTTGAAGAAATTGCTCTTGATAACAATTAAATGTTTTGAGCTGAGCATAAATGTAAAAAATAAATAAAATAAGGATAAATCACTTTAGAACATTACATGACTTGAGATTTTAATCATTTGACATCTCATTAAAAAACTTCTTCATGCCTGAAAATGTCCTTATCTCTTTCCTCTCTGACTAAGCACTTCATTTGCCCTCTTTGTGAATCTCTCTCTCCAGGATAAGTTATGTCTGCCACATCATATTTTGGAGGAGAAGGGGCTGATCAAAGTTGGCATTACGGTCCAAGCTTTGCTGGATGAGACATCCACCAACCAGTCACTCTTCACATGAGTCACACACACAAACACACACACACTATTCCCTGTGGATGGACGTCTTCCACCAGATGATCTTTAAGAAATTCCCTGGACACTGTCCATATATTCCTATTATCGTAGCTGATCCTCAACTGCAGGTATATGCTCATGTTTTCCTCACTTTCTTTACTTTTTTATTTAGTAATGTTATGTGATCACTGTTGCCCAGGCCATAGTCTTGTATGCAAATTTAGCTAAAAAACTAGCTTAAGATATGAAATTCCTTTATTTAATATATATATTTATTAAGCAGCTAGTTGAGAGATGCACATTTCCTGATTTTTATATATATACACTATATATATATATATATATATATATATATATATATATATATATATATATAGTGTGTGTGTGTGTGTGTGTGCACGCGCTTGTTGTGTTTGTTTAGATTATATGGTATTTGTGTTGGGCCTTTAGTGATCTAGATTTAAAATACTCGTCTTCCCAGTTTTAATAATGATTTTTTTTTTATGTTTTTTCTCGATTGCGAACACACAACCAATTCAACAATTCTCACAACTATAAAGACCATCTCAAAACTACATACCAACTTGCACAAATCTCAAAGTTCCAAGTCAAAATCTAATTTTAGTCAAAATATTCTCTTTTTTTAGAATCAAACTTTGGCCTCAGAAACAAATAACAAATACACAGACTACTTTCCTGCCTAGAGAACAGCAGTGAGATCAATTCTCAACACTGTAACAAAAACCTCTGGGCAATGATATATTCGGGAATCATTTTTCAGCTAAATGTCTATTACAGTATACAACATAAAGGAAAGTGCATATACAGTAAAATGCAACATTGAGCTTTAGGGAAAAATTCATTTTCATTACACTAAAGTGATCTTACAGTAGATGAAAAGCACCAAATACCAAAGAATTGAACATGAACCCAGTGTGCAACACATTACAGTATACTGTCAATTACCGTTGCATCCTCTGCACTTTCGGCCAAATGTCATTACATTATACAGTACTATAGCAGTATCTTGGTCTTCTGACAAAAGACCTCATCTACCTCCCTTAGGCAGTCTTCTCGCAGTTCTGCAAAAATATAGTACAATATAGCAACAAATTAATTTGACAATCACAAGGTTGAGGGTGTACAACATGTGCTATAGTTTACTGTACATACAGTAGAATAGTAAAATAACTTCAGTTATACTGCGTGTAAGACGTAGTATAAAACCCCTGTAGATGATTCAATCAGCTCTCTCTCCAGTGTTAGGATGATTTTTCTAAAGCACAATCACCTGTGCTCCTATTTATATTATCCTGAGATTTGTCATCAGGTTTGCTATACTTCACGTTTACTCAAGGATAAAATGTGCTATTTGAGTTCACATTGTGACACATAATTAGTTAATTATATTATGTGTTTGTTTTATGAATGAGAACGTGGTTAAACCGGTGTAAAATTGGAATGTGAAACATGGTGAAATGTGTTAAACGGTTTGAGAATGTTTTGAGAACTTAATGAATGGTTTAGGAAATTATGACAAATGAATCAGTTATAGTGTGTTGGCAATCAGGAAAAACTGTAAACCACTTTTTAACTTGTTTTTTGGGAGCCATTGATGTTTGTCTCAGGGGAAGTGTGGTTTTATACAGTCTCTGCTCTGCTTAACCTGTCAGTCAGGTATTATATCACTAAAAGAAAATGTCTGAGTGTGTTTACAGTAGAACGCAACATACCTTTCTTTCTTTGTGTATGTGCATTTGATATCTTCAGGAGAGTGTTTCTTTTGTGAGAGTGAGACAACGGGAGCACATGTTTGCACTTTTTGTATGAAAGTTTGTGTGTCTGAGGACATTTATTATTTTTCTTTTTTACTTTGTTCTACTTGTGCGTATTTGCTTACGGAGAGTCTGATGTCCAAAGCTTCATCTCCTCATAGATTCAGCCATGAAACAGACCAAAACATTTGAAGCTGGAATCTCACTGGAGATTATTTGACAGTTGCCAAAATTATTTTCTTATCAAACTGATTTACAAACATAATCGTTTTATACAGTCCTTTAGAGGTATTTTAAAAATAAGAGTTTTGTATTTGTAGAAGGATTTGTAATGTGATATTAGTGTGTGAATGTGAAAAATGTACAGAACATTTATATTTGATGTGCTTATTTTAGTAAGAATATATTTGGTTATTTTACTTACATTTAAAGCACAATTTACTTTATTAATGTGAACTGACAGGGCAAAAAAAAACAGCTTTATTATGATTTAAGTTCTTATATGAAAGCAATTATAACACTTCCATATTCAGTATAATTTCAGAGAGACTTATTCATGCGAATAATTACAAATAAAATACATTCACAAGGATTATCCCTTTAATTGGCAACAAAAACTCACAAGTTTTACTCATTTCAAAACTTATTCACATTATTATACTGTAATTAGTAACAAAACATCTAGACAGAAGTTTTTTTTCTCAAACACAAAAAGGTGTATCCTAATAGTCCTAATGGTATTCTTCATACATTCTTCATTAGAAAGTGTCATTTATTTTAAAATCAAGTATAGATTAGACAATAGTTCCATCCTATACACATTTTCACTGCTGTACCTTTTGATAAATTCTGTCCTTAGTTTAGATTCATTAAAGTACAGTATCCAAATCTCTGCTACAGTGGGCAAGTTGACTAGATTTTAATGAAGATTTGATTTTGAAATGACAGTGTTTTGCACTTTATGTATTTGGGACTTTCTTTTTTTTGGCAACTGGCAAATAGTATTATGCGGGGTATTTATATTACAGTATTTGGAGGAACTATATCAGCTGATCAGATGACTAATGTGTTTGATAAATCACCTTAAACTGCTGAATGTTATGTGGGTATCTTTTTTGTCATCTTCAATGTATTATAAAGAGAAAAGGCTTGTACTAAACATTTTTGTACTTTAATTTTTATAAATAGGACTTATTTTTCCATGTCTTTTCAGTGTTTGGGATTTTACCCCTTTGTAATTCTGTGAACTTCAAGGTGCATGTACAGTAATGTTTTTGGGAAAAGTATGCATGTCATTCCACCTTTTGCCTTAACCTCTGTAAATATGGTTTATTTGTACCAACTTCTACCAGTAAAAACTTTCACCTTCAAAGACTAGTTTGTTTCTTAAATATTCAGGATACTGTAGACATGACATAATGGTGATGTAATTTGCTAAACTACATTAATCAGATGTCTGAACCATTTAGCCTGCTTTATGTGTGAAACATGCAGAACTTGTGTAATTAATGCAACTTAATTCAAATAATTCACTGCAGAACAACAAATACAAAACCACAACCAAATGCCTTTAAGGAAATGTCTCTACAGTTAAACATCACCCTGTTAATTATGCATAAGAAAATACAAAGGGTTGCATTGTAGTTTGAGAGATGGTGAATCAGTCAAGACGTGGTTCTGATGTCATTTCCAGGTGTGTAGATAGGTTTTGTAATGAGCTGGTTGCCAAAATCATGTTGCATAGCGTCAGGCATTCAGATATTTGGCATGGTGCTTGATGTGGTCGTTGATGAAGGAGAAGATGAAATAGTAACTGTGATCATAACCCTAATAGAGCAAAAGAAAAACAAGATTGAACAGAAAGCAGATTTTGTCTTAAAATGTGTACTCCATTGTATAGGGTTAAAGTGACATCTAATCCTGAGAGTTGATTTAGTTGATGGAGAATCAATTTAAAATATAACAAAAGTCAATGCATTAAAGTTATTATTGAGGTTTTTTCAAATTCAAAGACCTGTCCAACCACCATGTGGTCCAAAAATCTGAGACCACAAGTGAAAATGCTTTCATTTTATTAGTTTAATACAAAAATGTTCCTTTCAAATCAGCATACAGTAATAATTCCAGTGAAAAATTCATATGAATTCTAGCATTTTAAAGTTCTTGGTATGTGTTCATTTTGGCGTGTGGCTATCAGCACAAAAAGCCCAGGTACTGGATAATCAATTAGATTTCCAAACATGCCATTCCTCTCATTCATCACAGTGGGTTCAGTACTGACCTGCTGAAGGCGGAAAACGACGGGAATTTTCTTCTTGGAACAGGCAGCGATCAGATTGTCAGGAAGCAGCTGACTGGAGGACAAGAACTGGTCATCACGGCCTTGATCAATCAGAATATCAAGCTCAGGACCGGAATATGATTCAGCCAATACTGTAGCGTCATACAGCTGCATGTGGAAATGACAGAGGAAGACAAACAAAGCAATGTTGTACTTGTACAATGCAGTGTGCTAAGGTAAAACTATGTTAAATAAGAAAAAAATTGTTATACACTGATTATTATTTCATAATATTCCTGTTTTTACTGTATTTTTGATCAAATAAATGCAGCCTTAGTGAGCATGATACTTATTTCAAAAACATTAAAATAGAATGGAAGAATACACGCATATGATCATCTCTTACCTCCCAGGTGGACTTGTCAGATCCAAGATAGCCAGAGAAAGCTTTCTGTCCCCATGCACATTGTATAGGGTTACAGATGGGTGCAAATGCTGACACTGACTGAAACAGGCAAATGCACAAGAAATTAACAAAAATTAATATAGACTGTCTTAACTTCAAATACCTAAAAGATGAAGCAGTGCATATAATATGAAATATGCCTTATATTTCCCAGGATTCTTAAGTGCACAAATAAGAGCTCCATGGCCCCCCATGGAGTGACCAGAGATGGACATTTTCTCCGGATCAGCAGGGAAGTTAGAATTAATCAGTCGCGGGAGCTGAAAACAAGAGAAATGTGATGAAGACGATGAGTGCGAGATCCAAATGTTTAAGGTGTCATTGTTTAAAATTTCAACTGTGACAGTCATCAGAGTATAACTTTGTTTTCCTAGGGACTAACTAGGTTATTTGAACAGAGCTAAAGTACACACCTCCTCGGTGACATACGAGTACATGCGGTAGTTGGTCTTCCAGGGCTCCTGGGTGGCATTGACGTAGAATCCTGCACCTGTCCCGAAGTCCCAGCTCTCTTCCTCTCCTTCAATGTTGCAGCCACCTGACGAGAGCAGAATCATCTCATTTTCTGAGCAAAGGCTTATGTGTAAATGAGGACATTTTAGTGTTTGTTGACTCAAATATTTCTGACAACAAAATAACAATAGCCAGAGGTTTTTCACTTTCTTACTGCAACAGTACAGACTTAAATGGCATAATATTAGTTTACATTTGATTTATGCTTTAACTGGAATTTCTCCAAGCAGTGGAGTGACTGTCTGGTGGGAAACTCTAAACCCTGACCTAAACTAGGAAGTCACAATGCTATTTGATCCTCAGGGGATACTCTTTTTATCTATATGTTGCAGTAATGTAATGTTCGGCCCCACAATCCACCTGTTTCCATAATTAATATGTGTTGGTCAATGTATCTCTAGGATTTGGCTGAGCAGAAATCATAATTATAGGGTGTAATGTCTCCAGAGATGGACAAGCAAGACTCAAAACTGTAGTGGTGGTGTATAACAAATGTTGAGATGTTTACGTGGACTGGTGTCTGGAGCTACGATGATGATCCCATGTTCAGAAGCCGCCTGCTGGCTCCCTGCTTTAGTGATGAAGTTTTGCTCTGTGCATGTCAAACCTAGAGAAAACAGTGTATGGTTAAATACATTCTTAGTGGCCTACATTACTGGTAGGCCTATGTGTATTACAATTATTGCTGGCTCTTTGATGCGTTACTCTTTTGTAAGTCACTTTGGATAAAAGTGTCTGCTAAAAGCATAAATGTAAACGCAACAATATAGTATACTTCAGTATGCAGTATGAAATAGTTAACGCTTATTCACTCAAACTGGCCTAGAGAAGAGAATCAGAATGAATTCAAGTACCTGAAAGCCAATAAAACACTGGGCATTTGGAGCTCTCAGCCTTGGGAGGAAGGTAAATGGCGAACTTCATTTTACATTTTAACTCAGAGCTGGAAATAGAGTTGATGTTAAGATCAGTAAGGTATGTTTCATTCGGGGGTTTTGATAAAACCTACAGTTTCAGTCACCTGTCATGCTCGAACACTTTCTGATATCCATCACTACATTTATTAGAAGAAACTTGCGTCAGTGCCATTGCGCCGTTTATACTGTGTTGAGAAAAATCAGAGTTCGAGTTATGAAAGATCACATTTCAAATATAGACTCACTTTGCACTCGCATGCAAACATATGCACAAACTACTTATGATATGACTTCAATACATAAAGGGTGATCGCTTTCGATCACTTTTCATTTATCTGTACACCATTTGAAGCTTAGCTTATCCAATAATTTCGTTGAACAGTTAATTCATGTTTATCACTCCAGACTCATGGAGTTTGCGCATGCGCACTGCACTAACTGGCCTGCCAAACTCACAGCACTGCTTACGGGATCTGCAGATAACGACCCAAAGAAGCGGTACGCTTGAAAGAATGCCAAAGCATACGCTAAAGAAACTTAAGTTTTATTTAGCTCCCGTGTAACAGTCCTCTTCATGCAGGATAATGGCCTGGATATTATTTTGTAGCACTTACCTCTGCAGCTTGAGGATTCAGAGTCCAGTGTGACGTCAGGGTTAGCGTAAGACGTACAAAAAACACGCCCCCTTACGTGTTCGGTCTGTGCTTCTACGTTTTGGTCATACAGGGGCGCTCGAGAGATATGTTTGTTTAATGTCCTTCCGTCTTAGTGTGCGCCCAAGAAATGACATTTCCAAACTTTATATTTGCAGCTCATGAACACTTTGAACTACATAATTGTGATCTTGGAAATATGATTTTTGGGGGGGGGGTTTGTCCATAATGTAAGAATGAATTAAATATAGGCCTAAAGGTCGAATATATTTTAGTGATCAATATTTTGTTGGCAATTGATAATCATTTGTATAACATATTTTTACTGGCGAAATATATGATGCTGGCCTTGTAGATAATCACCTTCTGACCAACTGAGTAGGATGTCCGAATGTTTTCTAAGGCCACGTGACCCGAGGAGTCATCAGATCAAAAAGTAAAACGGATAGGTGACAAGAAAACAGTGAGCCAAGCATCTATCTATCTATCTATCTATCTATCTATCTATCTATCTATCTATCTATCTATCTATCTATCTATCTATCTATCTATCTATCTATCTATCTATCTATCTATCTATCTATCTATCTATCTAGTTATCTATCTATCTATCTATCTATCTATCTATCTATCTATCTATCTATCTATCTATCTATCTATCTATCTATCTATCTATCTATCTATCTATCTATCTATGCATCTATCTATCTATCTATCTATCTATCTATAAATGTAAAGTAAACATGATCATTCATCTTATCTTATCTTGTTTATCTTAATGTCTACATATAGCCTACTGAAAGTGTTAATAAATGTGAGCACTTGACATTGAAAGCTTACATACCTGGACATGTTTGTGCCTTGTTAATTATGATATAATACAAAGTATAAACTTCTCATGATGTATATTAGTCAAGATTAAATTAGGACTTGATGTTTGTGTTGTAGGCTACCCTGGAGCATATTAACGAGTGGATTGTAAGATTGTTTTGGACACTCGTTCATTTATGGATGTGAAGCTGCAAATGATACATCAGTGCCCTGCCTAACAGCGTAACATACAGATGGCATATTGTTACATCAGTTACAATTATAACGCTTTTTTGTGTGTGGCTCGAAAATCGTAATTTGTCCTTCCTATGAAATCAAATTATTTGTCACCATATGCCCTAGCCGTCGCTTATCATTATAGACCATTAATGAACTTTATTCTTTTAGTGTCCTTCAACCGATTTCTGTTTCACCTTAAGTACTGCCATCATTTACAAAACACTTGGCATGATTCAGTGCCTACTTCCACTGCACTGCAAAAATGTGATCAGGGTGAAATGACAGACTCCTTGGAAACATGTCACTTTGAGCATCTCAAACCAATAAGCATGTCCTTTCTAAAAACTAATAAACAGTAATGACCACATACAGCGAAAATACATTAGTGTCCCCTGTTAAAGTCAAATTGTAGGCTGTCCAGAGAATTACCAGAGCATGGAACGGAATGCTTACTTAATTTAACTGCAGAAACACAGTGTACTGAAGAACAGGAAGAACACAATCAGTCTCTCTCCATCAGTCATCTGTAAAGGCAATTTACCTTTTTATCAGGAGTTTCCTAATAAAAACCCCAAAAGTCTTTTGCCTTATCTGGTAACAACATTAATCCTTTAAACAATTATAATCATCGATCCACCCAGTGCTAATGTTTCCAAGTTATTCGGTACACTACTGGTGATACCTTCAGAATCATACAGGACCCCCTTTATTCCTACTTATAAACTATTCTATGCAAAATAAAATTTGTATAAATAGTGTGAGCTGTATGTTTGACACTGAAAATTCCAAAAAGACAAAGTGCTTTTTAAGTTTTTAAGTTCTTTTTGGAATTTTCAGTGTGAACACAATACTCGCACTATTTATACTACAAAACGTCATACAATAGTGCACAATTATGCAAATTGGGATGCACCTATAGTATTCGAAAAACAATAGGCAAAAAAGTGACTTACTACTTCCGCCGAGATTCTGAAGTGTGCATTCAATGGACACATGACAGTAAAAACAAGCTGGATATAGTACGTACGAATTTTAATTCATACTACCCATAAACATACTATATAGAGTGTACTTTTCTAACAGTCGTGAAGTAAATTCAAACCCAAATGTTGTACCTATACTCATTATTAGTATGCAATTTCAGACACAGCGCCAGTCTTTGGTTTCCAAAGGAACTTAGTCTTTCGAATGACTCCCACATAATATATGAACACGGAGTCTGTCTAGCTGAAAGGGAATTTGATCACACTTCCCCAGCTATGAATCATCACTAAGGTCTGAATGGCTTACTGATTTCAAAGCTTAATAATACTCTCAATGTTCGCACGTTAGATAAAGGGCTGACCACCAATATAAAGATGAAGTGAGCCGTAATCACCCTTTTTTAACCAAGTGGTTTAGACACATTTGTACTAATTTAGCTTTAGCACACACTGATAAAGCATGAGAGTAAGATTTACAGCTAAGGTGACACATACTTGCAACCTGATTTGATTTACAGCTACGCATCAAGAGCAAGGCCAGTGATTTGTATGGAGTGCCAAAGAATAGTCTATCCTTGTGATGGTTAAGCTGGATGCCTTTTTCATGTCTCAAGCTATATTTATATATATATATATATATATATATATATATATATATATATATATATATATATATATATATATATATATATATATATATATATATATATATATATATATATATTAGTGCTGTGAAATCAATTAATTGCGATTAATCACATCTAACATAAGTTTGTGTTTACAATATATATATATATATATATATATACACACACACACACACGCACACACACACACACACACATATAATACAAATGTGTGTGGTATATATACACACACAGACATATAACATACATATAATAATATATACACACATATATTATGTAAACAAACTTTTATGACAGCACTCATTTTTATTTATTCATAATCCTATTAATTTATTGCTCCTATTTAACACACATCAAAACAGCTTTGCAGTTTTATTTATTTTTCATTCTATTGATTTTTGTCAAATTAAATTATTGAATTGAATTTTTCATTCTATTTATTTCTTTTTAAATGTATTTATTTATAGTTGCTATTTCACAAACATCAAATCTTTTTTACATTTTTTTTTTATTAATTTGAAATATAATTTATCATCCGTTTTGGAACATTCACTTTTAGTACACGCAAAATTAAAGCATCATTAAGATGCAAATGACCTGAAATTATACCCCCATCTTCTTGTATCTCTCTCTGCCCTAATCCTTTACTGATCACCTGAGGATAAGAACGCAACCGGAAAAAAAGGAAATGACATGGTCACATCATGATTCACAGATCTTGCCGAAACTGTGAAGATCAAACCGGCAAGGGACCTTTAGCATTTCAATATAGTTCCCACTGAGCGATGGCCTGCACTCCAGCAATTTCCAAATGCTCTGTTTTTGAAACTGAAAGCTTGTTATTTTCTTGGCACTATCAAAGAAATACGAAGCTGCATGCAAGAAACTGGCCAAGTGGTCTTGACTGCACATGAATCTTCAGCAGATCATTGATTTTAACAATGTGCTCTAGATTTTTGATGTTTTTATGGTGCAGTTTAGATTACAGCTGTAAAAACCAATAAAGTACTTCAGAAATTGTTTTCTAGCAGAGAAAGCAGAAGGTCAGAAAAGCTGTGAAAACATTACTGCTGTGGGTTCCTGCATACACCCTGGATATATCCCCAACAGTATGAGAATCACATAATACATCTTATGATATCTTTAAGTAACCAGAACTGCAGTAGATCACAAAGCCCTGCATCTCTGATTGTCTTCAGCTATTATGAACATCAACATATTTATGTGCCTAGACCGTATTATTGGTAATAATAAAATGTCACACTTGCTTATGTGTGAAAAATACATGTGAACTGAATGGTTGATCCCATCAGGGAGATGAACAGCTTTAAAAAAAAAAAGAAGCTACGAAGGTCAGGCATCCATAGTCAAAAGGAAGCAGACGTTGTAAGCTCTTGAAATCATCACTTCGGTCGGTGAAAAGCTTAGTTTTACTGCCAATTTCTGGCTGGATCCGAGGCATCTGAGATCATTTCATCTACTACCTGTCAGTCTAAAAGCAATTTAACACAAGGTAAGAAAAGGAAAGGGGAGAGAAAAAGAAGGTAGAAGATAAAAAACAGCGGGGTTTGTTTGTATATGGCCATAACGTATGGTGATATTGGCATTTTAATTTCAGAAATCTTTTTCGCCTTTGCTCCTTGATTCGGTCCTGCTCTCTTTTAATGAGTCTCATGTATCACGGAGGTGATTCATTAATAGGATTACAGGCGTGATGTGACATATGTGAATAATTTAGCATCAGCTCAAAAGAGGGTTTAGGAGAACCCCAGAAAATACTTGAAAGGAGTTTCAAGCAGGGTTCATTCTTTACTCGTGCCTCTTATGGCAGCTTTCTCTCTTTCTTTTTCACACTCTAATTTTTGAGCAACTGTGACAGTTGGCATTTCATGCTTAAAGTTCAAAGAACTTTGCATTGAGCCTGACTTTCCCATCTCTCTCTCTCTCTCTCTCTCTCTCTCTCTCTCTCTCTCTCTCTCTCTCTCTCTCTCTCTCTCTCTCTCTCTCTCTCTCTCTCTCTCTCTCTCTCTCTCTCTCTCTCTCTCTCTCTCTCTCTCTCTCTCTCTCTCTCTCTCTCTCTCTCTCTCTCTCTCTCTCTCTCTCTCTCTCTCTCTCTCTCTCTCTCTCTCTCTCTCTCTCTCTCTCTCTCTGGAGGATTGATAGTTATTTTCTAGGTGGCCATAGTTCTGGGTTGGATGAAGCCCTCTAGCATGAAGACTAAACTGTTTGCAAAGCGTTCTTTAATTCAATTAAATCACTGTGTACGTGTGTGTTTCTATGTGTAGGTGTGTGTTGGTACGTGTGCATGTTTTTGGGGCCAGTAAATGACATGAATGCATTAAAAAAATTCACCTTAAGGTTATTTAATTTTGAAAGAAAATGCCACCCACATGCCTTCTGATTCCCAGCAGTCGCTGCTGCACCTTGCTGATTAGGAATCGCACAGGTGCCAGTCATAATATCATAAAAGCCTTCGTGACACAACCCACACGCAAATTATGACACACACAGTCCAGACATACACAGATAGGCTTCTCAATGAAATATATATTGTATATATATTTACAGACGTGATGTGAATGTTGTATCATCAGTTCAGAAGGTGGTTTGGTTATCCCAAACCAAATATCCTGTAGCCACAAACTGAATCATGCATTTAAATTAATACATTAACACTCTTATTTTATCAAAATATCTTAGCCAATATTGGGAGCCTTTGAGTCAAAAAGGTTAAGAAACGCTAAGAGAAACCCTAAATTATATATATTTATACATGTGTATATGTATAGTATTCAAGCATTATTTAATTATTTTTATATTGCAGAAAGTTTCCTTTTACTATTGAAAACAACAATCGGTTTTCCAGATCAGAACACAATTTTTTATGTATTTGTTTTACCATGAACTATAGGGATGATTCAGGCAGCTGCTCTGACGGAACAGGATGGAACAGGACATTTTCAAACCGTTTTAGTGTACAAAAACGTTCATTCATATTCGTCATTTTTTCGAGTAACCTGGCATAATAGAAATACATCCCGTTTCAACTTCTCAACAGAATGTCCAAAAACTGCAGTGTACTACTATGATAGTGTTTGCACTCTTCACTTTGATGCTATTTTGACGTTTAATGGAATCGCTGGCACATATTCAGCTCTTACTCTTTATTTTAGCTGTCAGATGGTTATGCAGTTGAAAGGGCAGTAGAAGCTGCTCCACTCTATATAGGCTAACCAGAAAGCTAATTCATGACCACTGCGTCTGAAATTGCATACTGTAGTAGCAGTGGTGTGTGGTGGTGTTTCAAAATGAGTCCTCACTTTTTATATATAATATATATATATATATATATATATATATATATATATATATATAATGTAAATTTAAGTCCCTGTTACACTTAATTTTCCTGGTTAAATAAACATTAAAAAAGAGAGACCAAATACAATTCTATTTTGTATTTTTACACTATGTAATGTTCTATTTATTAAAACCATGTATAAATTTAATCAAGTGTTTTTAGGCATTTTTACATTTATTCCAAAATAATAACTAAAGGCAGTAACAATTTAAACAATATAGCCTATATTATTTGTGAACTAATGTTCAGCTTTTTTTTTCAATAGTCAACTTATTTTCATTAGTCATCAAGCTTGTACACACTGCCCTAGTGAAAAAAAAAGTTTACTTTATTGTATTTGAAATATATTCCCTTTTTCAATAGTACATTGAAAATATATTAACAAAAATTTTACTATTTTTAAATATATTAAAAGTAGCCTATTTTAGCCTCATGCTCCTATTTTCACAATACAACTTTTAATACACTTTAAAGGGGTGGTATAATGCCGTTTTCACAAGATGTAAAATATGTCTTTGATGTCGCCAGAGTGTGTATGTGAAGTTTTTGCTTAAAATACCCCACAGATATTTTTATATAGCTAGCATGATAAAGTTGTCACTTTTTGAGGTGAGCAAAAACACACAGTTTTGTGTCTGTTCCTTAAAATGTAAATGAGCTGCTGCTCCCAACACAGAGGGCGGGGCTTCAACAGTGAAAATTTCGAAAACGTTTAGCCTTTTATGTTCAAACCGGAGTCTGATGATGTCAACAATGTTGGAGAGATTCAGCAACAGGACATTTCTGAATGGTTAGTTGATGAATTTATGTAGCTAATGTGGAGTTATATTCTAGTCATTGATTAGCATATTCTGTCTTGATATCAATCGTGTCGATAAATCTCTAAAAGTCTTTAAATCGTGTTCCGGGAGCGGAGTTTATGTAAATTCTAGGGTTGGTGATGTCACTAACCCGGGAGGAATGTCATGTAGTCCCTACCAGCCACTTGCGTCTCTATGGATCCCCTGAGAGATCTGGGGCCTCATGTATCAATCTTGCGTACGCACAAAAACTTTGCGTACGCCAGCTTTCACGCTCACGGTCAGATGTACTAACAGTGAAATTAACGTGAGAATGTGCGTTCCTCCACGCCCATTTCATGTCTGGCGTACGTACATTACTCATAGTTTTTGTTCGTTGGCGACTCTTACAGGCAATGAAGTTAAGTTGCAAACATTACACAACGAATTGTTCTACAAGTCTATCGCACTACCACCTGTGGGAAGCATTGCTATTCATTTGCAATTTATAAAATAATTTACATATATTGTCACACGAGCCTTATGGGAATATTCTATCAATTATGCAATTAAGTAAGAACATATAAAAGCATATGATATTCCCATATGATGCAGTTGACCAGCCAAACATTAAAACGCAATTTGCAGCGATAGCCGGTTTTCCTAATGTAATCGGAGCGATCGACTGCACACACATTGCTATAAAGGCGCCATCTGAAGAAGAATTTGCATATGTGAATCGGAAACGTTTCCATTCAATAAATGTGCAGATAATATTGGTTACCTTCGTGGCAGTCCTGTAGTAAATCCGAGTCTCCCACGGCAGCGGATACTACTCCAGAGAGTAAAGTGTCACCCATAATTGAGGCAATTCTCTGACCCCTTTACCACTGCTTGTTCTGCCCACACTTTGTCGGTGCGCAGCAGTTCTCCATTTAACGTCCACCTTTATATCAGACCATTTTTTTTTAAGGTCATTTACAGTGCGACTTTCAGATCCCACCGCATTGACGGCATCAGCCAAACTCTCCCACTCATATTTTTTCCTTTTGTTATTAATTCCGGAGGACAAAGTTCCAAATATTTTTTTTTCTCGTTTCTACCTCCGATAGTAGCACCTCCGATTCACTTTCTGTAAAGTTTCGCTTCTTGCCGCTTGCTTTAGCCATTTTCTTACTCCTTTCTTTTGCCAAAGTGGACTCATTACCATATTTAGATGTATTTATTTAAGGGAGGAGACTGGGTGGGGCGTTGTGCTTGTGCATGTGCGCTCATTTTTACGTTAATTGGGATGTACAAAGAGAATATGCGTGGGATCCTTCGTACGCAGAGATTCATACATCTGTTTTTTTTTGTGCGTACGCACATTTACAGCTTTGTCCGTACACAATGTTTTAGTATGAATTCAACGCAAGTCTTTGTACATGAGGCCCCAGAAGAAGACGTTAAAGTGGTTGTGAAAGAAATATGCAAAGAGATCCTTCCAGAAGCTGAATACACTTTTGTGACAGGTGCCATCGATGTAGTTCACAGGATTGGCAAACCTCCAGAGTTGAAGAGCAACGTCACACTGCGGCCAGTGATCATCAGGGGCCTCATGTATCAATCTTGCGTACGCACAAAAACTTTGCGTACGCCAGCTTTCACGCTCACGGTCGGATGTACTAACAGTGAAATTAACGTGAGAATGTGCGTTCCTCCACGCCAATTTCATGTCTGGCATACGTACATTTCTCATAGTTTTTGTTCTTTGGTGACTCTTACAGGCAATGAAGTTAAGTTGCAAACATTACACAACGAATTGTTCTACAAGTCTATCGCACTATCACCTGTGGGATGCATTGCTATTAATTTGCAATTTATAAAATAATTTACATATATTGTCACACGAGCCTTATGGGAATATTCTATCAACTATGCAATTAAGTAAGAACATATAAAAGCATATGCAAATTGATACAACCCTTAGTCTATGGCAATGGCTGCTTTGGCCTTATTAGAGGACATTGCTAATGACAGAATCCGAAGAGAACGAGTTTTTAGGGACCACAATGATTTTCTGGCCCAGGATGATGACTGGCTTATCAGCCGTTTCAGATTTCCAAGGGCTATCCTCTTGGAGCTCTGTGCTGAGTTGGGTCCGAAATTATCTAGAGAGAGAGAGACAGCGAGGAGCCACGCAATACCCGTTCCCTTGCAGGTGCTGACAACACTTGGTTTCCTGGCAACTGCTTCTTTCCAAAGGGAACTGGCAGACCGCTCAGGAATAAGCCAGTCGTCTTTGAGCCGCGCAATGCCAGCGGTATGGGTCGGGATCATCCGCATGTCTACCAGGTATAAGGTTCCCATATGATGCAGTTGACCAGCCAAACATTAAAACGCAATTTGCAGCGATAGCCGGTTTTCCTAATGTAATCGGAGCGATCGACTGCACACGCATTGCTATATAGGCGCCATCTGAAGAAGAATTTGCATATGTGAATCGGAAACATTTCCATTCAATAAATTTGCAGATAATATTGGTTACCTTCGTGGCAGTCCTGTAGTAAATCCGAGTCTCCCACGGCAGCGGATACTACTCCAGAGAGTAAAGTGTCACCCATAATTGAGGCAGTTCTCTGACCCCTTTACCACTGCTTGTTCTGCCCACACTTTGTCGGTGCGCAGCAGTTCTCCATTTAACGTCCACCTTTATATCAGACCATTTTTTTAAGGTCATTTACAGTGCGACTTTCAGATCCCACCGCATTGACGGCATCAGCCAAACTCTCCCACTCATATTTTTTTCCTTTTGTTATTAATTCCGGAGGACAAAGTTCCTTTCTTTTGCCAAAGTGGACTCATTACCATATTTAAATGTATTTAATTAAGGGAGGAGACTGGGTGGGGCGTTGTGCTCGTGCATGTGCGCTCATTTTTACGTTAATTGGGATGTACAAAGAGAATATGCGTGGGATCCTTCGTACGCAGAGATTCATACATCTGTTTTTTTTTGTGCGTACGCACATTTACAGCTTTGTCCGTACGCAATGTTTTAGTATGAATTCAACGCAAGTCTTTGTACATGAGGCCCCAGGTTTCTTTCACGGACGGCAAGAGACTTGGGACCTCATGTATCAATCTTGCGTACGCACAAAAACTTTGCGTACGCCAGCTTTCACGCTCACGGTCGGATGTACTAACAGTGAAATTAACGTGAGAATGTGCGTTCCTCCACGCCAATTTCATGTCTGGCGTAAGTACATTTCTCATAGTTTTTGTTCGTTGGCGACTCTTACAGGCAATGAAGTTAAGTTGCAAACATTACACAACGAATTGTTCTACAAGTCTATCGCACTACCACCTGTGGGATGCATTGCTATTAATTTGCAATTTATAAAATAATTTACATATATTGTCACACGAGCCTTATGGGAATATTCTATCAATTATGCAATTAAGTAAGAACATATAAAAGCATATGATATTCCCATATGATGCAGTTGACCAGCCAAACATTAAAACGCAATTTGCAGCGATAGCCGGTTTTCCTAATGTAATCGGAGCGATCGACTGCACACACATTGCTATAAAGGCGCCATCTGAAGAAGAATTTGCATATGTGAATCGGAAACATTTCCATTCAATAAATGTGCAGATAATATTGGTTACCTTCGTGGCAGTCCTGAAATCCGAGTCTCCCACAGCAGCGGATACTACTCCAGAGAGTAAAGTGTCACCCATAATTGAGGCAATTCTCTGACCCCTTTACCACTGCTTGTTCTGCCCACACTTTGTCGGTGCGCAGCAGTTCTCCATTTAACGTCCACCTTTATATCAGACCATTTTTTTTTAAGGTCATTTACAGTGCGACTTTCAGATCCCACCGCATTGACGGCATCAGCCAAACTCTCCCACTCATATTTTTTCCTTTTGTTATTAATTCCGGAGGACAAAGTTCCAAAAAATTTTTTTTCTCGTTTCTACCTCCGATAGTAGCACCTCCGATTCACTTTCTGTAAAGTTTCGCTTCTTGCCGCTTGCTTTAGCCATTTTCTTACTCCTTTCTTTTGCCAAAGTGGACTCATTACCATATTTAAATGTATTTAATTAAGGGAGGAGACTGGGTGGGGCGTTGTGCTCGTGCATGTGCGCTCATTTTTACGTTAATTGGGATGTACAAAGAGAATATGCGTGGGATCCTTCGTACGCAGAGATTCATACATCTGTTTTTTTTTTTTTGTGCGTACGCACATTTACAGCTTTGTCCGTACGCAATGTTTTAGTATGAATTCAACGCAAGTCTTTGTATATGAGGCCCTTGGTATGGAGAAATGCCAAAGCATAGTCCCTACCAGTCCCTACCAGCCATTTGTTGTAAATGTATTTCTTTAAAAGCAAATATCTCCCTTTGCTTTGAACTTTGAGCGTTGAAACTTTGGAGATGTTGTTTATGCTCAAACAGCAACATTACACACTAACTTAAGTTAGAATCAACCACCCCTTAAATAATTGTAGCCTACTTTAGTATATTTTCTAAAAATAAAAGTGTATTTATTTGCAATTTATTAAAAATATATTTTAGGTATATTTTAACCGTGTGCTGGAAATAATCATTGTAACAATGCATTGAAAGTATACTTTCAAAATACGTTATAGTAAACAATAGTATTTTGTACAAAGTATAGCTAAGTTTTATTTGTCTAATAATGTACATTTGTTATTGAAGACAACGTATCCAATTTGTAGTATTTGGAATAAGCCTAAGGTATTAATGAGCCTATACTTTCCTGATCCCGTCCTCCTCTCTCTCTCTCCCACCTCACTTCCTGTCTAGATACAGTCCTATCCGAATAAAAGGCGAAAACGCCCCCAATATATATATATATATATATATATATATATATATATATATATATATATATATAAAAAAAACATTTATATAAATACACTTATGGTATATTGCTTGTATGTTTTTCGAAGACACTCGTAATGAATTTGTAATGTACTTGTAACAAAAATAAAGTACACTTTAATATCAATAATCAAGCATGTAATAGTCCCTACACAGGCATATACTTAAAGTATACTAAGTATACTTGAAGTTGGTTCAATTTAGTACACTAAATACACTTAAAGTTATGCTTTACTACAATTGAATTACAACTAAAATATACTTGGTACAAAATTAGTTGTTTCAAAATAGCACACTTCAAGTTAACTAATCATTAACGCACTTGAGGTATACTGTTAATTAGTCTGGCTGCAAATTTAGCTCTTTTTTTTTCACCAGGGTGGTCACAGACACAAAGATATACCTTTAATTTCCACAAGCTGATTGCTCACTAAAAGCCCCAACAGTCATCAGGTTTTTAGGCCACTTCAAGTTTGATTTTGACATGACCTAAAGCGGTGAAATGGCTGAGTTGTTTACTTGCTTTTTAATTAGTCTTCCCATTAACACCATGTCTTCATTCAGGCCGATTCGAGAATGTGCTTAAAAACAAGATGCGGGGTTTATCGCACAAACCAATCATATCCAATCATTGGCATTGCCTCCTCTCACGTGCCTTTCCCTCATTCATTCTCTATTATCCCCTTATCACTGTTTTATTTTTGAAATTTCGATTATTTCCTCATGCAGTTTTATTGAGACACTGCCTCGGAGGAAATGCCCCTAGGTACTACATTTGGTTTAAGTATGTTCTATATAATATGAATGTATGTTGCATGAATGAAAATTGGACATACTACATTAGCCATGTTGTCATTGTCATGTGACCTACCATGTCAATTGCGTTGCTTCGCCATTCACAAATCCTCTCCTGTGGCCTCATGGGATAAAATGATCAGATGGGCACTTCAAAATCCCTGCGAAAGTAGATGGTTATTCGGCTACTTTTCACCTACTGTTTTTTGAATACTATGTATTCGGACATACTACTATGTTGGTGTACTGTTTTTGGCATACTATATAGATTCTATATAGCATTCGATTTAGGAACCTGCGAATTTGTTCCCTCAAGAGTTTTCTATGGGTTTGTAGAATAACATTTTTTTTTTAAGTCATGTTTATCTACCATGATTTTATGAAAATGCAAATTTTGGTATTTTACAGCTCCTCTGATATAATTTTGACACATTCTTCACACTACTGAGTCACCTTGTGTTTTACATAGTACATGTGCAGTGTGTGGATTAATGTAACTTCATGTGCTAACTGTCATGGCCACCTGTTACAGAGCCAAATTATGACCATTCTGGTCAAGCGGTGGACTTGATAAATACAGAGGCTGATGGAAAACATTTGTAACTCAGTGTTCTTCAGAACATCTACAGCTCTAGTGCTCAAGCTGATTCAAAATATATTTGATGTATTGGAACATGAAACAGAGATGACTCATTCAATATCTGCAAACAAGTTTATGACCGTCACCATAACAACAACAACACCGCTGTCAATTCAGACACTGGAAATAGAATCAGAAAGGTGCTGATCACAAGGTGCTGAGATCTGAACCTCAGGAGACACACGAATGGTCCCGAGAACGCTCTCTGTGTTGCCACGGAACCCTGAATGCTGAACCAAAAACTTACCGGTGATCTTAAAAGCATGTTTTCAATGACCTTCAAATCTGACAAAGGTAAGTTTTGGGTTTGAGTACTGCCACTATCTGAACAATATGTGCAACATCAAAATGTCTCAGAAATAGTTTCTGATAAGTCCAAATGACAAGGTGCAAAAGTGGATACCAAGTTCCCTTTTGAAAAGAACAGCTTTCCATGCTGGTCCAGGATGGTTTATGCTGGTTACCATTTTAGTGCTGGTCTAGCTCAACATGTTGTTTATCACTAGAAAAATTCTTTCTGATCTGGATTGTAGTTTTTATTTGAGGAGGTTTCTATGGAAGCCCATTTACACATCAGAGTCAAGTGTGACATTGAAGACTGGAGTAATGATGCTGAAAATTCAGCATTCCCATAATAAATTACATATAAAAATATATTATTTAAAATAGAAAAGAAAAGTTATTTTAAACGGTAATATTTTACAATATTGCTGTTTTTACTGTTATTTTTGATAAAATAAATGCAGCTTTTGTGACCATTGGAGGCTTCTTTCAAAAACATTTAAAAAGCTTACTAACCCCATACTTTTGAAAAGTAGTGTATCTCACTTTTATATTTTACAGTTTGACTTTATTTCTTATTTTAAACATAATTATTTTTTTTTACTCTGAAGTGGAAACATAGGATTCTTTTAGTTCTTTTCCATGACATTGAATGCAAATGTATGGTAAAATGATAAACCAGTAGCACACACGTCAACTTATATGAATGAGGCTACAGCTTCTCAATCGTTTGACGCAGTACAAAACTTTAGTCACATCACAAATTTTATCCACACTTGTTTTCAAAAACCTGACATTGTAAACAAAACACAGCTGATCTCCCATGAATTTAGACTTTGCCTTCTGGAATATAAAGTGCTACATAAAAATCAAAAGTCTTGACATTAAACCGTAACTCTGACTTAACACTTATATACAATTTTTATTTATCCCATTGATTCAACTGACACTGATGGTACTAAGGACCGATCTCAGTCAGACGAAGGTCTTTTTATTTATCACTGCCCTGTGATCAAGCCATGGACTGTGATGCTGTTTGTTCATAGATGCATTTGGGCATTGAATACTAATACTTTAGACCAATCTGAGCTGATTTCTGTAGAGGTAAGAAGGATAGAATGCCAAACACGAACCCAGAAGACAATCCAGGTGTACAGTTGGCATTTGTGAGATCATTGAGTGAATTCACAAGCAGCTGACACTCTCATTTTTGCGGCTTTTGGACAGATGGTGGTTTTTATTGGAAAGGTGCAGAGAGAAATCCCCATTGCCTATTGATCCAGTAAGCGGCAGGTGTGTGGACTGATAGGCCAGAGGTGGAATGGTGTTGACCAGAATTTGCTGTAATGGTTTCTTCTCTTCGTGAAACTGGCATCGGATGTATCTAGCAAAGGCCGAGCGGTAAGTCTTGTTGAAGAGCGTGTAAACCAGCGGGTTAACGGCGGAGGAAAGGTAACCGACCCACACAAACACATTCAACAGTCTGTTCATTATATCGGCGTCACACGCCACAGGCTCGCAAACCACCGCCAAAACGTTGGTGATGAAAAAGGGACACCACATGACCACGAACAGGAAGAAGACCACGCCCAGAACTTTGGAGGCTTTCTGCTCGTTGCTGATGGACTGTACGCTGTGCCGTCCGAAAGGTGGCATCACAACCCCTGACTCTGTCCCCGCCTCGCGACTCAACGAACGCCGCAAGAACAGTTTCTTCTCTGAGGGCGAGAATGATGGGTTAGGGAGGAAGTTCAGAGTGAATCCTGCGCTCCATTTGGGCCTGGGCACCAGTTGGTCAAGGCAGAGCGTAGCCTCACTCTGCAGAGCGCTGATAGTCAGGAAGTAGGTCACCACCATAATGGTCAATGGCACAAAGAAGGCCACGAAGGACCCAATCAACACAAACGAATTGTCAGTCAATAGGCAGCTGCCATCCTTGAAAACTTTGGTGTGATCACGCAGACCCAGCACTGGGATCGGCATGGAGATGCCTGCAGAAAGACAGAGGGAAGAAAGTGCATTTGTAGTTTAGTTTAGTCTGCAGAAATTGTGACAGACCAAAAAAACAAGGTGGCAAAACACTAAACAAAAGAGAAGAAATGATGACAGTTGCTTATTTCACACAAAACACAAAAGCAGTAAAGTTGTGTGACCTGCAGTTGTCTAAGGCATATCATATGCAGCTGTTCTATTTATGTCCCTTTCACAGTCCATTTGTCCAAGCATGCATAAGTAAATAATAGTTCATATACTGTAGTGCTATAAAAAAATAGCACTTTCATAGAAAACAAATTAACATGCAGTTCATTATTCTCTTTAATGGCATTAATGCAATTAGCAATTCTGACATTATAACTGTTCTGGTTATTATTTTTTAGCAGTAAATCATGGTAAAATAATTTATGTATAATTTACAATCAAAATGGGGTTCATTGTGATTAATAACAATAAATCAATATTACAATTTAATAAACAATCAATAAAAATAATTGTTTTCACAACATGGTAATTGTGTTATGTTACATATAATTTTGCTATAAATAATAGTGTTTTAATAAAAGCATGTTAACATGCAGTTAATTTGTTTCTATTTTCAATACATTTTGCCAATTTGTCATTACACCCGTTTTATTCTGTTCTGAGATTTTTTTTATTTATTTTTTCAGAAAGTGGTGGGAAAAGACCCTCTTAACTGCTACAAAACTACTAAAGATTAGATTAACTGTGATTAATAATAAATAACAACAATACAAATAATAATAAATATTATTATGTATTAACAGCCCTTAAAAATACAAAAGTAAATTATAGATATGAATCAAATATAATAAATGTATAATAATATATATATATATATATATATATGGTTACACCTTATTTTAAGGTGTCATTGTTACAGTGTAATTAAATATTTAAGTACAGTGTAATATTAATTAACTACATGTACTTACTACAGTATAGGGTTAGGGTAGGATTAGGATTTGGTTGAGGGTTAATTGCATGTAATTAGGCATAATTTACTGTTATTACTATGGTAATTACATGTAACATATGTAACAAGGACACTGTAAAATAAAGTAGCCTATATATATATATATATATATATATATATATATATATTTTTTTTTTTTTTTTTTTTTTTTTACTTATGCTAATAGTGTGGTTTACATATAATTTTAAAGATAACCAGACACACAATATGCTGTTCACTTGGACTGGAAAGAGTTCATATAAAGGAATATCACTTAAACACCTGACTAACACATATGCATCCAAGAAATGTTTTAGTCCATGAACCATCTCTTATCTCAAAGGAAAAACAGACTCTCACACACAGCAGAGATTCTGTCTGATCCCCTATTATCACATCTTGTTTCAAAAGAGATGATAATCTTTAAATAGCTCTTGGCTCATAATCAAGTGTAAACACTTAACATTCATTGTTTCAAGCACTAATACATAATTTAGTTACAAATCATTAAATTGCTTTAAACTGAGAGCGCAGGTGGTGTATATTTATTAAAAACATGCTGTGCGGGTCAATGTGAACCCTGCGATTGATGGATCTCTTGTTGAAGGACATGCTCATATTATTCTACTTTCTAGATATATTGCTAATGCTTAGGCAGCGAAAATGTCCATCTTTGTCACATGCCTTCGGGTTACTTCACAGTAATTGATGGGACTTTTTTCTCTCATTGCCTATAACAGTTTAGAAGCGTAACCTTAACAACACAACTATTTATGACCATTAGTGTTCAGTTCGGTATAACGCTGTATATGATACTTCTCATTTCCACTAGCATCTTGCAAATGGAAAGCTTGTATCGCTCAAGGACAAACTTTCAGTGAAACTGCCATGGTGACAAACCATCTCCATGGCAACAGTAAATCTCAGAAAATCTGTCTGATCTCTGGGGTTTGTTGGGGGAAACAGAGCTGGTAAGGAAGGAGGGAAGGAGGGACGGAGGGTGGGCGGACGGGGGGGGATTGCCATGAAGAACCCCGTGCCACTGGATGATGCATCTAGATTTGGCTGTGAATCTATGGATAACCGCGGGCCTTGGATGACTATGATAAGAGTGTCAAAATCTGAGAGGAATATGAGATTAAAAATATACATCGGTAAGTTTTCTCCTTTAAAAGTGAGTGGGGTTACTTTATCTTACACACTATCAACCTCCTCTGACATCCCATTTCTCATCCTTTCCTGGAGATGAGAGTACAGAGTTGTAAAAAGTTAGAAAAGCAGAATTATAATGTAAATGGAGATTATGGTGCTTTGCTCAAATCCACTGACAGCACTCATCCTCATCTCAGTTATAGATGTTATGTGATGACATTTGAAGGCAAGACACTACATGTGAATTTGAACTAGATATCACCATACTTCCCCAGTTGATAAATCATAGTACATTAAGACAATTGTTTTGTATTGAAAGATTTCTAAAATAAAAAATAAAAAAACCTGGTCTGAAAGAATACATGCTATGGAAGCAAAATAGTTTAAAGTCTCAACATTGACCAGTGCTTGATAAAACATTGGTTTTGTTTGTAATGTATTGCCTTAAAGCAGATTAAGAGGTGTTTAACATGGAGAGGAAGGAGGATAGTTCATCTGTTATGTTTGCATTACAAATACTGGATGGATGGATGCTTTTATGAAAGAAAAATTACACCCATAAAATGTTCCAGTACAGACGACAGATAATTACGCATCTCAATGGCATGCGCCTCTTCCAGTGATAATTACAAAAGCACTTTTTTGTCTTACCAACCAGACATGCTGTTCTTTGAAAAGCATCTGACTCACGCTCAAAGAGCCCTAATCTCTGAAATGTTAGTAGGTCTTCTTTGATCCCCAAACGATACCTAATTACTAATCACTTTAAAACAACACTAGCTCTCAGCTCTATGACCGGTCTGAATCTGGGAGAGGCTTGAGACTGGAGTTCGGGGAACTGAAGCTCTATCCAAAAGTGTACCGGCACAGTTTAACTGCTTTTTTAGTGTAGATATTTTTAAAATAGTTATATGGACTGTAGTTATATTGCATTGCATTATAAATGTGTTTCACACCGTTTTGTTTTTCTTTTTGCATTACGGTGGTGCAAATGTCATTGTGGGATGCACTTTATTACATTTTCTGCTCATAATAATTAATTTCTGTCTGCGCTGCATGCAGATCGAAAAACAGGGCTGGTTTGAGGTCGTTTTCAAAAGATCAGAGCTTGGGCATTTCTTCAGTTTCGGGCACTGCAGAGGGTAATTTTTATTCAAACTAATCAATTTCATTTTCTTTTGTTATATGAAGGTCATACTAAAACTGTCTTTCCATGCCTTCATTATCTTTTGCTACTTTTTTGTCCCAGACAGGGACATGGCAGTCTTTAAAAAAATAAATTAATACATATCATATCATTTTTCTATATCAACAAATTTCTATATCACTTATCAATGATTTAATTATATTGTTTTATCAAAGGTTAGTGTACTTATTTACCAAGGCAACAACACTTTTAGTGAAGAGTATGTGAGATTAAATACGTAACATGACATAAAAATTCAAAGGGAAATCAAAGAATCGTTAAGGTAAATGTCACTCGTGAACAATATATTTATTGAGAATAATTTCCAAGCAGGCTTGAAAAGAATGTGTGAACATGTATTTGTGTGTATTTGCGATCTGTTAAAATGATGGAATTATTCATGTCTTCAGCATTCAATAACCCAGACATGTAAAATTCATTCATTTTTATCTTTCTATTATGCTATTTTGTCCTATTTCAATCATTTTTCTCCATTGACATAATCAGCAGGATACTAATGAAGGTGCAGTCACTACTGCAGGTCTCATTGTTGCCTCTCAGTTCCAATCTATATTATAGCTGATTATTGCTGCAATTTTACTAATGATTTACAGATATCCAACTTGTGCTCAAAAAGCTCTCTCTCCCACTCATGTATTAAATATCATGGTAAACATAACTTGATACATTGACATTTTGTCCTACAACGCACACTGCACACACACCCCAAGCTGTCTTTTCTAGTTATTTATTAAAAACGTACGTTTGGTGTGTTTAATTTACGTTGTAGAACAAAACATCAAAGTACAGTCAAGTTATGTTTACCACAGGCTTTATTTTACACATGAATAGAAAAAAAAAACATTTTTGGGATTTAGAGAAAATTTTAGAAATGGTGTCGTTAGACACCCCAGTCTGCAGGACTTGTCGATCAACAGCAAGTGCAAAAGAAACCTGAAAATACCAGAAACCTGTTCACCCACCTCTGCGTCAAATAATCCTTAGTCCAAAAATGTGCTCATTGGATTAGAACATGAATTATAGTATGTTAACTTCAAATATCTATAGAGGAATATTTTTGTTGTATTTTTACTAGTGCTGTCAAATCGATTAATAGCATCTATGGCTGCGTTTACACTTGGCATTAACATGCGATCACCGTGATCCGATTATTAGCCAATCAGGACATTGTGCGTTTACATTTGTTCACATTAAGTAGCCTCTGTATCTGGATAACCAATCGGATTTCTGTTTCCTGCATAAATTAGGTCTGTGGCACGACACCAGATTACAGTGGCGGTTCTAGACCATTTCAACTGGGGGGGCCAAGCTGGGGCCAGTTGTACTGTTAGAGGGGCCAGTTACATTTAGACCTTATTGTTGTCATATCATTTTCTGCACTGCACTGCAGGCATTAACAGGCAACATACCATGTTTATAATCATTCAACAATGTATTTGCATTTCCATTATATTTTTACATTTGCATTACATATTCAGTATTAGTCACAGTAACTGTAATTGACATGATGTCCTTCTTTTTCTTCATTTTGGTGAGAACTATAGAGCAAAAGCAATGGGGACCAAGAAGCTTATTAATTCATTTACTGAAAATAACTGACTTGCTAGGTAACTGTCTAACCGTTTACAGGGTTCCTGCACACTGTTTAATGTCAAATTTAATGCTTTTTAAGACCTGAAAAAATCAAAATTAATACCGTACATTAGGGGTGTGCAATATTGACAAAAATATATCTCAATATTTTCAACATTTTGTTGATAATAATAAGATGATATTTTACTGATTGTGTTTTTGTGCTGGTGCCATGGCTGGTTTAGGCCTGTTGTTAACAGATGAGCTGACTCACAAAGATATTCATATTTTTCATATTCTATGCAGTGGTCAGTTCACAGCAGTGACAGAAATTATTTTTTTAATTAGGGGCAATATTTGCCACCTTAAATTGATTTCCAGGGGCATTTTCACCTATATATGGACATTCTTTCAAAACTTATTTAGAGTTATGCATCACCTTTTATGTCAAATACTAACATTAAAATTATACAATTGCATAAATAAAGCTATGAGATTTTTTTTTTAAATCAATATTTAAATATGAAATGATTTCTAATTTTGACGTTTTAATTAAAGGGTACTTTAAATATGAAACTAAAACCGCCAGTAGGCAGCGGCAAGTCCCTGTCTTAAAGGTTGTATCAGCGATTTCAGGCCCAAAAATAAATGATCACATTCATCTAATCTTTCCTAACGATCTGCTAAAAACGCGTCTCTGTAGGCAGCCTAGGCTCTGAGATCTGCACACAAAAAACAAATGGGTACAACCACCACTCAAAATCAAAATAAACAGTCTTCCACCAATCACCGACAGGGGCGGGTTTTGCTCCGACTTCGCGTCCAGCCGTGCACGAGAGCAAAACCTCACAAAACCCGCCCCTGTCGGTGATTGGTGGAAGACTGTTTATTTTGATTTTGAGTGGTGGTTGTACCCATTTGTTTTTTGTGTGCAGATCTCAGAGCCTAGGCTGCCTACAGAGACGTGTTTTTTTGACAGCCTGCTTATGGGGCGGGCAGCTAGCAGATCGTTAGGAAAGATTAGATGAATGTGATCATTTATTTTTGGGCCTGAAATCGCTGATACAACCTTTAAGTGAGTTGAGAGATTCATTCATTCAACCGATTCGTTCAAACGGCTGATTCATTCGGGAAAGAAGCAAGTGATTCCTTCAAAACGCGGATTTCAGTCAAGAAATCATCGCTGTCTGTTGCATTGAGACTCTGCTACGGTTTCATTTTGAAATTCTAGTCGGCGAAATAAAGGGAAAACAAACAATATTGACAATATTGTGTCTAAAAAGTAACTCCCAATGTTAACTTATTGTTAATTTAACTGTTGTATTACATCAATATCACAGTTGCAATTGTGCACGGGAAAACAGCACTCTTGCTGATGTGATATTCTAATATAAGAACATAATATGATATAAATATAAGACAAAAACTAATTTGGGGACATACCTATGAACTGCACACAGCAGTGAAAGGACGATTGACAAATGCGATGTCAGCTCACAGTGCTCCTACTATAGTTTTGATTACAATATCATAATAGACAATACACATCACACACCTCTATAACACAGTCTCATCCCAAGACGTCATATGACTGACGCTTTTGACCATACGTCAACATCCGACGTTTTAGGGTACCCTTTAACGTCAGTTAGATGACGATCCTAGGGCGTCATCTACTGACGCTTTACCTTTAGCGTCAGTTAGATGACGCGGGTAGGTTTAGGTCTGGGGTAGGGTTAGGATTAGATAGCGTCATCTAACTGACGTTAAAGGGTACCCTAAAACGTCGGATGTTGACGTATGGTCAAAAGCGTCAGTCATATGACGTCTTGGGATGAGACTGGGCTGACCTCTACGCATATAAAGTTACAACTGAACTGACATTTACCAACTTTCTTCTTCTCTCCTCTCTCGCGTGCAGGAGACAGACGTTATTCTGCCGCGATTCGCGAATGTGATGCGAGTTGTCACATGAACAAGCAAATCCACAAAGATAGAATAATAAAAAATAATACGCATACAACGATAACAACGATAAACAACGATAGCAAAAAACTGTTTTGTAAAAATTATTTCACACTCCACATTTAGGGGGGCCACAAGGTGGGCCAAGCTTGTTGTCACAGGGGCACTGGCCCCCCCTACCCTCCCCCCCCCGTGTGCGTGTGTGTGTGTACACACCCATAATATGTATCCATACACAGTATATATAGATATAAGTTTCTATTGTGATATATATATACCGTGAATTCCTTTGGCCATGATAACTGTGGTGTGAAAATTCTGAAATTGTGACAACCCTATAGTAAACACAAATGTTTGAACTCTCTTTGGATCACTCTTCTTTTTTGTAGCGTCTCTAAACAGTTAATGTCATCTCAAACCAATAAGGAAATTATTCTAGGATTTCACAAGTTCTGAAAGCAGAGTCAGAGGTTAATACTATGTTATTATGAATATACATTAGATCAGAGTCATGACTCATCAGACAGAATGACATCCTGTTCATAACAGCTTCATGGCTTCATGGCTTCACGTCACACTACAGCACAGTGTCATGCCCACATGTTGTACCTGCAGAGATGGTCCAGACTGCCGTGATTTTGGCCCGGGCCCGGGAGCGTGAGTTTGATCGATTGTGTCGGATGGGGTTCCGGATGGCCACATAACGGTCCAGGGAGATAGCGCACAGGTGCATGATGGAGGCGGTGGAAAAAAGAACATCCAAGTAGATCCACATGGGACAGAGTGAAGCAGGGAGGGGCCAGGAGTAACCTGAAGAGGAGAAACACATTCAGAAAATCAAACCGAAGGAATAAAACTGACAACAAAAGGCTTAAAACTCTGTTGCATACTAATGAGTCCTGTGAGTTCATTTAATGGGCTTTGTCCACTAAGCTCAAGTGAATGATTTCATTGGAAAGCATGAGTGTGATGAGCTCATAAAAAAAGCACAAGACAGTCTTTTCTGTTGACAGGGTGGTGAAAAACAGTTTAATTTCTACAATACTAGAAATTAATTTCAATAAGATTGTAGTCTGTCTGTCTATCAGCTTGTTTGTCTGCCCATCCATCCATCCATCCATCCTGAAAAGCAAGTTTTGTAAGTGCAATAGAGTTAACTCACTCCGCTTTGGGCAGTCAGGCAGAAAATGACCATCCACCATTCACCAGACTGAAACTGTAAAGTTCATTAACACTCCTGGCACTTTGTACAGGACACACACAGACACAAACTATGAAGGGGAGAAATGTTGAATTAATAATACAATTACAGCAATTTGCAGTTATTGTCAGGTACTTTCTAATTTTTTGTTTTTTGTTTGTTTTTTGTCAGTGACAAAAGTTTGAAATGAAGCACGACGGCAAAGCCAAAAGAGCCAACACAAATTAAGTGCCACAAAGAAAATAGACTTTCGAGGGAAGAGGAAATGAGGTAGAAAAATATATAGAAAGAAATGGGTGAAAGGATAACAGGAGGAGGAGCTGCCGGAAATGAAGGGAAGAATGATCATATGTGGGTGAATGAATATACAGAGCTTGTGTGCAGAAATAGATAAAGACCATCAATCACCAAAACAAAGAGCACACAATCACACACTTGAGTTTCAGAAACAGCACTCTTCATCAGAACTCACTCAGGTTTGTTATTGGATTGTTACCTCAGCAGAGCCACAGTATTATATTAGTTTCCCTGTGTTCTTTCAAAGTGATTGAAAACCTGTGGTTTCTATACAGGTCAAGACAGCGCTGAAAAACAGATTCTGTGAATTTCTCTCCAGAAGAAAAATCAGCTAAAATTCAGTCTGCAGTGGGATAAACGTATGCAGCAGCATGGGAGGCAAATTGTGAGTAAATAACATTATGTTAGTTTTGTAAAGCTCCCACGCTCTTCTGCCTTCACTATGAGGTACAAAAAGAAGTCTGGGTGACACACTAGCTAAAGATAGATGCCTTTTACTATGAACATGAGATGCAGACTGCCATCACGACTCAAACATAAACTTAGGCAATATTACCCATGTGATTGTACACAGACTGAAACTACTGCCATTCTCGCTGTGAGTACATATTTTTATCATAATTTCAACATAATCTGATGAACTGATATTAAACTCATTGTAGTAAAAATATATGCAATTACCATTATTTTATTCATTTTTTATTTCATATTTTAATTATTTTAATAATTAATTTAAAACTAAATTAATGCAAGCATATTTAATTACCAAAAATTAAAACCACACAAATAAGACTTTTAAAACTGTATTTAGACAATATTAAATTGAATTTATGTCCAAATTTCAGTAAGAAATTTAAGTAATTATTACATCAAACCACATAAAAAATAAAGTCTTCTGAGCTTGTTGATCAACATTTTTAGAAGGTTAAGCCCCTCATTTCAATGACTATTTATTGAAAAGCAAAAAAAGTTTCAGGCCTTATTTTATACCCCATTGTGAGCATGGGCTGAAAGAGAGAGAGAGAGAGAGAGAGAGGATCAGGGCTTATGATTAGAAGAGATGAAGGTCCTTTTAGAAAATATTAAGATGGGGGGCACTGTTTGATGTAGCGGTATGCGTCATGGCATAAATAAAAATCAAAGTCTTGATAAAAGTTATACACAAAGGAAAATAAAGAACTAAACGAATAAAAGTTCAATCACTGCTAGGCATGAGAGGTGCTATGAATAGAAATGAAGAACGTCATCCCTTTCTCCGTGAGGCTTCTGCCAGCTGTGGCTTTATTCAATAAAGCTCAAAAACAAGAGATGCCGCATCAAAACTAGAGGCTAATTAATAATCCATTAATACAAAATGGCTGTGGATGTGTGTGTGCTGTCTATGAGATGCATGCATTGGTTTTTGTGCTTGTGACTGAAAGGGAAACAGAAACAATGAAGGGGAAAGACTTGATTTAAAACCCTTCTGACAGTTTGTCTAATTGGAGTTACTCATCGGCACAGGCTCAGGGGACGCCCTATTTGCTGAAGGGTAATACTCAGCATTTAATACAGAGACCCAACAAAATCCTGACAAATTCCCTCAAATCCTTAGAGTGTTTGTGCCTCTGCTTTAGATAAAAGCCAAACGTTATCTGCCATGCAGGATAATAGCCTGATTTTGCTGAAGGACACCTTAGAAAGCAGTGAGTGTATGTGTACCTACTTAACCAAATTTGTACCCAGAAATTAGCTTAATCTGACAAAACCTCATTTCTGGGATGTTGTCATTTGTAAAAACGTTATAAAATACAGTATATTAAAGAAATAGTTCACTCACAAATGAGAATTATGTCATAATTTACTCACCCTAATATTGTTTCAAACATGTATGACTTACTTTCTTCTCTGAAACAAAAGAAGATATTTTGAAGAATGTTGGTAACTAAACTGTTTTGGTTCTTATTGTTATGTTTCTTTTACTGTGCATGTGTGAGGAGCACCTTTTATGGGTTAGCGCGTATTTCTTTTTTGAGTTGTTCAGTCTGGCGTCCTATGAGAGGGAGCGCGGTTGTGTTGAATTGATGGAACAATAAAGAGTTTATTGTCCGATAACAATTGTAGTTATTGACTTAACACTTATTGTATGAACAAAAAATACAATGGAAATCACGAACTGAAACTATTTGCTTATCAACATTCTTCAAAATATCTTCTTTTCAGCAGAAGAAAGAAATGCATATAGGTAAGTAAATATTTTTTAAAATTGTAAATAGCAGGACGTTTTCTGTTAGGGTTAGGTTTAGGTTGTATTTATAACAAACTATATACAAATAGCGCATTGAATTTAACCATACAGCCTCACTGACAACATCAACTATGTACAGTACATACAGACAAACAGCACCACCACCTTAAAAGCTTTGCCTTTTGACCACAAGCCCAAGATTTCAGCAAGCTGAATGACAAGTCTTAGCAAAAATTTGACTCTAGAGTGCCAGCACATTTTGAAATGCATTTCATGTAAGCACTGATTTGAGCCGGATGCCTGGGAAATGACCACTGAGGGCATGATTATATGCGTCACTGTGTCACCATGTTGAAAAAAAAAGTCTATGACATTTGTCTGAGGCAAGAAGGAAACTCGCTGTAATGTCACGAGGAGTGTGTCTGCGTGTGCGTTGATGTCGGTAGATGGATAATTACAATACTGTTGGCTCACCCCATTTTCCCTGACCCTTCCTGAACTCATCTTCTGCCTCGTTAAACAGCCCTGAATCTATCAGACTAATTAATCTCTCCCTCCTTGCCCACACACACCTCTCTCACTGCCTCTTTACCTCTTGTTTGTCATGAAACAGAAAAAAAAAATTTCTTCCATAACCAATCTACATCATTCTAAACCTGTGTGACTGGATGCATGTTTTGAAAAATGTTGATGCCTTTTTTTTTTTCAAAAATCATGCAGTGACCAGGAGCTATTAAACTCCAAAAGCTCCAAAATTTGAATATGCAACGTATTGTGAGATTTTATTTTGAATGTAAATTGGGTAATTTGATTTGCTGTTCATGGGTGATGCAATGGTGACGTTATGAATACGTATGGAGAATTGGCGCATTTTTTCATAACATTTTTGTTATGTGTAAAGAAAGGTAAAAGTGTGTGCGCAGGTGAAGCTAGAATGACGGCAGTGTATGCCTCACGAGATGAGCTCTGATAAATAAAAGAAGTCAGTAAAGTCCCATATTTCCATGTATGCCTGCATCAATAAGTTGAACCTATTTACAAGAGACTGGAGCTTCCTCTTATGTTCCATAGCCCCTCTTACAGTATTATGCAGTTTGGAAATGAAATATCCAGAGTGGTGCTAATAATGCTCTATCGCATTTGAAAAACATCCCACCTACCCTACACCAAAACTAAAACCTAACTGATAGTGTTTAAAAGTAAACGTGAGCTGAAGCAAATCAGCAGATTACATTTTAAGATTACAGCAGACAGCACAAAAGTTATGACAAATAGCAGACACCCCCCCAATGTAATAATAATAATTTGTTACAATTATTTACATATGGAAGGGGGAAATCTCCCCAACCACCACCAATGTGCAGCATCCACCTGGATGTTGTGACGGCAGACATACTGTATTGTGCACAAATGCCCACTAAACACCAGTTTATTGGTGCAGAGGAGGTAGAGTGATGCAGGGGATGATTAGGAGGCAATGATGATGGACAGAGGCCAGTGGGCAAATTGGATGCTGGGGTTATACTTGGGACATCCTAGGATTTTTAATGATCACAGAGAGTCAGGACCTTGGTTTAACGTCTCATCCGAAGTACGGTGCTTTCTGACAGTACTGTCCCCATCGCTATATTGGGGAGTTAGGACCTAGACCACAGGGTGAGCACCCTCTGCTGGCCTCACTAACACCTCTTCCAGCAACTAGCTAGTTTTAAAATCCAGGTACTGACCAGGCTCAACCCTGCTTTAATGGACAACCAGTGTTGGGCGACAGGGTGATAGCTACTGGCTATGTATACTCAACTTGGTCTTTAGATCTTGATCATTATCAACACCTCAGAAAGTTCAGAATATTTATAGCTCCATCTCCTTTGACTCTCCTTTGTTGACTAGTGAGTCTTATTCAAAAAACCCACTCTCTACTGCCCTTTCGAACTTTGCTACTGTCAATGTAGACAATGTTTTTAAATTGATCATGACTATGAGTTCATCCACGTGCTTTCTTGACCCCTTGCCTACTGAGGTTCTAAAAAAGTGTTTACCACATGTCTGCCCTTCCATCACTGAAATTATTAACAACTCCCTAGCCACTGGCCAGGTTCCTCCGGCCCTTAAGGTGGCCGCTATCACACCTGTTCTAAAAAAAACTGGTTGTGATGTTCAAAATTTAGCTAACTACAGGCCTATTGCGAACCTGCCCTTTGTGGCAAAGGTTCTCGAACGTGTTGTTGTTGGTCAGTTACAGCAATATCTGTCCAATAACAACTTATTTGAACCGTTTCAGTCTGGTTTCAGATCTGGTCACAGCACTGAGACTGCACTTGTAAGGGTCACCAACGACCTACTTGTTTTCCGCTGACACTGGTGCTTGCAGCATTCTAGTCCTGCTAGACATTAGCGCAGCTTTTGACACTATATCTCATATCATCCTTCTTAACAGGTTGCGTGTGTTAGGCATCTCTGGTGTTGTGTTCAAATGGTTTGAGTCCTATTTAGTAGATCGTTTTCAGTATGTTTGCATGGGGAAAAATAAATCTGAGGCCACATTAGTTCAGCAGGGTGTCCCGCAGGGGTCAGTGCTAGGGCCGACTTTGTTTTGCATTTATATGCTCCCACTTGGTGACATTATTAGAAAATACGGTTTGGGGTTTCATTGTTATGCTGATGACACGCAGATCTATGTTAACACACTACCGGATCCTAATCTTGCAATCACAGCTCTGAGCGCATGTATGGAAGAAATAAAGTCATGGATGCATGCCAATTATCTTAAACTTAATGAATTAAAAACAGAATTTCTACTTGTTGGTATGCCGACAGCCTTGCACAAGTTTAACTGTCAAAACCTGTCCACTGATTCTGATTTACTGGCCCCAGCATCACAGGTGCGAAATTTAGGTGTTATTTTTGATTCACATTTGTCTTTTGATGCCCATATCAAATTGGTTTCAAAATCTGCTTTTTTTTCATCTAAAAAATATTGCCAGAATTCGGCCTTTTATATCCCTGCCAGATGCGGAAAAGCTTATTCATGCATTTATCACGTTGAGACTGGATTATTGTAATGCACTATACTATGGTCTCCCTGATAAATGTATTAAGAAACTACAGTATACCCAAAACTCGGCCGCACGTGTATTAACACACACAACTGTTCAGCAGCATATTTCCCATGTTCTTTACGAACTCCATTGGCTTCCAGTAACGTCACGTATCGATTTTAAAATCTTGATTTTAACATATAAAGCTATTCATGGGATAGCACCGGAATACCTTTGTGATCTAGTTGTTCCTTACATCCCAAATCGTCCTCTACGCTCGTCTGACTCTTCTACTCTGCAGCAACCCACATTTAAATTTAAGTCGATGGGTGGTCGCTCCTTTACGGTTACTGCCCCACTGTTGTGGAATAAACTTCCTTTTGCAATTAAAAATTCCCCAACTTTGGACTGCTTTAAGAGGTCTTTAAAGACCCATCTTTTTAAAAATGTTTATTGTCTTTGAAGTGTATTATGTCTGGTATTATCTTGTATATCGTTGCTTGATTCTTCTGTTTTTAATTATCTTATATTTGTTTACCATACTGTGTAGCGCTTTGGGTTGGAGAAAAGCGCATTACAAATAAAATGCATCACCTCTGTGCCTTTAGGAATCATAAATGGCCATTTTTAAAATGGAAGAGAGGGTTAGACTAGGAAACCAAATATCTTTATTGATTTTAAACCCTACAATCATTTAGGGGTAAATGCATTAAGAATGATTTGCACATGCTGTTTGCATTGGTTTAGTGCCACTATTATTCACTTTTCTTTAAAATGTGAAAATGTGCTCGACACCACACATCTGGATATACTGTACACCTTATAATGCTCTTCTCCATCATTTGATGAATAACTGCTCTCCTGATCAATAGAAAATGAAATCTCTTTTTCTTTAGCAAAGCTGATTGCCGAAGGCAAAAAGTTATTTTTAAATAACATAATAGTTACATAGTTATTTTTGATGAAGCACAATTTATAATCCTAATTTACATAGAAAGGGATGTGCTGAAAAGAATGACAATGATCTAATTTGAATCAGCACATCGCATTGCTATTCCAGCACAGTCAGCACCTGATTAAACTGAACTCTGGGTGGTTAGTGAATAAGACACAGGCTTTTGAGTTGAAATAGGGGACGCAACATTTAAGAAAGTGAAGTGATGTGAAGGCCAAGTATGGCAACCAATACTCAAAATTTGACCTCTGCATTTAACCCATCCAAGTTAGTGCACACACATAAGGAGCAGTGAGTAGTGAACACACACACTGCAAACCGTGGACACACACCCGGAGCAGTGGGCAACCATTCACTGCGGTGCCCAGGGAGCGATTGGGGGTTAGGTGCCTTGCTCAAGGGCACCTCAGTTGTTTCTTTCGACCTTTGGGTTACAAGTCCGACATTCTAACCATTAGGCCACAACTGCCCCAAACCGATGATGGCTATCCATAACCATCCAAAAAGATATTATAACCCACCCCAGATGTACCATGCTGTATGATGTTTGATTAAGAGAGAATAGTTAAGCAGCCATTACTGATGTGGCACAGGTTTCATGTGCTTGAAATGGCCACGACCCTATTGAGAATGAAATGAAAGATATGTTTCAGTGTCTACGCAGATGCTCGTCATTAGCCCTTCATGCTGCTCATTAAGTCACTCCTCTCTTTTTAGTTGGTGAGCACCGTGGCAACCTAGAGACCACCTGTGCCAGAGAACCATCAATGCTGCATCAACGGCAGCTATTGAGCTTTGTGTGTTGTTCTGGAATACTCCATTGTCATGGTGACATGACGTGGTGGTGGATTATGCCAGAGCTCTGCTGTGGAGCCGTTTGGGAGATTGAGAGGTTTAGAGAATCAGGGGGAAATTAGTGTCTGTGTTTTCTGATCCCATTTAATTTAGCTTCCCTAACTGTCACTCTATGGAAAATAAAAAGAAAGAGGAACAGCGAAGACACTGGTGTCTGTCTTTATCATATTAATTCCCATTACCCATAGTATACTCACTTTAACACATGGCCTATAATGGCTTATTGCTCCATTCACATAATACAATTCATTACAACCAAGTCACATAAAGTTTATGCATTTAACTACTTCAAAAAAAAAAGAGGAAGGAATCTTTTTTTTGAGGAGACACTGGCTCCTTTGCTTCCTAGATATAATTCACACACACGTAGCTATTCTTACCTGTTCGGATAATGGGTTAGAAACACGCACTGCTATTTATAAAACAGCTCTGATTACCATTGGATTACTCAGAGCGTGCTTCGTCACAACTCTAGTACGTCAGTGCATCGCTGAGACTCAAAAGGAGTTCCTCTCTGATTTTATCACCCCTGCTGCTTCAGCTGTGATCCCCTTCTCATGGACTAAACGATCTCTGTCCCATGTGTCAGTTTCTCGCTCGCTCTGTGATCTCCAATCTTCTGAAAGCACTTCAGCCTGTCTGCTCTTCTCTAAGACCAGTGGAATCAGTCTGTTTACATGTGATTCGGTGGAGGTTTCAGTAGTGTTTCACTAATCCTCATCACTAGTTCTTATGAAATGTCCCTACAAAGACATTCCCTCAAACGATAATGTGAAGGTGGAGAACACTATGGCTCATGAAAATGTTGTGAAATTACAATCCGCAAATTACAAACAGCCATCCAGCAATATCAAGCCATACAAGGTGTATATGACTATCTTCTTTTAGATGAGCACAATCGGAGATAGATTTAAAAATACCCTGGCTCTTCCAAGCTTTATAATGGGAGTGAATGGGGGGCGAGATTTTGAAGCCCAAAAGAAATGCATCCATCCATCCAACCCAACCATCATAAAAGTAATCCATAATGCTCCAGGGGGTTAATAAAGGCCGTCTGAATCGAAGCGTTGCGTTTGTGTAAGAAAAAAAATCCATATTTAAAACTTTATTAGCAATAATAACTAGCTTCCGGCAGATGACCGTACGGATACTGCGCAAGTCGACTTGCGCCACACAAGTAACCCCTGACGCGATGTATGAGGTAGGAAGTAGGAGTATCGTAAGCTTAGATGCCTTTCGCGGTTTAAACAAATAGGGCTGAGTAACAAACTCAAGCTCCTCTTCTCTTATGTCGAAATCCTCTGACATTTCTCTTTAAAATTTCTTGTGTTAGACTTTTAATTCGTGATCAGTGTTTTGTTTCGCTCTATCCTCTGCGCTTCCGTGTTCATCAATACTTCATGCGTCAGGTCATGGGTTACTCTTTCACCGCAAATCGCTGCGTACGTCCATCTGCCAGAAGCTAGTTATTATAGCTAATCAAGTTTTAAATATGGATATTTCTCTTACAAAAATGCATCTCTTCACTTCAGAAGGCCTTTGTTAACCCCTGGAGCCATATGGATTTTTTTGTTTTATGATGAATGTATGGATTTATTTGGGCTTCAAAACCTTGTCCCCCATTCACTCCCATTAGAAAGCTTGAAAGAGCCAGGATATTTTTAAATATCTCTCCGATTGTGTTCATATGAAAGAAGATAGTCATATACACCTTGGATGGCTTGATGGTGAGTAAATCATGCTATAACTTTCATTTTTAGGTGAACTATCCATTTAACTAAATGGCACTATCAGCAGGCACAATTTGTTTCCCCTTTACTGTTATAACCCTTTTTTTAATTATTTTTATGGAAAAAATGCACTTTTTTGCTTTTTATTGTATAGTACAAAAAAGAATTGCCAGGAAGCTGAAGGGGGTGGATAGATAATAGATATAAAATGACACAAGCTAGATTGAAACTCATTGCCCCCAACCGTGCAACGATGCCGAAGCATGAGCACTATATCCACCCGGCCAAGTCTCTGATAAAAGACATTTGTCCATCAGGAAATACCCTTATTGGAGTCTCTCTCAATGTGTGTGTATGTCTCTTCTGAGTTAGAAAATCTGAGTTAAAATACACTGTTCTTAAAGTGGGGGAGCAGTCCATAGTATTATAGTGATTAGCTTCCTTCCTCTGTGTCTGCATGTGGTCAGTGCTGGAATAATACAGAGCAGCTGCCTATTGAATCCACCCATTATCAATTCAAAAACACACTAATTGTTATCTGTTCAAACAGCTTATTCCAAACAAGACCATTTTGTACATTTTCTTGTGTAAAACTTGCTGCTGCTTTGCCAAGGAGTTGTGTTTGGTTGCCAGGGCATTGCAATGCGGTTGCTAGGGTGTTCTGAGTGGCTGTTAGCATTCTGCTATGCGATTGCTTTTGAGTGGTTTGCGGGTGTTTTGAGTGGTTGCTGGGTGATTGCTTCTAATATTACATTTATGATTTTTTTTTCATGTTTTTTTATCTGCCAGTCAAAAATCATAACTCCAGATTGCACACCTCTCCTTAACAAGCCACATGATTCAATGCTTGAGTATAACACAGATTGAACAAAATTACTAAAATTAAAAGTGACAAAAAAAAAATTCACTCATAGAATTTCTTTTAGACAAAACCATATAGAATTTTAATATGAAAATATATCAATAGAAAAATGTAAATAAAATATACATGAACATTTATTAATATAACATTAATATGAAAATAATTATTGATTATTGGTAAAATTGTAATATCGGTGCATCCCTACCGCGGTGAGTTATGTGCCAAAGCTTAACTAAACAAGATTATTTCTCTAAATATATGGAATTAATTCACAATATTTTGCCTATATCCTTAAAAGTAATCCTACAGACTCAGTCCAATTGTTCGGCTTTCGAAAAAAAATTATAGGAGCTATAATTCATTGCAACACTCTCCGGAAAATATGTGTTTGTGTGTGCATTCATGTGAGACAAAAGGAAAAGGAGAATGGAACAGACATTGTGACTCACCCTCAAACACAAGGACAAAGAGTTTAATCAAGCCAATTAACAGGCAAAATAACAAAAGTGTAATTTCTCATGAACAATAAAACCAAAAATGCACAGCCAGCCAGGAGACAAAGACAAATTGCTTAAAGTCCCCCTATGGTGAAAATAAAGCTTTTAATGTTGTGGTGTTTTTAATATGCTTTGAAATCAAAATCATTGCTGAGTATTTTCTCCTTAAAACTGCAGTGAACCAAAGAAAGTCTCAAAAACACGGTTTGAAAATGTGAGTGAGTGGAGGTGGGGCTAACTTGCATTTTCATAGAACCATGTATACTTAATGAGACAATGGTGTAGAGTTACATTCAAGCGATTTTAAGGCATGAAGAAATTTTTTTCAAGGAAAAAACGTTCAAAGGTGTGTTCTAAGGTATACAATTATTGACTACAGGGGGACCTTTAAGAGTACAGGTGAAGTGCTGAATCTCCCCAGCATCCAGTGGATTTGAATAGCATCAGTCCAGTGTTTACGCAGCAGAAAATAATCAGACTTTCTCTAAAAATTCTCCCTCCACATCATCACCTTTAATGGGTTATTTTGTTTGGCCTTTTAACAGCTGCATTTACTAAGCAGCAGAGGTCATTTTACTCACACACACACACACACACACACACACACACACACACACACACACACACACACACACACACACACACACACACACACACACACACACACACCTTGAAATGTTAACAAGGTTTTAGCTGTAACATGTGATTCTGTCCTAAAACCGTGACATGATGTCATTCATTCACATCGACAGTCTGACTAATAGTACTAATACTTCCCACAGAGTATATAGGCTACTTCCCACAGCACACAGTATCTAGAGGGGACAGACGAGCAGAAGAGAGACACAGAGGGATGAAATGTTGAAGAGGGTGGCATGTTTCTCTCATGCACACTCTTGTGTGATTTTAACCTCTCTGTCTCTTTGAGTTCTTCAAAACGGCTGCCTCGGCACACTGATAACAGCCTGAAATACAGCGTGACAATGACATTTCACTGTCAAGCTCCATCAGAAAAACACACTCGAATAGTAACACCTTCAAACTCCATCATAAACTAATATAAAAGCTTGTGTGCTAAACCATGCATTTTTTATGTGTTTGGACTCATCATAAAATAGAGGAGCAATTAAAATAATCTACAATGTCATCCAGCAAGCCCTTTGCATGAAAATACACTCGTCAGTGTATACAAGGCTACTAATGATCAATTAACACATCCACTTTAAGTAAACAAATAACAAATTACACAGAAATTAGCATTTCCCTAATGAAACACAAAAGATAATGAATCAAAATTAACAACACAATGTGGAAATGATACATAAACATGACCCTATATATACAGTATATATAAAAAGGAAATATCAGCACAGTGAAAAAAACTAAGCAGTGAATCAAAACCTGTCTGTCATTCAAAATACCTTAAACTGGGGTTCAGAATAGTAGAACTAGGTTAGAAAATTACCATTAAATTACACAAATTTGCAGTCATGTTCAAACTCATTTCAAATTATGTCAATTATTACACCATATACCTTACTTTACTCAAACAGTTTTTCAAGTATAAAATGGGGATTTGATTGATTTAGATTTGTTACATTGAAGAAATAAAGAAATAGTGCGTGTGCATAACGTGTTTTCGCTTAAGTTTTTTTATTACGATTTTATACAGTATATTATAATTCAAAGGGTTATTGAGGTACATAAATTGTCTAGTCCAATTACGTCTGTCTCAAGGCTGTGCCATCACTAGGAATGTGCTACTACTAATGTGTTTTTATAAAACATAAATTATGTAACCATTTATTCGTCTAGTAAACAAACCCCTGGAAGACAACCAAAAAATATTGTGTGTATATGCGATCCCAATATGAATCAAACAGTCAAATCCTATTCTGAATGGTGCTGAAATTATATATATATATATATATATATATATATATATATATATATATATATATATATATATATATATATATATATATATATATATATATATTCTGAATGGTGCTGAAATTATATATATAAATAATTTCTAAACAAAATACTCCCACACCTCATTTTCTCCCACACTGCTGTCAATGAAAACGCATGCAAGGTCTGTAGTGAATAGAAAATTACATTGTTTTCTGCACCAGTTATCCAGTTTTCAAAATAATGTATTATTTTTTTAAAACGTAACATTAACATGTCATTAACAATATTTGAACGTAGCCTTTGTAAATTACATTGAAATTAGCCTTTAAGCAGCAGCAGTACTAGTCTTGCACATCCCTAGAAATCACACTTTCACCCGTCCAATCATGTTTTCGTTTGAAGTTGAAAGGGGAATATCAAAATACACCACAAGACAGTGCCACAACTCATGTCAATTAGGCCAATTATGGCAAAAACAAAAGTCATGAACATGAAATGTTGGCGGTCACTATAAAAAACAGCAAAAAAAAGAAATATCTTTAAATACAACATTACAAACAACGCTGCGCTATATGCTCGAAAGTCACCCGCCATCTTTGACATATCAAATGACGCTTCTCCCTGAGGTCAGGATTGATCAATCTAATCTAATCCAAGTCCGACTTCCGAGCACTGTTCCAGTCATTATTTTCAAGTAAGAAGTGGGAACATCTCAAAGTGTGTGGTGGAAAAATTTCTTCTGTCCCCTATTAAAATCAGCCATAAGTCCACTTCCAACTTTTCCAGTGGAAACTCATATGGCAATAACTCTTCATATGGTTTCAAATCACTAGTAGTAAACTACTGAAACCTGATAGATATACACACCATGGCTTTTGACATTGACATTACTAGATCACCACACATTACTGTTATTCATAATCGCACAAGAACATTCAACACTGTGTACTGTAAGTGAAAGCTTACATCCAAACATCACTGCCTACATAATCAATCACAACAGTACACACCTATTGCAGCTGTCAAAATCAAAGCAGACTCACCATACACAATGGTCACCATGGAGACAGGCATGACCAGAAGTCCCAGAAGCATATCTGCCACTGCCAGTGACATGAGAAAGTAATTGGTGGCATTTTGCAGTTTTCGTTCCAGATTGACAGCCATGATTACTAGAATGTTTCCAGAAACAGTAACAATAACCACAATCAAAATCAACAGTGCAAACCAGTTTTTCCGAACTAACTCCTCTTTACTCGTCTCGCCGTTGCACCTTAGCCATGACAGTGGTTCTTTCCTTTCACTGGAAGTGCCGCTGATGGATAGATTGGGCAGGAGAGATTCTTCTGTATCAGCCCAACTTCTGTTACAGCCAAATGTACTGTTACGGACCACATTACCCAGCATGATGTCCGTGCTCGGTGTCCAGGTGTCTGGGTCAAAGGGCATCAGGTTCGAAGAGGTGAAGATGCTTTTGGACACAGGTTTTGAAATGTTGGCATGCAAGTTCATAATGTCCCTTATTAACACTGATAGACTATCAAAAACAAGTTCATTTAGAGGTGATGTATCCTTCTTCATGGCATCTTTCATACAGCCATGAGTCCAGAGGTTTGCTGTCCAGTTTGAAAACACTCCTGAAGTCTTCCTACTACTCTTTTACTGTCACCAAAAAGCCTGAAAACTGGAAATGTAAGGTGTATAGATAAAACGTGATTTCCATAATCCGTGCATTTCAGAACGCGCAGTGTGTTGTGCCTGTTAAATGAAGTCTTCTTCTCCCCCTCTGTTCTCGTTGTCAGATTTTATGAGCTGGATGACCTGCTAGTTGAGCACACGCTCTCTCTCTCTCGCTCCCTCTCTCTGCTCTCTCTGGCTGTGTGTGAGCTAGCAGAGTCTGGTCCTCCTCAAGTCAGTGATCATTCTGTTCAATCCAGCTGTACTGAGAGAGTGAGCGAGAGAGAGAGACAGAAGTGTGAGTCAGAGGTTTAGTGAAAGTTCCTCAGGTGTTACCTCTTTCTTCTGCACCTGCATCTACAACTACCAAGATGAATCAGGGAGCTTATGTAATGTGACAGGCGACATAAATAAACACACTCCACTTTCTTGAGGCCCAAAGAAAATGTGATTGATGGAAATAGCAGGCAAGATTAGGAAAACATTCAGACAAAGATATAAAACACACAAACTTACCTTGAGAAAATAATGCTTCAGAAGTTAAAATATCATGACTGCTGGAATAAAATATCATGTCTATCCATCTATCTGTCTGTCCATCTATTCATTCATCCATCCATATAAAAGTTTATCTATCCCTCTATCATCTATCCATCCATCTATATATCTAAACGTCTAACTATCCCTCTATTTGTCCATCTACATCAATCAATAAATCTATCTTGTCAATCTATCCCTCTATCTATCTGTTCATCTATTAGGGGTGTAATAAAAAAAAATCAAACCGTACCGTTCTCCACCCACGGTTCGGCAGGCACTTGCACCGCGGTTCATCTTAAATCTGATTACACATCTATAATATGGTTTGTTAAAAATAACAATGAATAAAACAGACACACAGATGTATGTTTCTGTCGATGGATACGCATTCAGGCTTCCCAATTTGTTACAACAGCGATAATCAAAAAAAAAACGTAGACAAAAAAAGTAATCTTTGTAAACTTTGTTCAATAGAAGTGCCGTTGGCTATTAGCCTGGTCCTACCAGACTCTCGTACATTTCATTTGTACAGAGAGTCTTGGCGCACTCCATTGACAAGCGTTAACTTCTTTGAAGGCGGGTACTCTGTTGAAGTTTAAAACTATTGGATCTGTCCAGAGCCACTCTGGATCTGCCATAACCAATCGCTAACGTTTGGTTGTGACGCACGACTAGCGCACGACCTCAACATCATCGTTCTCAGCCACTCCCTCTGTTTGCTGATTGGACCGGTAAAAAATTGACCGGAGAAAACCCACGAATATACCACAGTATTGAAGGAAAATGAAAATTGAGCGGAAGTATGTAGGAGGGCCGAGCCAGGCTAGTTGGCTATAGCCTATTGAACAAAGTTTACAAATGCTCTAATATATGACAAGCCATTTATGCTGTCATCACCCGAACGCAGAGGTGAGACCTGAACAGCACACGTCGCTATCTGTGTTTAAACAAAATTAATTTAAGCCTTGCCAAATGAAACATTCAAGCGCAAAAAGACACGAAAGAAAACTTGCACATGCTGTGTGAAGATTTATGTGCACACTCATCTAAGCCGCACATGGTAAACCTCGTCTCAGACAGTGCGCAAATATTGAGTTTTGAGTTCTCTTTCAAGTCTTGCTCTTGAATGGACAAATTTACACAAAAATTGTCAACATGCCCATCTTGGCGCGTATCCTAGGAAACTTAGTAGGTTATGTCTTAAGTGAACGTAATCAGTCGGGAAAGACAACGCATGTGTATCAGTGTACTCTGATCCATGCATTATGTCTTAAAGTGACAGCAGCCTAATAGTCCTGCTAGTAAAATAGTTTAATGTTAATCAAACAACAAAAGACAAGGAAATCACTCACTGCTCTTGACTCAATAGCTTTATTAACTTTAATAATGATTAATCTCTATTTAATATTTACAATGAAGATTATATGCAATGTTATTTTACAACTGCTGTGTTAGATTCCCAAATAACCTGAAAAGCACTGTCTTATTTTATTTTTTTATCTTTGCTCTATTGTATTTATTAATGCTGTTCCTTGTAGTTTGATTATTTGTTCTTATTTTCTTTAATTTTTATTTGACAGTAGTCTTTTTTCTCTGAACGTAACACATATCGAACCATACGGAAACCGTGACCCTAAAACTGTGATACAAACCGATCCTAGAGTAATTTGAACCATTACATCCCTAATATCTATCACTCTATCCGTCCGTCCATCCATCCATCCATTTATCATCCATCCAACTAAATCTAACCCTCTATCCATCCATCCATCCATCCATCAGTGCATCTATCCTCCCATACATCTATATCTTAATGTCTACTTTTCCCTCTATATCTGTTCATCCATCCATCCATCCATCTATCCATCCATCCATCTATCCATTTATATTAATGTCTATCTGTCCCTCTCCCTATTCATTTATCCATCTATCCATCTTCTCTCACACAAACATGCATTAGTTGTGCTATATATTTCAAGCTTTCTCTCTTTCTTTCTCTCTCTCTTTCTCCTCTCACACTTCCATTTACATTTGAACTGTCTCATTACCCCCAGCACTGTGCCGTTTATCTTCCTTTTTGTAGTACATCTAACCTGGCAGTCATGTCTTGTAGAATAAATGTTTACATGTGAATGTGTGAGTATGGCGTGTGGTGTGAAATGAAAAGTGTTGAACACAGACATGAGACTCTGGTAAAAAATGAACCTGTCAGATGTGGACTATCAATAGCTCACTTCCAATAAGATCTCACCTTTTAACGAGCACTACTCATAGATTTACACATTAAATGTTTACAGAAGACACACACACATGCAAGCTGGTTCTTTAGCAAACAAGGGGAAGATTGAAATGACCTTTGAATTATTCTCTATACAGAAGACGCATATTACACATTGCATGCATGCAAAAATATATAAACAAATTGATCAGATTTATAGATTCATTCAGACATGGAGGAAGAAAATTATTAATATTTAACTAGCTTTGTTGAAATATTTTGCTCTAAAGCACTTATAAGGGTATATCGTGGTCATCCATAATGACTCTTTACAGGTTCAGTCCTGTACTTCAACGTTTAAATGATGGGTGATGAATGAATGCCTTCTGTCTTTATTCTGTTCGGTTCATTAGCACAAATTAAAGTTGCTGAGGTGCAGTAATGAATAAGTTATGCAAGTATTAACATCACATTTTCAGCTGCATCCTTTTCTTGCCGCATTTCTCAGCTATAACTGTATTTCGGTTGGCATTTGGTGATACAGTGATGCTGTACCATGATTATTAAATGGCAGCTGATTTTTTAAATTTCTGATTTAAGGAATTATATATTTTTTGTCAGTGATGGCACTGATGTACCAAACACATTAATTGAATGTTGTCTATGTGTTGCTTCTTACACAATGGTTCCAGTTAAATGCTCATAATGGTAATACAGTCATAGGACGCATGATCTGTTGCACTGCAGACACTCAAAACTACTCCAGGTCACTGGACAGGACATCATCACTAGCCCTCCAGCACTGCTTTCCACTCAGATATCAACAAACTCGCTGCCACTCACACCCAGTTGTTGCCATGGAAAGGCTTTGTCGCTGACAATGCATTCAATAGGGAATGAGATAACCAAACGATAATCACATTGTTGCCTCTTTTTTGACCTATCACAGGCTCATAACCATGGAGATGCTCAGTGCTCGAGCAGATAAGAACAAAGACTGCAAAGGGCAATAGACATCTTCAGAAATAGAAGAACAAAAAGAATGGAATACAGACCTAAGGTGCGTCTCTTTTCAAAGAAGACACACAGCAGATTATCGCTGAAGTGAAAGCACTTCAAAAAATGAAAGTGCAATTCACTGTAAAGCAAATGTACTGTACTAAACATTTTATAAAAATAAAAAACAAAGTATAATTAAATTAAAACAAAGTAAAAAATGAACTCTAAAATTCCTATACAATCAAAGGCATATGTCTAAAAAAAAGTTGTGTTCCAAATTTAGTTCCTATGAGATTTTGTTTAGGAAAAATACAAAAAATAGCCACTGGGTGACACCCACAATATATTGATTTTTTTTTAAAGCATTCTCCAACAAATTAATCTGTAACAAATTAATCTCACTCCTACCAAAACAATCGCTAAATATGGAACCGAGTTTCAGACCTCTCCGATTATATGTGTAAAGTCAAGATTATAAAAAGTTTTGAATATAAAATAGTTAAAATAAAATTATAATATGAAACGTGACTGCCCACTAGGAGGAGCAGCCTGCTAAAAGGATTTAAAGTACTATTTCCATGGGCAATGTCCGATTTTAAAACGGATTGCACAGGATGAATTTTGAGTGATGATACCAAATTTATGATGATTACTAAAATATGCGATGGGGGGAAAAAAGAAAAACCAAGCAGTGCCAATAAAAAAAACAAGCAGTGCCATGCAGTTAAGGGGTTAACATTTTATATATATATATATATATATATATATATATATATATATATATATATATATATATATATATATATATATATATATATATATGTTCATGCTCTATATGGGCTCAGCCTGTCCACTTTGAGGCTTGAATAGAAATGATTTAGAAATGATGTATGACTAAAGCTTAAAATAATCCTTTATTGCCCTTGGCTCTGATAGTGCTGCAGTGCACTCTGCTTTCCAAAAACAGAATCAAATTTGAATAATGATTCAAAACGCATTCTAAAGGCATCTTCTAAATCTGTGCATAGTCATTTTCTGGTAATTTGTTTGCTCTATTAATAGTAGACTGAAAACAAAATTTGTTAAACTCAGGTCTAATCAAACACAACCAGATTATCAAGGTTTTTGGAGTTTGGTCCAGAAACTCAAGGAATTGAGTAGCCTATGTAAAATTACTCAATTCAGTTCAGACACTGCAGCAAATAAAATAAATTATAATAAAATGATTACCATTTACAATTTGTGTTAGAATTTATTATTACAAATAATCACAAATGTTTTACTTCAGGTTTATACAGGTCCTTCTCAAAAAATTAGCATTAGCACACCAACTGAAATATTTCAGGTCTTTTATTGTTTTAATACTGATGATTTTGGCATACAGCTCATGAAAACCCCAAATTCCTATCTCAAAAAATTAGCATATAATGAAAAGGTTCTCTAAACGAGCTATTAACCTAATCATCTGAATCAACTAATTAACTCTAAACACCTGCAAAAGATTCCTGAGGCTTTTAAAAACTCCCAGCCTGTTTCATTACTCAAAACCGCAATCATGGGTAAGACTGCCGACCTGACTGCTGTCCAGAAGGCCATCATTTACACCCTCAAGCAAGAGGGTAAGACACAGAAAGAAATTTCTGAACAAATAGGCTGTTCCCAGAGTGCTGTATCAAGGCACCTCAGTGGGAAGTCTGTGGGAAGGAAAAAGTGTGGCAAAAAACGCTGCACAACGAGAAGAGGTGACCGGACCCTGAGGAAGATTGTGGAGAAGGACTGATTCCAGACCTTGGGGGACCTGCGGAAGCAGTGGACTGAGTCTGGAGTAGAAACATCCAGAGCCACCGTGCACAGGCGTGTGCAGGAAATGGGATACAGGTGCCGCATTCCCCAGGTCAAGCCACTTTTGAACCAGAAACAGCGGCAGAAGTGCCTGACCTGGGCTACAGATAAGCAGCACTGGACTGTTGCTCAGTGGTCCAAAGTACTTTTTTCGGATGAAAGCAAATTTTGCATGTCATTCGGAAATCAAGGTGCCAGAGTCTGGAGGAAGACTGGGGAGAGGGAAATGCCAAAATGCCTGAAGTCCAGTGTCAAGTACCCACAGTCAGTGATGGTCTGGGGTGCCATGTCAGCTGCTTGTGTTGGTCCACTGTGTTTTATCAAGGGCAGGGTCAATGCAGCTAGCTATCAGGAGATTTTGGAGCACTTCATGCTTCCATCTGATTTCATTTTTCAGCACGACCTGGCACCTGCTCACAGTGCCAAAACCACTGGTAAATGGTTTACTGACCATGGTATTACTGTGCTCAATTGGCCTGCCAACTCTCCTGACCTGAACCCCATAGAGAATCTGTGGGATATTGTGAAGAGAAAGTTGAGAGACGCAAGACCCAACACTCTGGATGAGCTTAAGGCCGCTATCGAAGCATCCTGGGCCTCCATAACACCTCAACAGTGCCACAGGCTGATTGCCTCCATGCCACGCCGCATTGAAACAGTCATTTCTGCAAAAGGATTCCCGACCAAGTATTGAGTGCATATATAGTTTTTTGTATTAAAAACACTTCTTTTATTGGTTGGATGAAATATGCTAATTTTTTGAGATAGGAATTTTGGGTTTTCATGAGCTGTATGCCAAAATCATCAGTATTAAAACAATAAAAGACCTGAAATATTTCAGTTGGTGTGCAATGAATCTAAAATATATGAAAGTTAAATTTTTTATCATTACATTATGGAAAATAATGAACTTTATCACAATATGCTAATTTTTTTAGAAGGACCTGTACATTTAATAGTCCTCTAATGGTAGAAAAAATGCACCATCAATGTGGAGAGTAAAGTAAACTAAATATGAGAGAGAGTATAGAGGGCGGCTTCTGTCACTTTGAGTGATTTATTGCCCCCCATAAAGCCCCGCCCCTCCCCGTTTATGACACCGTGGGAATTTCCCACGCTGGACCACGCCCCTTCCGGATTGGTCATGTGACCGTGGGAATTCCCTGAGATACTCAACCCTCCCCTCCCTCCCACTTCCGGCCTGTACACCTGTGCTTGGAATTTCTTCCCACGCTAACTCTTTCCCTTCCTCCCCATTTGGTCTGAACAGATTAAGCGTGGAAAATCACCGACGATCACTAGGGCTCAATGTAAAAATTTTTCAAAATGATGAAAAAACTATTAAAAACAATGTATTTTAATCTTTTTTAAAGAAAATGTATAATAAAAGCCATAGTCAGAGGTGAGATCAGAGTGTTTTTTATTTTAAAAGAGGTCTTTCACATTTACATTTGAAGTTGCACTTTTCACAATCACATGTAAAGATACATTAAAACAATGTGTATCGTTAAAACACATACATTTAAAAGCATGAGATGCATACATGTTCTAGAATTAAAATTATATCACGCAAATAGTTTATTTTCTAACATACTTTCACAATTACCTAGTGTTTAAAGGTATTAAAAAACGTTGTACAAAGTTAAAATACACGTCTTTAGCGTTCATACATTTGTTAAATGTTTCAAAACGTTAAAACATCAATGAAAAAGTTTAAATTGCATTTTCTTAAAGTTATCAAAATGTGTTAGTATTAAAACATAGAAAACAACATTTTAAAAATGTTAATTACAAAAGATACATTAAAAAAAAAGAAGTTGATCCATAAATCTTTTACCTTCACACAGTATTTGTAAAACTATTACATTTTACATAAAACATCTTTTTTAAAAACTGTTTCAAACACACCATATTTAAACTACATGTTTAAAATCATATTAAAAAAGGCTTTTACGCTTTTACAATTCTGTTTGTTGAAAGAGAACCAAAACCCTTATTATCCAGCTCCGCGTTTCATACATTTGTAATACGTTAAAACATCATTGAAAAAAAAAAAAAGTTTAAATTGCATTTTCTTAAAGTTATCAAAAGTCTTATTATTAAAACATAGAAAACAACATTTTAAAAATGTTAATTACAGAAAGATACATTTTTTAAAAATGTTGATCTGTAAGTATTTAACTTTCGCACATTATTTGTAAAATGTTACATTTTACATAAAACATATATTTTTTTTAAAAACACATTAAAACAGGCTTACGTTTCCTACGGAGCCCCTAAAGGGACGTGGTGGTGGAAAAAAAAATAGGATGGGAGAATTTTTTTTTTTAAATCTTTTGCGTTCCCTCGCAAAACTTTTGCGTTCCCCCGAGAAACTTTGCGTTCCCTCGCAAAACTTTTGCGTTCCCTCGCAAAGATATTTGCGTTCCCATGCAAAAGTTTTGCGTTCCCTCGCAAAGTTATTTGCGTTCCCACGCAAAAGTTTTGCGTTCCCTCGCAAAGACATTTGCGTTCCCACGCAAACCCCGTTGTGAGCTCGGACAGACACTTCCTGTTTAATGTTCCGCTGGCAGTGCTTCAGAGCTCCGTACGTTAATGGAGCGTTTCATAGTGTTTGAACTTGGACTCAAATATAAAGAAATGCGGTCAGTGCTTAACTCAAGGAGTTCAGTGAAGCTGGCAATATATTCAAATAGGCTATTCGAACTTCCCGGATAAATATTCTCGAGCTAAACGTTGTTAAAACACAAACGACACCTATTTACAATCACAGTAACCTAGAGAACGAGCTAATTCTCCTCATAATATAAATTTATCTCTAAACAGCAGATTGAGAGACAAGTCCAAATAAGGGGCCGTCTGCAAAGTGCAAATCCCCAAACCCTTTTATATTATTAAACACAATTTATATTATGCACATTTTATATTATTAAACATATTCTATAGCTTCACTATGACACTACTGTGGCCAAATTCAGTTCACACATCACCGCTCTCTTGTTGGTTATACTACAATACTTAGTTTGATAAAAAAAAAGCATAATTGTTATGATTTTTTATGAAATAAATTCAATAACTTCACACTGTTATACAGTGTAATGCCATCGAAATTCAGTAAGCAAATATAATGCATAAGCTATGATTGTAACTATTATGTTAGCTGCGCACAGTACCAATATAATTTGTGTAAATAATAGGCCTACTTATTTTTTATGTGCAATTACTTCCCATACTAGCTTTCCTGTAGCTCAAACAGTAGAGCGTTGGTGCTTGCAATGCCAAGGTCATGGGTTTGATTCCCAGGGAAGACCAAGAACTCATAAGAATGTAAATGTGTACCTTTGGATAAAAGAGTTACATTTACAGTTATGAATTTGGAAGACAAAGTGTTGTATAACCAATATTAGAGCAGTGATGTGTGAACTAAATTTGGTGTGTTACAGTGAAGTTATTGAATATTTTTTCATAATATAAAATGTGCAAAAGCAGTGTAGTATGACCAGTGGGTCACCATTGATGTGTAAGCTGAATTGGGTGGCACTAGAGTTTGTAACATTGAAGTTAATGACTATTTTTGTATTTTTGAATATGAGTTGATGCTGTAGTCGTTTTTTGGGTTATATTGCACTTTGCAGATGGTCCCTTGACTTGTCTCTCAGCCGCCTGCACATAAAGATCCATTTAGCCTATATTATAAAGCTCGTTTTGAGGAAAATTGGGTTGTAGCTCGTTGTCTAGGTTACTGTGATTGTAAATAGGTGTCGTTTGTGTTTTAACAACGTTTGGCTCAAGAATATTGATCCGGGAAGTTCCTTGAGTTAAGCACTGACCGCATTTCTTTATATTTTAGTCCAAGTTCAAGCACTATGAAACGCTCCATTAACGTACGGAGCTCTGAAGCACTGTCAGCGGAACATTAAACAGAAAGTGTCTGTCCGAGCTCACAACAGGTTTTGCGTGGGAACGCAAATATCTTTGCGAGGGAACGCAAAACTTTTGCGTGGGAACGCAAATAACTTTGCGAGGGAACGCAAAACTTTTGCGTGGGAACGCAAATATCTTTGCGAGGGAACGCAAAAGATTTAAAAAAAAAAAAATCTCCCATCCTAAATTTTTTTCCACCACCACGTCCCTTTAGGGGCTCCGTACGTTTCTCCAAAGACCGTTTAAGGTAATCTCCGGGGAACACAATGAAAACACTTCTGGTTACTCAGGAGACCTGGGCAGAAATGGCTACAGGAGGGTCTGCACAGTAGCCACACGCAGACTCCTCCCACGACACACCTCCGCACCTGGAGCGTGGGAAATAGAACACAGAGTTCCCAAGCACGACACACCTCCACCCAAACCCCTCCCACAACGCGACAACCACAAACACACACGGATGTTCTTACGCTCATTGGACAGCTGCGACTGACGCTAGCGATGACGATAACCCTGCAGCGGCCTGTTTAAAAAAGCCACAAACTCAACGTGCACTCACTTGTGATTTTACACTAGTGGATAACTATTCAGCCACAACGGCTACTTCTATAGAAGGATCTGATTCTAGCTCCGCGAAAAATACATGGAGTTTCTTCACGAACCTACGGAACATGTGGAATATGGTTCTCTTACGAGAGTATCTCTCGTACTGCGTAATAGCTTACGCTAGGGGAAAAACTCTTTTCCGCGAGATATTGAAGCCAAAAATTATCCTTAATTTTTTATTAATGTAAAACGCTTTGCAGCAGCAAGCAAACATAGGCGAAACAGCTCGCGCGCCTATTGGTTGCTCTGCAGCAAATGCAGCAGCCTATCGAGAGAGACTCTGCGTGACGTAATGACCAATGGGGGCAATTCGCGCCCATATCGTCACGTCCCGCCAGAAGGGGCGTGGTCTCGCCCTATAAATATGCTCGTTAGGCTGATACAAGCTGATTTTTACCTCTTCAGCGAAGCACACGCATCGCTGGATACGGAGTGAGAAGCCGCGCCGTCGAAGCAAGCTTTTCAGCGGGACGAGCTCTGGAGTCGCTGGCCTCGCCGCCTTCAACTGCCGTACCTGCTGCGCTTTCCGGCGTTATATATCCTTTCAACACTCTGTGTATTTCTCTGTTGAGAAGTGTTTGTTCGCTTACTTGACGCGACTTACACTTCTCTCTCAAAAGAGCAGCGTCTTTTTTAAGATGCCTTCCTGTGGCTCGTGCCGCGCCCCGCTCAGCGATGGAGACCGACACGTCATCTGTGTTTCCTGCCTGGGTGAGGATCACGAGGCTATCGCGCTCGCTGACGGCGGATGCCCTCATTGCGAGCTTTTGTCCATGGTGACTCTGAGGACGCGCCTGGCATCATTCTCCGAGCCTTCACCGCAGCCCGCCGTGGTGCCGCGCCGCAAATAGCGCCGCGCCCAGCGCGCTCCCGAGCTTTCTCCAGCCCGCCAAAGCTCGCCGGTTCGCCCGCCAGCTTCGCCGGCTTCGCTCGAGTCGCTCACTGACGGACAACGGCCGCCGCCTGCCGCCGCGTCCATCCACGAGCTTGACGAACCCTCCGAGGCGTGTTCTCTTCTGGCGTCAGATAGTGAGGATTGGGCGAGCTCTGTGGATCTCCCCTCCGCTAGCGTTTCCCGCCAGACCACTGGTAAGAGAGCCGGCATTGAGACTGAGCTGATGCGTCTGCTCTCTCAGGCCGTTGAAAGCATCGGCCTCGATTGGGAGGCGCCCGCGCAGCCGCCGCGCAACAGAATAGACGGACGCTTTCTCGGAAATGACGAGGCTCCGACGAAATCGCGGCCCGCGCCCTTCCTCCCGGAACTTCACGAGGAAGTGACGAAATCGTGGAACGCCCCCTTCTCCGCCAGGCTGCGTACCTCTGCTTCTGCTGCCTTCTCCTCTGTGGATGGCGCGAAGGAAAGAGGATACCTTTCTGTTCCTCCTGTGGAACCAGCTGTAGCGTCTCATCTCTGCCCGCCCTCCGCTGGACGGCGCGCGCACACGACGCTTCCTTCTAAAGCCTGCCGAGTGACGTCATCCATGCACGGTCTCGCTTACACCGCCGCCGGGCAAGCAGTTTCAGCGCTGCACACTATGGCTATCCTGCAGATTTTCCAGGCCGACCTTCTCCTTAAACTGGACGAGGAAGGACCCGGAGCGATCTGCGTGGCGGACCTGAGAAGCGCTACAGACCTCGCTCTTCGCGCTACTAAAGCCGCTGCACAGGCCATAGGACGAAACATGGCCTCTCTCACCGTGGCTGAGAGACACTTATGGTTGACGCTGTCCGAGATGACGGAAGCCGAGCGCTCTGTGTTCCTCGACGCGCCCATTTCCCAAGCGGGCCTTTTCGGATCTGCCGTCACAGACTTCGCGGACAGATTCATGGAGGTACAAAAAACTTCGCAGGCCATGAAGCACTTCCTTCCGAAGCGCTCGAGCTCCGCTGCAGGTCGCTCTAAACCGCCGCCTGCTCGCAGCTCTCAGCCGCAGCCTGCACCGCCCGCCGCCGCCGCTTCACAACGCCGCCACGCCCGAGACCAAAGACCACGCTCTCGCTCTGCTGGACGCCGCCCCCCTCAGCGCGGGCCCCGGCCGAGGATTGAGATCAAGCCCGAGGCCTCAAAATCTTCCTAGCCATTCTAGGAAAACGACGGAGTTCAAATCCCGCTGCGGCCGGATTTTCACTGAAACTTCTCGCTCAGTCAGTTCCAAACATCGCGACTGTCCCAGTGTATTTCGCAGAGAGTCAGCCGGTGTCACAGCCCGTTTGCCTGCGCACAAAAGCCGTTCTTACGGCTACCCAGATAAATCCAATAAAGAGTGCATTTTCTGGTGTTCCGGCCACGGCCGAAGGTGTTATGAGTGTTGTAAGAATGCCCACCCAGTGCCCATTCCCACACACAAACACAGCCCGCCACGGTGCAGGGCTAGCACAAATAAAATCGACTCCGGTCGATTGTGCAAACAATGTAGTGCAAGCGCCCATGTCACCATGCCCGCTCACACTACATGCTGCGTGTCCCATGGTTTCTGTAAAAACGAAACCAACACACATTCAGTCGGCCATGAACGACAGTGTTTTCAGTGTATTAAATGTGCCCGCAGCCCCGCGCCCACATTTTCTCACAGACACGCCGATTCCCACGGGATCTTCCCCGCTCGCTTTTTATGCACAATCTGCCATAAAGAAGCTGAGCGCGGCCAGGTCGCCCGCTGTGATCAGCGCGCCCCCCGCCTCGAACGCTGTAAACACGGTGTTGTGTTCCCAGTATGCACGGGCTCTCGAGCTGCCGTTTTGTCGCGGCCAGAGCCCGGATTTCATTCTGCCTCTAGCTATTCACGCAGATGCGTGGTCAAAGCTTCCCGGGGTATCAGAATGGGTGCTGAACACTATAAAGAGAGGCTACTCGCTACAATTCGCGCGACGCCCGCGCCGTTATACGGCGCGCGTCGAAACTACGGTGAAGAATGAAGTATCTCATCTACTTCGTGCCGAAATAGCGAAACTACTGAGCAAAGGGGCTATAGAACCTTTATCTCAGGCTCAGAGCGAAGGGGGCCTATACAGCAGATATTTTCTGGTACCGAAAAAGGATGGGGGTCTCAGACCCATTTTAGATCTGCGACAGCTGAACAGAGTGCTTGTGAAACGCCAGTTCAGAATGCTTACGACCAGGAAAATCCTCGCGCAGGTGCGCTACGGGGACTGGTTTGTGTCGATAGATCTGAAAGACGCCTATTTCCAAATGCAAATAGCGTCCCATCACAGGCGATTCTTGAGATTTGCCTTCGAGGGCCAGGCATATCAATACACAGTCCTGCCGTTCGGCCTGTCCCTAGCACCTCGTACATTTACGAAGTGCATGGACGCGGCGCTCGCACCCCTGAGACTTCAGGGCATGCGAGTCCTGAACTACTTGGACGATTGGCTGATTCTAGCTCGATCGCGATCGGAGCTCATAGAACACAGGGCCGCATTACTCGAGCACCTCGAGAAGCTGGGCCTCACAGTCAATTGGGCGAAGAGCTCACTGTCTCCCAGTCAGAAAATTTCCTTTCTGGGAACCGTGTTGGACTCGCTGTCCATGACAGCACGCCTGTCACCAGAGCGCATACTAAATATTCAGCGCGGCGTGAAATCCTTCCGCCACGGCGCGATAGTCCCGCTCAAAAGGTTTCAGAAAATGCTGGGGCTGATGGCCTCAGCAGCCTCTGTACTCCAGTTGGGCCTGCTCCGCATGCGCCCACTGCAGATGTGGCTGAAAGCGCGGGTTCCACCCAGGGCATGGACAGCGGGTCTGTTTCGCCTCAGGGTCGACCTTCAGTGTGTGTCAGCTCTGGAACCTTGGAGAAAAACCGACTGGTATCAGTCAGGTGTGAGCCTGGGGACCGCTTCGAGTGTAAAGGTGGTGTCTACGGACGCCTCCACCTCGGGGTGGGGAGCGCTGCTCGAGGGCAGACCGCTAGCTGGCCTGTGGTCAGAACGGGAAAAGCTCCTTCACATAAACTGCTTGGAGATGATAGCAGTCGACAAAGCGCTACGGCGTTTTTGTCCCCAGATAACAGGCCACCACGTCTTGGTCCGGTCGGACAACATGTCGGTGGTGGCATACATAAATCGCCAGGGTGGCGTCAGGTCACGAAACCTTTACAGGTTGACGGAACGCCTCCTGGTTTGGGCTCAGCACAACCTGCTCTCACTGAGAGCAGCGCACGTGCCTGGTCACCTGAATGTGGGACCAGACAGACTGTCCAGGAACAATGTTCCAGCAGGGGAATGGTCGCTGCACCCGCAGACGGTCCAGCTGCTGTGGAAAACGTTCGGCAGAGCTCAGGTGGACCTATTCGCGTCCCACGAAAACGCTCATTGCCCGGAGTTTTTCTCGAAAAGCAAGGACGCGCTGCCTCATGTTTGGCCCCGCTGCCCCCTATATGCTTTTCCTCCTGTCTCGCTCCTGCCTCAGGTGTTGGAACGAATCAGGGAGAACGGCCAGTGCTGCTTGTAGCCCCGCTCTGGACGAACCAGACGTGGTTCCCTGCCTTGATGCAGCTGGCCAGCACTGCCCATGGCCTGTACCATTGAGGAGAGACCTCCTCTCTCAGGCGGAGGGCTCGATTTGGCACCCTCGCCCGGAGTTATGGTCCCTGCACGCATGGGCCATCAACGGGTACCCGCTAGCCTCCCAGAGGGAGTGTTAAACACGATCGCGCAGGCTAGAGCTCCGTCTACCAGGCGGCTCTACTCCTCGAAATGGTCTGTTTTCTATGCATGGTGTCAGGCCCAGAGCCTTTCACCTGTGGAGTGCGGGGTTTCGGAAGTGCTTTCCTTCTTTCAAGAGCTACTGGATAAGGGCAGGACCCCATCCACGCTCAAAGTATATGTGGCGGCCATAGCAACGTTTACAAAACCGGTGTCTGGCCAGTCGCTGGGGAAAAACGACTTAGTCGTGCGTTTCCTTAGGGGAGCTCGGAGGCTGAACCCCCCAAGGCCCCCTTCAGTCCCGACGTGGGACCTTTCCACGGTCCTGGAGGCCATGAAAGGCGCCCCGTTCGAGCCAATCCAGCTGGTGGACATGAAACACCTGTCGTTCAAGACAGTGTTTCTCATGGCTCTCGCTTCAGTGAAGCGCATAGGGGACTTACAGGCGCTTTCAGTGAGCGCGTCGTGTATGGAGTTTGGGCCTAATGACTCGAAGGTCATCCTCAAACCAAAGCACGGGTATGTCCCGAAATCCCTCAATACGCCGTTCAGGGCCCAGGTAATTTCCCTGTCTGCCCTTCCGGTTCTCAGTGAGGAGGAGGATGCAAGTCTCCTTTGCCCCGTCAGGGCATTAAGAGCTTATGTGTCACGCTCGTCTGTTTTCAGACAGACGGAGCAGCTTTTTGTTTTGTTCGGCGGGCGTTCCAAGGGACTCGCCGCCTCAAAACAGAGCCTATCCAGATGGATAGTGGATGCCATTGCGCTCGCTTACTCTGCGAAGGGCTTACAGTGCCCCTTGGGTGTCAGGGCGCACTCCACGAGAGGCGTGGCCTCTTCGTGGGCATGGTCTAGCGGGGTTTCCCTGCAAGATATCTGTACGGCCGCGGGCTGGGCCTCGCCGTCTACATTTATAAAATACTATAACCCGGAGGTACCCGCCTTACAAGCTAAGCTTTTGGCGGTCTAAGTTCAGTGTTATCTGCCCCGCTGTGCGGCCCAGATGCTGAGTTTACTGCAGCCCCATGAGTATTGACTCACGTATGGCCACCCAGATCAGGCTGAATGCTTTCACCCTGGCTGCGCGTTTGATTGTCATCTAATAGCCCCGCTCGGTGCTTTTTTATAGGGAATGACGCTTCCAGCCTCTCTTCCTCTACTCTATGTGAGTTTATGGTGATTATGCACTACATGAGCCCTGGGCTTCGGCCCCTGGGACTTTGGTGTTGGATCCCTGTACGCACGGCGTGTTGCATTGTGTTCCCCTAGCGTAAGCTATTACGCAGTACGAGAGATACTCTCGTAAGAGAACGTACTCGGTTACTAACGTAACCTCGGTTCTCTCTAGAGAGGGAACGAGTACTGCGTATCTTGCCGTGCGTGGAATACGCTCTGGTTCGCTTCAGCGATAAAAACCAGCTTGTATCAGCCTAACGAGCATATTTATAGGGCGAGACCACGCCCCTTCTGGCGGGACGTGACGATATGGGCGCGAATTGCCCCCATTGGTCATTACGTCACGCAGAGTCTCTCTCGATAGGCTGCTGCATTTGCTGGAGAGCAACCAATAGGCGCGCGAGCTGTTTCGCCTATGTTTGCTTGCTGCTGCAAAGCGTTTTACATTAATAAAAAATTAAGGATAATTTTTGGCTTCAATATCTCGCGGAAAAGAGTTTTTCCCCTAGCGTAAGCTATTACGCAGTACTCGTTCCCTCTCTAGAGAGAACCGAGGTTACGTTAGTAACCGAGTACGTTTTCATTTGATTGATCAATGTGGATAACGATGAGAGATTTACACGGAATACAACAGAGGACCCCCCGATTTGGTTTTCACAGAGCTTCTCTTTTCATATAAACACATGGATTAACAAGCGGATTAACAAATGGACTGACTCGCGGACCACGTTAATAACGTTACCCAGAGGATTATAATACATCGTGCAGTGACGCTGAGAGGGTGAAAAGTAGATGACTATACCGAAACATTATATTGTTTTAACCGGACGTCCTGTAACTTACCCATTCGCTTACTCCGAGGCAGCAAAGTTAAAAGTGAACAACATGGCCCTTCGAAACGGACAAACATGCCCGTACATGTTCCCTAATACACGGTCGAAGTCTACACGACGTAACATTACATACTGTACAGATAAATAACACGGGAGGATCATGTGACATCTAAGTAATAATATGGTGTAAACATTTTGACGGAATGCCTCGATAGCGATCTTCATTCTCTCTTATGATCGTATTATACAATAAAATATGCAAATGTGTTTACAATTAGTTGCACGCACACACACATACTCCTCAAAATCCTTAGTTGACAACACTTGATTTTAACTATTATTTACATTGAACAAGCACATCTGCACATTCTCTCTCCATTAGATGTTTTCCAACTTCCCGGAAAGTTTTTGAACAGTCCAAATCACGAACAGAGGCGGGGGTGTTTGGAAGAGTCCATTTCCAAAGGGGACTTTTTACAGTTTTATAACAAATAAAATTATGTCGCAGAAGAAGTTGTTTTTAATTAAAGAAAAGTTTTGGTTTTTTACATATATTTGAAAAGTTTACTATTACGTTTTTAAAACTTTTTTAAAAAAGCTGTATAAAGTTAAAATACAAAGGTTATTCGTACATTTTACTACGCTATCAGAAAATGTTAGAGAAAGTTTTTTCTTTTTTAAATTCTGTATTTTTACAGACCTAAAAGCATGATGCTTCAAAGTATGGAATAGAAGTTTTTGAACATGTATACGATTTTGAACATTTATAAATGTGTGTGTTGCTAAAGCAGAAGTCTATTTTCTTTAAATAAAAGATTTACCTTTTATTTATGCTTTTATTTCTTTAAAACAGTCTGATGACATGCATTATTTCTGTGATTAATTGATTAGTAATGTTGCGAGGGGGTTTCCTCACACGTGTAAAAGGCGTTTTAGATGTGTTTGTGACAAACATATTGTATTTACTTAGACTTTTTAAATGTATTTAACATTTTAAATGTTTTTTCTTCTGACCAACTTACGTTTCATATGAATTACCTTAGGCGTTTAACAACCACATATAGGGAATGCATGTTGATTAGTAAGTTTCAGGGATAGTGCAATCATGCAATGTTCGAGAAGGCTCATATTGTTGTAATCTTTCAGAGGTCTCACTCACCCTCAAACGTAAAACTTTGTGCTGGGAATATCCAGGCATAGCTTTACTAAAATAAACTTTATGGAAGTCATTTTCAAACTGTGAGCTTCAACATGTAATTAGCCTATACCATATTTTATATATTAATATTATGGTTCCATGTTGCTTTAAAGTCTTTGTTTGTTTGTTTGTTATTAACTAATACCTTTTTAACTAACATCTCAACAAATTAAAGAAACATATGAGCTAAGGAGCAAAGGATGTTCTCTAATCCCAAATAAACAGATAATGGAATGTTCACAATAAACAATATGTTAGATATTACTTAGTATGACACTGTCCACATCTTGTTTCTCAGACTGTATGTGTTTTAGGTGAAGACTTTTCTTTGAGAGCTGTCAACATTCAGTGTTTATAGGAATAAATGACCATTAAGAATTTAAGTGATAGTCTTTCTGTTTGAGAATGTTTGACTATCTATGACTATCCCTCTATCTATGATGCTGAATCACACAATGTATTAACACGAAAAGTAAGTGCATGCTGTTTTAGACTTCAACTAATCACATCTGACTATTGCATTGAGAGATATATTCATTAAAGCTTGAGTTGAGTTAGAACCAGACATATTTTCATACCTGTTGTGTTCTGACACAATGACAGACACAAATTGTTATAACGATTCTTTTTTGTTTTATAAATACACTTTTCTTATTTCTACAAATATCTGTGTTAAATTTGGAGTTAATACACAATGCAAACGAGAATAATGCTACCAAATACATCTGACACAATGTTTTTAAGAATATGCAGTGTTTTAAAATACAGATGTTTTTTCTTTTGACAAACCTCAAATGATCTCACCCCCCGTGGTGTTTAACATCCAAGAGCTGAAGAAGCACTTCTTTATGCAAAAAGCAAATTAATTAAAAGACAACAATAATACAAATAGTTTAAGTCGACATAAACAAAACACCCCAGATCATCCCAGAAGTTATAGTAAACATTTACAATGTGGAAATAGATTCTTTCAGTTTTGTAATGCAAACACATTTGAGGGTTAACGTTACCTGGCCTTGTAAAGACTGTGAATAAATTCAAGCATAGTCTTTATGCAACAATCACGCGTCCACAATTTACTACAAAAGTGTGTGCTGTGTATAAGAAAAGAGACATTTAGTATGTGAACACTGTGCATTTGTACTAGAAGATAGGTGGCAATTTTGCATTAATTTGTAAAGGACAAACAAAAATGGATCATTATTAAATCCATAAATTACTAATCTTACATTCTGGCATATATGTGCTGTTGACTTCCGGCTTGTACACATTCTTGCACATGGGGATTCAAAAGAGATTGTTTCCCCCGTTGTAAATTTAGGTATGATAGTATGTTTTTTAGATTATTTATTTTGACAGCTATGTAGAAAGTTGAAGAGTTCGTTGATTATATCAAATTCAATGAAGATTGAATAATCTTTGAATTATAGTAGTTATTTGTATGTCTCATCCATGAAGGTGCAACAATGTTGGAGGTTTTGAGAACCAGAACCAAGATAACTGAGCAGTTGAACTTTAGCTATAGTCTGTGCCCCCATTTATTAATATGACTGGAGGTGGTGAGTAATTAAAAAAATCACTCCGTATTCCATGATTCCTAATTCGTTACTATCCCAATTAAGTACAAATTAACTGTATTCAGTTGTTTAGGCACTAAACCAGTCCAATACATTAGTCAAACTCATTTTTATGTTAAAATAATTAAGATTTCATGGCTCCACCATGACAGGACAGCGATTGGGGTCCTCCCTAGACCATTGTTGTGTAGGGTGTATGGGGGGTTGTCATCAGGAAGCCATAAATAACTATGTAAATTACAGTCATAATGCATCAGAAGTAACTGCAAGTCCCGCATGTCACCAGAGAGAAGTTTTTATTTTTACTCAATCCAGTTACAAAGTTTTTACTAAGCATCACAAGGTCAAAAGCATATGCATGTTGTTCACAATAGATCCATAACACTCATTTAGAAAGTAGATAGGATGGAATTTCTTTTTGTGCAGACTTTAAGTTTTTCTTTGAATCTTTTTAATATTTTTTACCAAAGATTTAAATGTTGAAGTTCAGGGCGTTTATTAAATTGTCTTGAGTAAAATGAAACGCAATATACCTATTGTATATAGGCCTAACCCTACACATCAGCTTTAAAACAGTGATCTACATTCTGAATAAACCATTATTACGTCTGTAGGATACATATTCTTTGAGGTGGGGAAAACTGTTTCCAATCACAATTAAACAAAAACAAATAAATATATAGCAAGAAGCACTGGGATAATGTCAAGTAACACAAAACAGATCTAGGACTCAATACATTACATTATCATTCTACAAATAATGGTTTTGCTTTAACACTATGGTCTTTTCGATACATGTAAACACTTGGCATTGCTTAAACTCAATTTAAACAGCTAGTCTATTATTGAAAAGATGCTGTGTAACACAGATATGGGTATAATACGAACCATTTGTCCATTTTTTAAAATGCAGCTAAGCAAAAGAATGAAGATCATTTAATTATTATTATTATTATTATTATTTAATACCTCCTAATGGTCTGGATTAGGGTTGCATGTTGTACAATACGGATTTTATGATCTCAGACATGACCACAATTTTTTAAAAACAATTTATTTCAACAATATATTGAGAGATAAACAGTATATTCATACATTGAAACGTTATACAGTATATTCATACATTGAGGCGTTAAAAAAAAAACAATAAGTAAAAGTAAAACAATAGTAATGACATTAAAGTTTGTCTAACAGAAAATGAATGTTTTGCAGCCTGTCTTGTCTTGCTCTAGGATGTAGCTGACTAGAGTTTCAACCATTACGCCGATGGATAAATGACGTCACAGAATTTCTAATTTTTTGAAAACAGTGACGCACATAGATCTGTTACAAATGAACACATACAGAGAACTTCAAACTCGTTATTACAATCAAACACCACACCCAGAACTTTTCTGAGGATTACACAGATCGGCTCGTTGGCATTAAGACACACGATCGTAACATCATGCCATGAATTTGTTAGGCCTCTTACAATCATTTCATTTTTGAGATTTGTTACACGTCTGGTATCTCCCGCACAGTCGTTATTCGAATCACACGCAGCATCGATGATCTTGTGCATCAAGTCAACCATCTGGCCTCTAAAATAATCTTCAAACATACAGTTTATGGTAGCTCTTAAACGACACTCTTTGCTCATGGCACAGTCGAACACCGTAGGCTTGTACACCGTACACAGTACATCTTCAGAACTCAACGGGCAGTCGCGCTCCATCAGACTTTTAGTTAGAAGTTTTTAGATTTTTAGAACAAAACGTTGTGGATGGTATAAACTTTGTCCCCTATCCGATGTTGAAAGATTCGGATAGTTCCTGGAATGTCATCTGATTGAGTCCTTGCAGCACAATCGTCCAAGTCTTGTGCATTAACACTCTGGAGTTTGGGGTTAAGGGTCAGATCCTCCATAGTGATGTTAGTCGAAGAAGCACAATTCGTGTCATGCTCAGGTATACAAGAATGTTGAAGCGTTCTTTGGTTGTCCATGTAACAATCAGACAATGTTCCTTCAACCTTTGATCGCTGAGATGTTGTAGTAGTGCAGATGTCCACACTGGAACTTGTACTGTCCTGTTAGGTCAGCTCTGTCAGGAGGTCACCAGCTCTGTGTCTCTCTGTGAGATCATCAGGTCGGGTATACAACGCTGCTGTAGGGGGCGTGTATAAGGGGTGTAGCCATCATGACGTCGTAAACAGTGGGTGTAACTGTTGTTTAGTAACATACACAATGTGCATGATCCCTGAGAGAAGTTTATTATTTTCACTCAAATTACCAAATTTTGATTAAACATCACCATTCTCAATCTATTGCAGTGTGTCTATTTTCCATAAGCTTTGAAAAACAAACTTTGAAAACAACTATGTTTTCTTAGAATGTCATCAGCCATAGAAATGTCTTGCGTATGTCTCTCACACACCTACCGCAGGGGTTTCCTGCATCACCTAATCTACAGCAAAAGAAAACATTTACAAGAGTTGTGAAATGTGCGTAAAATTGAAATCTAAAGTGACCCTCAAAATCTGTGTATGCAACAAAACACAGTGCATCCGTGTACAATGAATTATCTGAAAATTACTTTTGTCACTTTGTTTGAAGAAAAAAACTTAAATCAACTGGTGTTTAATAACTATTGAAGTTATTAAACAACACTGAATTCGGTAATGATGTGTTTTATGTGATATTTATATCATGTTTTAAATTTAACAATACATTTGAATGCGCTAAAGGCCTATAACTGAACTTTAACATCTTAATATTTGGTAACAGTTAACTTATAAGGCCTACACAAAATGAATCTACTTTCTAAATGCTTGTTACACCTCTTATTACGAACAATCCACCATGGATATGTTTTCGACCTTGTAATGTTTAATCAAAATTTGGTAATTGGAGTGAAAATAATAAACTTCTCTCAGGGATCATGCACATTGTGTATGTTACTAAACAACAGTTACACCCACTGTTTACGACGTCATGATGGCTACACCCCTTATACACGCCCCCTACAGCAGCGTTGTATACCCGACCTGATGATCTCACAGAGAGACACAGAGCTGGTGACCTCCTGACAGAGCTGACCTAACAGGACAGTACAAGTTCCAGTGTGGACATCTGCACTACTACAACATCTCAGCGATCAAAGGTTGAAGGAACATTGTCTGATTGTTACATGGACAACCAAAGAACGCTTCAACATTCTTGTATACCTGAGCATGACACGAATTGTGCTTCTTCGACTAACATCACTATGGAGGATCTGACCCTTAACCCCAAACTCCAGAGTGTTAATGCACAAGACTTGGACGATTGTGCTGCAAGGACTCAATCAGATGACATTCCAGGAACTATCCGAATCTTTCAACATCGGATAGGGGACAAAGTTTATACCATCCACAACGTTTTGTTCTAAAAATCTAAAAACTTCTAACTAAAAGTCTGATGGAGCGCGACTGCCCGTTGAGTTCTGAAGATGTACTGTGTACGGTGTACAAGCCTACGGTGTTCGACTGCGCCATGAGCAAAGAGTGTCGTTTAAGAGCTACCATAAACTGTATGTTTGAAGATTATTTTAGAGGCCAGATGGTTGACTTGGTGCACAAGATCATCGATGCTGCGTGTGATTCGAATAACGACTGTGCGGGAGATACCAGACGTGTAACAAATCTCAAAAATGAAATGATTGTAAGAGGCCTAACAAATTCATGGCATGATGTTACGATCGTGTGTCTTAATGCCAACGAGCCGATCTGTGTAATCCTCAGAAAAGTTCTGGGTGTGGTGTTTGATTGTAATAACGAGTTTGAAGTTCTCTGTATGTGTTCATTTGTAACAGATCTATGTGCGTCACTGTTTTCAAAAAATGAGAAATTCTGTGACGTCATTTATCCATCGGCGTAATGGTTGAAACTCTAGTCAGCTACATCCTAGAGCAAGACAAGACAGGCTGCAAAACATTCATTTTCTGTTAGACAAACTTTAATGTCATTACTATTGTTTTACTTTTACTTATTGTTTTTTTTTTAACGCCTCAATGTATGAATATACTGCATAACGTTTCAATGTATGAATATACTGTTTATCTCTCAATATATTGTTGAAATAAATTGTTTTTAAAAAATTGTGGTCATGTCTGAGATCATAAAATCCGTATTGTACAACATGCAACCCTAATCCAGACCATTAGGAGGTATTAAATAATAATAATAATAATAATAATTAAATGATCTTCATTCTTTTGCTTAGCTGCATTTTAAAAAATGGACAAATGGTTCGTATTATACCCATATCTATGTTACACAGCATCTTTTCAATAATAGACTAGCTGTTTAAATTGAGTTTAAGCAATGCCAAGTGTTTACATGTATCGAAAAGACCATAGTGTTACAGCAAAACCATTATTTGTAGAATGATAATGTAATGTATTGAGTCCTAGATCTGTTTTGTGTTACTCGACATTATCCCAGTGCTTCTTGCTATATATTTATTTGTTTTTGTTTAATTGTGATTGGAAACAGATTTCCCCACCTCAAAGAATATGTATGCTACAGACGTAATAATGGTTTATTCAGAATGTAGATCACTGTTTTAAAGCTGATGTGTAGGGTTAGGCC